>OX608078.1:45895887-46612597 GCA_951509765.1 Sphenella marginata
GTCCAGGATGTCCACCAAGGCCCGACCTATTAAAAAACAGTCTAATTTATAATGCGATTTGCTTGAAATTCAGTGCCCTGGTAGACAGTTGAGCTTGTTAAAATTTAGAATACTATTTTTTCCAGGAGGTCCACAAGACCCTGAGCTATTAAAAAATCTTACTTTTAATGCGATTTGCTTGAAATTCAGTACTTTCCCTTGTTAGAATTTAGAACACTATTTGTCCAGGATGTCCACCAAGGCCCGACCTATTAAAAAACAGTCTAATTTATAATGCGATTTGCTTGAAATTTAGTTCTTCGCCCTTGTTTAAATTAAAAACACTATTTTTCAGGAGGTCCATGAGGGCCAGACTTATATTTAAATAAATCGTATATATAATGCGATTTGCTTGAAATTCAGTACCTTGGTCGACCTTTGACTTTGCTACAATTAAGAATACTATTTTTTCCAGGAGGTCCCCCAGGGCCCGAGCTATTAGCGAGCTGGAAAAAATAGTATTCGAAATTGTAGCAAAGTCAAAGGTCAACCAAGGTATTGAATTTCAAGCAAATCGCTTTATATATAGATTTTTTTTAATAATAGGTTAGGCCCTCGTGGACCTCCTGAAAAATAGTGTTCTAAATTTTAGCAAGGGAAAGTACTGAATTTCAAGCAAATCGCATTATAAATAAGATTTGTTAATAGCTCGGGCCCTGGTGGACCTCCTGGAAAAAATAGTATTCTAAATTGTAGCAAATTCAAAGGTCAACCAAGGTATTGAATTTCAAGCAAATCGCTTTATATATAGATTTTTTTTAATAATAGGTTAGGCCCTCGTGGACCTCCTGAAAAATAGTGTTCTAAATTTTAACAAGTGCAAAGTACTGAATTTCAAGCAAATCGCATTATAAATAAGATTTGTTAATAGCTCGGGGTCTGACCTATTATTAAAAAAATCTTATTTATAATTCGATTTGCTTGAAATTCAGTGCCTTGGTAGACCGTTGAGCTTGTTAAAATTTTGAATACTTTTTTTGAGGGAAGGGGACTAGGGTTCGACCTGTTCAAAAAATCGTATTTATGATGCGATTTGCTTGAAATTCAGTACCTTGGTCGACCTTTTCCTTTGTTACAATTTAGAATACTATTTTTTCCACGAGGTCCACCAGACCCTGAGCTATTAAAAAATCTTATTTATAATGCGATTTGCTTGAAATTCAGTACTTTGCCCTTGTTAAAATTTAGAACACTATTTTTCAGGAGGTCCACGAGGGCCCGACCTATTATTAAAAAAAATCGTATAAATAATGCGATTTGCTTGAAATTCAGTACTTTGCACTTTTTAAATTTAGAACACTATTTTTCAGGAGGTCCACTAGGGCCCGACTTATTATTAAAAAAAATCGTATATATGTATAATGCGATTTGCTTGAAATTCAGTACTTTGCACTTGTTAAAATTTAGAATACTATTTTTCAGGAGGTCCACGAGGGCCCGAGCTATTAACAAATCTCATTTATAATGCGATTTCCTTGAAATTCAGTACTTTCCCTTGTTAAAATTTAGAACACTATTTTTCAGGAGGCCACGAGGGCCCGACTTATTATTAAAAAAAATCGTATATATAATGCGATTTGCTTGAAATTCAGTACTTTGCACTTGTTAAAATTTACTTTGTTTGTTTACTTTGTTACAATTTAGAATACTATTTTTTCCACGAGGTCCACCAGACCCTGAGCTATTAAAAAATCTTATATATAATGCGATTTGCTTGAAATTCAGTACTTTGCCCTTGTTAAAATTTAGAACACTATTTTTCAGGAGGTCCACGAGGGCCCGACCTATTATTAAAAAAAATCTTATTTATAATGCGATTTGCTTGAAATTCAGTGCCTTGGTCGACCTTTTCCTTTGTTACAATTTAGAATACTTTTTTTGAGGGCAGGGACTAGGGTTCGACCTGTTCAAAAAATCGTATTTATGATGCGATTTGCTTGAAATTTAGTTCTTCGCCGTTGTTAAAATTAAGAACACTATTTTTCAGGAGGTCCACGAAGGCCCGATCTATTACTAAAAAAAATCTTATATGTATATAATGCGATTTGCTTGAAATTCAGTACCTTGGTCGACCTTTGCCTTTGTTACAATTTAGAATACTATTTTTTCCAGGAGGTCCACCAGACCCTGAGCTATTAAAAAATCTTATTTATAATGCGATTCGCTTAAAATTCGGTACTTTGCACTTGTTAAAATTTAGAACACTATTTGTCAGGAGGTCCACGAGGGCCCGACCTATTATTAAAAAAAATCGTATAAATAATGCGATTTGCTTGAAATTCAGTACTTTGCACTTTTTAAATTTAGAACACTATTTTTCAGGAGGTCCACGAGGGCCCGACTTATTATTAAAAAAAATCGTATATATGTATAATGCGATTTGCTTGAAATTCAGTACTTTCCCTTGTTAAAATTTAGAACACTATTTTTCAGGAGGTTCACGAGGGCCCGACTTATTATTCAATAAAATCGTATATATAATGCGATTTGCTTGAAATTCAGTACTTTGCACTTGTTAAAATTTACTTTGTTTGTTTACTTTGTTACAATTTAGAATACTATTTTTTCCACGAGGTCCACCAGACCCCGAGCCATTAAAAAATCTTATTTATAATGCGATTTGCTTGAAATTCAGTACTTTGCCCTTGTTAAAATTTAGAACACTATTTTTCAGGAGGTCCACGAGGGCCTGACCTATTATTAAAAAAATCTTATTTACAATTCGATTTGCTTGAATTTCAGTGCCTTGGTAGACCGTTGAGCTTGTTAAAATTTGGAATACTTTTTTTGAGGGGGGACTAGGGTTCGACCTGTTCAAAAAATCGTATTTATGATGCAATTTGCTTGAAATTTAGTTCTTCGCCGTTGTAAAAATTAAGAACACTCTTTTCAGGAGGTCCACGAAGGCCCGATCTATTACTAAAAAAAATCTTATATGTATACTAGCAGACCCGGCAGACGTTGTTCTGCCTGACCAGTGACTTCCCTAGAAATACATTTTCAACTATTTTTCTATTAATTTTTAACATTCCATTTATTGCAGTGCTTTAGTATATGCAATGTTTCCGGTTTTAACGTATTTGGTATAAACAAATAAATTTGTTGGATGTCCAACTCAAAAAACGAATCTTTTGAACTCAATGGCTATGACACAAATCATTATGCGCTGCTGAGCAGATGTGTAGTTAGTATTTATTTAATTATATCCTTTATCTACCACTTAACGCCACTATTATGATTTTATGGAAATCCTATAATACTCTGGATATGTATAAACGGCAATAACAAACAAAAAAATTAAGTGCTTTGATTAAGATTTAAGAACGTTAAAATGTCACTAAAGCAAATACATTCAGGGATATAACGAATTGAAATATTACTTAGCTGTGGTCTTAGAACTGACCACTTTTCCAAAAAATTTACAAATGTATGTATGTCGTACCCCACGAAGATTTTCACGTATTGGAAAAGTTTAAAACAGATCAACCATAAACTTTGGACATTATGGAAGTACAAACAAAGTACTGAATACAAAAAATGTGGGCGTGGCACCGCCCACTTTTCCAATATTACATAAATCTTGAAAATCCGGAAATATTTCCCAAAATTTTCCCTCACACAAACCTTCTCTTATGCTATGTTTCCACCAAACCAAACACCGTGTTTAAAAGGGTTTGGGTTATGTAGAAGTGTCAAGTTTTCCACTGATAGTTTGCCGGAAAATGGGTTTACACCCACTAAACAATTTATTATGATCGTCGTTCCGATTTAGTGGGTGTAAACCCATTTTCCGGTAAACTCTCAGTAGAAAAACTTGACATTTCTACATAACCATTTCTACATAACCCAAACCCTTTTAAACACGGTGTTTGGTTTGGTGGAAACACCGCGTTACCAATTACGAAGAACTGAAAAAAAACTTGAGTCAAATCTGCCCAGCCGTTCTCATTTTTTTCCTATCATTTTTGAATTGATTAATATGAAATAAGAAATTAATAATATAATTATGTGATAATACTTACATGTACATATGTATATATTTTAATTAAATATTTTTGAACAATGAAGCAATTGTATAAAATACGAATAACGGGGTTTCACAAAATGCGTTCACTACAAAATATGTACATATATGGATTTGATTTTTACTTATCCCTCAGCAACACGAAAACGTACATATGTACATATGAATGTTAATTTTCCCTACCAACCATGGCTATCCACTTTTTATGAAATTCTTATCGATTTCCAAAACCATCTCTATTTTTTTCTCCTTCATACCAACACCAACGCATATTTATGGAATATATTTCCCAAACAAAAATCGTTCTCTTTTTTCGCTATTGCGATTCCCATGAGAGCGAATGAAATAGAAACATTTTAATAATTGCGTACAAAAGGAATTTTAACAGCTGATTCCATAAATTAAATTTTCTGTCAAAATAAATTTCAATTTTTTTTCGGTTATGGGGAAAAATACATATTTCATTGAAAATCAAGGTAAGTACAATAATTTGAAGCCTTTTTGATAAAAAATATTAGTATTTATAATGCATTGTATGTTTTCACAGGTCCATTTTCGTTATGGACTGCTGTTCCGCGGATAATTTAATGACTTTGGGGTTATTTGCGGTCGGCCCACAAGAACGCAAATTTAGCCGTCGAATTTGAGGTACGTAAAATGAATATAGTGTAGTGTGACTGGCCAAGATCAGGACATGGTTATGACGTCACCATAATATACAAATGTTCATGCGCATGCCCATTTGTATACAATGGTTGGTGCCCAAGTGATTTCAGGGAAGTGTACCTGGCCAAGATCAGGGGTAAATTGTGGTGTCACCATAATATGCAATTGTACCAGCGCTTGTACATTTGTTTAATATGGTTGTTGCCAAAGTGAGTTGAGAACAGTGTCCTGGCCAAGATCAGGGGTATATTACGGTGACATATCGCACCCTAAATCAAAAACAGTCACAACTCAAAATTTTTTTAGGTCGCTTTCTTGGCATAGATTGCCTAATAAAAAGTGGTGCAGCCAATGCATACAATATTTTTCTTTTTGACTATTATCGTTACTCTTTAAAGAGCACAGTGATGTCAAGTTTTTAAAAATCAAATCACTTTTGTGCGATCCAGAAGCAATTAACTGAAAGTTACTCGGATTTTGAGTTGTGACTGTTTTTGATTTAGTGTGCGATATGTTAATGAGCTTGAGCATTTGCATATCTTGGTTGTGGCCAAAGATTATGCGACAAAACTAAAGCACCAAATAAATGCAGGTGTTTTTTTATAAATGTGCTGTAAAAACCATAAAATCGTAAAATGGGAGCGAAAATAATTTTTTAATTTTTAATTTTAGCACACTATGCAGAAACGAAACCAACGAAAGTAGGATTTCCATAACTGACAGGAATAATGTCAACTTTAACGGTATGTTAGAAATAACTTTTTATCATCCTTCAGATTTTAACTATTTATTCATATTTTACAGGTACATATGTATTTTTTGGAAGTAGAAAGTCTGCGGCTGTATGTATTTAATAATATAATAAGAGATTGAGAAGTTGCATTTTTCTTAAACGTTTAGTTTACAATTGTATAGTTGTTATTAAATTACCTTTCATTTGATGCTAATTTTGTTGAAATCGCTAAATAATTTATTGTAAATTTTATCAATTTTGTAAACACATACATATGTGTAAAATAAAATCCATGGACTCTTTTGAAGTTGTAACAAAGTTAAATGTTTCTTAAACATTTATTTTGTAATTGTATAGTTGTTTAGCATCAAAAGAAAGGTTATTAAATTACCTTTCATTTGATGCTAATTTTGTTGAAATCGCTAAATAATTTATTGTAAATTTTATCAATTTTGTAAACACATACATATGTGTAAAATAAAATCCATGGACTCTTTTGATGCTAATTTTGTTGAAATCGCTAAATAATTTATTGTAAATTTTATCAATTTTGTAAACACATACATATGTGTAAAATAAAATCCATGGCCTTTTTCAAGTTGTAACAAAGTTAAATGTTTCATAAACATTTATTTTGTAATTGTATAGTTGTTTAGCATCAAAAGAAAGGTTATTTAATTACCTTTCTTTTGGTGCTAATTTTGTTTAAATCGCTTAATAATTTTTGCAACAAATAAAACAGCATGTATTTAATTATATGTATGTCTATAACTTTAAGTAAATTTTGTATTATATTTCCTAAAATTAAAGTATATATTTTCTTTAAAACGTATTTTATAAAAAATAAATCGTTTTGAAATTATTTGGATTTTTTGGGCCGTTTCCATATATTTGGGGTATTTTTTTGGGCATTTTCCCTTAAATTTTGGGTATTTTTTAGGCATACCAGATTTTCGATCTGGCAACTCTATGAAAATGCAACCCTTTGTTTTGGGAAATTTTTATATTTAGAACGGCGCAGCTATGTTTTTTCTTATGGAATTTCCTAATGAGTGCGATGGTGATGCAAGGTCACACGTACACGAAATTTACATGGGGAATGTGAATAATATCTGCACGCGGCCCATAGAAAACTATCCACTTTTTTATCCTCATTTGTGGATAGCGCGACCTATGTTTTATCCATTTTTTTATCTGCGTATGGTTGGTAGGGTTTGTTTTTATTTAAAGCGTCATACATACATACATATGTATGTATGTACGAAGCGAAGTACCGCTACCGAGCGCTCGCTTAACTTAAATCGATTCATTTGGTTGACAGCGAACAAACACACAAACAGCTTTTTTTTAGAAAAGGTGCTCCTATTGTTTAAACAATTTTGGTTAAATAATATATGAATCAACTATTTTTTTTGATGCAGAACGAAAGTAAATATTTCAAAGTTTAACTTCAAGTAAGTTTCATTCTAATCGGTGGATCCGTTTATGATTTGTGGCTGTGTAAACAAAAAAATTTATGGTTTTTTACCGAATTCCACTCCCCCTTGAGATATAAGGTATCCTATCTTTCAAGTTGGATCAAACTGTAGATGCTGTGCAAATTTCATTAAAATCGGTTGAGTAGTTTAGGAGCTCACCCTGATCGAACATGTGACACGTGATTTTTATATATTAAGATAATGCGATTTGCTTGAAATTCAGTACCTTGGTCGACCTTTGCCTTTGTTACAATTTAGAATACTATTTTTTCCAGGAGGTCCACCAGACCCTGAGCTATTAAAAAATCTTATTTATAATGCGATTTGCTTGAAATTCAGTACTTTGCCCTTGTTAAAATTTCTTCTTCTTCTTTAAATGGCCATCTAACCGCCTGAGCGATTTTGACCGTCCAACATAGCTCGCCAGTCATTTCTTCTTTGCGCCAACTGGCGCCAATTGGAGACCCCACGAGATCGCAGGTCGGTCTCCACTTGGTCCTTCCATCGGAGTGGTGGTCTTCCTCTTCCTCTGCTTCCACCGGCGGGTGCCGATAAGTATACCTTCTGGGCTGGAGCGTCTTCGTTCATTCGCACGACGTGGCCTAGCCAGCGAAGCCGCTGTGTTTTAATGCGCTGTACTATGTCGACGTCTGCGTAAAGCTCATACAACTCATCATTAAATCTTCTTCGGTACTCGCCGTCGCCAACGCGTAGAGGCCCATAAATCTTTCGCAGAACTTTTCTCTCGAATACTCCCAATGCAGCCTCGTCAGATGTTGTTAGTGTCCACGCCTCTGCACCATATAGCAGGACGGGAGCGATGAGTGACTTGTAGAGTGTGATTTTCGTGCGTCGAGAGAGGACTTTACTTTTCAATTGCCTACTCAGTCCAAAGTAGCATTTATTTGCAAGAGCAATTCTTCGTTGGATTTCTAGGCTGGCATTATTGTTGGAGTTTATGCTGGATCCAAGGTAAACGAAGTCCTTCACTATTTCGAACTTTTTGGTGCCAGCAGTGGCGTGGGTGCCAAGGCGCGAATGCGCTGACTCTTTGCTTGATGACAGCATGTACTTCGTTTTGCCTTCGTTCACCACCAAACCCATTTTTTCCGCTTCTTTTTCTAGTTTGGAGTACGCAGAGGTTACGGCACGGTTGTTAAGGCCGATAATGTCAATGTCGTCAGCATATGCTAACAGTTGCACGCTTTTATAGAATATTGTTCCAGCGCGGTTGAGTTCTGCAGATTGTATTATTTTCTCCAACATCAAATTAAAGAAATCGCACGATAGGGGGTCACCTTGTCTGAAACCTCGTTTAGTTTCAAACGGCTCGGAGAGGTCCTTCCCAATTCTGACTGAGCTGGTGGTGTTGCTCAATGTCATTTTGCAAAGCCGTATAAGTTTTGCGGGGAAACCAAATTCAGACATAGCGGCATATAGGCAGCTCCTTTTCGTGCTATCGAAAGCGGCTTTAAAATCAACAAAGAGGTGGTGTGTGTCGATTCTTTTCTCACGGGTTTTCTCCAGGATTTGACGTATTGTAAAAATCTGGTCGATGGTAGATTTTCCAGGTCTGAAGCCACACTGATAAGGTCCAATCAGTCTGTTCACGTCAGGCTTCAATCGTTCGCACAATACGCTTGACAAGACCTTATATGCGATATTCAAAAGGCTGATTCCGCGGTAGTTGGTGCAGTTTGCAGGATCACCTTTTTTGTGGATTGGGCAAAGAACACTTAGATTCCAATCTTCGGGCATGCATTCATCCGACCATATTCTGCACAGAAGCTGGTGCATACGCCTTACCAGCTCCTCGCCGCCATGCTTGAATAGCTCAGCAGGCAAACCATCAGCGCCAGCTGCTTTATTGTTTTTTAACCGGGATATTGCTATTCGCACCTCATTATAGTCGGGTTCTGGGACGTCAATTTCGTCGTCTTCGATTGTGGGTTCGGGTTCGAGCTCTTCTCTGGTTTCTTGCTCAATTTCTCCATTTAAAAGGGCAGAGAAGTGATCCCTCCATATCTCTAGTATTCTCTGAACATCAGTCACCAGGTCGCCGTTCTCGTTCTTACAGGAATTTGCCCCGGGCTTGAAACCTTCCGTCATTCGTCGAATTTTTTGATAGAATTTTCGGGCATTATTCCCATTGGCTAGCATCTCAAGCTCATTGATTTCACGCTTTTCTGCCTCTCTTTTTTTTGCCCGGAAAAGTCGCCTCGCTTCCCTTTTCAACTCGCGGTAGTGTTCACACACACTCCTTGTTGCACTCGATCTTAGCGTTGCCTTGTAGGCTTCGTTCTTTCTTTTCGTTGCAGCTCGGCACTCTTCATCATCGTACCAGTTGTTTCTTCTCGTTCGCCGGAATCCAATTACTTCTTCGGCTGCGGTACGGAGTGCTCCTGTGATGTGCTCCCACTGCTCATGCATTCCACTGGGTTGAATTGTGCTCTCAGAGAGCAGGTGTGAGAGTCGGTCTGCAAAATCATTGGCGGTCTGTTGCGATTGCAGCTTTTCGACGTCCAGCTTTCCTTGCGTTTTCTGTTGCACCTGTTTTGTCGTACAGAGGCGGGTACGAATCTTAGCTGCTACTAGGTAGTGATCGGAGTCGATGTTTGGACCTCTTATTGTGCGAACATCTAAAACGCTAGAAGCATGCCGTCCGTCTATCACAATGTGGTCGATCTGGTTTCGCGTTCTTCGATCGGGAGACAGCCATGTAGCCTGATGGATCTTCTTGTGCATAAACCTGGTGCTGGCAATGACCATGTTTCGGGCACCGGCGAAGTCGATCAGCCTGTATCCATTTGGCGAAGTCTGGTCGTGCAGGCTGAACTTCCCGACTGTGGGTCCAAATACACCCTCTTTGCCCACCCTGGCGTTAAAGTCACCAAGCACGACTTTGATGTCATGACGGGGGCAGCGCTCGTAAGTTTCCTCCAGGCGCTCGTAGAATGCATCCTTTTCCACGTCGTCTTTCTCTTCCGTCGGAGCGTGGGCGCAGATAAACGAGATGTTAAAGAATCGTACTTTTACGCGGATTGTAGCGAGACGCTCATTCACGGGTGTGAACGACAGTACTCGATTACGGAGTCTCTCTCCCACCACAAATCCCACGCCAAATCTGCGCTTGTCGACATGCCCACTCCAGTAAATGTTGCAAGGTGGTTTGTTCATATTACCTTGCCCCGTCCATCGCATCTCCTGTATGGCGGTGATGTCAGCTTTAGCCTTCCTCAGGGCCTCAACCAACCGGGCAGCGGCACCTTCCCCATTGAGGGACCGGACATTCCAGGTGCATGCCCTTAAATCGTAGTCCTTGTTTCGTTTGCGTGTGTCGTCATCTAAAAAGGGGGTTCTCATATCCGAGGCTTTTTTGAATTTCATTGGTACGTTGTTTTATGTGGTGGGTCCCAAACCCAACGCACAACCCGTTCCACGGGAGGTTGTAATTTAAGTGCACGTTTATATAGCGAGCCGCTTGATCCAAGACAGACGCCCGCTTACAGCCGCACCACTAGGTGATCAGACGCTGCTTGTAAACCCCTGATAAGCCCTTAAACCGATTATGTCGGAGTGGCCTTGCCAGGTTGTCGCCTTCTCACGTTTAGCTCACCACCAAACGGGTGTTCGGTGGCTACCCAGAGGATACTTGGACGCAAGCGCCCGGAAGTAGTGAGCTGCTTGGACCGCATGCAAAAGAATCGCTCTGGCCATTCCCAAGTGAATGGCGATCAGAAACTTTCCCCACTTACGTGGACTTCTACACGCGGACCCATCCTCCTTGTTAAAATTTAGAACACTATTTTTCAGGAGGTCCCCGGGGGCTGACCTATTATTAAAAAAAATCTTATTTATAATGCCATTTGCTTGAAATTCAGTGCCTTGGTCGACCTTTTCCTTTGTTACAATTTAGAATACTTTTTTTGAGGAAAGGGACTAGGGTTCGACCTGTTCAAAAAATCGTATTTATGATGCGATTTGCTTGAAATTTAGTTCTTCGCCGTTGTTAAAATTAAGAACACTATTTTTCAGGAGGTCCACGAAGGCCCGATCTATTACTAACAAAACTCTTATATGTATATAATGCGATTTGCTTGAAATTCAGTACCTTGGTCGACCTTTGCCTTTGTTACAATTTAGAATACTATTTTTTCCAGGAGGTCCACCAGACCCTGAGCTATTAAAAAATCTATATATTAATAGGCTAACACTCTCCCCATAGTAATTTTCGCAACCCAACTTCATATAGTATTTATAGATAGATCCCTACAAAAGTTATATTGCCATCTTGGTATGGACTATTTCTACTGTCTCGCGAAAAAAACTTTTGAAAATTATGCTTTGTTTATTTGTTATTAAACAAAAAAGAAGCCTACAAACTTTCCAGAACTCTCCAACTATTTTGTAATCTCCAACAGCACAACATATATAAAAGCTTTTACCAAAAGCCAAAACTACAGTATCTAACTGTTTCGATGTACGCTAGATGGACCCGTGCGCGCCTTGCGTATAGAATTTCACCACTAACCTTAGCGACATCTACAACCCAGTAAATAAAGCCTCGGATTCACAACAGAAATGATATACATGATACAGCAGTGGCGCAGGTGGTAAGGGTGCCGGCTCTGATGCGTGCGTTAACACGATCAAGCACGGGTTCGGGGCAGGTTAAGTTTTGTTTTTTTTATAAATTAAATTTGCCTTGAAACATATAACATATGAAAACCTTTTATCATAATATTTTTTTTTTTAATTTATTGAAGATTGGCCAGAAAAATATTACCAATTGTCTCATTTAGAGCAAAGCTGGAAGTAGACGCTGGAAAGTATAAGTAGTTGCTGGCGTCATTTTAAATAATTTTCCTTGCTTTAAAAGAATTAAAAAAATAAAGAACAGTTCCCATTTTTGTCTTCAAAAAAAATTTTTTTTTTAGGTTAGCCTAATTTGAATTCAATTTATTTGACAGTAAGTTTTGCGGCTGTCATATGAATAATATACATCCAAAAATTCTTATCCCTATAGAATAGTTGGAGGATTTTATTCAAAATGTTAAAAAAAAGGTATGGCATCACAGAGTTCTCTAACGGCGCTCACTACACTTAGAATGTACATAAAAAATCAAAACTCCACAGAATTCTAAGTCAAGTCAAGTAGGGTAATCGGATACATGCAAACTTCATTAAACAGAACGCTAAGTGGCAGTTCCAAGTCAAGTCAAGTCTATGCTAAGTATGCATAATGGCTGCTTTAGCTTACACGCTCCCACATATGGGCAATCCTGTAAGCTCAAAGATTTTAAAACTCATTCATTTTACATACATACATACATATTCATACATACTTATGAGGGGAAGCCATGCGATTATAAACGTTACCGAAAAATTGAGAAATCGTCATTCTCTCTGCCCAAAATTTCTGCGCATTTGGTTTCTTCTACTCGGTGCGTGAAACACTTGCTCAAATTTTCAAATTTTTTGCCCTCATTCCTTTTACTAACCATAGATAAATAGATTTGAGACTCTTCGTTTCGAGAGAGCGCTGTCAAAATGCACATTTTTTATAACATTTCTCATTGGTGCCACTCCGTGAAAGTGGAGTAAAACTGAGTATGGGTATTTTCATCATATATTTTGGGAATTTTAAAGGTTTTGCTTTCAATTGGACTTTTGAAGGGGTAAATAAATTTTTCGAAACTTATTTTTCAAAAATGTGACAAATTAACGTATCTGCAGGCATAAATAAACAAAAATATATGTACAAATGAAGTTTAAATGCATCATATAACACTGCCATGAGTTGATAATGAAATATTGAATTTATTGGTAAATATGCATAAAGCACTATAAAAACCGTTGTTGGGTGCATGGGGGCTGGTCCTCTACTTAAAATTTCTGAAGTTCTTCTAACAAAATCAATAACATAAGGCCAAGTAAAAAATGTACTTAAGGTTTTTTGTTGATAAATTTTGACTGGCTTATAGTCAAATAGCATATTATTATCAGGGACACCGAACCGCATGTTTTGATGTAGCACTCAACATATTTCATAACTTCTACCCTTTGACCCCAAAGCTAAAGATTTAACGACTATTTCGGTACATTTTTTCGTTGCCTTAGTCTGGCCTTCGGCGAAATGCCATTTATTTTGACTCTCCTGCTCTCCTGCATTGTACAGAACAAATTTTCTAAAATTTTTGCATGCCATAACTGCAAAAACACATAGAAATAGTAGGGTAATGTAAATTGGCATACATACATTATATTGGTGTAAAACTGATGATATGAAGTATGTAAAAGTAAAAGTTAAAGAAACAGTTGAAAGAAGTAAATTAAAAAATTTTAAAAATTACAATTTTGTCACTTAGAAAGTTATTAACGAGGATGCTTCAATTGCCTACCTCATGGGTGGTGTGGAAATGGCAAGACCTTTACTTTAGTACCAAATCACCAATTTGCTTCTTCTGGCAAATGTTTCGTTTGTTGGTTAGAGCCTTTGTGGATCAAATTAACGCACGTGAGCGTGAGTGAGTGGAGCCTTCTATAACGTACGAAAAGGCGTTCACGGACATTTATCAATTGAGCTCTTATTTTCAATAAAATATAAAACAATTTAATAGCGAGATGATAAAATAAGCATATTTGCGACCTTTAGGGCCGTTTTCACGACTAGGCGTCAAATTTTTCAACTTTTTTTTTTATAATCACCAAATTTTTGGAAAAAGCGACTGATATAAACCAGTTATACGAAGAAAAGTTGTTTAAGTTCACGAAGAAGTCTATGACATGCTATATCTCCTGTGACAAAACAAAACCAAGTAAGTAGCTCTCCCGCGACTTATGCAAAACGGAATAAGTCTTAGTTATTTTTCCACCTACTTACTTGGTATTGCATTTGTCACGGGAGATATGTATGTTAAAGAAAAGATTGTGGCCAGGAAAATAAGTATTTTATTTCAAAGTTTTATTTTTAGAGGAGCTGAAGAAAATTTAAATTAGTCGAATTTCGACCACGGGCGATACTAGTCTTATTTATAATGCGATTCGCTTGAAATTCAGTACTTTGCACTTGTTAAAATTTAGAACACTATTTGTCAGGAGGTCCACGAGGGCCCGACCTATTATTAAAAAAATCGTATAAATAATGCGATTTGCTTGAAATTCAGTACTTTGGCAGATCGTTGAGCTTGTTGAAATTTGGAATACTTTTATTGCGGGAAGGGGACTAGGGCTCGACCTATTGAAAAAATCTTATTTATGATGCGATTTGCTTGAAATTGAGTACCTTGGTAGACCGTTTAGCTTGTTAACATTGGGAATACTTTTTTCCGGGAAGGGGACCAGGGCACGGCCAATTGAAAAAAACTTATTTATGATGCGATTTGCTTGAAATTCAGTACCTTGGCAGATCGTTGAGCTTGTTGAAATTTTTAAAACTTTTATTGCGGGAAGGGGACTAGGGCTCGACCTATTGAAAAAATCTTATTTATGATGCGATTTGCTTGAAATTGAGTACCTTGGTAGACCGTTTAGCTTGTTAACATTTGGAATACTTTTATTGCGGGAAGGGGACCAGGGCACGGAAAATTGAAAAAAACTTATTTATGATGCGATTTGCTTGAAATTCAGTACCCTGGCAGATCGTTGAGCTTGTTGAAATTTGGAATACTTTTATTGCGGGAAGGGGACTAGGGCTCGACCTATTGAAAAAATCTTATTTATGATGCGATTTGCTTGAAATTGAGTACCTTGGTAGACCGTTTAGCTTGTTAACATTGGGAATACTTTTTTCCGGGAAGGGGACCAGGGCACGGCCAATAGAAAAAAACTTATTTATGATGCGATTTACTTGAAATTCAGTACCTCGGTAGACCGTTTAGCTTGTTAACATTTGGAACACTTTTATTGCGGGAAGGGGATCGGGGCACGGCCAATTAAAAAAAACTTATTTACGATGCGATTTGCTTGAAATTGACTACCTTGGTAGACCGTTTAGCTTGTTAACATTTGGAATACTTTTATTGCGGGAAGGATACCAGGGCACGGAAAATTGAAAAAAAAACTTATTTATGATGCGATTTGCTTGAAGTTCAGTACCTTGGCAGATCGTTGAGCTTGTTGAAATTTGGAATACTTTTATTGCGGGAAGGGGAATAGGGCTCGACCTATAGAAAAAATCATATATATGATGCGATTTGCTTGAAATTGAGTACCTTGGTAGACCGTTTAGCTTGTTAACATTTGGAATACTTTTTTCCGGTAAGGGGACCAGGGCACGGAGAACAGAGAATTCTTCCAAAAAAAAACTTATTTATGATGCGATTTGCTTGAAATTAAGTACCTTGGTAGACCGTTTAGCTTGTTAACATTTGGAATACTTTTATTGCGGGAAGGGGACCGGGGCACGGCCAATTGAAAAAAAAACTTATTTACTTTTTATTTATTTATTTATTTATTTAATTCGGTCTACTGATTACATGAATCTTACAGACTAGACCATTTATCCACTTAAAACTAGTGTCAAAAGACGAGATAAATATATTATAACAACAGTTAACAGTTAATATTTAATTAAATAAGGAAAACAAAGTAAGTTTAAAAGAATAAAAGTTAACATTAAAATCGATAAAATCGGCATATTTATTGCAAAGACGAACGCATCTAGTGATTGGCTCATTCAGCGAATAGTTGTTTCTGTCAAATATAAGTGAATTATAAAGTCTGCGGTCATGCAAAGACTGCAGACCCAGAAGCTTACGTCTACTAGTGTATGATGGAGGGCCATCATCCCTGCACATATTGTATAAGGCAAATTTAGTAAAGACTTTCTGAACCCTTTCAATTTTGTTAGAGTATACATCGTAATAAGGGCTCCATATCAAAGAGCAATACTCAAGTCGACTACGAACAAGGGCAACAAATAATGATTTAAACGTATTAGGTCCTTAAAATCACGAGCATTTCTTCGAATGAAGCCAGATAGCGCAAACGATTTAGAGACAATGAAGTCAATGTGCTTGCTAAATGTAAGCTTTGTATCAAAGATCACCCCTAGATCCTTCATATCAGAGCAACGATTAAGCACATTGTTGCACAAAGAGTAATCAAAAAGAAACGCTTCTGATTTTCTGGTGAACGGTATTCAAGTACAAGTTATTTAATGTACACCAAGTTTCAAAAATACTTAAGTCCGCTTGCAACTTCCTGCAGTCGGAAGGACTTTCAACTTGCAGGAAAAGCTTAACATCATCTGCAAACATAAGGCATTTCGTAAATTTAAAGTGAGAGGGTAAATCATTAATGAAAAGCAAGAATAATAACGGACCACAATGGGTGCCTTGTGGAATACCTGACCAAGCATTGACACAGGTAATTGAGGAGACTGAACCCATTTTCACAAATAACTTCCTCTCACTAAGAAAGCTAGCAAAGAATTTCAGAAGCTCTCCAGTAATACCATAGAGTTTTAGTTTATGCAGTAAGACAACGTGGTCCACTTTATCAAACGCTTTAGAGAAATCGGTATATATAACATCTAATTGCGAATGGCAATTAAATGCCTTCACGATATCATTGGTTACTAAAAGTAAGTTTGAACATGTGGATCTACCAGGCATGAAGCCATGCTGACAAATGCTTATACTGTTACATACGTGAAAGTAAAGTTTAGAATAAATGATTCTATCAAACAGCTTAGCCAACGTACTCTGTTTCACTATAGGCCTATAGTTACGTATATCATTACGGTCGCCTGATTTGTAAATAGGAGTGATAGAACAGACCTTCCATGCGTCAATAAAAACACCACTAGAGAGACAGCTATTGAAAATTCGAGTGATGGGGGCGACAAGGGAGTCGACACATAGTTTGAAGAATAAGGAGCAAAAACCATCAGTGTCAGATTTACCTTCATTCTTCAGTTCGGATATAGCAAGAGACACGTCAGATTCCTCAACTACAAATGCAGATATTTGAGGCAGAGATGGTATAGAAACCGTAGGGAGACTTTGGTTGTCATACTTTTCATATACACCTTGAAAAAATTCAGCAAACAAGTCGCTTGAGTTCTGTGGGTTGTCAGAAACAACACCGTTATACGTAAGAGTAGTTGGAAAACCATTCGTTTTTCGTTTTGAGTTGATGTACTGCCAAAAATACCGAGGATTGAATTTGAGATCTGATTCGACGTTAAACATATACTGCTTGAAGAGAAAATTATGAAGGCAATCAAATTCCTTTCGAAGGCGCTCAAAATTGTGATAGTCGCCCACACTTTGACTTTTATTAAAGTAATTGAATGCTTTATTTTTTCTATTTTTAAGATTGCATAGGCGTTTATTAAACCAAGGGGGCTTATTGTTAGTATACACTTTTTTAAGGGGAACTAATTCTGAAATGGCTGATGTGAGTAACGAATGAAATTTTTCGTAGCCGACTAACGGACAATTGGGAGGATTCAGAAAATCCCAATCAATTGACTTGATAAAATCGTTTATAACCGAGTAATTAGCTTTTTTAAAGTCATATTGCTGTAAAGAATTAACTGATACGGAATCGAATCGATAAAATTCAAATTCGACACCGAGAGCTTTATGGTGAAAGGTATTTACAGAAAAAGGAGAATGGTATTCGTTGCAATTAGCTTTCAAATCATAAGATAGAAACACAAGATCAAGAGTTCGACCAGCGTCATTGAGTACAGCGTTAGATTGCCTGAATCCATTAGACAGTAATGTGCTTGTCACTAACAAATCCACATCGGTTAAAAGGTTTGTGGGCATTATATTATTATTATTGTTAAGCCATCTAATGTTGCACAAATTTAAATCGCCAAGGTAAATAGATTCCGCGTTATCCTTGGCGATTTCGTTAATAAAAGCCACGTTCTCTAGATGCTTTCTATATACTTCTTCATTACTATTAGGAGGAATATAGGAAACAACTAAATATAACAATTTTTTATCTAAACCCTTAATACAAACACATATCTGCTCACACAAGCCATCGTCATGGGGCATTTTAATCATGCTGCTACACAGATCTGATCGTATGGCTAATAAAACACCACCTCCTTTCTTTAAGCCCGTAGTAATAGCGCAGCGATCCTTACGATAAACGTGGTAATAACTGTCGAAATACTCCGAAGATAATATATTATCAGTCAACCATGTCTCCGTTAAAGCAATAATATTGAAGTCATGTAATGAAGTACACTGGTAAAACTGAAGAGCTTTAGTTCGCATACCACTTACATTTTGATAATATAATGAATACCTCTCACTTTCAAATCGGTATTGATTAGCAGCTCGGGAGGACGTCACTTGACCTCCCCTGGTTATTGAAAATTTAGGAATGGCCTCACCTTATTGCGGGAAGGGGACCAGGGCACGGCCAATTGAAAAAAACTTATTTATGATGCGATTTGCTTGAAATTCAGTACCTTGGCAGATCGTTGAGCTTGTTGAAATTTGGAATACTTTTATTGCGGGAAGGGGACCAGCGCACGGCCAATTGAAAAAAACTTATTTATGATGCGATTTGCTTGAAATTCAGTACCTTGGTAGACCGTTTAGCTTGTTAACATTTGGAATACTTTTATTGCGGGAAGGGGAATAGGGCTCGACCTATTGAAAAAATCTTATTTACGATGCGATTTGCTTGAAATTCAGTACCTTGGTCGACCTTAGCCAGAGGTCCTCCAGGGCCCGTGCTGTAAAAAATCTTATTTATAATGCGATTTGCTTGAAATTCAGTACCTTGGTAGACCGTTTAGCTTGTTAACATTTGGAATACTTTTATTGCGGGAAGGGGACCAGGGCACGGCCAATGGAAAAAAACTTATTTATGATGCGATTTGCTTGAAATTCAGTACCTTGGCAGATCGTTGCGCTTGTTGAAATTTGGAATACTTTTATTGCGGGAAGGGGACTAGGGCTCGACCTATTGACAAAATCTTATTTATGATGCGATTTGCTTGAAATTGAGTACCTTGGTAGACCGTTTAGCTTGTTAACATTGGGAATACTTTTTTCCGGTAAGGGGACCAGGGCACGGAGAACAGAGAATTCTTCCAAAAAAAAACTTATTTATGATGCGATTTGCTTGAAATTCAGTACCTTGGTAGACCGTTTAGCTTGTTAACATTTGGAATGCTTTTATTGCGGGAAGGGGATCGGGGCACGGAGAACAGAGAATTCTTCCAAAAAAAAACTTATTTATGATGCGATTTGCTTGAAATTGAGTACCTTGGTAGACCGTTTAGCTTGTTAACATTGGGAATACTTTTTTCCGGTAAGGGGACCAGGGCACGGAGAACAGAGAATCCTTCCAAAAAAAAACTTATTTATGATGCGATTTGCTTGAAATTGAGTACCTTGGTAGACAGTTTAGCTTGTTAACATTTGGAATACTTTTATTGCGGGAAGGGGAATAGGGTTCGACCTATTGAAAAAATCTTATTTATGATGCGATTTGCTTGAAATTCAGTACCTTGGTCGACCTTAGCCAGAGGTCCTCCAGGGCCCGTGCTGTAAAAAATCTTATTTATAATGCGATTTGCTTGAAATTCAGTACCTTGGTAGACCGTTTAGCTTGTTAACATTTGGAATACTTTTATTGCGGGAAGGGGACCAGGGCACGGCCAATTGAAAAAAACTTATTTATGATGCGATTTGCTTGAAATTCAGTACCTTGGCAGATCGTTCAGCTTGTTGAAATTTGGAATACTTTTATTGCGGGAAGGGGACTAGGGCTCGACCTATTGAAAAAATCTTATTTATGATGCGATTTGCTTGAAATTGAGTACCTTGGTAGACCGTTTAGCTTGTTAACATTGGGAATACTTTTTTCCGGGAAGGGGACCGGGGCACGGCCAATTGAAAAAAACTTATTTATGATGCGATTTGCTCGAAATTCAGTACCTTGGTAGACCGTTTAGCTTGTTAACATTTGGAATGCTTTTATTGCGGGAAGGGGACCACGGCACGGCCAATTGAAAAAAACTTATTTATGATGTACCTTGGTAGACCGTTTAGCTTGTTAACATTTGGAATTCTTTTATTGCGGGAAGGGGACCAGGGCACGGCCAATTGAAAAAAAACTTATTTATGATGCGATTTGCTTGAAATTCAGTACCTTGGCAGATCGTTGAGCTTGTTGAAATGTGGAATACTTTTATTGCGGGAAGGGGACTAGGGCTCGACCTATTGAAAAAATCTTATTTATGATACGATTTGCTTGAAATTCAGTACCTTGGCAGATCGTTGAGCTTGTTGAAATGTGGAATACTTTTATTGCGGGAAGGGGACTAGGGCTCGACCTATTGAAAAAATCTTATTTATGATACGATTTGCTTGAAATTCAGTACCTTGGCAGATCGTTGAGCTTGTTAACATTTGGAATACTTTTATTGCGGGAAGGGGACCAGGGCACGGCCAATTGAAAAAAACTTATTTATGATGCGATTTGCTTGAAATTCAGGACCTTGGTAGACCGTTTAGCTTGTTAACATTTGGAATACTTTTATTGCGGGAAGGGGACCAGGGCACGGCCAATTGAAATTCAGTACCTTGGCAGATCGTTGAGCTTGTTGAAATTTGGAATACTTTTATTGCGGGAAGGGGACTAGGGCTCGACCTATTGAAAAAAATCTTATTTATGATGCGATTTGCTTGAAATTCAGTACCTTGGTAGACCGTTTAGCTTGTTAACATTTGGAATACTTTTATTGCGGGAAGGGGACCAGGGCACGGCCAATTGAAAAAAAACTTATTTATGATGCGATTTGCTTGAAATTCAGTACCTTGGCAGATCGTTGAGCTTGTTAAAATTTGGAATATTTTTATTGCGGGAAGGGGACTTGGGCTCGACCTATTGAAAAAATCTTATTTATGATGCGATTTGCTTGAAATTGAGTACCTTGGTAGACCGTTTAGCTTGCTAACATTGGGAATACTTTTTTCCGGGAAGGGGACCAGGGCACGGCCAATTGAAAAAAACTTATTTATGATGCGATTTGCTTGAAATTCAGTACCTTGGTAGACCGTTTAGCTTGTTAACATTTGGAATACTTTTATTGCGGGAAGGGGACCAGGGCACGGCCAATTGAAAAAAACTTATTTATGATGCGATTTGCTTGAAATTCAGTACCTTGGCAGATCGTTGGGCTTGTTGAAATTTGGAATACTTTTATTGCGGGAAGGGGACTAGGGCTCGACCTATTGGTAAAATCTTATTTATGATGCGATTTGCTTGAAATTGAGTACATTGGTAGACCGTTTAGCTTGTTAACATTTGGAATACTTTTATTGCGGGAAGGGGGCCAGCGCACGGCCAATTGAAAAAAACTTATTTATGATGCGATTTACTTGAAATTCAGTACCTTGGTAGACCGTTTAGCTTGTTGACATTTGGAATACTTTTATTGCGGGGAGGGGATCGGGGCACGGCCAATTAAAAAAAACTTATATATGATGCGATTTGCTTGAAATTGAGTACCTTGGTAGACCGTTTAGCTTGTTAACATTTGGAATACTTTTATTGCGGGAAGAGGACCAGGGCACGGCCAATTGAAAAAAACTTATTTATGATGCGATTTGCTTGAAATTCAGTACCTTGGCATATCGTTGAGCTTGTTCACATTTGGAATACTTTTTTTGCGGGAAGGGGAATAGGGCTCGACCTATTGAAAAAATCTTATATATGATGCGATTTGCTTGAAATTGAGTACCTT
This sequence comes from Sphenella marginata, assembly GCA_951509765.1. Lineage (NCBI taxonomy): Eukaryota > Metazoa > Arthropoda > Insecta > Diptera > Tephritidae > Sphenella > Sphenella marginata. Next base: position 45,917,559 of record OX608078.1, read on the forward strand.
CGTAGACCCTTTAGCTTTTTAACATTTGGAATACTTTTTTTGCGGGTAGGGGACTAGGACTCGAACTATTGAAAAAATCTTATTTATGATACGATTTGCTTGAAATTCAGTACCTAGGTAGACCTTTGACCTTGTTAAAATTTGGGATGCCTTTTTTGGGTGGAAGGGGACTAGGGAACGACCAATTTAAAAAATTGTATTTGCTTGAAATTCAGTATCTTGGTCGACCTTAGCCAGAGATCCTCCAGGGCCCGTGCTGTAAAAAATCTTATTTATAATGCGATTTGCTTGAAATTCAGTACCTTGGTAGACCGTTTAGCTTGTTAACATTTGGAATACTTTTATTGCGGGAAGGGGACCAGGGCACGGCCAATTGAAAAAAACTTATTTATGATGCGATTTGCTTGAAATTCAGTACCTTGGCAGATCGTTGAGCTTGTTCACATTTGGAATACTTTTTTTGCGGGAAGGGGACTTGGGCTCGACCTATTGAAAAAATCTTATTTATGATGCGATTTGCTTGAAATTGAGTACCTTGGTAGACCGTTTAGCTTGTTAACATTTGGAATACTTTTATTGCGGGAAGAGGACCAGGGCACGGCCAATTGAAAAAAACTTATTTATGATGCGATTTGCTTGAAATTCAGTACCTTGGCAGATCGTTGAGCTTGTTGAAATTTGGAATACTTTTATTGCGGGAAGGGGAATAGGGCTCCACCTATTGAAAAAATCTTATTTATTATGCGATTTGCTTGAAATTCAGTACCTTGGTAGACCGTTTAGCTTGTTAACATTTGGAATACTTTTATTGCGGGAAGGGGACCAGGGCACGGCCAATTGAAAAAAAACTTATTTATGATGCGATTTGCTTGAAATTCAGTACCTTGGTAGACCGTTTAGCTTGTTAACATTTGGAATACTTTTATTGCGGGAAGGGGCCCAGGGCACGGCCAATTGAAAAAAACTTATTTATGATGCGATTTGCTTGAAATTCAGTACCTTGGCAGATCGTTGGGCTTGTTGAAATTTGGAATATTTTTATTGCGGGAAGGGGACTTGGGCTCGACCTATTGAAAAAATCTTATTTATGATGCGATTTGCTTGAAATTGAGTACCTTGGTAGACCGTTTAGCTTGCTAACATTGAGAATACTTTTTTCCGGAAGGGGACCAGGGCACGGCCAATTGAAAAAAACTTATTTATGGTGCGATTTGCTTGAAATTCAGTACCTTGGCAGATAGTTGGGCTTGTTGAAATTTGGAATACTTTTATTGCGGGAAGGGGACTAGGGCTCGACCTATTGGTAAAATCTTATTTATGATGCGATTTGCTTGAAATTGAGTACCTTGGTAGACCGTTTAGCTTGTTAACATTTGGAATACTTTTATTGCGGGAAGGGGGCCAGCGCACGGCCAATTGAAAAAAACTTATTTATGATGCGATTTGCTTGAAATTCAGTACCTTGGTAGACCGTTCAGCTTGTTAACATTTGGAATACTTTTATTGCGGGAAGGGGATCGGGGCACGGCCAATTAAAAAAAACTTATATATGATGCGATTTGCTTGAAATTCAGTACCTTGGCAGATCGTTGGGCTTGTTGAAATTTGGAATACTTTTATTGCGGGAAGGGGAATAGGGCTCGACCTATTGAAAAAATCTTATATAAGATGCGATTTGCTTGAAATTGAGTACCTTGGTAGACCCTTTAGCTTGTTAACATTTGGAATACTTTTATTGCGGGAAGAGGACCAGGGCACGGCCAATTGAAAAAAACTTATTTATGATGCGATTTGCTTCAAATTCAGTACCTTGGCAGATCGTTGAGCTTGTTGAAATTTGGAATACTTTTATTGAGGGAAGGGGAATAGGGCTCGACCTATTGAAAAAATCTTATATATGATGCGATTTGCTTGAAATTGAGTACCTTGGTAGACCGTTTAGCTTGCTAACATTGGGAATACTTTTTTCCGGGAAGGGGACCAGGGCACGGCCAATTGAAAAAAACTTATTTATGATGCGATTTGCTTGAAATTCAGTACCTTGGTAGACCGTTTAGCTTGTTAACATTTGGAATACTTTTATTGCGGGAAGGGGACCAGGGCACGGCCAATTGAAAAAAACTTATTTATGATGGGATTTACTTGAAATTCAGTACCTTGGCAGATCGTTGGGCTTGTTAACATTTGGAATACTTTTATTGCGGGAAGGGGATCGGGGCACGGCCAATTAAAAAAAACTTATATATGATGCGATTTGCTTGAAATTGAGTACCTTGGTAGACCGTTTAGCTTGTTAACATTTGGAATACTTTTATTGCGGGAAGAGGACCGGGGCACGGCCAATTGAAAAAAACTTATTTATGATGCGATTTGCTTGAAATTCAGTACCTTGGCAGATCGTTGAGCTTGTTGAAATTTGGAATACTTTTATTGCGGGAAGGGGAATAGGGCTCCACCTATTGAAAAAATCTTATTTATTATGCGATTTGCTTGAAATTCAGTACCTTGGTAGACCGTTTAGCTTGTTAACATTTGGAATACTTTTATTGCGGGAAGGGGACCAGGGCACGGCCAATTGAAAAAAACTTATTTATGATGCGATTTGCTTGAAATTCAGTACCTTGGCAGATCGTTGAGCTTGTTCACATTTGGAATACTTTTTTTGCGGGAAGGGGAGCAGGGCACGGCTAATTGAAAAAAACTTATTTATTCATTATATTTGTTGTGCTTTGTGTTGTGGGGTGCAGATTGTGGTGCCTGCTTCGCAGGTCGCTACAACTTCAGCCATTGGCAGGCGTAGGAGTTGCGGATACGGGTTTGTCAAGTAAATCTATCGTGCCAGCGCCAAACAAGCAGAAATCAAGTGCAAACAATAATCAAAAGCAACAAATGCAGAGATCCAGAAATGCAAGTGTAAACAGCAACAACAATAAAAATACTAACACCAATAACAACACTGACTTCGGCTCAGCAGAATTAGTTCAAATAACGCAGCCAGAGCATGAGCGAATACATACTGAAAACGGTGCCTCTTCCAAACAAATTTAATGCGGACTTCTTTAGGACGGTAAAACAGCTCAAAGAAGAAAATGCAAAACTGAGTGCAAAAGTTAGTAGGCTCGAAAGTATGTTGAATTGGAAGGGACAACAATCACTAGACAGCGCTGTTGATATTGTTGGCGTGCTTTAAACTCAGCATTGGGCCTTAAAGTCTCTTCTGCTGATATACATAAATGTTATTTAAAAAAACTCAATTCTAAAAATGAGTCCTCTCCTCCTGAAAGAATTATACGAGTTCACTTTTCGTCGGCTGAGATTAAGAAAAAAGTGATGCTTACTAAAAGAAAATCAAAGGGCAATTTAACTACTGCACTTTTTGGTAAGGCTGACAAAAAGAACATTTTTATTAACGAAAGCTTTACAGCATTTAATAGAGATTTGTTTGCTGCTGCAATGAAACTTAAGAAGGAGAAAAAATACAAGTATCTGTGGGTGAACAACAACAAACTACTTATTAAAAAGGGCGATTATGACGGAGTAGTTGTTTTAAGGGCATTCGAGGATTTGTCCAAAATAATTTAACTTTATTGTTTTAATATTTTTATCACTTTATCATTTATTATGAATCTTTTGAATTACCCTGAAACAAACGACAACGTCATTATCGATCATGTTAACGATCTTAATTTATTATCGAATTTTACCAATGCTTTTTTAATTGTTCAACAAAATATTCATAGGTTTCGGCAAAATTTTGATCTACTGCTTTGCAATCTGGAGGTATTTAAAAACCTTCCTGATATAATTTTTGTATCTGAAATCTGGGTTTATGAGCATGAAATACAAGATTTCAAAATAGACGGCTATAATTTTTTTGTGAATGCTAATGAGAAATATTCTGCAGGAGGTGTTGGAGTGTTCGTGCGAAATATTCATGATTGTAATTTCTTTCGCTATCAGTTGACGAGCGCTGATATATTGAAGCTTTCGCTACGCATCTTTGGAAAGGTCTGTACTCTAATATGTGTTTATAGGTTACATTCAGAGTCTATTCACCAATTTTTGGAAGAATTCTCTGTTCTCCTGGACAATGAAAAATCGACTAACGTTTTAATTCTAGGCGACTTTAATTTAGATATTTTGAAACAAAGTGTTGCAGCTGATAACTACCTAATCTTAATGACTAATAACGGATTTACGTCCTACTTAAATGAGTCAACGCGTAGAGCTTCTGTAGTGCGATTCTGTAACTTTTAACACCTCCCCGAGTGTTAAGCTTGTCGCCGAATTTTGGCGTTTGTTCTTAACGAAACTGCGATTCTGTAACTTTCCTTAACACTTTTTAGTGTTAGCTGTTTTATGTATGTATATCTGTTAAAATTGAGGGGAAAACTGCACTCATCTTAAGTACAGCATTTGACAGCGCCGACGTTCATGTCGCAGTAGCGCAGGTGATAAGCGTTCGGACTACAACGTGCGCGTCGCGAGTTCGGTTTCATGTTCGGAGAACTTATTTTCTATAACTTTTAACACCACAAAATTTTTTCGCGGTAACTAAGCTGTTAGCTAACACTTTTCGGTGTTAAGGGAAGTTAACGCTAACACTTGGCGTTAAAAAGTTACAGAATCGCAAAAAGTGTTAAAAATGGTGTTAAGCGAAGTTAACGCTAACACTTGGCGTTAAAAAAGTTACAGAATCGCGCTACTGGAACCTGTCTTGACCACATTTTTTGTCGGCTAAGTTGCGGTGCTGTAATTTCATTAAGCAGTCTAAATCTCGACCTTAATATTACGGATCATACAATGACGGGTGTAATCGTAAACTCGCCTTATAAGGTAATCCATGTGAGGAAAATTCTTCTTCTATCTCTACATATAATAAAATTGTAACAGGTCGATGTCTGTACATGGCAGATATCAACAAAAAATTTATTGGGGGAAGCATTATTAAACGAGTAGAATCCAAATCAACCATTTTTTTAATTTTTGTGTGTCTGTCTGTCTGTCCGTATGTTTGTGGCCGTATCACTCTGAAAGTACTGAATGGAAATGAATGAAACTTTTTTCGTTGGATTGCTAGATACTCAACTTAAAATTTAGGATATTACTTTTTTTCGATATCTCAACCGGTTTTGGAGTTATCGCCCAATATGTGGCCCATGTCTGTCTGTATGTTTCTGGTCGTATCAATAAAAGTACTGAATGGAATCCGTTGGGTTGTCAGACGCTCAACCTAAGGTTTAAGATATTAGTTTTTGCGATATCTCAACCGGTTTTGGAGTTATCGCCCAATATATGGACCAGGGGTGACCAAAAATGTCTTAGTACAATATGAATGTCAAACGAAAGGTGTCAATGAGTGCTGTAATATGCGATGTGATCAATTGAAATATCCCAAATGGTTTCGGAGATATCTTGAAGTTATCGACGAATATGTATTTGCAAAAAAATGTGTTAGTACAATATGGGTTTCAAACGAATGGTGCCAATGGGTACTGTTATATGCGATGCGCTTAATTTAAATATCTCAAATGGATTCAATTATATATCTTCAAAAATTTCGGAAACTGGCCCAAATATATTTTTTGTTGTTGTGAACTATACAATCAAGTGCGTATAGGCTATAATGATTAAAATCGGACTCAGTCTGTTATAAGTTCTGATACGAAGCGAAGCAAGCGGGCCTTACTAGTTATAAATAAAATTAATTTCTCCCTGTTGATGGAACGTCTAAAGTGTGAGTACTGGACGGAAATTTATGCTGAGAGCAATATATCTATGGCATACAGCAAATTTTTAGATATTTTTAAAAAGCACATAGATGGTGCTAGCTATACATTTGTGAAACGGAAGTCGAATACAAAGCTAAAACTGTGGATTAGCAGGTCACTCGTTCGAAAAATTAGATTAAAAAACAAACTTGATAGAAAATGTAGGAAACTTGCGCGAAACCGCAAAAACTTTGTATTCGTTATGGCAATTTACATATGTAAGAAATTGAAAAAAGAAGTTCACTTGCAGCGTGATAATTTTTTCCGCAGCAAGTTTTTGTCTTCGCAGGGTAATTCCAAAAAAGAATGGAACGTAATAAATAGCATGCTTAATCGAAAATGTAAGGCAATAGACACGTTTTTTATTTTAGATAACTGTGGAGTCACAACTACAAACCCTAAGGAGGTAAGTAACCTTTTTAACGAGCATTTTTCCACAATTGGACAAACTTATGAGTTGACATATACATTTTAACATTTAACATTTATTCACTATTTAAAATTAGCACAATAAGATATTGAAATCTTTTTTAGCACAACAATGAAGTAACATTAACAGTCGGTTTCGACATGCGTACAAATATTTGAACTTAAACTAAAAACTTAAAAACTAAGAACTTAAACTAAGTCATATCAGTATGAAAACAAATATAACTATCTTAATATAAAAACTACAGTTACATTGTTTAAATATAAAAATAAATTGAATACACATTGAATAAGTTAGAAAATAGGAATGTAGTCAAGACAAAGATACAGATAGATATTCAGATAATTAGTAAGTTTTCATGAAGAAAAGTAAGTAAGAAGGATTCTCCTATAGTTGTTTTGGTTTAGGGTATTTTTTATAGCAGCAGGAATAGAGTTCCAGAGACGCGCAGCGTTGACAAAGAACAGTCTTGTGGAATTAACATAGTTGAATAAAGGAATATTTAAATTACATGAACGGGTGGACCTAAATGTTTAGATTTAGAGTTTGTGGAGTCGGATACGGAAAGCAGCTTTTTCTTTGAATGCCTTACCGGAACCGAATTTTTAAGAACTATTATGTCCTTGAATAACTCGAGTTCATGCGCCTATGATGGAATATCAAATTACATTTTGAAAAGAGTAGCTTTTTATATAGTTGACATCCTCACATACCTCTTTAATTCAAGTGGTTTTTCGGGAATCTTTCCTGCCGAATTAAAATGTGCTATTGTTATTCCCCTATTTAAAAAAGGTAGCAAAAAAGACAAAACTAATTACAGGCCGATTCCTTTGTTGCCTTCCATTCTTAAGTTTTTGAAAAACTCATTAAAAATAGAATTATTTCGTTTCTAGAAAACCAAAACTTCTTTAGCTCGATGCAGTTCGGGTTTAGATCAGCAGCCGGATTCCAGTCATCGCCATCGCCTAAATGCTAGAAATCGCCAAAATGCCAAAGCAAAATGAACACTCAGAAGAAGATTTCGCTTATTTGCGATTCTGAAACGCAAGTCGCCTAGCTAAAATGTAGTACGGTTATCTTTTCGCTTGATGGCGCTGGAATAGCACCGCCATCTGTCAATTTAGTTGTGATTCCTTACATGCCATAAATCACCAAAAATAACCGGAAATAGACAAAGGCTACTAGAAGTAAACCCCATACTTTGGGCGCAGGGAACACTGACAAATTTAATTACTGACAATTTCCGTAGATCGGGTAAAATAATAGATTAAGGTTTGGACCCTAACTTGTTCACAGCACATCATATGAGCCTCCCAACTTTCAATAAGTCTAACGGTTCAATTAACGTATGCGCCTGCACTGCGGTGTAGGAAGTATTGATCCCATAATGGATTGTGAGAACACCTATGGGAATCTTAAATGCTGCGTTTGATATTATAACTTTGTTGTTGTACTTAGCCCTACCTAGGTAGTCAGTATCTAACCCAGTAGTGTCATCGAACTCTTTTAACGGAAGTCCAGAAACCTAGCGGCTTCGACAGGGGTGGACCAGAGGGAAATGGGTGTTAGAAGAGTAGGCTCGGTTGAGCAGACAAAAAGATGGTAATTGATGTTATAGTCTCCCAGCATTACCTTAGTCTCACTTCGAAAATTAGGCCATTTAGCTTTATTCGGCATTTATGGGGTTTCGGAGTCATCTCTATACCGCACTTATACTCTATATCAGGACCGGCCAAGAGCTGCACATTGTGCACTTTGAGTTCGTATTTTCACACCGACGTTAACAATGTGGCTTTCGCTTGTCAGTCGCTGTTCAACTATCAATGAAGCAAGGCTATGTCGCTGACCATCAACAAGCAACAGTCATGACAAATGGAAATGCACAAACTTATTTTTGCGCATACAATCAAAATATGTTGCAATGCGACCGAACTCTTACGTCCAATGTACGTTTTGTTTTGTTTTTTATTTTGTTTTGTTTTCTTTTCTTTCCTCTCCTTCCTTTTCCTTTCATTCTCATTCTTTTCTTACATTTTCTTCCTTAATGTGTTTCATTTTTATTTCCTTTGTTTTCCTTTTCAAAGATGTTTACACATCAATTAAAAATGTCTAAAAATCAAAATGAAATTATGGTTTGATGCGAAATCAAATAATAAAGTTTCGTTTTGATTTTATAGTTTCACAGTCTGCAAAGAAAATGCAACACATTAAGGAAGAAAATGTAAGAAAAGAATGAGAATGAAAGGAAAAGGAAGGAGAGGAAAGAAAAGAACTTTGAGTTCGTATGAAAGGAAAAGGAAGGAGAGGAAAGAAAAGAAAAGAAAACAAAACAAAATAAAAAACAAAACAAAACGTACATTGGACGTAAGAGTTCGGTCGCATTGCAACATATTTTGATTGTATGCGCAAAAATAAGTTTGTCATGACTGTTGTTTGTTGATAGTCATGGGACATAGTCTTGCTTCATTGATAGTTGAACAGCGACTGACAAGCGAAAGCCAAATTTCGTGCTCACACATCGTTAACGTCGGTGTGAAAATACGAACTCAAAGTGCACAATGTGCAGCTCTTGGCCGGTCCTGCTCTATATGATCATTTGACTTTGGATGCATCCTAGGTGAGTTTTTGTCCCAGTTATTTTATATTCTCAATGCTAGTAGAGTAGAAGAGATTTTTGAGTGGCTGATTTGTAGACACAGATACACGGCCTTGGTTGTTGCAGACACAGATAAAAAGTCCTCCGAGAAGAGCAAAAGTGTATTCTGCGAGTCCGTATTGGATCGGTAAAGGCTTATTTTTTTGAAGCGCGAACGAAGGCCACCTTCTCAAGCCGATTTTCTGCCTATAAATGAATTCCTTGGATCACGCCTCTCATTTGGAATCGGACTTTTAATACCGAGGTGAAAACGCTTCTATAATAATAATAATAATGAAATACTATGATCAATTAAATAGTAGGCTCCAGCAAAATTTCTAATAAGACGTATACTAGCGGATAGAGCGTTGAACAAGTTTGTGAGTGAGTTTTACGATATGTAGGAACAGTTACCAAGCCGTGAGTGTTTGTCCTCAGATTATAACTATCTGAAACTAGGCTGTGTAAATGGCCACATCGAATAAAAAATATTTTTAAAGTCTTGTAGTAATACAAGTGTCTAATCGGAAGAATTCTCAGGTCTGTAAATAACTCCATGGAGTCATGAAAACGATTGACATTGCCAATTATTCTGATTATGTTTCTGAATAACTAGCAGAGGTTGGATTTTATTAGAAAATTCTCCACCCCGGCAGCATATACCATATTGGAGTTTGGAATCTACCAGAGCATAATATATGGTTTTGATGGTTGTATTTGAACAAACCTTTCTAAGGTTATAAAAATTACGAACTATGGATTGCAGGTAGGACTTTAAACGATATGTGTGTGTGGATCAATTTAGATTGTAGTCAAGAGTGACCCCCAAATACTGAAAGTCCTTCACCACATCAATTTTGAAGCACCTCTCGTTGCAATTACCTTCAGGGTTGAACGCTTTTTTAGAGCTCATTAAACTATGTAGCGCAAAAAATTTGCAGTTCGTTGAGTGAAACATAATATCAATCCCGGGTAAACTTTTGGCTTGCAAATTAAAATACATTATCTGCGTTTTTTTTACTAATAATTAACTTATGCTTAGCAAACCACGTCCTTAGTAAATGGACATCATGATTGATGCTCGCCACCAAATCTAAGTAATTTGAAGTTCCATAAGCAACCGCCAGATCATCCGCGAAGGCTGTAACTTTTTCATAGAATGTAAGGGAAAAAACTGATTTGAGAAAAATTAAAAACAATATGGGACCTAAGACCGATCCTTGCGGAACACCTAAGCTTATTGCGACAGAATCACTTAGACTATCACACCCGATATTGTGCAGTTTGTCTAATAATATTTGATGATCGACGATGTCAAACGCTTTGGTTATATCCACAAACAGGCCAGCACAATTCTTTTTGTTATCTAGATCGCTGAAGATAACTGAACAGAAGTTCAACAAAGCATCTTCCGTCGATCGTCCTGCAGCAGGATTCTGCAAATCGCTAACGGTTAATCTCGATCGCCAAAAATCTCTAACTGCATTTTAAAAACTTTTCCAATTCCCGTGAATGACAATCTTCTACACGGAGAAAACTGTTGTTCATTATTTATGCACAAGCTGTTCATAGCTATAAAACATTCAGGTAAATTTTTGAATATGCACCTTTGCGCATAAATTTAGCCTAATAATCATGAATTCTGCACAACCTATTGAAATTGTGTATAAGTTATACACAAAAAATATGCACAGTTTGTGAACATTTTTCATAGCTTAATTATTTGAAAATCAAAAACAATTCATCGTAATATGTGAATTTGTGCATAATATGTGACTATAAATACTTATTGTTCATAAGTTGTGCCCATTTAAGTATATGTAGATTCTCCATCATCTATTAAAATTATATTTTTGCAGATAGATATTGACTTCCAAAATTTGTATCCGATATGCAAAAACCCTTTTTAAACTTCCAGCTGCTAACACAATTATAAATAATCTTCAACAAACAAAGGTAAAAAAAACAGTTTAAACTTATGAGATGAAGAACTAATTTAACTATTATTTTTGAATTTTTTTAGAGCTAGTTTAAGTCTCCAAGGTGCTGGCAGCAGTGTTTAAGCCTGTGGCGAGAAAACCCATTCAAAAACAATCGTGAAAGGTTAGGAAGGTTAGTAAAATAAACATGTAAATTCTGAAGTATATGATTTATTGTAATAAAGACATTTGAAAATAAAATTTATTTTGTTCACAATCTATGAAAATGTTGTTCATTACCTATGCCCAGTTGTTCATAGTCTTTCCCAGTTGTTCAGAACGTATGCTCAGTTGTTCATAGTGTATCCCAGTTGTTCAAAAGGTATGCCCAGTTGTTCATAGTCTATCCCAGTTGTTCAGAACGTATGTTCGGTTGTTCATAGTATATCCCAGTTGTTCAAAACGTATGCTCAGTTGTTCATAGTCTATCCCAGTTGCTCAGAACGTATGCTTAGCAGTTCATAGTCTATCCCAGTTGTTCAGAACATATGCCCAGTTGTTCATAATCTATGCCCTTGTTCATAAAACATGCTCATAGTGCTAAACTTAAATTATGGATAAATGTGCATGAATTATGAACAACTGTTCTTGGTCATTTTTCGTGAACGATTTGTGCACAAGTTGTGCCCATACCGCATAACTTCTGCACACAATTCTCTCCGTGTAATTCTCAATTTTCTGGTTCATTTTAATTCACATTTAAGCGATGAACACGAATGAACCAGATAACGTCATCAGCTGTTTTTGGCGACTAATTTAGCTAAGTTTGCGATTCTGGAATTTCAGCCATCTCGTAAAATCTCTATTTTTCTCCTAAAGCATGCTTATTTTGGCAACCAAAAAAATCTGTTGCTAACATACAAAATATATTATATATTTGTAAGTTTTTGCAAGCTCGAGACACAGAGAAACAATAATTCATAATGAATTTTAATTGTCGGTTTTTGGGAAAAAATTGATAATTGGAGAAAAATTACATTGTTAAATCACAGCGATGGATAGGATTACATGTTTCAGAGTTTCCAAGCTCATCATCAGATCCCTTTTCGGACACTGGGATATGAACCAGTGTCCGAAAAGGGATCTGATGATGAGCTTGGAAACTCTGAAACATGTAATCCTATCCATCGCTGTGATTTAACAATGTAATTTTTCTCCAATTATCAATTTTTTCCCAAAAACTGACAATTAAAATTCATTATGAATTATTGTTTCTCTGTGTCTCGAGCTTGCAAAAACTTACAAATATGTAAAAACAAGAAAGACCGCAAAAACCAACAACAAAATATATTATAAAATGTTGGAATTAAGTTTTTTTATGTCAAAAAAACACTCATTGGCATAAAATATATGTATGCCATTTAAAAGAAAAAAAAATTGGTAATTGTTTCCTTTAGGAAACAACTGCTAAACCACGTCGAAAAATGTGGAAAGAGGTATTAAAGAAGCGTTTGTTACGGTTGACTTGCGCCAAAAAGTGTGCTAATTTTTTTAGCCGCATGCAGGTGACAAAGCACGGCGTGCGTTACGATAAGCTGAATGCTGTGTAATCCAATGTGGATTGTATCGACATCGCGGCAGTAATTGGGTACTTCCTGTATTCTTTCTTTCTTTCTTGTTTTGGTCTTGGTAGATTGCTGCAGCGTGAAAACTTTTAACCTAACAAAAATACTCCTTTGCATATTCCAAGTATATTGATCGTGGCACTATAGCAAAAATTATTCCTGACCACACCTTCTATTTGTCTGGACCTTATACAATAACCCGATCACAAAGATCACGGAGCCTTGAGCTATATTGTTGACGTCGGCGTACGTAAGTCGTAATTGGCGGTGAGCAGACACAATTTTCTGAGACCATCCATTGAAATATTTTGAATCCTGGCTATACTGACGAAGTAAGTTGTATCAAGTCCATTAATTATCATAGTCGAGACGGATTGATCTCGTGAATCACTCAAAAGTGAAACGAAACAAGGATCGAAGCTATATCTTGGGCGCATGGTATGCGGACCTAACCACAATCGAAGTTTATGAATATGTTCACACCCGTTGGGTTTCGGGAAGCCGAATATTAAATTTAAGCATTTATTTTCAATATTTGATTTATATTATTGTTTGTATATTGAATGCGCTGAAGCATTTTATATGAAGTTGTTCAATTGATAATATTTTTTTTTGGAATTAATAGATTAAGCAAAGGGGTTTGTGGGAATAAGGTGCTGCGAGTGAAAGCGGGAGGGAAAGAAAGTTAGAGCGTATTTAGACGGATCCAACGTCTGTAAACACTTGTAAGCCCGGAACTAGAGACGTCTCAGGGGATAGGTTTGCGTGTGATACTATAAACATAGTCGCTTAATGATGCGAGCATCCTATGCTCGTTTCACTCTACGTACCCGAAGTCTACTTGCCCATTGATTAAGATGGAATTTATTGTGTTTAAAGTTGTATAGATAATAAATCATGAATTGCTAGAGAAACATCTTTGTGTGTGGTGGATTAAATGTTGGAACCATGATGGACGGACAGCGGACAGGGGGTCGATCTTTTCTAAGGGAGTCGACGCGGACGAGGATAAGTATTTGAGCGTGTGCTGAGCTGCTATAATAGAGTACGATATTTTTTTTCTTTATTGTTGGCGTAAGGAAATCGTGACGCGTTAGAACCCCCCCACTCCGACGAGCGGAGCCGGCATACAAGCAAGCGTACTCAAGGGTCACGACCTTCGTCCGGAACATTCGAGTAACTCGAGGCAGGTAACAATAAGAAAATGGCGCCCAACGTGGGGCCCGAAAGGGATCCCCGATCATATAAAACGAAACTATAATTTAAATGAAGAGAATAGCAGCTCAAAGACGATTTTCACAGCATCACACTAGGCGTAGAGGTCCGAGTGATAAGTGTTGTGAAATAAACAGTTTTGTTGAGGAGAAAGGCTGCTGCGTTAGAAGTTGTTCTTTAGCGTTCATGAGGCCGACCTGCATCAACATCTGGTTAATCAGTTGGCCAGACCATCCCGCTTGGATGAGGGTCAAATCTAAGCGGTCGTGGTCTGCCAAATCTGACGAATGACTTAGACGAATGAGACGAAACCACAAAGTTCCATACATGAAGATTCATCACACACTGAACTATATACACACATATATTAAAGTTGAACACACTTCACATTTATTAAGACATTTAGAATCTGAGAAAGATGAGTCCTAGAAGAAAAGGGAATAAAAGAGGGGGTGGGAAAGCAAATGAAAATCAGGGGGAGTTGGAAGATAGAATCACGGTCCTTGAAGATGATGAGGATCAGACTACTGGTGACGATCAAGAGGAAGGGATTTCTGAACGAGATAAGTCCAACGCGAGTCAGCGTGTGATTCCTGTGGGGGATGTTTCGACTCCGGAGGTACCCGCCCTGGATAGAGTGACGGGAGAGCTGGTACAGAAATTTGAATCCATGTTTTTCCAGTACCAGGTAGACGTCAACCGAGCCACAGCGGAAGCCATTCGCGACGCAATGAATCCAGTGCGTCGGGATGTGAAGAGCTTGGGGGAGAGAGTGTCCGCAGTAGAAGGCCGTTGTAGCAACAGTCCACAAAAAGAGGGGAACAACCCTAAGGCTGATGCCGAAACTGCTGAAGTGGATGAACACGGGCAGATCTCGGCTTTAGATAACCGTACTTCTGGTCGATCTCCGTCACCGCGTCGTAGGCTTTTTACACAGTCACCTGAGAATAACGAGCTAAGCTTCCGTTCTGATAAGGTGAAATTTAAGGTCATTAAGGACTGGGGGTTGAGGTTTGCCGGAAGTTCTAAGTCCATCCCGATTGAAAGATTTCTCTTTCGGGTTGAGACACTACAGAAAAGGCACAATATTTCACCCGATGATCTCTATGCTAACTTCCATCTCTTGTTAGAAGGAGCGGCGCAGGAATGGTTCTGGCTCTATATGGAAGAGCACGCGGAGGACAAGAGTGGAGGGTTCCAGGAGCTGAGGAAAGCGCTTTTGGGGCAATATCGAAGGGCTGAGTGCGATGAGGAGATTAGACAAACGATGAATGAGAGAAAACAAGAGTTTTCGGAATCATTCGACGACTTTTATGCCAGTATAAAGGGCATGGCTTTTACCATGAAAGACAAGATGCCTGAAGCGGCCCTGGTCAATCTCATGAGGCGTAACTTAAAATTTAAAATAAAGAACATGATTTTTGGTTGTCGCATAGAGACTTTACAACAGCTTAAGGAGGAATGTAGAAGGGCGGAAAAACATTTAAAGGATCAGGAGCAAAAGTTCGTAAGGCAAAAGAAGGTGGATGAAATGGAGGCAACGTATATGGAAAATTCCGAAGAGGCTGGGAAGGCAGCAGCTCTGGAGGCCCTAGGGGTGCGAGACCGAGCAATTGTTCCTGGCAAAGTATTGGGGGATAAGAGGAACGACAACACACCAGGTCAGGTGTGTCGAAGAGACGAAGAAGCCAGATGAACGCGGCATTTGTGTTATGCGACAAATGCAAACAGGAAAACCGGCTCACTGGCGGCAAGCCCGGGAAAAGCCGTCAGGACCGAGATCTCCCGGAGAGCAAACGCAACGATTAACCTTGCTCAAGAACGTAGAGCGTAAGGAGCCCGCTACAGATCCGTCTGTCGCAAAGTCTCTTGAAGAGAGAATGGCTCGTTATAAGGAGGTGCGAAAAAGAATATTTGGGGAAGGTAAAACGGATATAAAGGGTACTAAGAATAACAAAAAGAAAATAGAGGTTCTCAGGGAGAAGATAAGGGACAAAAAGCAGATGCGTCGATCGAAAGTTTATGTTTGTAAAGCCGATGAGGCACGCCACCGCCAAGGAAGTGACCCGATATCTGCAGAATGACATCTTCCACATTTTCGGAGTCCCTGAGACTATCCACTCGGATAATGGACGTCAGTTTATTTCCGAAGCTTTTTCGAGTTTCCTGCAGGCGTACGGCGTCAAACATGTTCGAACGGCGGCCTACTCTCCGCAGGCAAATGCCTCGGAGAGAATAAATAGATCTCTGATAGCGATAATAAGGTCGTACATGGATGAGGTGGGTCAGAAATCATGGGACACTCACCTCTCGATGGCGGCGTTTGCACTTCGGAGTGCGGTGCATGAGGCGATACGTATGGAACCGTATAAGGCCGTTTTCGGACAATCCATGGTTGAGCATGGCGAGACCTATCAGCTTCTAAGAAAGCTAGAGAGTTTGAACGACTCGGATTTGGAGGTGGTGCCAAAAGATATGCACCTAAAGTTGCTGCGCGATAAAATTGTTCAGGGTCTCGAGCGGGCGTACCAGAAAGGAAAAAAGGTGTACAACACGCGCGCCAAGCCGATCAGCTATAAAACAGGTCAGCTTGTATTTAAGAGAAATTATAAGCTAAGCGACGCAGGCAAAAACTTTAATGCCAAATTAGCAAAAAAGTTCACCAAGGCAATCGTTTTGAGACCGGTGGGGAACTGCTTGTACGAATTAGGAGATATGAGGGGAAAGTCCTTGGGAGTTTTCCATGCCAAGGACATAAGAGTTTAGTACGAAGTAAACACGTCTTTCGAGCTAAACATGTCCTTGCGGACATCGTTGAACTCGCCCTGTTACGGTTGACTTGCGCCAAAAAGTGTGCTAATTTTTTTAGCCGCATGCAGGTGACAAAGCACGGCGTGCGTTACGATAAGCTGAATGCTGTGTAATCCAATGTGGATTGTATCGACATCGCGGCAGTAATTGGGTACTTCCTGTATTCTTTCTTTCTTTCTTGTTTTGGTCTTGGTAGATTGCTGCAGCGTGAAAACTTTTAACCTAACAAAAAAACTCCTTTGCATATTCCAAGTATATTGATCGTGGCACTATAGCAAAAATTATTCCTGACCACACCTTCTATTTGTCTGGACCTTATACAATAACCCGATCACAAAGATCATGGGGCCTTGAGCTATATTGTTGACGTCGGCGTACGTAAGTCGTAATTGGCGGTGAGCAGACACAATTTTCTGAGACCATCCATTGAAATATTTTTAATCCTGGCTATACTGACGAAGTAAGTTGTATCAAGTCCATTAATTATCATAATCGAGACGGATTGATCTCGTGAATCACTCAAAAGTGAAACGAAACAAGGATCGAAGCTATATCTTGGGCGCATGGTATGCGGACCTAACCACAATCGAAGTTTATGAATATGTTCACACCCGTTGGGTTTCGGGAAGCCGAATATTAAATTTAAGCATTTATTTTCAATATTTGATTTATATTATTGTTTGTATATTGAATGCGCTGAAGCATTTTATATGAAGTTGTTCAATTGATAATATTTTTTTTTGGAATTAATAGATTAAGCAAAGGGGTTTGTGGGAATAAGGTGCTGCGAGTGAAAGCGGGAGGGAAAGAAAGTTAGAGCGTATTTAGACGGATCCAACGTCTGTAAACACTTGCAAGCCCGGAACTAGAGACGTCTCAGGGGATAGGTTTGCGTGTGATACTATAAACATAGTCGCTTAGTGATGCGAGCATCCTATGCTCGTTTCACTCTACGTACCCGAAGTCTACTTGTCCATTGATTAAGATGGAATTTATTTAGGGTACTCACAGTCATCTTTTAAATTTAAAAGGTTTCAAATTTACCACATTACTGTATGAGAACTGCGAGCACCCCATCATTTGTAGTAATTATGACAATGACATTTTGAATTTTATTCTTTATTTGAAAAAAAAAAATGAAAAATTTTATCAAAAATGCCCCGAACAAGCGGAAAGGATGAAATGCCTGCGGCATCGGTTAAGTGCAATAACTGCCTTGGCCTGTGCCACATCCATATGTGCTCTGGGCTCGCAAACAGGAACCTTTGGACGGATGCATTTATTGCCCCTTGCTGCAGTACTCAGCCGCCCTCCACGCCACACAACATCGGCCAAGACGCGCTGAACCCTAGACTGCGTCACAGCTTGGGACTATGCCCACCTCCACCTAGGCAACCGCATCCGTCCCTTACCCCCAGCATACATCCACCCTCCCTCCCGACACACTTCAAAATCCTCATCTCGAGCCTCCCTCCCCCACCAGAGGGGGTCTCCATCGTTTCGTACGCTGACGACTGCACTGTGATGGCCACGGGCAAAGGACCTTCGACAGACGAACTTTGTACTAGACTGAATGACTACCTGCGCGACCTTTCCTGCTTCTTCACAGAGCGGAACCTGACTCTTTCCCCGACTAAATCTACGGCGACGTTGTTCACCACGTGGACTGCGCAGATGGGGCAGGAGTTGAATGTCCACGTAGATGGTGTTCCACTACCTACTGTCAACCACCCCAAAATTCTAGGGGTTACATTCGACAATAGCCTCACCTTCGCTAATCATGCCACCGCAATAGCTTCAAAGGTACAAAGCCGCAACAAGATCCTCAAGTCACTCGCCGGCAGTACTTGGGGCAAAGACAAAGAAACGTTGCTGGTCACCTATAAGGCTATTGGCCGACCGGTTATTGATTATGCTGCGCCCATATGGTCGCCTAACCTTCACGACACCACCTGGAGGAAATTGCAGGTCTGCCAAAACACCGCCATCAGAACTGCGACGGGTTGTTTGCTTATGTCTCCTGAGTCTCATCTCCACCAGGAGGCTCAAATGCTCAACGTTCGCGAGCATGCGGAACTTTTAAGTAGGCAGTTCCTTCTGAACTGCCACCGTCCCAGTCATCCAAATCGACAGCTATTGGATGAAACTCCACCCAATAGAGACATAAGGAAGCATCTCCGGAAGCATTATGATGAGATCCGGCATCACATCTCGTTGCCGTTTGATCTGCGGGACCATAGGCGGGCCCTAAAGGACCTCCACACTGAGTCGGTGGACAGATCCCTCAGATCCCGGCCTGTGAACCCCGTTATTGGTGCCCAACCACCCGTTCTTGCTGAGGAAGAACGTGTCCTTCCGAGGGAGACTAGAGTCATGCTGGCTCAACTTCGGTCTGGATATTGCAATAGGCTGAACTCCTATTTGTCCAGACTGAACCCTACCATACCAAACACATGCCCTGCATGCGGTATGGCCCCCCACGACACGCAACATCTCTTTTCGTGTTCTTCGGAACATACTCTTCTAACTCCCTTATCACTTTGGTCCAACCCTGTTGAAACAGCGCGTTTCCTTGGACTTCCGTTAGAAGAGCCCGATGACAACTAGGAGTGTTCTGGCCCTTTGGGCAGGGCGAAGCACTGCTAACAACAACAACAACATGAAATAATCCAAGCGTTAAGCTGTAATACAGCTTTAAGATTATTAATGGAAGACTCAAGTAAGGCAAGGGGCATTGCTCCAGTTATATTTAATAATTGTTTTTTGTGTTCATAGGAAGTGATGACGAAGAGGATGTGGTAATGGAATTTACTACAACCGTTGCATTGGCTCTAGCCTCACGAAGAAGCATCCATTTGGTCGTCCCCAAGTCTATTCACTGGAGGGAAGAAGTCCTCAGTTATTTTGACACCAACCGAATGCGCCGGTGGAGTTCCAGCAGGAAGTTTATCAAAACCTGCAGCTCCTTGTCAGTCCATTTCTTGTATGGACCTATTCGAGCCCTCTTCACTGTAATCTAAAAATATGTATCATGTTTAAATTCTTTTAATATGTAAATAAATTTCAAATAATTAGAAACTTACTTATTCCGGTTGTTCAGTCATATTTTTCACAAAAAGTGGAAATCACATTTCTAAATTTAGCCAACTTTTTAAACATAAGTAAAAGCGAAGCAATTTTACCTAGAAGTGGTATTTTCGATTTACACGTAAAACAAAAACAAAAAATTTACCAGCTGGCAATATTAGCAGGGCTGGTAATATGGGACTGTGAGTACCCTAATTGTGTTTAAAGTTTTATAGATAATAAATCATGAATTGCTAGAGAAACATCTTTGTGTGTGGTGGATTAAATGTTGGAACCATGATGGACGGACAGCGGACAGGGGGTCGATCTTTTCTAAGGGAGTCGACGCGGACGAGGATAAGTATTTGAGCGTGTGCTGAGCTGCTATAATAGATTACGATATTTTTTTTCTTTATTGTTGGCGTAAGGAAATCGTGACGCGTTAGAACCCCCCCACTCCGACGAGCGGAGCCGGCATACAAGCAAGCGTACTCAAGGGTCACGACCTTCGTCCGGAACATTCGAGTAACTCGAGGCAGGTAACACGTTTTCACCTCGGTATTAAAAGCCCGATTCCAAATGAGAGGCGCGATCCAAGGAATTTATTTATAGGCAGAAAATCGGCTTGAGAAGGTGGCCTTCGTTCGCGCTTCAAAAAAATATGCCTTCACCGATCCAATACGGACTCGCAGAATACACTTTTGCACTTCTCGGAGGACTTTTTATCTGTGTCTGCAACAACCAAGGCCGTGTATCTGTGTCTACAAATCAGCCACTCAAAAAATCTCTTCTACTCTACTAGCATTGAGAATATAAAATAACTGGGATAAAAACTCACCTAGGAAGCATCCAAAGTTAAATGATCATATAGAGCAGGGCCGGCCAAACAAATACTAAAACATTTGCATAAGTGTGCGTAAGTTTTGAGTGATTTTGCGTACAGTGGCTGCAAAGAAAATGCAGACTGTGAAACTATAAAATCAAAACGAAACTTTATTATTTGATTTCGCATCAAGCCATAATTTCATTTTGATTTTTATTGTATGCGCAAAAATAAGTTTGTCATGACTGTTGCTTGTTGATAGTCATGCGACATAGTCTTGCTTCATTGGTAGTTGAACAGCGACTGACAAGCGAAAGCCAAATTTCGTGCTACACATCGTTAACGTCGGTGTGAAAATACTAACACAAAGTGCACAATGTGCAGCTCTTTGCCGGTCCTGGTGTACACTGGTCCAAGTGTGCTTGTTATGCCTCGGCAAATGCCTTTTAAATCTGTGATCTTTTAGTTATTAATTGTGACAGTACTGTCGATTTTGGCCTTTTTTATAATTGAGGAACATTGAGAACGAATTATTTAGAGTACTTCTGGAAGAGATGAATTTGCTGGTTTTCCTATTGGCTTAAATTACGAACATTTCCAGTGTTATTTTTATCAGATGGAGTGTTATTCACTGACCTCCAGAATTGAATGTTGGGAAATAATTTTTTTGTCTATTATTATTGTTATTATGCCGATTTGAATTATTGTAATACATTCGGCTTTGTTTACCTTGGCGTAACAGTATATTTGGGTTACAAGTGACTTCAGTACAGCTTTTTGTAAATTTGAAAATAATCTCGTTCATAGACGTGAACGTTCCTGCTTTCATAAACATTTTGTATTTCCTTTTTCTTTCTTTATGTGGTTTATTTAGTTGCCAAATCAGGCGAAAGACCTTCAAATATGTAAGCACCCTTTAATGATTTTGTAAATTTTTCGATTTCTGCAGTGTATTGTCTCCTCTTTGATGAAATGTTTCCACCAAAATAGGTCGCTGGTAATTAAAAGGACGGATCTGAATAGACCAAAATGTCTTGACACGACAGTCAAAATCTCGAAGATAAGAAATTCAAGTGAACGAACTAACATTAAAAATTGTTAACACCGGTTGCTATCGAACGGTTTATTTATCCATGCGATGTTTTAGCATTTACAACTAGCACCGTTCGACCACCTCTGTTAACATATTAAGGCCCGCTTTCATAAAAGCCGGTTAGTGCTAAATCCGAATTTAATCCTGATTTGTCTAAAATCCGTTTTCACCAAGGCTGATTAGCACAAATCGGCCGATTAACGGCCGATAAACTTCACCGGCGATGGATGGCCGACTAAGCAAAAATTTACATTTGTCAGCTGTGGGCACAATCAACATTGGTTTATATTCCCACAAAAACAATTTAAATTTGGAAACTTTGTGCTGTTTTGTTAGTGTTTTGAAAGTTGGTGCCGTTCTAGAAGACCGTTCAATGCCTAATTTGCATTAAATATTGCTGATAGGGGTGTTTTGCACACAAATACAATGGGAAAGATCCCCCATTTTGGACCAATTTATTGCAAATTTTTGGCGATAACTTTTTACACAAATACAATTTGTAATTTACGCATTCGGATTCTTCATGACGGGGTCTAGACGCGCCTTTTGACACCAACCTCAGCAAAAGCCGATAAATATTAGGCATTAAACCGTTTTCTATAAAATTAATTCAGCCAATTTAGTTTCTGTGAAAACGTAAACAAAACGAAAAACAGCTGTTTTGCCTATTCACAATGCAATTTTTTGTTAATTTGTTCACA
Organism: Sphenella marginata; assembly: GCA_951509765.1. Lineage (NCBI taxonomy): Eukaryota > Metazoa > Arthropoda > Insecta > Diptera > Tephritidae > Sphenella > Sphenella marginata. The sequence continues at coordinate 45,939,648 of OX608078.1, forward strand.
ATGATGGGTCTAATCGGCGATAACTTAACCAGTAGGGCGATTCACTAACTTTTTTAACGTAATTTGTCAACGATAAACTAACTTAACAATAATTTAAACAATTTTGTGATTCACTAACTCTTTTAACACAATTTGTCCACGATAAATTAACGTAACAATAATTTTAACTATCTATGCAATTCACTAACTTTTTGTCAACTCTTCAATCGTTAATTTATCGTAGTCGATTTGTAAATTGATATTTTATCACGTTATCCGTTGGTGTCGTTGAAATATTGGTTAAAATAAAAATAAATTAAAAACAAATTTTTTGAGCAAGAAGTATTTCTATATTTAAAAAAAAAAGTATTTATATAAAAAAATATATATTTTAGAAAAAATGTCTCCTAGTTATTGGTATCGAACTTGCGACGTCTATTTTGTTATCCAGACGCTTGTCAGCTGCGCTACTGCGACACCAACGGCGGCGCTTGCAAATGCTGCACTTAACATTTAAGCAACGTTCTAGTCAATTTGGACTGAGATGCCACATGTCATCATTTTAAACAATTATTTAAACGTTATTGTTAAATCCGAGTTAGTGAATCGCACAATTGTTAAATTAAACCGTATACGTTAATGATAAATATCTCTATTGCGAAATTGTTAAAAGTAGTGAATCGCGCTACAGGGTTTGGTGAAAACCAAATTGTATATTCGGAAAATCAGCGATTAAGGAGTCGCCGAATAGGAATAATTTAACCGGCTTTTGTAAAATTGGGCCTAAGTATAGAAAAATATGTATGTATATAAAGGTACGTGGGCTACCCCACAACTTTGAGGTTTTAGGCAGTTGGCCTAGACAGCTGTTATTTGGAATGTGCGAATCAGATAGACAATTTCGGGCGTATGCCGGAACGGAATGCCTTGAGATTAAAAGTGTTTTCGAAGCTGCCATTAGAATTTATTATTTTAGTAGAGAGAGTGAATAAGAAATGTATTTGAAGGGTGCGTATCATTCGTTGGAGTTAGATGAACGTAGTCTGGAGATAACCTTCTGAACGTTTTGCGCGTTTGTCTCACACGTGCCTTTGACACGGTAATATCGTGCTGTTGCCCCATCACTGCAACCTACATATATTATTTAGCCATGGTTGAGAATAACATAGAATGTACATGTGTACAATGTACATACATACATATGTAAACTGGTATACAGTCGGACCTCGATTACACTGGTTTACAGCCAAAATGCACCAGAGACGCCATAGTGAAATTCCTATGTAAAATCACCTCCTAATTCCGAAAATCAAGGTTATTTTTTATTTCAATGGTACCGTTTTTGAGATATTTACGATTTACCGTTATTTCAAAAAACAAAAAAGATGGCTCCACTTAATCGTGTATATCTCAAGAACAAATTGAGCTATTCGAAAACGGTTTGAAAAATTTGAGAGCTTATTAAATTTACTATAATTAGTACATACAACACTTTTTGCTAGGTCCTGCAGATTCAAACATAGTGAACAATCATTACGGATTTTTAAAATTTTTTTTTGTAAAAATATAAAAAAATTTGTACTTTGCGAGGAAGCATCTCGAAAACTTTTTGTTTTTATGCAGATATTTCCCCCCCCCCCTCTAACATCTGTTTTATTACAAAAAAAACAAGCTATCAGTGAACAAAATCGATGAACTAATACAAAAGTTATAAGCATTCAAGTAAATATATCCATTTAATACTTAAGTACCCTACAAATAAAAGCATATGTGCATATGGTTCTGTCTTAACTCTATGATCTTATTTTATAATTGAAAAAGTTATGTGTCTTCTTTTGACGCTTATTTAGATTAGGATCGGTTTCTCTTATGAGAAACCAACAGTAGTCGCCCATCATAGCGACATCCCAGAATCCTTGATACCGACTTTCAACCACTTTCATTTGCTGGTGAAACCTTTCGCCATGCTCGTCACTTTCGTCGCCAAGATTTTGCGGGAAAAAATTTATGTGGGAGTGTAAGAAATGAATTTTTAAAGACATATTTACTCCTGAAAGAAAATAAAAAAGTAAATTAGATAAATACATAAGTGACACATTGGTATATAATTTTCTTAGGCTGGATTTATCTTTCAATTCAGAACAAATTTTTTGTTTATATTTTTCCCGTTCTTGTTTGTTCGGAACTGGACGATGAATTCAGATTTATGGCTATATATTCTCATGTAAATTTATGTAATATATAATTTATTATAATATGTTTTTTTATTTACCCATTTCCGCATAGTTTTTGATTAAGTCGTTCACTATCATCTCATAGTTAGGACTTTTGTGTTTGCCTAAAAAAGAAGTAACGACCTTTTCAAAAGAATCCCACGCTGCTGCCTCCACTGGTGACAATAGTTCACCAAATTGTTTGAATAGACCAGCAATGTCTTTGCAGTAACAAACACTGTCCTCCTTCGTATAGTACTTGAAAAATTCTTCGTGACGAGTTCTATAATATGTTACCTTAACATCGGATGAAACAAATTTAAATTGTTGCATTCGAGAGACGTGTAGTTCGGCCTTTTCCTTAGACAATTCCAAATCCCTTATCCAATCATTGAGTTGTGCTTGTGACAAAGAATTTCTTTCGTTTTCCGTTTGAAATTCAGTACAACATGATGCCGCGAATCAGATACTACTATTGTCAATGAAACTGGAGCCGGAACTAAAGTTAAATTTGATTCTGGCAATGTCGCTTCTGTTGAAATTAGTTCTGGTAATGACACTGTAAATACGCTCGCATAGGTTACTTTTCTGGACTTTCCAACCCCAAGTACTTTTGTAGTACAAATATAGCAGTTCGTTGAATGGCAAGTTGGTTCCCTCCACTTCATTGGTGTAATAAATTTCACACGTCGCCTAAATAGATAGTTTCAGAAATTAGTCAGGTAGGCATTAAAAGGGAACAAATTCCTAATTTTTGCAACATACATTTTTGTTCCGGTTTCCGAAGAAATCAATTCGACTCGGCATGTGGTGCACACAGTGTTCGAAGTCCATGGTTTTTAGGCTCAATTCCAAAAAACTTATAGTATGTAACTTTCACAGGATCATACTTTTAACAATAAATTGACCGCAGATGAAACAGAACATATCTGGATCATTTGTACACTCAAACTCTCGCGCCCTTTTATTCATTTTTTATTTTTAAGTAAATGACGGGTTATAAACTGCAATTATAAACTGAACAGTATCCGGCGAGCCTTGCAGATATTATGAAGGAACAAGGCGCATGTACTCTTATTTATACTTAGATCCAGTAAAAATTCAAGCCTACCTAAACAAAAAGGTTCCCTAGTTCTACAAAGAAAACACTACCTGCCTCAAAAATATGCTCTTGTTTAAAATGTACCTAGGTTTGAAAAAACGACACTAACAGCTTTTTGTATCTAATAACTTTTCGAAAATCTACCTGCTAACTAACTGATATACGAATACTAACACATATGTACCAGTAGGGTACTTAAGCATTAAAAGGATATATTTACTTGAATGCTTATAACTTTTGTATTAGTTCATCGATTTTGTTCACTGATAGCTCCTTTTTTTGTAATAAAACAGAGCTTAGAGGGGGGAAGAAATATCTGCAAAAAAACAAAAAGTTTTCGAGATGCTTCCTCGCAAAGTAGAAATTTTTTTATATTTTTACAAAAAAAATTTTAAAAATCCGTAATGATTGTTTACTATGTTTGAATCTGCAGGACCTAGCAAAAAGTGTTGTATGCACTGATTATAGTAAATTTTATAAGCTTTCAAATTTTTCAAACCGTTTTCGAATAGCTCAATTTGTTCTTGAGATATACACGATTAATCCATCTTTTTTGTTTTTTGAAATAACGGTAAATCGTAAATATCTCAAAAACGGTACCATTCAAGTAAAAATAACTTTGATTTTTGGAATTAGTAGGTGATTTTACATAGGAATTTCACTATGACGTCTCTGGTGCAGAAAAAAAGTTGGAATTTGTGATCCAGTGTTATCAGTAATGGTCGGGACCAGAAGCGTTACGAATAATCGATTTTCAAGGTTAATCGAATAACAATTTTGATTATAGTTTTTCATGTTTATTATACATACATATGTATGTATGTACATATTTACCTACAGTGACGTGCTACAAACACAATTTTCGCCATCACGGGTAATAGAGGTAATCACGGTTAATCGAAGCAAACAAATTGAATCACTGCAAAACAACCGGGGTTACCGGTTAAACATATTACTGATATCGAGGCCCGACTGTATTACTCTACGCAGCTCTACTGGACTTATGCTGATACGACAAATGTGTGGAGAACACAAAAAAAGTATGTGATGCGTGCATGTTAGAGCACTCAGAAAATTGCTTATAACTTTTTATTAAGTCAGCCCATGTAAAAAATGCATATAAGTAATATTGTTCAAAATTAATCAGTGCACATTTGTGGGTAACAACTTTCCACCCATGATGCACTTTAGTGCATTTGAATGCAAAATTTTACTGAAACAATTTTTTTGAAGGCCGGTTTCATGTAATATGAACAAAGTGAATTATATGAACTTGGTATCACTGAATGGAGAATTGAATGCAATTTAACCCATGGTACCCATGTTTCGAAAATATAAAAAACTTTAGAACATTAGGAGAAAATAAAAATGTATATACATATTTTCGTTAAAGATCAATTAAATGAAAGATTGGAAGACTTTGGAAAATTTATTTATTTATTAGTTCTAGGGTTTACAAACCTTACAGACTAAGGCAAACATAAGTTTTAGTGATATTAAAAATAGTACAAACAAAGTTTTTCTTTAAATACATTGCGATTTACAAATATATCTAAATTAATTTCTCTACATAACAAATTAAACTCCGCTAGTAATCTGATAATTGGTCCATTTTGAGCATATCTGGTTTTGCACAGGTCAAAGCAAATAAATCATGATGTCGCAAGTTTCTAGCTTGAACATTGAATAGTCCCAGTGAAAACAACGCGAATAAAAACTAAGCCAAAAATCAATCGCCTACTGGCAAGAGTATGCAGATTGATCAGTCTCGACCGTGGAACATAAGACTGAATAGGCATATTAAACCTAATACTCGATAATGCAAATTTTAGAAACTTTTTCTGAATACGTGCAAGTCTATTGGAATGCACTTCATAAAACGGATTCTAGATTATAGAAGTATATTCCAATTTGGACCTTACAAATGTGCTGAACAGTAAATTTTTATTATAAGGATCCTTAAATTCTGAACTATTTCATCTAATGAAAGCTAAAGAGGAATATGCTTTAGATATGATGTAATTCAGGTGATCAATAAAAGTGAAATTGGAACAAAAAATAACCCTAAGGTCTTTGATTTTATAACTAGATCTGAGGACGGAGCCAGAAACAGAGTACGAAGATAGGAGTGACAGTCTAATTTTGTTCAAGGTGACCGAGCAGCATTTTTCGATATTGATCATTAACAAATTATGATCACACCATTCCTGGAATTTGTTAATCTCATTTTGCAAAATTAGATCATCGGCATAAAGTAGATGTTCACACAAGATAAAACATTCTGAGCAATCATTTATGAAAATAACAAAAAATAGAGGACCAAGGATACTACCTTAAGATATGATTTTACCCATGCCAAAAAAGTTGAATGAAAACCAAAATTTTCAAGTTTTTTAATTAATAGGTCGTGAGCATTGTGAATACATACAAGTGAAAAATCTTCGCCAATTCCTCCATTCTCTTATCCTCCTGTCAAAAAATGTGACAGGGGAACTATCAGTCAGACGAGAAGAGTTGCATTAAAAGGGCGGAGGCGAATGACATAAGAATGGGGGAATCGTACCACGTAATCAATGCGCGGGTTGCCGATGTCCTAAGAGTAGATGGCTTCCTTTTTTCACTTCTTAATGGCTCGTATTGTTTTTAATTATGTTATGAATAAAACTGAAGCCAATTAATTCGAATGGTGTGAATTAAGATATTTTAAAATGAATAAACGACAAAGAAGCGGAAAACATCATTTCAGATTCTTTCATTCTTCGTAAAAATTTAAACAGAACAATCGTACGTTGGAATTATTAGATGGACAATAAGCTTAGTTTTATAAAATCATAAGTTTGTCTATAACCACTTTCGGATTTTCTGACACAGAATGGGTTTATCTTAGCAAGAATTTTGCCTAGGAATCGACTTAATCGCCACTACGTATTAGATGTTGCGTCATTGTTGTGATTTGTTTGTTTGTTTTTATGACGAAATAACCTTTTAAACGAAAAAAAAAAACTATACGAATGCAAAACAAACTTTTTATTAATTTTAAATACGAAGTAAATGAACTTTTGCTACTACCAATTACGACTCTGAAAAAAAAAAGCCCTCTGCAAATCAGGTGATCACAGCTGTTATCTATTGTGAATGCTTCTGTCACACATTCGCGACTTGTAGATATTGACAATGGTCGTGAGTCACTCTATCAAATGCTTTTGACAAATCAGTATAGATTGTATGCTGTACCTGAAAGCCATCCGCAAAGGCTAAAATACAAAAATTTGAGAAAACAGTCATGTTCAGTATACGAAATATAGGGGAAAATACACATTAATAAATGGGTTTAATATGCACTTTAATTTACTTGCCGCGATTTGCGCCCTTCCTAACTTACTGCTCACGACACTACTGAAAATGGCGTGCACGAACAGACAAGATGGTAGTTCACCAATAGCGATACGAATAATGTAACAAAGAAAACTAGAATGACATTTATACGTAAGATAAATTAGAGATCACAAATAGATTCGGCAAGTTAGAGATGGGACGTTTTGTTACATCCCCACCCCCGTGGATCCCTCGGATTCACTAACATCCACTTTCAAAACGGCCAGCCTAGAAATAGGACGACGGAACACTCCTGTGCTAGTCTTGACGTCAGCTCTCCTCATCTCAAAATCCGCTCAACCACACCACTACACCATTTCCGTCTTGGCATATCCGGATTGCAGATGAACACCAAATTACCAACGCTTAATTCTTTCGATGGAGCGCATCACTTAGCTCGCCTCGTCAGCGTGGGCAAATATTCGAGGACTCAACGCTTCCAGAATCTATCACGTAGCTTCCGTGCAATTCGCCATTGTTTCCGCAGTGCGCACAACCTCTCGTCCTGCTGACCAACACAAGGAGTCTGCATGGTATTAGCCGTGCCAAGTAAGAAATGATTTGGAGTAAGCGGCTCTCCTTCCTCAACTGAGATGGGCAAATGAGTGAGAGGCCGCGAGTTAACTATACTTTCCGCTTCGACGATCAAGCTCTGCAGCGTATATTCACGAGGTGCAAGATCCATTAGCGTATGATTCAGCACACGCTTAACGCACCTTACCATTATCTCCCATACGCCGCCCTCCGATGGGTTGTATGGGCAATTAAAAACCCATTCCAATCCCTTTGTTGATAACTCGTCCTCTACACGCCCACAGTCGAAAACCTCATCAAACCGCTTTGCTTCTTGGTCGGCGCCGACGAATTTCTTACCATTATCATTCCTTATTCTCACAGGAACGCCACGCCGGTTAATAAAATTTCTGATAGCCAGAATGCATGCGTCGGTAGATAGATTGTAAGCCACTTCCATGTGTATTGCGCGAATCGTGAGGCAGGTAAAAAGGGCTACCCACCGCTTCTCTGTACGTCGACCAATGGTTACCTTTAAAGGTCCGAAGTAGTCCAGCCCTATAGCTAAATGGCAGGATGTAAGGCGTCAATCTGTCTTCAGGTAGTGGACCCATAATCGGTCTGCCATGCGTTGAACACACTATTCTGCACCTCATAGAGTCATTTAATACCCGTCGTAGCACCTGTCTAACTTTGACCACCCAAAACCTTTGCCGGATTTCTCCTATCGTAGCCTCCAAGTTTTGATGTTTAATTTTTCGTGATAACGCGCGACTTTCAGTATGGTGATGCGGTGTTTGGGTGGTAGTACGATGGGGTGTAGGGCCTCGAATGGTACCAGCTGGCGGCCTGAATCCTTCCGCCGACTCTGATGACGGAGTTAGAGTCCAAGTATGGCAACAGTCCGGGAAGTATCAAGTGGTGATATTGTTTTTCACTCTGCAAGCTGCATGCGGCACAAACTTTGTATTCATAATTGTTTTGAGAACGAGTCTAAAGTTAATTATTTTCCGGAATTGAACGGTGACACAATGTGTTTCAAAGTCGAAGTTGTTCAAAATTTTAGGTATTTAGGTGTTTTAGTCGATCACAACCTTAGCTGGTCGACGCATATCTTTGCTTTCAAAAATTACTTGCTAGCAACTGTTCGCTCATTTTATCGCCTACAAAAGCTTTGTGCAAGCAGTGTTCTGAAAATTATGTACTATGGACTAATACAGTCTAAACTGCAATATGGCATAACCTGCTAGGGTAGTGCATACTCAAGTAAAATTCGTCCACTCTTAATGTTGCAAAAGTGTCTTATACGTAGAATTTGTAATGCAAACTGTTTATCGCACTCCATGAATCTCTTTAAAATATTAAACATTCTACCTGTAAGACACTTGTACTATTTTAAAGTCTTAAAAGTTTTTTTATGAGGAGTGGCTATTTACGAAGTCCAATATATACTTCAATCATGTTAAGAAGCAATTCTCACACTAATGTAACAGTTCCTGCCTCACGCACAACTCTGTATCGTAACTTCTATACCATAGTATCGCGTAAGATTTTTAATAAACTTCCTAGGGATATACAATCAATTCGAAGAATACGCGTTTTCCTAAAGCTGGTAAAATTATGGCAACATCTTGAAAATATTGCAACATCTGTTTTCTCCTTTTATATATTTTTTTTTGTTTTTTTTTTTTTTTTCATCAAGTACACTTACTTGTTTTGTAATCCAACTTTTGAACCTATTTGTATTTATTTTAAATATGTACCTTTTCTTCAATAAATTAATTTAGTTTATTTTTATAATTAATTATATACATTTCTCAACTTCTATTGTAATCATTACAAGAAATGGCGTTATCGCTGTTCTCATTTTGAACACCCAACGCCATTAGCTATTATATTATTACATATACATAGATAAATGCTAATTCATATTTCATGTTAATTTCTTTAATTGTTTAAGATAATAATGAATAAAAAATGAAAATGAAATGAAAATGAAATAATTTTCAACGAGGCTGTTCAAATCACCAGCTTGATTTATGTGTAGACATGTTGCGTCCGCTTCACCCCTGTTTCTAGTTGGCCCGAATACCACCCACCCAAGTTCTGTGTTAGCTGCATATGGACCCCGACATTTCAACTGCATGGTAACTGAAGGCAATCCCAGATGGCAATAATCCAAGCCGATGAGTATCATTGGGGCCACGTTGTCGAATGGCTGCGGCATGCTTGGAAAATCAGTAGCAGAAAGCCCACACAAGTCGTTCCTATTTAAAGTTTGCAATGGCAAGTTGAGTTTTGGCAAAACGTATCCACCGCGCAGCTTGTGGCGCTTACTCATGCCCTGGCCACTAATCTCGATGTTGACTACGGTGGCAGCTTCCTGGGCTGCTCTTCCTCCAAACCACTGAATGTTTAAGTCGCGTTCTTCCCCACGAATTCCCGGTGCAGTGAAATAACGCCCAAGGAAATAACGCCCATGGGCGTTATTTCCCACTCAAAAAGGAAATTACGCCCATGGGCCTTATTTCCTTTTTAAAAAGGAAATAAAGCCCATGGGTGTTATCACCTTTTGCTGATGGGTGTTATTTCCTTTTTCGAAGAGAAATAAAGCCCACGGACGTTAAAAACGAATTAAAACAAGCTGATTCAAGAATTAAGTATATGGTTTTCTTTATTTCAATAAATTTTAACATATTTGTTATGTTTTTATAAGGCGGGGTACAATAGCGCCTTGTGAAATAAGCCCTTTAAGGCCTTATTGCACTATTGAAAGTGATATAAGGCCTTTATTTCAAAAAAGGCTTTATTACACTTCGAAAGAGAAATAAAGTCTTAAAGGCCTTATTGCTCTTTCATTTTTTTAATGAAACAATAATATTCTAATTCTTTTTGTATTTTATTGAATAGTTACACACAAATTTCACGTTAACCAAGGTGGGAAACGTGGCACGCGGAAGGACATCACCGTGGCGGTAGCCACGGCTATGGCACACACCCGGAGTTGGAATGGCGTAGCCCAGGGTTATTTTTTGAAGCGCGGCCGAAGGCCGCCTACGCGAAAAGGTGTTCTGCACTTAAAAATCGTGGATCGGGCGTCCGTAACTATAATCCGAAGGGGGAAAAGCAATATTTTGTTTCTGTGAAAAGTTGTTAGTGAAAAACCGAAAATTGACCCGGGTCAGATCCCCAATTCGGGGCCCCATCCACGTTTTTTATGTGCAGGACACCTTTCCGCGTAGGCGGCCTTCGGCCGCGCTTTAAAAAATAACCTTGGGCTACGCCATTCCAACTCCGGGTGTGTGCCATAGCCGTGGCTACCGCCACGGTGATGTCCTTCCGCGTGCCACGTTTCCCACTCTTTTCTCACAGGGTAATTTGTGAAAAAAATGCTAATCAACAGTTCGTGTTGCTCGCGTCAAATCCTATGGGCGTTATTTCTCTTTTAAAAAGGAAATAAGAGCCATGGGCTTTATTTCTTTTTGCAGATGGGCGATATTTCCATTTAAAAAGGAAATAAGGCCCATGGGCGTTATTTCCTTTTTGAATGGGAAATAACGTCCATGGGCGTTATTTCCTTGGGCGTTATTTCACTGCACCCGAATTCCCAACTTGGCCAAAATACTTTCGTCCATCACCGTAATGGATGATCCCTCATCCAACATGGAAAATGTGTCCACGCGTTTACGCGGTGCGTACAGTGTAACTGACAATACACGAAACAGCATGTCTTGTCTCTTTGTCATATTCGAGGAACAAGTCAGAGCCGACTCCATTTCGATGGCAGTTCCAACTACTTGCGGCCTTCTTTGTGATGCATCGGGTGCGTCGGTGGCGGGACTAGGTTCATGGAGGAGCTTGTTGTGCTTTCATTGACATCCGTTAACCAAACACAATGCGCGGCTGCGACAATCGCGAGACGTATGACCACTCCTTAGGCATGAAAAACATGGGCGGTTTTTCTTAACCTTAACCCACCTGTCAGCTACACTCGAATCCAAAAAACTTTACAGAGATTTACCTTATGGGGCCCCTTGCAAATAGGACATTTTACGGAGGGATGGAACTCGCTGGATTCATTTTGGGTTGCATGCAACACAACACGGCGACGAGTATCATTTTGTTGTAACGTACATACTAAATTTGCTAATTCCCTTAACCAGTTGCTGAAGTCTATAACGGTTGGATAGGGCCTAATCGCGGCGGCATATCTAGCCCAACCCATTCCCTTACTAATTGGAAGTTTACCAACCAATTCCTCTAATAGCGTAGGGTTTGACAGGTGCTGAACACCATTCACGGACTGTGGAAAAATTGCTAAATTCTTTGCTTTGGTTGAGAAAAGGGATGAGCTTTTCGATCGCGGATTCAGATTGATTTCACCACCTCCCTTGCTTCGCCCTTCAAAGATTTCAAAAGGCGCTGGCTGTTCTCAAGATGGGTATAACCATATACGGCGGCGGATTGATAGAAGGCATTGGAGAACAGTGGTCAATCTTCCGGCTTACCACTAAATTCCGGCAAATCTAGTAGCTTTCGAGGGAGTTGGTAACTAGTACAAGTCAACGATTGTGGGGTGTAATTATTATTGGCGCGTAGGTGCGTATTTATAATATTAGGAGGTTGGTAAGGCACGGCGGAAAAACCTATGCTTGACCTGTATGTATCATTAAAATTAGGCAAATGTGTTCTCATTGAAATTGGTTGAGAGGCATGTGCATATACGTGCGTTGGCAGAGCACTTGTTACGACTGAGGCTTGTGTGTATGAGTGCGTTGGCAGAGCACTCGTTGCTACCGACTCAGAGGCATGGGTGTATATATGCATTGGCGAAGCACCTACTAAAGGCAACGAAGAACTAGTGGCGCTACATGTATGTAAATTTGGCGGGAAAGACCGGCTATTTGGCGCCAAAAATTCGGAAGGTTGTCCACTAGTCTGGGATTCTACACCATGCGATTGTTGTTGGCTGCCTCGCACATGCTCCCGAACCTCGGTTTCCTATATTCGAATACGTTCAGTTAAAGGACTGTGGTGTCTCTGGCGGGCGTGGTGATTTGGTCCACGGCGGCTGTGGTGGGCAAATCACTGATGGAATCGTACAGATACTGGCGGTGTCTGTGGCTGTTGTGGCTGGTGCGACAGGCATTTAAAATAAGCCTGCGGCGGCGTTTTCTGTTGTTGCACTGCGATTGCTGGAAGATTCCTCTTGTAGAAGCCGTGGACTATGTCTCTTCGTCGTGCGTTGCATTCTTTCCACTTTCACGATATAAATTCTAAATTATAAATAAAGAGACAAATTAAACAACAAAAGAAGCGGATATACTATAGATGGCATGCACTGTTTGAGAAAAAAAGCATAAATATTGTGAGCATCTAATTGCTTGGAGTATTTCTTATATCTTGTAATGAATAATAAGTTGTTTTTTGAACAGCACAAAGTTGTTGAGAAGCCTCAGTCTACGGGGGAGGGAGTTCCAAAGACGAATGGAAAATATAAAAAATTCACGTTCGGACACAAGAGTTTGATGTTTAGTATGCATATGAAGAACAGAACGCGACGTTTGAAGAAACTGAAGCCTGTTGTAAAGGTGGGAAGATTCTTTGCTGTTTATTATCTTATGCAAAGGCAACAGTGTTCTGAGTTCTAATAGGTTATCAAAGGAAGTAGAGAACATCTTCTCAGAAAAAACCGATACATGGCCACGTCTCTTTACCCCATATACAATGATTTTGTACCAAAGCTGATATATTTTTTTTCGTGCTCAAAGCATCGAAAAACATAGAAAAATGTGAAAAAAGGGGGAGTAAACCGGAGAAATTCTGAGTTATTTCAATTTGACTGTTTTTTGAAAAATTTGCAAAATTTATCCCTGTTTTATATAGATCTTGAAAAATATGCAAACTAATTGTCAATTTCGGCCTTTACAAAAATAGGGCAAGTTCAGAAAAAATTAGAGTTTTTTCTAAAATACAGTTGATGCATTCCATATGAAAAGATAGGTCGACCTCTCCGATTTTCTTCAAATTCGGAAGACATGTAGTGTTTGACGTCTAGAATAGTGTGTCAAAATATTTTTTAAAAATTTTGAATATTTTGGATTTTATTGACAGCTGAAAATTTTTTAAAGCTTTTCTTTGAGTTAAAATATCTTTTAAACTATTTGTTTTAGAAAAAAATCATTTACTACAAAAAGTCTTTAAAATTATTGGAGTTTATAAAAAAATTTTTTTTTCAGTGTAAAGTAATGAAGGATAGCACCGATTCTCTTTAAAAAAATCTGAAAGAAACTTGAATATGTTCTTAACCTACCCTTCAAATTTAGGAGAATGTTTTTTTTTTGTTTTCGAGAAAAAAAAATTTGAAAATTGTATGTTGAATAAATCTCTGATTTTTACTCACAGTAAGTTTGTGATACAAAAAATTTTACACTATATAACACTTCGAAATGGCATAAATATTATGAAAATGTAGTTTTATATTTTAAATTAGGTCAGTTTTTTTATTACTTTCGATACTACTTTACATTTAATTTTGTTGCTTCAAAAGGGTATAAAGCTGTGGAATGGCCGAGTGCCATTGATTCGAACAGCTGTAGCGAAACGATCCTTTAGGAAATCTTTTTCTTTTTGGTAATCAGCTTTGGAACAGAAACCAAATTGCATTGTTTTAAATTCATTTTTGACAGTATTAAAAAATTCAATTTTGGTAGTAATTGGCGTGAAGTCAGGACGGCGTAAACTTTCTCGTCGAATAAATCTTTTAACAGTACCACCGATTCCATCACAAGGGTTTTTACCATGCGATGTCGCAAAAAATTGACATTCCGCTTTTATATTAAAATCCTGAAAGTGATACATTAAATTAATAAAATTGTATTTATTTTTATATTGCGAAACTGCGCCATCTGAAAAGTAGTAAATTTTTTTAACATTGTCGTTATTATATTTTGATACAAGCCAATTGATCATTTTCTTTTGAAATAAATAAACAGCAGTGGTATCATGGATGTTAAACTCTGAGATGAGTACAAAGCTCTCAAATGTGAAGCTCTTATTATTATCCTTTTCTGCGCGATAAACAACAAAGGGGTGAACTGTAACCTGATTGCTATTCCAGTGGTAATCCTGAATGGCATTCTGTACCAGAAAAGTGAAATTTTCAGAAAAGTCACCAGCTACTATAAATTCGCCTTCCTTTAATTGAAGTTTCAGTTCTTTGAAGAATTTGCTTTGGCTTTTGGATATAAAATTGTATGTTAAAAGTACTGATGCATCGGCTTTCAGCATTTCAATAAACGTACGAGTATCTTTATTAACTTTTTCTATAGATGAACGGTCTGTATTGGTCCATTGAAAAAATTCAAAACTTTTTATATTATTTACTTCAAATGCTTTTCCAAGTTCAATACTTATTCTTTAAAACCTGGACAAGAATTACACTTTCTACATAAGTTGACAACTATGTTCGAATTTCTCACAAGTCATCGCACGTAAGACATCTTCGTATGTTTGAATAGAAATTTGGTTGGTTAAAGCATCCATCATTAATTTGAAATTTTGATGAGTTTTACAAACAGCAGTGTGAGTTCCAGCAGCATCGGCCAAAATACATTCCCTAGGACGTAGTACGCAAATTTACTGAATCCAACTTTTAAATCAGAATACATATTTTTAAATTCCACATAAGCTTCTTTCAGATTGCACAAGACCAATCGTTTCTGAATTTTTGACTTTTTTCATTTTCGGAAATCTTCCTTCCTGATATTTTTTGAGTTGGGTGGGAACCAAATCCAAACATATTTTGGGTTTTTTTTCGCATGAGAAGCTAACTTATAAGTTCTATTAAATTCTTTTTGGAGTTTGTATGCTGTCCAACTTGGTGGAGAAATTGTCAACCAAAAAATCTTTTCTGAATAATCTTTTTTATTTTCTATGAATAAGAGGGTAGATACATATACATGTAGAAAACACCTGTTAACAGTATGGATGCCATTTCGAAGTGTTATATAGTGTAAAATTTTTTGTATCACAAACTTACTGTGAGTAAAAATCAGAGATTTATTCAACATACAATTTTCAAATTTTTTTTTCTCGAAAACAAAAAAAAAACATTCTCCTAAATTTGAAGGGTAGGTTAAGAACATATTCAAGTTTCTTTCAGATTTTTTTAAAGAGAATCGGTGCTATCCTTCATTACTTTACACTGAAAAAAAATTTTATTTTATTTTTCAATCATGTTATTTTCCAAAATTTTGTAAACATAAAATTTTTTTTATAAACTCCAATAATTTTAAAGACTTTTTGTAGTAAAAGATTTTTTTCTAAAACAAATAGTTTAAAAGATATTTTAACTCAAAGAAAAGCTTTAAAAAATTTTCAACTGTCAATAAAATCCAAAATATTCAAAACTTTTAAAAAATATTTTGACACACTATTCTAGACGTCAAATACTACATGTCTTCCGAATTTGAAGAAAATCGGAGGGGTCGACCTATCTTTTCATATGGAATGCTTCAGTTTTATTGTCTTTTCACGTAGTATAACTTCGTTTCTTTCAAAATTCATACTATTTGTTAAACGGTTTTATTTAGCTCACCCCGTTTGTTTTATTCTTGGGTCAAATTTAGTAATGCAAATTTCACCCTCTTCCTGTCAACCGATTAATCTGAAATTTTGCATACACTTTGGATTTTGGTGACAATACAATTATGTTTGGGTGTTGCCACCTGGGACGGTTTACAGGGTTGCCACCTATCTCAATTTTTTTAAATATAGAGCTAGATATGCCAATATGGGTATCAAATGAAAGGTATCTTCGTCCGTATTCCAAATATGACAATTTCAAGCAGGGTTGCGACCTAGAGTTGCCACCTAACCGCATTTTATGTTTTTCCTTATATCTCGGGATCTGCTTGACCGTTTTGAATGAAATTTAGCATATAGATAGCATGATTCATTCTAAGATTATATTCGTGGGTGTTGCCACTTGGGGTGGTTTACAGGGTTGCCACCTATCTCAATGTTTTCTAAATATAGAGCTAGATATGCCAATATGGGTATCAAATGAAAGGTATCTTCGTCCGTATTCCAAATATGACAATTTCAAGCAGGGTTGCCACCTAGAGTTGCCACCTAACCGCATTTTATGTTTTTCTTTATATCTCGGGATCTGCTTGACCGATTTGAATGAAATTTGGTATAAGAAATTAAATAGAGAACTGTCTAAATTAACTTGGACTGAGCTTTGTGGCGATATCGATTCAAATGTTTTACACTTTAATCAAACTATTTTCTACTTATTTGAGAAGTTTGTTCCTAAACGTAAAATAACATATGATCATCCAACGCAAGCTTGGTTTACTAAAGAGCTTATGATGTTGAAAAATAGAAAAACGCGTTCTTTCAAATTATTTAAGAAATCGGGGTTAAACAAACATTACTTGTTGTATTCTGTTCTACGTAAGAGGTACATCGACTTGCATAAAAAACGCTATAAAGCCTATATCTCTAAAACAAAAAGAGACATTATTCGCAATCCGAAATCATTTTATGATTTCGTAAATTCTAAACGAAAAGTAGTGGGATTTCCCTCAGCCATGAAATATAAAGACATTTTATCTAGCAATAATCAAGATATCGCAAATTTCTTTGCGCAATTTTTCACTTCTAACTATTCTGCCGTCACCAATTCTGACTTTGTAAATTATCCCTATGAGCTACATGGGAACAATTTAATTAATTGTCCAACTATATGCGCCAATGATGTTCTTGTTTATCTGAAAACCTTGAAAGAATCTTTTAAATGTGGTCCTGATAGGATTCCTACATGCTTCTTGAAGAAGTGCGCTAACAATATTTACAAACCCCTTACCAATTTGTTCAATCTGTCACTAAAGTGTGGTGTTTTTCCAACAGCATGGAAAGAGTCGTTTCTTCTACCGCTTCATAAAAGCGGAAGCAGGGCTTCTATAGAGAACTATCGTGGCATAGCGAAGCTGTCTGCCATCCCAAAAATGTTTGAAGCTATTGTTACCAATCAGCTTACGAATCCTATCTCGACCTTGATTTCTGACTGTCAACACGGGTTCTGTAAGGGAAAGTCCACCGTTACAAATTTACTTGAATTTACAAATCATGTCTCAAATGGCTTTAGAAAAAATCTGCACACCGACGTTATTTATACTGATTTCAGCAAAGCTTTCGATAAAGTGTGTCACTCGTTACTTATTCATAAACTAGATCAGTTGGGTTTCCAGCCGGGTCTCAATCGCTGGATCTCTTCTTACCTTAGCGACAGAATACAAAAAGTAGTGTTTGAAAATTTTGAATCCGATGTTATTTATGTCTCCTCTGGAGTTCCTCAAGGAAGCCATCTGGGCCCGATTCTGTTCTTGTTGTTTATAAATGATATTTCTACAGTAATAGAATTTTCGAAAATGTTAATGTATGCCGACGATGTAAAGCTTTTCTTGTCATTCGCATCACCCGAAGATAGCAATAAGCTTCTATCAGATCTAAATACACTAGTTACTTGGTGCGATTTAAATTATATGCCGCTTAATCTAAAGAAATGTAAATACATGCGTTTTTCGAGAGGAATTTCACAGCCAGCTTCCTATACAATTAACAATTACAATCTTGAGCAAATATATGATTTTGTTGACCTTGGGGTTACTATGGATTACAAACTCAGTTTCAACTGCCACATTAACGTAACAGTCAATAAAGCTAGAGGCGTTCTAGCATTTGTTAAACGATGGTCTAAAGAATTTAGCGACCCTTATGTAACTAAAACTCTCTTTACTACATTAGTCAGATCGATACTTGAATACGGTTCAATTGTTTGGAACCCGCGTTACCAGGTCCACGTGGATCGCTTAGAATCAGTTCAAAAACAATTTTTACTATTTGCCTTAAGAGATCTTCACTGGGATCCCTTGTATAATTTGCCATCGTATACGAGTCGCTTAAAACTAATTAATCTTCACAGCCTTTCTAGTCGGAGAGAAATGCTTGGAATTGTCTTCATGATTAAATTACTAAATGGTTCAATCGTAAGCCCGTTTCTTTTGAGCGAAGTGAACTTCAGTGTACCTTCTCGCATATCAAGACATTTTAAACCACTTATCTGGAAGCAGTGCCGGACTAATCTTGAATTAAATGAGCCTTTTCGTTGTTTGTGTCAAGATCATTCTGGTACGTTCGATATCTCAGACTCACTATACAGCATAAAAAAGTCGATTCTTTCTATCCTAAATACATAGCAACAATTTTTTTTTTCATATCCTTTGATTATTATCTGTATTATTAACAATAACTTTTCGTTGTCAACTAATTATTTATTAATTGTGTAATCTTTTTTACTTAGCTGATGAGGTTTTCTCTGTAGCTGAGCAGTTTTAGATCTCGACGATTAACAAACCAAAGCCTTTCAAAGACTCGGCACGAGAGAACAATCCGCGCGTTTTTAACCTATTTTTATTTTTTGGTTTTTAGTACATTTATCTTAAATATTGCAATGTATGTTTAACATAAAACCGTTTAACTTAAAAAGTTTTTTTACCTGTTTTTTTAACCTAGCCTCATATTGCTCAGGTGTTTTTGACGCTAATTGTTCCCGTCGTTTCTGTAATCGACTATTTCTATCACCTTCACTTTCTTTCGCTCGTTTTGCTTTATACTTTTCTTTCGCTTTTTGAAGCTTTCGTTTCCGTTGTGTTGCAGTTTCTGTTTTATTTGTGTTTGTATTTTTTATATATTTTTTTTACCATTTTTTTCCCACGAGTAATGGACATTTAAATATATAAGTCAGTGATTTCTTTTATGTTTTGTGTTAGAAGTTGCTTTACACTTCACTTGTTTGAATTAATTTAAATCACTGTTTTTCACTATTATTAAGGGTTTTCGTTTATGTTCGTATTTGACATTTATCAATTATACGCGGTCTCAAGAATTTTTAAAAGAAGTAGCCTACTGCATTTGCAAAGACTTAAAATTAAATTTGAAATTGGTAATTGACATTTATCAATTATACGCGGTCTCAAGAATTTTTAAAAGAAGTAGCCTACTGCATTTGCAAAGATTTAAAATTAAATTTGAAATTTGTAATTGACATTTATCAATTATACGCGGTCTCAAGAAGTTTTAAAAGAAGTAGCCTACTTCATTTTGCAAAGATTTAAAATTAACTTGGATGATTTAATATTTAATTTCGTATAGCTTTGTTAACCTAGAGATATTGACCACGAAATATTCCAGTTATATGGGAGGTACCACGCCTACTTTTTCACTATCCCCAGTTTTTCTGGAGGTGGTAGGGATTCGTCTTGAGATAGGTGGCAACCCTGTAAACCGCCCCAAGTGGCAACACCCACGAATATAATCTAAGAATGAATCATGCTATCTTTATAATAATAATAATAATAATGCCCAACGGATTACCCACCATATCCCGCCCGACCGGCGCGAGGGGCGCATCCGCATGACGCGCGGAGTCTTTGAAAGGCTTTGGTTTGTTAATCGTCGAGATCTAAAACTGCTCAGCTACAGAGAAAACCTCATCAGCTAAGTAAAAAAGATTACACAATTAATAAATAATTAGTTGACAACGAAAAGTTATTGTTAATAATACAGATAATAATCAAAGGATATGAAAAAAAAAATTGTTGCTATGTATTTAGGATAGAAAGAATCGACTTTTTTATGCTGTATAGTGAGTCTGAGATATCGAACGTACCAGAATGAGAATTATAATCTTGACACAAACAACGAAAAGGCTCATTTAATTCAAAATTAGTCCGGCACTGCTTCAAGATAAGTGGTTTAAAATGTCTTGATATGCGAGAAGGTACATTGAAGTTCACTTCGCTCAAAAGAAACGGGCTTACGATTGAACCATTTAGTAATTTAATCATGAAGACAATTCCAAGCATTTCTCTCCGACTAGAAAGGCTGTGAAGATTAATTAGTTTTAAGCGATTCGTATACGATGGCAAATTATACAAGGGATCCCAGTGAAGATCTCTTAAGGCAAATAGTAAAAATTGTTTTTGAACTGATTCTAAGCGATCCACGTGGACCTGGTAACGCGGGTTCCAAACAATTGAACCGTATTCAAGTATCGATCTGACTAATGTAGTAAAGAGAGTTTTAGTTACATAAGGGTCGCTAAATTCTTTAGACTATCGTTTAACAAATGCTAGAACGCCTCTAGCTTTATTGACTGTTACGTTAATGTGGCAGTTGAAACTGAGTTTGTAATCCATAGTAACCCCAAGGTCAACAAAATCATATATTTGCTCAAGATTGTAATTGTTAATTGTATAGGAAGCTGGCTGTGAAATTCCTCTCGAAAAACGCATGTATTTACATTTCTTTAGATTAAGCGGCATATAATTTAAATCGCACCAAGTAACTAGTGTATTTAGATCTGATAGAAGCTTATTGCTATCTTCGGGTGATGCGAATGACAAGAAAAGCTTTACATCGTCGGCATACATTAACATTTTCGAAAATTCTATTACTGTAGAAATATCATTTATAAACAACAAGAACAGAATCGGGCCCAGATGGCTTCCTTGAGGAACTCCAGAGGAGACATAAATAACATCGGATTCAAAATTTTCAAACACTACTTTTTGTATTCTGTCGCTAAGGTAAGAAGAGATCCAGCGATTGAGACCCGGCTGGAAACCCAACTGATCTAGTTTATGAATAAGTAACGAGTGACACACTTTATCGAAAGCTTTGCTGAAATCAGTATAAATAACGTCGGTGTGCAGATTTTTTCTAAAGCCATTTGAGACATGATTTGTAAATTCAAGTAAATTTGTAACGGTGGACTTTCCCTTACAGAACCCGTGTTGACAGTCAGAAATCAAGGTCGAGATAGGATTCGTAAGCTGATTGGTAACAATAGCTTCAAACATTTTTGGGATGGCAGACAGCTTCACTATGCCACGATAGTTCTCTATAGAAGCCCTGCTTCCGCTTTTATGAAGCGGTAGAAGAAACGACTCTTTCCATGCTGTTGGAAAAACACCACACTTTAGTGACAGATTGAACAAATTAGTAAGGGGTTTGTAAATATTGTTAGCGCACTTCTTCAAGAAGCATGTAGGAATCCTATCAGGACCACATTTAAAAGATTCTTTCAAGGTTTTCAGATAAACAAGAACATCATTGGCGCATATAGTTGGACAATTAATTAAATTGTTCCCATGTAGCTCATAGGGATAATTTACAAAGTCAGAATTGGTGACGGCAGAATAGTTAGAAGTGAAAAATTGCGCAAAGAAATTTGCGATATCTTGATTATTGCTACATAAAATGTCTTTATATTTCATGGCTGAGGGAAATCCCACTACTTTTCGTTTAGAATTTACGAAATCATAAAATGATTTCGGATTGCGAATAATGTCTCTTTTTGGTTTAGAGATATAGGCTTTATAGCGTTTTTTATGCAAGTCGATGTACCTCTTACGTAGAACAGAATACAACAAGTAATGTTTGTTTAACCCCGATTTCTTAAATAATTTGAAAGAACGCGTTTTTCTATTTTTCAATATCATAAGCTCTTTAGTAAACCAAGCTTGCGTTGGATGATCATATGTTATTTTACGTTTAGGAACAAACTTCTCAAATAAGTAGTAAATAGTTTGATTAAAGTGTAAAACATTTGAATCGATATCGCCACAAAGCTCAGTCCAAGTTAATTTAGACAGTTCTCTATTTAATTTCTTATGCCAAATTTCATTCAAATCGGTCAAGCAGATCCCGAGATATAAAGAAAAACATAAAATGCGGTTAGGTGGCAACTCTAGGCCGCAACCCTGCTTGAAATTGTCATATTTGGAATACGGACGAAGATACCTTTCATTTGATACCCATATTGGCATATCTAGCTCTATATTTAGAAAACATTGAGATAGGTGGCAACCCTGTAAACCACCCCAAGTGGCAACACCCACGAATATAATCTTAGAATGAATCATGCTATCTATATGCTAAATTTCATTCAAAACGGTCAAGCAGATCCCGAGATATAAGGAAAAACATAAAATGCGGTTAGGTGGCAACTCTAGGTCGCAACCCTGCTTGAAATTGTCATATTTGGAATACGGACAAAGATACCTTTCATTTGATACCCATATTGGCATATCTAACTCTATATTTAAAAAAATTTGAGATAGGTGGCAACCCTGTAAACCGTCCCAGGTGGCAACACCCAAACATAATTGTATTGTCACCAAAATCCAAAGTGTATGCAAAATTTCAGATTAATCGGTTGACAGGAAGAGGGTGAAATTTGCATTACTAAATTTGACCCAAGAATAAAACAAACGGGGTGAGCTAAATAAAACCGTTTAAAAATGAACTCAATGAAAACTTGAAACTGCGTGCTCCTTTGCCAGCTGCGTGCACATCTTTGCATATATATGGCTATTTTTATGTGCTCCATGCAGCTCATGGCTAAATTGAGCCCAGACTGCAATTATTTTTTTTAATTGCGTCGCTTCCAACGTCCTTTCATGAATTTTTTTTCTATTTCTGATATAAATTTGTTGATTTTTTTAATTAATATTTGTTGTCAAAATGACATAAAACACCTGATTGTGACAGACGAATTGGCTGTGTTCATTGCACTGCAACGTAGTACAATTAGCAACTTCACTCAATTTCAATGGTTTCTTGCCTGCTTTCATGGTACGGAACTCAATATGCTTTCGAACTTAACTATTGAAACTACATTTTCTCAACTCACATCTTGATTTTTTTCCAAAAAACCTTGGTGATCAAAGTGATCGAGACCAGACACAAAAGGAAATGCACGAGTCGTATGATGGGGGAGTATGTCTGGTTCTTGGCATTGTCAGAAAATGACAAGGAGGAAAAGCCAAATCGAAATCTAGTTAAGATACACTTTCAGGAAATGTCGGAGTAATATAAAGCATGTATGATTTGATCAAATAACTTGTGATAAAAAGAATACGAAGTTATACTACGTGAAAAGACAATAAACCTGTATTTTAGAAAAAACTCTAATTTTTTCTGAACTTGCCCTTTTTTTGTAAAGGCCGAAATCGACAATTAGTTTGCATATTTTTCAAGATCTATATATACCGAAATTTTTGCTATAAAATTTCCTACAAGATAGGAGGGAAAAAATTGGTCGTGTCTTAAGCGGTTCTATAGATTTCTGACGTCAAAGCTCGGTATATATAACGAAAATGAGGTTTTCGTTAAATTTGATTGTTGACATTTTCGACGATATCTTTTAAATGGGGAAGTCAAAAAAAGTGAGCGATAGCATAAAATTTGCGCAAAATCTTCCCTTTTGAATAAAAGTAAAGATTGTCGATATAGCAGATGTACCAAAGAAGATAATTAGGTTTGAATGTGAGAAAACAGGGATACATTTTGCAAATTTTTCAAAAAACAGTCAAATTGAAATAACTCAGAATTTCTCACGTTTACCCCCCACTTTTTTCACATTTTTCTATGTTTTTCGATGCTTTGAGGTGGAAGAAAAATATCTCAGCTTTGGTGCAAATAATTTTTAAATGTTGTAAGACAGTGTTATTTATGTATGTACGAGTACACTCAGTGGGACACCCAACAAAGGGACCGTTCAAGTATTATGTAAGCAGATTTATTGCAATTATTTATCCCCCCCATCCCCTTGTCATCGAAAATAAGCAAAGCGGTTACCCCCTCCCGCCATGCTTACGTAAACATTTTACAATTAACCGTAGTGCAACTCCTCCCTGGTCGGAAACCGGACTGTCGGTGAGACAGTAGCCCCTTGTCGTGCACATATGCGACAATTTGGAATCTACATTTGCACAGCTGCTAGGATAGTCATAGCATATATTAATGGTGCTCACAGGCAGGTTGACGAATTTCTCATTAAGGGCATTGATTTCCGTGATTGGAGGAGTGATGCCTTTTGACTTACCTACACCGATTTCCCTAATAGTATTCCAGGTTTGCTTCGAGTTAATAGCCGAGTAAAATGCTGACTTAGCCGATCTTGTAGCTTTGTTGACTGCTAGTCGAGCATTTTTGAATTGTTTGAGCACAGCAGGAACTCTCACTGAAATAAAAAAGATGAAAGTGCACATTGAAAGTAACATATCAAAGCCACTTTCAAAGCGATTGATGGTAATACTGTAAATATTACAGTATTTACTGTAAAATTGGCAGTAAAAACATGTGACTTTTGCAATGTCTACTTTCAATGTGTACTTTCAATCTTCGGTACGCACTTTTCTGCTGTTCGCATTTCACGATATTGAAATTTTACAGTAGTAGGCACTATCAGTTTGACAGTAGGTACTGTCAATAGAAAAGTCAAAGAAAAATAAAAATTGTGTTTTTTAATCTTCGAATGTTTTAAAATGGCAGACAGTGATATTTTTTCAAACGATTTAATAATAGAAAACGGCGAATTGTTTACAATTTTATCAGAAACTGATATGCCAAATGAATATGAAAAATTAAATAGTGAGTGTTGTGAGTATTGCGTTGTTATAGAACTGTGTGTTATAGAATTTTTTTTTTTGTACAGAGTGCGGATTTAATGAAAAAAATTTGAAGTTCATAAGTGAACGCGACTTGGAGATCATTTATCCAGATGTAGAAAGCATTGCCTTTAGAGCGGAATTACGCGAAAAACTTTCATTATGGAAAATTAAAAAGGTATGTACTAGTGAAAATACTTAACTTTTGGCCACATGTTCGCAAAATTTTTTTAAATTCGCGCACACAAATCAAATTTCTCACTCATATGATTCAAATATGTATATTGATAATAGTCCCAATTAAAAGTGAGATTATTTCCTTTGATTTTACCTCTAGTTTCCTGAGGATGCAACAGCAGTTTCTTATAATAATAAGTGCTTGATTGGATGAAATCAAAATGTTCATCTCCGTGCAGCACTGTTGAATCGTCAGCGAATATCATAACATACTCATCTGCGCCTATCGTAAGTTTTTTGTTTAATTAAAAGTGAGTTTTTTTATATATTAAAAATGCATTCATATTCAGATCGTCAGTGAAGTTTTGCAGCCTACTGCACTTGGAAAAGGTGTGCTCAGTTATTATGATGAGCATAAGTTATTGAATTCAGAGCAGCGAAAAAAGATAATTAATTGCATTGTAAATTATTTGTATGATGCAACAGCAAAGAAATATTGTATCCCGAATCCGAAACAAACTGAAGCAATAGCGTTACAAATTTCAGAAATTTTTCCATCTGAAGATCCCAAAATTTCTTACATTTCTCGAAAGGAAGGAAAAAAAAATAACCCCAGCGGGATTTTATTTAATCGCTTCAACAATTTAAATCGAAAACGGGGTAATTTGTCTAAGCAATTTGATGACGAAGTGAAGGAAAAACAACAAAGGCTACCAACACCAGAAGCTTCCGAAATCGCTGCAGTAAAATACAAAATGCACCACATGTCTTGCAATGATAACCAGGCAATGCAGTTATGGATGGAATCGTATAATTTGCGGAATTCCGAATTGAAATCGTGTAACTTGGAAACCATTTTGGAAAACTGGACATTTTATATGCAGTCAGCAGGAAAAGAATTCGTAAGCATCAATAAAGCAATTGGAATTCATTTATTAATTAACATTTTGTTATAATATTAACAGATTGATTATGACTTTGGCGAAACTTTCCCAGATAGGAAACATTCCCTTTTTTTGAACTGGGTAAATTTAGAAGAGAAATTGACTAATTTTTTTGCGCAATATTTGAAAGACAAGCGATCAATTGAACTTTTCAGTATAACAAAGATAGCAACGATCGATAGTAGTAAGTCGCTTGTACGAGAAAAAATACAAAAAAATGTATTATTTTTGGTTTTTTTTTAAGATTCGAAAGCGTGCATTCTGGTAATGCTTATTAACGAAATATTGAAACCGACTTCAAGAATGGCATCTAAATCTGCAAATGGTAAGACAGTTACACAAAAAGCAACTATAAATGACGCTATTCATAGCAGTTTCGTGCATATTAAAAACATCAATGAATTGGAAGCAAAGCGGAAAAGGAAAGTTGAAAAATCACTTTTAAACAAAGAAAAGGTTCAACCTTTCATGATTTTAGTTGGCCATAAATTATCAGAATTAAATGAGTTTTATGTTAGTTTCCACAGAACACTTCTCAAATTTACATCGTTTACGCAAGCATTAGACATTTTGTTTAAAGTCTTTCATGTTTTCAGTTTGAAGTATCCAAGGGACTCTCTCTTGATGTGGACATTTCTACAACAAGAAATTTATCAAATTAATACTCCTTTTGACGTAGTAAGCTCCTCCGTAGTTGAATTCTCACATAATCTTTCCTTAATTGCTAAAAAATTAATTTTCAATGTGTCGTTTGTAACGAAAATCTTGCAGAAATGCATGAGTTATTCAGACACTTCAAATTATGTAGTTCATGGGCTTAATTCAACAAGTGAATATCAGTGTAATTATGAGAATTGTTTGCAGCAAAAAGCATTTCGAACATGAGCCACCAACTAAAAAACATAAAACTGTTGTTCAATCTTCATATCCAGAGCGGACAGATGAAATAATTTCAGAATAAGTTCTCGATGACTTAAGCTGACCATCCACAAGCAATAATTTACAAACAAATTCTTTTGACTTTTCAATTTACCAAAAAAAAATTATTTCTGTATGTGAAAATTTTATAATAGATTTGCATTCTAAAGCCAACTTAAGCAGAAAAGACGTTTTGAGCATCCAAAGCAATGTTTCTTAAATTTTAAAAATTATAATTGAACCTATTAAAATTCCGAATATAAACACCAAACTTGACAGCAACTTAAAAAATTTTTATGCAAATCCGTTCAAAGAAATAAGAAATAATTTGCTAAGCCTATTTTTTTCGATGTAAACAATTAAATAACTGAAATAATGGAATGGAAACCCAACTTTAGGCCCAAGTAATGTCAGGGGCTGCATCATGCTATTATCATTTCAATTCAAAATGTGTTCGAATTACCTTCAATTTTTCAAAATGTTTGTCATAATACAGAAGAATTATTAAAATCAAATGAGATTGGACATTGTGTTAATTCACTTTTATACAAGCGTAAGATTGCTACGTGTACAGACAAAATAGTCATACCATTCTACATTTACTTGGACGACTTCAGAATAAACAACCCGTTGGGAAGTCATGCTGTTGTTGATTCGATATGTGGTATTTATTATAATTTTCCGACTTTGCCACAACACATATTGTCTAAACTCGACGTCATTTTTGTAGCAGTGGAGCATTCGAATGCATTAAAGAACAGAGAAAATTACTTAGCTGATTTAGAAACAAATGACATTAAACTAACGGGAATTAAATGTTACTGCTTGTTCAATGATCTAATTTCTTTTCATGGCACTGAAAATTTATCTGTAGATATTGCGAATGATCTGTATGAAGGAGTATGCAATTACGACTTATGCGAAATTCTACTTCATTTCATATCCAAAAAATATTTCGCTATCGAGAATTTTAACTACAGGAAACAAATGTTTAATTACGGCGCTACCGAAATAGATCATTTCTCCCCACCTTTGGACTTACAAAATATGAAAAATAGGAAATTAAAAATGGCAGCCAGCGAAATGAAGACATTTGTGCACCTTCTTCCTATTATGATAGGTGACCTTATTCCCGTAAATGATGAAGTTTGGATTTTTTTGCTCAATTTATTGAAAATTATTGATATTGTTAGTTCAAGTGCTTTTGATAATGCTTTGCTCGAGAAACTCAGTTCTACAATAAGAATTCATGATGAACAATTTGTTATTTTATTTAAAAAGCCGTTAAAACCAAAATTTCATTTCTTAACGCATTATCCCACTATTATAAAAAATTGAGGGCCACTGAAACATCTACAAAGTCTTCGATTTGAATCTAAACACAATCAATCGAAAACATATGCAAGAAATATAACTTCAAGAAAGAATATTACCTTTTCGTTAAGTTTGAAAGCATCATTAAAGATTACGTCATTCTTAAACAAATATAGGGACGGTCTGCCAAACGATATAGAAATTCGAAACACGTTCAAATTTAGTATTGAAAAAAGTGAATTTTTCAACAAAATTCTGAATTACAAAAATATCAAACATAAATTCACTAATAATTTATCAATGCAATCTTTAGTTTACAAAATTACTGAACATAAAAGTGGTTATTTTGTTACGCAAACTTCTAAACATCTGGTTGAATTATTTAAAATTAACAAAATTCTGCTTAGCAATGAAAAAATTCCATATGTTATGGCGACAAAGTATGATTTAATTAGTTTCATCGAACATTATCAATCTTATGAGGTAGGTGAGCCAGTCTTCCGAAATTTTAAATATTTGTTCTTTTACTGGGCCGATTTATTATAACAATAATGGGACAAGATTAATAAGAAATGAAACATTTTGAATCAAAATATCTGTTCCTAAACTTTTTTTATAATAATTCCATTTATAAGAATTTAATTAAAATGAACTGTTATAATTTATCTTTAAATATATTATTATACATTAAAAACAAATTATTATATAAAAATTTCTTTGAAATAAAAATTACATATGTATTAGAACACCCAACAACTCCGCTCCACACTCATTTTCTGACAGAAAATTTGAATTAATTAGAAAAAAAACCATTATTATGAAAGGTGCTTAAAAGGACATTCGCAGGAAAAAAATGTGTTTGGAGAATTTACTCCTGATACCATTCTTAATAAAAGTCTTTGTTATTATTTCTCTATGAAACACTTGCTTACGAGATATTAGCCAATAAAGACATATACAATTTTTTAGTGCATTTTTAGCTTATAAGTCAAATTTCCATGGCATTTTTTCACTACAGATGGCTAGACTTTTTTACACATCTTGTCGTTTACCCCCAAACTTTCAGAAAATGCATTTGGAGGGAAGAGAATTAGAACTTTGACCCCTGAACTATACCTTATTGCATGTTTTTAGAAATGTAAAAACAGTATTTTCTCAGTTTTATGTCAACCAACCGTTGCAGAAATGTTGGTAAAATTAAAATGTAATGTTATTATTAAACTGTGGTTAATATCCTACCAAACGATGTATAGCTTATGTTTTGCTCGGATGGCAAACTCAAAAGTTGGACCGACCAAATTTTGCGGTTAAATGAAAAGAATGTGAAATGTGGTATTAGTTTTCAAATATTTAATATGTATCTATATATCAACTAATATATGTACAAGTCACGTTAATTCAAATTACTAATTATACTTATTTTTAGGTTACCTTTGAGAATCAGCTACGGCTTCTGGGACGTGTGCGCTCTATGAAAAATGAATCCAATGAGCGTTTATGACACGAAGAAAAAGTTAACTCGTTGTTTTCGTACGGTTTATTTATCCGTGCGATGTTTTAGCCTAAATAAGTTAAACCGTTCGACCAACTCTGTTATCGAGTAAATACAAGATAAATACGAGGGCGACCTTATAAGTTTGAGGTTTTAGGCATCTGACCTAAACATGCCGGCCCCCGTTGCGTGACGCAACTTACCAACAAATGAAAACGCACCCGAAGCCGAGAAGTTTCCTTAGGTTCTTAAAACTAATATCTTAAATCTAAGCTCTTCACGCTGAAATGAGAAGGAAAATAAATGAAAAAATGAAATATAAGTACGTGGTTTCAAATTCAGTGGCACGCTTTATTTATAACTTCAAAAAATTTTATTATTATGTATGTATATTTATTTGTATTTATATTTAGGGCATACCTAGCAGGTGCCGGATAGCACATACCCAAAAATTGTATTCTGGGCCAATAACGGACCCATAGTTCCGGCTGGAATAGCTCCCAATAATATTTTAGGAACAACGTCTGCTCCCAACACAATGCGCACAGGGGCGGCGAGGTGAAATTGTGGATCTGCCAGTTTAAGGTTTGCGTACTGACCGAATACCGTTGCGTCGAGGTTTGTGGCTGGTGTTTTGGTTTGTATCCGCCGAACATAGACCGCGTGTGTGGTGATGGTCGTCGGATTGCCATGCTTGCCACGTAATTTTAAAAAAACCCTACTCGCCTGTTTAAATATGTCACTTCTAAATGAAGCTAGCGTGCCAAGTCCTCTGATACCTCGGTGGCACTAGCGCATACGTTAAGTAGAGCGCGCACGAGGTTGATGCGTCCCCCTCCTTCAATTTTGACCACTGCTGTTGGTGCTACCGAGGTGAGGCATTGTATGACCGGGGGTATCGCCATTACGCCGGAGCGGAAGTTGTTCCTAGACGGTAGGTGGAATGCTTGAGATTCCACTCTACCTCGGTGTTGAAGAGCGAGAGGATAGCTTGAGATTCCAGTCCTCCCTGGTTCTGACGAGTACGGAGGTGGAATACTTGAGATTCCACTCTCCCTTGTTTGCGTTTGCGCCAAGATCGCTTATATGCCGCGGGTTCTTCCAGTTGGTTTCACTGTGGTAGCTCGTGACGTAGGCGTGGCCGGAAGCGTTGAGCTGTAGTGCGACTCGGAGGTGCCGGGTGGAATGCCGTGGATTCCACTTCAGCCAAATTACCCTGTTGGGAAGCAGATGGTTCTGCTTCAGAATCCGCCAACTCGCCCTCCGAGGAAAACAGCGACATTGTGTCGGTGTCGTTGACGTCATTTTTTGTAGGACGTGTTGGTCGTCGTCTGCGTTTTTCATTGGGCTCAATGTGGACCATCGTATGATGGTGTTCGCCGCATCGTCGACAGACCCCTTCATTTAAGCACCGCGACGCGATATGAGCCTCGGAAAGGCAATTAGTGCAGTAGCGAAATTGGTGTGTAATTCGTAGGCGTTCGATGGGCTCCTTGGCCCTGAAAACTGGACACGATCTCAGCGGATGTGATTTGCTACATAACCGACATTTCAATTCAAGCTGGATTGCTTCGGAGCGTTTGCGTAGGACAGTGTAACGAGTCATATCTGGAAAGGTCATTATTTTCCAGTTGCCATTTAAATTTTTTTTTTCTCCGTTTTTTTTTTTTTTTTGTTTTTCGTCTAATAGCACTGGATCACAAATTCCAACTTTTTTTCTGCACCAGAGACGCCATAGTGAAATTCCTATGTAAAATCACTTCCTAATTCCGAAAATCAAAGTTATTTTTACTTGAATGGTACCGTTTTTGAGATATTTACGATTTACCGTTATTTCAAAAAACAAAAAAGATGGCTCCACTTAATCGTGTATATCTCAAGAACAAATTGAGCTATTCGAAAACGGTTTGAAAAATTTGAAAGCTTATAAAATTTACTATAATCAGTACATACAACACTTTTTGCTAGGTCCTGCAGATTCAAACATAGTGAACAATCATTACGGATTTTTAAAATTTTTTTTGTAAAAATATAAAAAAATTTGTAGTTTGTGAGGAAGCATCTCGAAAACTTTTTGTTTTTTTGCAGATATTTTTCCCCCCTCTAAGCTCTGTTTTATTACAAAACAAACAAGCTATCAGTCAACAAAATCGATGAACTAATACAAAAGTTATAAGCATTCAAGTAAATATATCCATTTAATGCTTAAGTACCCTACTGGTACATATGTGTTAGTATTCGTATATCAGTTAGTTAGCAGGTAGATTTTCGAAAAGTTATTAGATACAAAAAGATGTTAGTGTCGTTTTCTCAAACCTAGGTACATTTTAAACAAGAGCATATTTTGGAGGCAGGTAGTGTTTTCTTTGTAGAACTAGGGAACCTCTTTGTTTAGGTAGGCTTGAATTTTTACTGGATCTAAGTATAAATAAGAGTACATGCGCCTTGTTCCTTCATAATATCTGCAAGGCTCGCCGGATACTGTTCAGTTTATAATTGCAGTTTATAACCCGTCATTTACTTAAAAATAAAAAATGAATAAAAGGGCGCGAGAGTTTGAGTGTCAAGGCCGAATTCATTGTCAACAGTAGTATCTGATTACGCGGCATCACGTTGTACTGAATTTCAAACGGAAAACGAAAGAAATTCTTTGTCACAAGCACAACTCAATGATTGGATAAGGGATTTGGAATTGTCTAAGGAAAAGGCAGAAATGCATGAGTTATTCAGACACTTCAAATTAGTTCATGGGCTTAATTCAACAAGTGAATATCAGTGTAATTATGAGAATTGCTTGCAGCAAAAAGCATTTCGAACATGAGCCACCAACTAAAAAACATAAAACTGTTGTTCAATCTTCATATCCAGAGAGGACAGATGAAATAATTTCAGAATAAGTTCTCGATGACTTAAGCTGACCATCCACAAGCAATAATTTACAAACAAATTCTTTTGACTTTTCAATTTACCAAAAAAAAATTATTTCTGTATGTGAAAATTTTATAATAGATTTGCATTCTAAAGCCAACTTAAGCAGAAAAGACGTTTTGAGCATCCAAAGCAATGTTTCTTAAATTTTAAAAATTATAATTGAACCTATTAAAATTCCGAATATAAACACCAAACTTGACAGCAACTTAAAAAATTATTTAAATTTTTATGCAAATCCGTTCAAAGAAATAAGAAATAATTTGCTAAGCCTATTTTTTTCGATGTAAACAATTAAATAACTGAAATAATGGAATGGAAACCCAACTTTAGGCCCAAGTAATGTCAGGGGCTGCATCATGCTATTATCATTTCAATTCAAAATGTGTTCGAATTACCTTCAATTTTTCAAAATGTTTGTCATAATACAGAAGAATTGTTAAAATCAAATGAGATTGGACATTGTGTTAATTCACTTTTATACAAGCGTAAGATTGCTACGTGTACAGACAAAATAGTCATACCATTCTACATTTACTTGGACGACTTCAGAATAAACAACCCGTTGGGAAGTCATGCTGTTGTTGATTCGATATGTGGTATTTATTATAATTTTCCGACTTTGCCACAACACATATTGTCTAAACTCGACGTCATTTTTGTAGCAGTGGAGCATTCGAATGCATTAAAGAACAGAGAAAATTACTTAGCTGATTTAGAAACAAATGACATTAAACTAACGGGAATTAAATGTTACTGCTTGTTCAATGATCTAATTTCTTTTCATGGCACTGAAAATTTATCTGTAGATATTGCGAATGATCTGTATGAAGGAGTATGCAATTACGACTTATGCGAAATTCTACTTCATTTCATATCCAAAAAATATTTCGCTATCGAGAATTTTAACTACAGGAAACAAATGTTTAATTACGGCGCTACCGAAATAGATCATTTCTCCCCACCTTTGGACTTACAAAATATGAAAAATAGGAAATTAAAAATGGCAGCCAGCGAAATGAAGACATTTGTGCACCTTCTTCCTATTATGATAGGTGACCTTATTCCCGTAAATGATGAAGTTTGGATTTTTTTGCTCAATTTATTGAAAATTATTGATATTGTTAGTTCAAGTGCTTTTGATAATGCTTTGCTCGAGAAACTCAGTTCTACAATAAAAATTCATGATGAACAATTTGTTATTTTATTTAAAAAGCCGTTAAAACCAAAATTTCATTTCTTAACGCATTATCCCACTATTATAAAAAATTGAGGGCCACTGAAACATCTACAAAGTCTTCGATTTGAATCTAAACACAATCAATCGAAAACATATGCAAGAAATATAACTTCAAGAAAGAATATTACCTTTTCGTTAAGTTTGAAAGCATCATTAAAGATTACGTCATTCTTAAACAAATATAGGGACGGTCTGCCAAACGATATAGAAATTCGAAACACGTTCAAATTTAGTATTGAAAAAAGTGAATTTTTCAACAAAATTCTGAATTACAAAAATATCAAACATAAATTCACTAATAATTTATCAATGCAATCTTTAGTTTACAAAATTACTGAACATAAAAGTGGTTATTTTGTTACGCAAACTTCTAAACATCTGGTTGAATTATTTAAAATTAACAAAATTCTGCTTAGCAATGAAAAAATTCCATATGTTATGGCGACAAAGTATGATTTAATTAGTTTCATCGAACATTATCAATCTTATGAGGTAGGTGAGCCAGTCTTCCGAAATTTTAAATATTTGTTCTTTTACTGGGCCGATTTATTATAACAATAATGGGACAAGATTAATAAGAAATGAAACATTTTGAATCAAAATATCTGTTCCTAAACTTTTTTTATAATAATTCCATTTATAAGAATTTAATTAAAATGAACTGTTATAATTTATCTTTAAATATATTATTATACATTAAAAACAAATTATTATATAAAAATTTCTTTGAAATAAAAATTACGTATGTATTAGAACACCCAACAACTCCGCTCCACACTCATTTTCTGACAGAAAATTTGAATTAATTAGAAAAAAAACCATTATTATGAAAGGTGCTTAAAAGGACATTCGCAGGAAAAAAATGTGTTTGGAGAATTTACTCCTGATACCATTCTTAATAAAAGTCTTTGTTATTATTTCTCTATGAAACACTTGCTTACGAGATATTAGCCAATAAAGACATATACAATTTTTTAGTGCATTTTTAGCTTATAAGTCAAATTTCCATGGCATTTTTTCACTACAGATGGCTAGACTTTTTTACACATCTTGTCGTTTACCCCCAAACTTTCAGAAAATGCATTTGGAGGGAAGAGAATTAGAACTTTGACCCCTGAACTATACCTTATTGCATGTTTTTAGAAATGTAAAAACAGTATTTTCTCAGTTTTATGTCAACCAACCGTTGCAGAAATGTTGGTAAAATTAAAATGTAATGTTATTATTAAACTGTGGTTAATATCCTACCAAACGATGTATAGCTTATGTTTTGCTCGGATGGCAAACTCAAAAGTTGGACCGACCAAATTTTGCGGTTAAATGAAAAGAATGTGAAATGTGGTATTAGTTTTCAAATATTTAATATGTATCTATATATCAACTAATATATGTACAAGTCACGTTAATTCAAATTACTAATTATACTTATTTTTAGGTTACCTTTGAGAATCAGCTACGGCTTCTGGGACGTGTGCGCTCTATGAAAAATGAATCCAATGAGCGTTTATGACACGAAGAAAAAGTTAACTCGTTGTTTTCGTACGGTTTATTTATCCGTGCGATGTTTTAGCCTAAATAAGTTAAACCGTTCGACCAACTCTGTTATCGAGTAAATACAAGATAAATACGAGGGCGACCTTATAAGTTTGAGGTTTTAGGCATCTGACCTAAACATGCCGGCCCCCGTTGCGTGACGCAACTTACCAACAAATGAAAACGCACCCGAAGCCGAGAAGTTTCCTTAGGTTCTTAAAACTAATATCTTAAATCTAAGCTCTTCACGCTGAAATGAGAAGGAAAATAAATGAAAAAATGAAATATAAGTACGTGGTTTCAAATTCAGTGGCACGCTTTATTTATAACTTCAAAAAATTTTATTATTATGTATGTATATTTATTTGTATTTATATTTAGGGCATACCTAGCAGGTGCCGGATAGCACATACCCAAAAATTGTATTCTGGGCCAATAACGGACCCATAGTTCCGGCTGGAATAGCTCCCAATAATATTTTAGGAACAACGTCTGCTCCCAACACAATGCGCACAGGGGCGGCGAGGTGAAATTGTGGATCTGCCAGTTTAAGGTTTGCGTACTGACCGAATACCGTTGCGTCGAGGTTTGTGGCTGGTGTTTTGGTTTGTATCCGCCGAACATAGACCGCGTGTGTGGTGATGGTCGTCGGATTGCCATGCTTGCCACGTAATTTTAAAAAACACCCTACTCGCCTGTTTAAATATGTCACTTCTAAATGAAGCTAGCGTGCCAAGTCCTCTGATACCTCGGTGGCACTAGCGCATACGTTAAGTAGAGCGCGCACGAGGTTGATGCGTCCCCCTCCTTCAATTTTGACCACTGCTGTTGGTGCTACCGAGGTGAGGCATTGTATGACCGGGGGTATCGCCATTACGCCGGAGCGGAAGTTGTTCCTAGACGGTAGGTGGAATGCTTGAGATTCCACTCTACCTCGGTGTTGAAGAGCGAGAGGATAGCTTGAGATTCCAGTCCTCCCTGGTTCTGACGAGTACGGAGGTGGAATACTTGAGATTCCACTCTCCCTTGTTTGCGTTTGCGCCAAGATCGCTTATATGCCGCGGGTTCTTCCAGTTGGTTTCACTGTGGTAGCTCGTGACGTAGGCGTGGCCGGAAGCGTTGAGCTGTAGTGCGACTCGGAGGTGCCGGGTGGAATGCCGTGGATTCCACTTCAGCCAAATTACCCTGTTGGGAAGCAGATGGTTCTGCTTCAGAATCCGCCAACTCGCCCTCCGAGGAAAACAGCGACATTGTGTCGGTGTCGTTGACGTCATTTTTTGTAGGACGTGTTGGTCGTCGTCTGCGTTTTTCATTGGGCTCAATGTGGACCATCGTATGATGGTGTTCGCCGCATCGTCGACAGACCCCTTCATTTAAGCACCGCGACGCGATATGAGCCTCGGAAAGGCAATTAGTGCAGTAGCGAAATTGGTGTGTAATTCGTAGGCGTTCGATGGGCTCCTTGGCCCTGAAAACTGGACACGATCTCAGCGGATGTGATTTGCTACATAACCGACATTTCAATTCAAGCTGGATTGCTTCGGAGCGTTTGCGTAGGACAGTGTAACGAGTCATATCTGGAAAGGTCATTATTTTCCAGTTGCCATTTAAATTTTTTTTTTCTCCGTTTTTTTTTTTTTTGTTTTTCGTCTAATAGCACTGGATCACAAATTCCAACTTTTTTTCTGCACCAGAGACGCCATAGTGAAATTCCTATGTAAAATCACTTCCTAATTCCGAAAATCAAAGTTATTTTTACTTGAATGGTACCGTTTTTGAGATATTTACGATTTACCGTTATTTCAAAAAACAAAAAAGATGGCTCCACTTAATCGTGTATATCTCAAGAACAAATTGAGCTATTCGAAAACGGTTTGAAAAATTTGAAAGCTTATAAAATTTACTATAATCAGTACATACAACACTTTTTGCTAGGTCCTGCAGATTCAAACATAGTGAACAATCATTACGGATTTTTAAAATTTTTTTTGTAAAAATATAAAAAAATTTGTAGTTTGTGAGGAAGCATCTCGAAAACTTTTTGTTTTTTTGCAGATATTTTTCCCCCCTCTAAGCTCTGTTTTATTACAAAACAAACAAGCTATCAGTGAACAAAATCGATGAACTAATACAAAAGTTATAAGCATTCAAGTAAATATATCCATTTAATGCTTAAGTACCCTACTGGTACATATGTGTTAGTATTCGTATATCAGTTAGTTAGCAGGTAGATTTTCGAAAAGTTATTAGATACAAAAAGATGTTAGTGTCGTTTTCTCAAACCTAGGTACATTTTAAACAAGAGCATATTTTGGAGGCAGGTAGTGTTTTCTTTGTAGAACTAGGGAACCTCTTTGTTTAGGTAGGCTTGAATTTTTACTGGATCTAAGTATAAATAAGAGTACATGCGCCTTGTTCCTTCATAATATCTGCAAGGCTCGCCGGATACTGTTCAGTTTATAATTGCAGTTTATAACCCGTCATTTACTTAAAAATAAAAAATGAATAAAAGGGCGCGAGAGTTTGAGTGTCAAGGCCGAATTCATTGTCAACAGTAGTATCTGATTACGCGGCATCACGTTGTACTGAATTTCAAACGGAAAACGAAAGAAATTCTTTGTCACAAGCACAACTCAATGATTGGATAAGGGATTTGGAATTGTCTAAGGAAAAGGCAGAAATGCATGAGTTATTCAGACACTTCAAATTAGTTCATGGGCTTAATTCAACAAGTGAATATCAGTGTAATTATGAGAATTGCTTGCAGCAAAAAGCATTTCGAACATGAGCCACCAACTAAAAAACATAAAACTGTTGTTCAATCTTCATATCCAGAGCGGACAGATGAAATAATTTCAGAATAAGTTCTCGATGACTTAAGCTGACCATCCACAAGCAATAATTTACAAACAAATTCTTTTGACTTTTCAATTTACCAAAAAAAAATTATTTCTGTATGTGAAAATTTTATAATAGATTTGCATTCTAAAGCCAACTTAAGCAGAAAAGACGTTTTGAGCATCCAAAGCAATGTTTCTTAAATTTTAAAAATTATAATTGAACCTATTAAAATTCCGAATATAAACACCAAACTTGACAGCAACTTAAAAAATTATTTAAATTTTTATGCAAATCCGTTCAAAGAAATAAGAAATAATTTGCTAAGCCTATTTTTTTCGATGTAAACAATTAAATAACTGAAATAATGGAATGGAAACCCAACTTTAGGCCCAAGTAATGTCAGGGGCTGCATCATGCTATTATCATTTCAATTCAAAATGTGTTCGAATTACCTTCAATTTTTCAAAATGTTTGTCATAATACAGAAGAATTGTTAAAATCAAATGAGATTGGACATTGTGTTAATTCACTTTTATACAAGCGTAAGATTGCTACGTGTACAGACAAAATAGTCATACCATTCTACATTTACTTGGACGACTTCAGAATAAACAACCCGTTGGGAAGTCATGCTGTTGTTGATTCGATATGTGGTATTTATTATAATTTTCCGACTTTGCCACAACACATATTGTCTAAACTCGACGTCATTTTTGTAGCAGTGGAGCATTCGAATGCATTAAAGAACAGAGAAAATTACTTAGCTGATTTAGAAACAAATGACATTAAACTAACGGGAATTAAATGTTACTGCTTGTTCAATGATCTAATTTCTTTTCATGGCACTGAAAATTTATCTGTAGATATTGCGAATGATCTGTATGAAGGAGTATGCAATTACGACTTATGCGAAATTCTACTTCATTTCATATCCAAAAAATATTTCGCTATCGAGAATTTTAACTACAGGAAACAAATGTTTAATTACGGCGCTACCGAAATAGATCATTTCTCCCCACCTTTGGACTTACAAAATATGAAAAATAGGAAATTAAAAATGGCAGCCAGCGAAATGAAGACATTTGTGCACGTGGTTTCAAATTCAGTGGCACGCTTTATTTATAACTTCAAAAAATTTTATTATTATGTATGTATATTTATTTGTATTTATATTTAGGGCATACCTAGCAGGTGCCGGATATTTTAGGAACAACGTCTGCTCCCAACACAATGCGCACAGGGGCGGCGAGGTGAAATTGTGGATCTGCCAGTTTAAGGTTTGCGTACTGACCGAATACCGTTGCGTCGAGGTTTGTGGCTGGTGTTTTGGTTTGTATCCGCCGAACATAGACCGCGTGTGTGGTGATGGTCGTCGGATTGCCATGCTTGCCACGTAATTTTAAAAAAACCCTACTCGCCTGTTTAAATATGTCAATTCTAAATGAAGCTAGCGTGCCAAGTCCTCTGATACCTCGGTGGCACTAGCGCATACGTTAAGTAGAGCGCGCACGAGGTTGATGCGTCCCCCTCCTTCAATTTTGACCACTGCTGTTGGTGCTACCGAGGTGAGGCATTGTATGACCGGGGGTATCGCCATTACGCCGGAGCGGAAGTTGTTCCTAGACGGTAGGTGGAATGCTTGAGATTCCACTCTACCTCGGTGTTGAAGAGCGAGAGGATAGCTTGAGATTCCAGTCCTCCCTGGTTCTGACGAGTACGGAGGTGGAATACTTGAGATTCCACTCTCCCTTGTTTGCGTTTGCGCCAAGATCGCTTATATGCCGCGGGTTCTTCCAGTTGGTTTCACTGTGGTAGCTCGTGACGTAGGCGTGGCCGGAAGCGTTGAGCTGTAGTGCGACTCGGAGGTGCCGGGTGGAATGCCGTGGATTCCACTTCAGCCAAATTACCCTGTTGGGAAGCAGATGGTTCTGCTTCAGAATCCGCCAACTCGCCCTCCGAGGAAAACAGCGACATTGTGTCGGTGTCGTTGACGTCATTTTTTGTAGGACGTGTTGGTCGTCGTCTGCGTTTTTCATTGGGCTCAATGTGGACCATCGTATGATGGTGTTCGCCGCATCGTCGACAGACCCCTTCATTTAAGCACCGCGACGCGATATGAGCCTCGGAAAGGCAATTAGTGCAGTAGCGAAATTGGTGTGTAATTCGTAGGCGTTCGATGGGCTCCTTGGCCCTGAAAACTGGACACGATCTCAGCGGATGTGATTTGCTACATAACCGACATTTCAATTCAAGCTGGATTGCTTCGGAGCGTTTGCGTAGGACAGTGTAACGAGTCATATCTGGAAAGGTCATTATTTTCCAGTTGCCATTTAAATTTTTTTTTTCTCCGTTTTTTTTTTTTTTTGTTTTTCGTCTAATAGCACTGGATCACAAATTCCAACTTTTTTTCTGCACCAGAGACGCCATAGTGAAATTCCTATGTAAAATCACTTCCTAATTCCGAAAATCAAAGTTATTTTTACTTGAATGGTACCGTTTTTGAGATATTTACGATTTACCGTTATTTCAAAAAACAAAAAAGATGGCTCCACTTAATCGTGTATATCTCAAGAACAAATTGAGCTATTCGAAAACGGTTTGAAAAATTTGAAAGCTTATAAAATTTACTATAATCAGTACATACAACACTTTTTGCTAGGTCCTGCAGATTCAAACATAGTGAACAATCATTACGGATTTTTAAAATTTTTTTTGTAAAAATATAAAAAAATTTGTAGTTTGTGAGGAAGCATCTCGAAAACTTTTTGTTTTTTTGCAGATATTTTTCCCCCCTCTAAGCTCTGTTTTATTACAAAACAAACAAGCTATCAGTGAACAAAATCGATGAACTAATACAAAAGTTATAAGCATTCAAGTAAATATATCCATTTAATGCTTAAGTACCCTACTGGTACATATGTGTTAGTATTCGTATATCAGTTAGTTAGCAGGTAGATTTTCGAAAAGTTATTAGATACAAAAAGATGTTAGTGTCGTTTTCTCAAACCTAGGTACATTTTAAACAAGAGCATATTTTGGAGGCAGGTAGTGTTTTCTTTGTAGAACTAGGGAACCTCTTTGTTTAGGTAGGCTTGAATTTTTACTGGATCTAAGTATAAATAAGAGTACATGCGCCTTGTTCCTTCATAATATCTGCAAGGCTCGCCGGATACTGTTCAGTTTATAATTGCAGTTTATAACCCGTCATTTACTTAAAAATAAAAAATGAATAAAAGGGCGCGAGAGTTTGAGTGTCAAGGCCGAATTCATTGTCAACAGTAGTATCTGATTACGCGGCATCACGTTGTACTGAATTTCAAACGGAAAACGAAAGAAATTCTTTGTCACAAGCACAACTCAATGATTGGATAAGGGATTTGGAATTGTCTAAGGAAAAGGCAGAAATGCATGAGTTATTCAGACACTTCAAATTAGTTCATGGGCTTAATTCAACAAGTGAATATCAGTGTAATTATGAGAATTGCTTGCAGCAAAAAGCATTTCGAACATGAGCCACCAACTAAAAAACATAAAACTGATGTTCAATCTTCATATCCAGAGCGGACAGATGAAATAATTTCAGAATAAGTTCTCGATGACTTAAGCTGACCATCCACAAGCAATAATTTACAAACAAATTCTTTTGACTTTTCAATTTACCAAAAAAAAATTATTTCTGTATGTGAAAATTTTATAATAGATTTGCATTCTAAAGCCAACTTAAGCAGAAAAGACGTTTTGAGCATCCAAAGCAATGTTTCTTAAATTTTAAAAATTATAATTGAACCTATTAAAATTCCGAATATAAACACCAAACTTGACAGCAACTTAAAAAATTATTTAAATTTTTATGCAAATCCGTTCAAAGAAATAATTTGCTAAGCCTATTTTTTTCGATGTAAACAATTAAATAACTGAAATAATGGAATGGAAACCCAACTTTAGGCCCAAGTAATGTCAGGGGCTGCATCATGCTATTATCATTTCAATTCAAAATGTGTTCGAATTACCTTCAATTTTTCAAAATGTTTGTCATAATACAGAAGAATTGTTAAAATCAAATGAGATTGGACATTGTGTTAATTCACTTTTATACAAGCGTAAGATTGCTACGTGTACAGACAAAATAGTCATACCATTCTACATTTACTTGGACGACTTCAGAATAAACAACCCGTTGGGAAGTCATGCTGTTGTTGATTCGATATGTGGTATTTATTATAATTTTCCGACTTTGCCACAACACATATTGTCTAAACTCGACGTCATTTTTGTAGCAGTGGAGCATTCGAATGCATTAAAGAACAGAGAAAATTACTTAGCTGATTTAGAAACAAATGACATTAAACTAACGGGAATTAAATGTTACTGCTTGTTCAATGATCTAATTTCTTTTCATGGCACTGAAAATTTATCTGTAGATATTGCGAATGATCTGTATGAAGGAGTATGCAATTACGACTTATGCGAAATTCTACTTCATTTCATATCCAAAAAATATTTCGCTATCGAGAATTTTAACTACAGGAAACAAATGTTTAATTACGGCGCTACCGAAATAGATCATTTCTCCCCACCTTTGGACTTACAAAATATGAAAAATAGGAAATTAAAAATGGCAGCCAGCGAAATGAAGACATTTGTGCACCTTCTTCCTATTATGATAGGTGACCTTATTCCCGTAAATGATGAAGTTTGGATTTTTTTGCTCAATTTATTGAAAATTATTGATATTGTTAGTTCAAGTGCTTTTGATAATGCTTTGCTCGAGAAACTCAGTTCTACAATAAAAATTCATGATGAACAATTTGTTATTTTATTTAAAAAGCCGTTAAAACCAAAATTTAATTTCTTAACGCATTATCCCACTATTATAAAAAATTGAGGGCCACTGAAACATCTACAAAGTCTTCGATTTGAATCTAAACACAATCAATCGAAAACATATGCAAGAAATATAACTTCAAGAAAGAATATTACCTTTTCGTTAAGTTTGAAAGCATCATTAAAGATTACGTCATTCTTAAACAAATATAGGGACGGTCTGCCAAACGATATAGAAATTCGAAACACGTTCAAATTTAGTATTGAAAAAAGTGAATTTTTCAACAAAATTCTGAATTACAAAAATATCAAACATAAATTCACTAATAATTTATCAATGCAATCTTTAGTTTACAAAATTACTGAACATAAAAGTGGTTATTTTGTTACGCAAACTTCTAAACATCTGGTTGAATTATTTAAAATTAACAAAATTCTGCTTAGCAATGAAAAAATTCCATATGTTATAGCGACAAAGTATGATTTAATTAGTTTCATCGAACATATCAATCTTATGAGGTAGGTGAGCCAGTCTTCCGAAATTTTAAATATTTGTTCTTTTACTGGGCCGATTTATTATAACAATAATGGGACAAGATTAATAAGAAATGAAACATTTTGAATCAAAATATCTGTTCCTAAACTTTTTTTATAATAATTCCATTTATAAGAATTTAATTAAAATGAACTGTTATAATTTATCTTTAAATATATTATTATACATTAAAAACAAATTATTATATAAAAATTTCTTTGAAATAAAAATTACATATGTATTAGAACACCCAACAACTCCGCTCCACACTCATTTTCTGACAGAAAATTTGAATTAATTAGAAAAAAAAACATTATTATGAAAGGTGCTTAAAAGGACATTCGCAGGAAAAAAATGTGTTTGGAGAATTTACTCCTGATACCATTCTTAATAAAAGTCTTTGTTATTATTTCTCTATGAAACACTTGCTTACGAGATATTAGCCAATAAAGACATATACAATTTTTTAGTGCATTTTTAGCTTATAAGTCAAATTTCCATGGCATTTTTTCACTACAGATGGCTAGACTTTTTTACACATCTTGTCGTTTACCCCCAAACTTTCAGAAAATGCATTTGGAGGGAAGAGAATTAGAACTTTGACCCCTGAACTATACCTTATTGCATGTTTTTAGAAATGTAAAAACAGTATTTTCTCAGTTTTATGTCAACCAACCGTTGCAGAAATGTTGGTAAAATTAAAATGTAATGTTATTATTAAACTGTGGTTAATATCCTACCAAACGATGTATAGCTTATGTTTTGCTCGGATGGCAAACTCAAAAGTTGGACCGACCAAATTTTGCGGTTAAATGAAAAGAATGTGAAATGTGGTATTAGTTTTCAAATATTTAATATGTATCTATATATCAACTAATATATGTACAAGTCACGTTAATTCAAATTACTAATTATACTTATTTTTAGGTTACCTTTGAGAATCAGCTACGGCTTCTGGGACGTGTGCGCTCTATGAAAAATGAATCCAATGAGCGTTTATGACACGAAGAAAAAGTTAACTCGTTGTTTTCGTACGGTTTATTTATCCGTGCGATGTTTTAGCCTAAATAAGTTAAACCGTTCGACCAACTCTGTTATCGAGTAAATACAAGATAAATACGAGGGCGACCTTATAAGTTTGAGGTTTTAGGCATCTGACCTAAACATGCCGGCCCCCGTTGCGTGACGCAACTTACCAACAAATGAAAACGCACCCGAAGCCGAGAAGTTTCCTTAGGTTCTTAAAACTAATATCTTAAATCTAAGCTCTTCACGCTGAAATGAGAAGGAAAATAAATGAAAAAATGAAATATAAGTACGTGGTTTCAAATTCAGTGGCACGCTTTATTTATAACTTCAAAAAATTTTATTATTATGTATGTATATTTATTTGTATTT
Organism: Sphenella marginata; assembly: GCA_951509765.1. NCBI lineage: Eukaryota > Metazoa > Arthropoda > Insecta > Diptera > Tephritidae > Sphenella > Sphenella marginata. Next base: position 45,984,499 of record OX608078.1, read on the forward strand.
ATATTTAGGGCATACCTAGCAGGTGCCGGATAGCACATACCCAAAAATTGTATTCTGGGCCAATAACGGACCCATAGTTCCGGCTGGAATAGCTCCCAATAATATTTTAGGAACAACGTCTGCTCCCAACACAATGCGCACAGGGGCGGCGAGGTGAAATTGTGGATCTGCCAGTTTAAGGTTTGCGTACTGACCGAATACCGTTGCGTCGAGGTTTGTGGCTGGTGTTTTGGTTTGTATCCGCCGAACATAGACCGCGTGTGTGGTGATGGTCGTCGGATTGCCATGCTTGCCACGTAATTTTAAAAAACACCCTACTCGCCTGTTTAAATATGTCACTTCTAAATGAAGCTAGCGTGCCAAGTCCTCTGATACCTCGGTGGCACTAGCGCATACGTTAAGTAGAGCGCGCACGAGGTTGATGCGTCCCCCTCCTTCAATTTTGACCACTGCTGTTGGTGCTACCGAGGTGAGGCATTGTATGACCGGGGGTATCGCCATTACGCCGGAGCGGAAGTTGTTCCTAGACGGTAGGTGGAATGCTTGAGATTCCACTCTACCTCGGTGTTGAAGAGCGAGAGGATAGCTTGAGATTCCAGTCCTCCCTGGTTCTGACGAGTACGGAGGTGGAATACTTGAGATTCCACTCTCCCTTGTTTGCGTTTGCGCCAAGATCGCTTATATGCCGCGGGTTCTTCCAGTTGGTTTCACTGTGGTAGCTCGTGACGTAGGCGTGGCCGGAAGCGTTGAGCTGTAGTGCGACTCGGAGGTGCCGGGTGGAATGCCGTGGATTCCACTTCAGCCAAATTACCCTGTTGGGAAGCAGATGGTTCTGCTTCAGAATCCGCCAACTCGCCCTCCGAGGAAAACAGCGACATTGTGTCGGTGTCGTTGACGTCATTTTTTGTAGGACGTGTTGGTCGTCGTCTGCGTTTTTCATTGGGCTCAATGTGGACCATCGTATGATGGTGTTCGCCGCATCGTCGACAGACCCCTTCATTTAAGCACCGCGACGCGATATGAGCCTCGGAAAGGCAATTAGTGCAGTAGCGAAATTGGTGTGTAATTCGTAGGCGTTCGATGGGCTCCTTGGCCCTGAAAACTGGACACGATCTCAGCGGATGTGATTTGCTACATAACCGACATTTCAATTCAAGCTGGATTGCTTCGGAGCGTTTGCGTAGGACAGTGTAACGAGTCATATCTGGAAAGGTCATTATTTTCCAGTTGCCATTTAAATTTTTTTTTTCTCCGTTTTTTTTTTTTTTTGTTTTTCGTCTAATAGCACTGGATCACAAATTCCAACTTTTTTTCTGCACCAGAGACGCCATAGTGAAATTCCTATGTAAAATCACTTCCTAATTCCGAAAATCAAAGTTATTTTTACTTGAATGGTACCGTTTTTGTGATATTTACGATTTACCGTTATTTCAAAAAACAAAAAAGATGGCTCCACTTAATCGTGTATATCTCAAGAACAAATTGAGCTATTCGAAAAATTTGAAAGCTTATAAAATTTACTATAATCAGTACATACAACACTTTTTGCTAGGTCCTGCAGATTCAAATATAGTGAACAATCATTACGGATTTTTAAAATTTTTTTTGTAAAAATATAAAAAAATTTGTAGTTTGTGAGGAAGCATCTCGAAAACTTTTTGTTTTTTTGCAGATATTTTTCCCCCCTCTAAGCTCTGTTTTATTACAAAACAAACAAGCTATCAGTGAACAAAATCGATGAACTAATACAAAAGTTATAAGCATTCAAGTAAATATATCCATTTAATGCTTAAGTACCCTACTGGTACATATGTGTTAGTATTCGTATATCAGTTAGTTAGCAGGTAGATTTTCGAAAAGTTATTAGATACAAAAAGATGTTAGTGTCGTTTTCTCAAACCTAGGTACATTTTAAACAAGAGCATATTTTGGAGGCAGGTAGTGTTTTCTTTGTAGAACTAGGGAACCTCTTTGTTTAGGTAGGCTTGAATTTTTACTGGATCTAAGTATAAATAAGAGTACATGCGCCTTGTTCCTTCATAATATCTGCAAGGCTCGCCGGATACTGTTCAGTTTATAATTGCAGTTTATAACCCGTCATTTACTTAAAAATAAAAAATGAATAAAAGGGCGCGAGAGTTTGAGTGTCAAGGCCGAATTCATTGTCAACAGTAGTATCTGATTACGCGGCATCACGTTGTACTGAATTTCAAACGGAAAACGAAAGAAATTCTTTGTCACAAGCACAACTCAATGATTGGATAAGGGATTTGGAATTGTCTAAGGAAAAGGCCGAACTACACGCTTCTCGAATGCAACAATCTAAATTTGTTTCATCCGATGTTAAGGTAACATATTATAGAACTCGTCACGAAGAATTTTCCAAGTACTATACGAAGGAGGACAGTGTTTGTTACTGCAAAGACATTTCTGGTCTATTCAAACAATTTGGTGAACCATATGATTCAAAAGAGTGGCGATTGTTCATAGACGGCAATAAATTAAGTTTAAAGGCCGTATTATTGCATATTGGCAACCAAAAGCCATCTATCCAGATCGCGCATGCAGTAAATACGAAGGAAACATATGAGATAATGCAAAAATTGCTCAAGTTAATCAAATACGAAGAACATGATTGGAAAATATGTGCCGATCTTAAAGTCGTTGGAATGCTATGTGGTCTACAAAGTGGATACACAAAATACTGTTGCTTTCTATGCAAATGGGATAGCCGAGCTCGTCAAGACCACTACATCATAAAGGATTGGCCAGAACGAATCGAGTTTCAAGTTGGGGTAGATAACATAAAATACTCTCCACTTATAAAGAAGGAAAAAATAATTCTACCTCCGCTCCACATCAAGCTCGGCCTTATCAAAAACTTTGTGAAGGCTTTGGACAAAGAAGGCGAAGCTATTCGTCATTTGAAGACAATCTTCCCAGAGATTTCAGAAGCAAAAATAAAGGAAGGAATTTTTGTGGGACCGCAAATAAGGAAAATGATGACCAATAACTATTTCAAAGAACTACTGTCACCAGTGGAGGCAGCAGCGTGGGATTCTTTTGAAAAGGTCGTTACTTCTTTTTTAGGCAAACACAAAAGTCCTAACTACGAGATGATAGTGAACGACTTAACCAAAAACTATGCGGAAATAGGTAAATAAAAAAACATATCATAATAAATTATACATATATTACATAAATTTACATGAGAATATATAGCCATAAATCTGAATTCATCGTCCAGTTCCGAACAAACAAGAACGGGAAAAATATAAACAAAAAATTTGTCCTGAATTGAAAGATAAATCCAGCCTAAGAAAATTATATACTAATGTGTCACTTATGTATTTATCTAATTTACTTTTTTATTTTCTTTCAGGAGTAAACATGTCTTTAAAAATTCATTTCCTACACTCCCACTTAAATTTTTTCAAGCAAAATCTTGGCGACGAAAGTGACGAGCATGCCGAAAGGTTTCACCAGCAAATGAAAGTGATTGAAAGTCGGTATCAAGGATTGTGGGATGTCGCTGTGATGGGCGACTACTGTTGGTTTCTCATAAGAGAAACCGATCCTAATCTAAATAAGCGTCAAAACAAGACACATAACTTTTTCAATTATAAAATAAGATCATAGAGTTAAGACAGAACCATATGCACATATGCTTTTATTTGTAGGGTACTTAAGTATTAAATGGATATATTTACTTGAATGCTTATAACTTTTGTATTAGTTCATCGATTTTGTTCACTGATAGCTTGTTTTTTTTTGTAATGAAACAGAGCTTAGAGGGGGGGAAAAATATCTGCATAAAAACGAAAAGTTTTCGAGATGCTTCTTCGCAAAGTACAAATTTGTTTATATTTTTACAAAAAAAATTTTAAAAATCCGTAATGATTGTTCACTATGTTTGAATCTGCAGGACCTAGCAAAAAGTGTTGTATGTACTGATTATAGTAAATTTTATAAGCTTTCAAATTTTTTAAACCGTTTTCGAATAGCTCATTTTGTTCTTGAGATTTACACGATTAATTGGAGCCATCTTTTTTGTTTTTTGAAATAACGGTAAATCGTAAATATCTCAAAAACGGTACCATTCAAGTAAAAATAACCTTGATTTTCGGAATTAGGAGGTGATTTTACATAGGAATTTTACTATGGCGTCTCTGCTGCATTTTGGCTGTAAACCAGTGTAGTTAGACTGTTGTTGATTTTGAGCGGTGGTTAGATTTATGTCATCTGATTCCGAAACGACTGGTGGTAATAATACCAGTTTGACAAGTGGTCTTGTCACTTGGCCCTTCCCTGTCCTAATGTCTACTATGCGAACACGGGTGTCGGAACCGGTGTGAACATTGACCACTCGACCCAATCTCCACTCATTTGGCGGTAAATTGTCCTCTCTGATGACCAGCATATCTCCTACCTTGATGTTCGATTTTGGATGTTTCCACTTGATCCGCTTTTGTAGCTCCGATAGGTATTCGGTTTTCCATCTTAGATAAAAGTTCTGGTGCAATGCCTTCAATTTTTGCCATCGATTCACTATTGAGGCCGGGTTTTCATTGACTTCTAGCTCCGGTGGGGCTAATAAATGTCCGCCTACTAAAAAGTGACCTGGTGTCAGGGGTTCTAAATCAGAAGGTTCGTTGGAGGCCGGGCTTAGAGGACGTTAAGGCAGGATTCGATTCTGCAAAGTAGCGTGTTAAACTCCTCAATAGTAAATTTCGCGCCTAACGCGATCTTTTTGAAATGGGTTTTAAAGTTTTTCACACCGGCTTCCCACAGCCCGCCCTTATGCGGAGCGCCAGCTATTATGAAATGCCAGGTTAATTCCTGATGTGCAAATTTGGAAAGAGTTTTTGCTCGAGAGTCGGCGAGAAAAGCTTTAAATTCTGCTTTTAATTCGCGTGAAGCTCCGACGAAGTTGGTCCCGTTATCTGAGAAGATGTTCTTAGGGCATCCGCGTTTGGCTACGAATCGAGAAAAAGCTGCTACAAACGATGAAGTGCTCAAATCGCTAGTGGCCTCTAAATGAATGGCCTTAGTCGCGAAACAAATGATAAGACAGACGTAACCTTTTGAGGTACGACAGCCGCGCCCCCTATAACTTTTTATGTCGAACGGACCTGCAAAATTCCACCCCTGTGTTAGTAAATGCACGCGAAAAATTTGTACGCTCTTGTGGTAGAATTCCCATAAGTTGATTTTGAATGCGCTTTTTGTAAATCGTACAGATCTTACAATTATGAATTGTGGACCTGATCATGGTTTTCACTTTAGGGGTATTGTGTTCGTATAATCCGAAGCATTAGTTGGTTTTCACCACGGAAAGTAATTTCATGGACAAACTGGACGAACAGACGCGACAACCTACAATTGTATGGCAATATTATTGGGTGCCTTTCGCCATATGCCAGATCGGTGGATGCCCCAAGACGACCCCCCGTCCTAATGACTCCGGTTTTATCGAGGATCGGATTTAGGGAAAGAATTTCGCTTTTCGAGTCAACTGGCTCTTTGACTTTTAGTTTCGCTAACTCATTACCGTAATATTCCTCCTGGGCAAGTTTAATCAAACAGGTATTTGTTGCTTTAATTTCATCCGATGATATGAGGTGAGACCCCTGGCGTGGAGCTGTACCTTTCAGTTGGGTCCCATGAATAAATCTAAAAACGTATACTAAAACCCTCAAGGCTCGTGGTAAACTGGAAAACCTTTCAAGAATGTCACTTTTGAGGTCTGTGACTGCTGCTGCATGTGCCTGGACTCTTTTTTCTTCAACGTTGGTTGTGAAGTCGGTTTCTTGGGTTGGCCAATTTTCTTTGTCTCCTTGAAGCCAAGAAGGTCCCTGCCACCACAGAATGTTGTCTACCAAATCCTGAGCTAATATGCCCCTGCTGGCTAGGTCTGCTGGATTTGTACCTGAATCTACGTGGTATTAAGATGCGCTTCCTACTTTATCGATGATTTTAGTTATTCTATGATACACGAAAGTGGACCAAGAACATGGAGGTTTGCATATCCAGGCCAGTACTTTCGTCGAATCCGTCCACATTGCTACAAATTGATTCGACGATTTCCGCTAATAATACCGCCCCGCAAAGCTCCAGTCGCGGAAGTGAAATGGTTTTAACTGGAGCCACTCTTGTTTTTGCCAAAAGCAGATTGAAAAGTACCTTGTTATCCCTTTCGACGCGCAAGTAGACAGCAGCCGCGTATGCTTTTTCGGAAGCATCGCAAAAACCGTGAATTTCTACGTTTTCTGACGGGGAATAGGAGACCCATCGGGGTATTCGTAATTTCTCGATTTCATTATAAGTTCCGGTGAAATTTTCCCACCTGCCCAATGTTGAAGAAGATACGGGGTCGTCCCATCCTGTACCCTCTAGCCATTTATTTTGCATAATAACGTTCGCGACTATAATTGTGGGTGCTAGCCAACCTAACGGATCAAAAAGTTTGGCGATAGTTGACAGTATCGCTCTTTTTGTGAGACTAGTATTTTCATCTATTGGTTTGATGGTGAAATAGAATTTATCGGAATGTGCATTCCACCTAATTCCAAGAGCTTTCACGCTACTGGAGTCCTCAAATTCGAGAAAATCTTCGGTCAAAAGATGAGATTTCGGAATTCCTTTTAGTATTTCGTTGTTATTTGCGGTCCATTTGCGTAATGGAAAACCCGCCGATTTCAAAACTGCAGATATGTCATCCCTAGCTTCGATTGCAGACTCAATGGAATGCCCCCCAGCCAAGACGTCGTCAACATACATATTTTTCCGCAAAATATTAGAGGCTGTTGGATGAGAAACTTCTGAGTCATCAGCTAGTTGGAGTAAAGTCCTAATTGCCAGATAAGGAGCACAATTAATCCCGAAAGTTACCGTTTTGAGTTCGTAAAGATTGATTGGATCGTTTGAGTTTGAGCGGAAAACTATCCGTTGGTACTTAGTTTGATTGGGCTCGACTAGGATTTGTCGGTACATCTTCTCAATATCGCTAAATAGCCTCCATCGAAGAATTAGGACTGGAGTACAGGACCCGGGAAAAGAACGTCATTCAGGCTGGTACCATTCGAAGAACGGGAAGATGCGTTGAAAATCACCCTAACTTTCGTTGATGTACTTTCCTCTTTAATAATGCGGCAGATAATAGTTGTCAACTGCTTCGGCCGACTGTAATGCATTAATTTTTGACATATGCCCCATCGTCTCATACTCCATAACGACCCTATTGTATTCCTTTTGCAGTTGAGGATTTTTCTTAAGCCGTGTCTCGTTTTTATAGAATTGAGGACATGCTATTCTTAATGACGGACCCAGGCTAATGTTTGCTGGGTAATCTGCTTTGAAAGAGAGGGAACCGATGTATCTTCCCTCAGAATTTCGCTGCGTTGTGCGTTTGTACAGCTCCTCGCATATTTTTTCTTCTGCTGTGAGGGCTTTTGATTTGGGGATTTCTTCAATTTCCCAGAAGGAGCTTAACTGTTTGTCTAAAGCAACTTCATTGAAGAAGGAGACCATATTGTGGTTAGGTGGGGTGACTACATCGGCGTGACCCGTCAGTATCCAACCGAAAACTGTTTCTTGGGCCAGGAGAGTATTAAGAATGTTTTTCTTAATACCGCTCCAAATGATTTGCGAGTAGATGTCTCCGCCCAAAACAAGGTCGATTGGTTCATTTACGAAGAATCTTTTGTCCGTTAGCACCAGATCGGGGAATGCCTGTTGTGTTAGTGCACTGACATCGCACGTAGGTAGATTGCCAGCTACCTGTGGTAAAACTAACACAACAGCTTCGATCGAAATTAAAGGGTCAACGGGTGACCGCAATTGTATGGCACATGCCTCTTTAACCTGCGCAGAAACTGTGTTATTGATGCCCGAAACTTGAGCATGCATTTTTCTACTTGGCAAGTTGATTCGTCGCTTGAGTCTGTCTGTAATGAAAGAACACTCAGATCCCGAATCAATGAGAGCTCTAGCCGAATAGTTAGTACCATTATAATAAATGGATACCCGAGCTGTTCCTAGTAAAACGCCTTTACTCGTGTTCCCAAAGTTCGATTTTACTTTAAGCGGTTTTGCCGATTTTTCCTTCTTTGTGGCCTCATTATGTATTTGAGCCGATTTGGACGTAGTTGGAAGCTCATCGTTAGAATCTGTGGCCCCCGTTGAAGTGTTACTCGTTGGTAAATGCAGAAGGGTATTGTGCCTTGACTGACAGATGGTGCAGTTGGAGCTACTAGTGCACTTCGACACCGAATGCTTCGATGAGAGACAATTCAAGCAACATCGGTTGTTTTTGAGAAATGCAATTCTTTCGCTTACTGATAATTTTTTGAATTTGTCGCAGGCATAGATTCTATGGTTGGAGTTTTGGCACATTGTGCACCAGTTTTTTGCGACACGCGCTTGAAAATACCCGAGTTTTTTGTGCGGTGGTTCAGAAGACTGCTTATTGCCTTGTACCTTTGAAGGTTTTGCAGGCTTTGCTCCTCTTAAACCCGAAACCGATTCTAAGGTTTGGAACCTATGTGTTAAGAATCGATCCATATCAGTCCACTTGGACGTCTCAGTTCTATTCTCCACTGATTGTTCCCAGAGTGACAGGGTAACATTGGGTAACTTTGTTGAGAAGAGATAAGTTATAATGGGGTCCCAGTTAGTTATGTCAATCTTGTGACTCATTAATGAGGATATACAATTATTTATATCCCGCTGTAATCTCTTTATGGATGTCCCACATTCAGTTTCGACTGTTTGCAGGTTAAAGAGAATCTTCTTCAACTGGGTGTTAACAAGGACTCTGAGGACAAATCTGATCGGTTTCGAGGACTAGGAGAATAATATAGTTATAATATACATATGTACATATAAACATACACACATGAAAAACTTGAATTTTGCATTAATACTTACCTTATACTTACCTACAGGCGCGTATTCAGGGGGGGGGGGGGGGTTTCGGGGGATCAAACCCCCCCGAAATTTCCGAAAATTAAAAAATATAGGTCTGTACTAGAATCATTACAATTACTCTATTCACCTTTAAAACCCCTGTTAAGAAATTAGCATTAATAGCAATAATGAAAATACGAAAGAATAAAATTAAATAATATTTCACACTGAGAGAAGTTATTGGTAGTCGCTAATCAATTGTCAGAGCAAGTCTGAGAGGTCACAACTAAATTCCTGCAACGGTTCACTCATTGCCGCTTTAAGAAATTCGGGCAAAACTATCAGACTTGCTCTGCATAAGATCAACTTAGCACCTCAACTACATAGCATGTTAACAGCAAGAGTGATTCGAACTCAAGTATGTTGAAATTCAAATTAACTGCTTTTCTAGTTATGAATACAGCGGGCGAAAATCGTAAAAATGGGTGTCCCTCGTTATTATAGTCACGGTTGCCAAAGGTTTAACCAAAAAAATGATCAAGAAGTTAAAAAAATTTCCAAAAATTACTAAGCTGTACACAACTCAGTCGTATTGAATTATCAGAGAAAGCAACAATTAAATTGTACTTATGCAAGTCAGGTGATAATAAAAAGTGACGCTAATTTGGCAAAAAAAGATTGAAAACGTTTAAAAGAAAGCCCGGTATGCTGTTGAAAAGAAAATGCTCAAGAAATATTTTCAAGTATTTCTTGACTTCATAGTCATGAATAGCCAACAAACGTTGACGTTCCGTTTTGCATGTTGAATAATTGCAATTTTCCGCTTTTTATATGAATTTCAATGTTATTTCATTTTTTGTTTTTATTTTTCCGAAGCTTCAGTTTTTCTTCAAGAACAGCGACAACTATTTACTTCTTGCCAAAGCCTGAAGAAATCCTACACAAAATTTCAAAACAAACAATAAAAATAAATATTGTTTTGTACACGGCTAAAAGATTTAGCCTAGATTTAAAAATTTTTGGGGCTACATATACACCTAGACCAGTATGTTTGCGTTCAAAGTGTTGTTTGGAATTTCCAGTAAGATTAACTTCCTGTGACTAATTTCATTATTTTTGTATGAAAGAATGTGCAAAAAAACAATAAAAATACTGCAACTCAAAGTCAAGAACTTTGTGGAAAATTCATGAAAATTCAAGAAAACTCTAAAAACTTTCATCAAAGTTTCTAAGTTTTAAGTAAAAATGTTTAGATTTTTTTCGCGTATGCAGTTTTGTAGCTCGTTCAATTAAAGTGAACGAAGATAGCAATCTTAAGCCGCTAGAAGAATTACTCGATTTTTGGCAATTTTTTTTCTAGCCAAGTGCATTATCTTCCATACAAATTTATAAGCGTAATATTTTTATATTGAAGAAAATGCTCTTGGTCAGCTTTTGACAATTGAACGAGCAGCAAAACTGCATACTCGAAAAAAATCAAAAAAATTTTACGAGAAAGTTAGAAATTTCGATGAAATTTTTTCGAGATTTCTTAAATTTTCATCAATTTTCCACAAACTTTTGAACTTTGATTTGCAGAAGTTTCACTATGTATTTGCACATACTTTCATTCAAAAATAATTAAATTAGTCTAAAGAAGTTAATTTTCTGGATATTCCAAAAAACCCTTTGAAGGCAGACATACTGGTCTAGGTGTATGACCAAATTCCGTTTAGAATTAAATTTACGCCGGTTGTCATAGAAATGCGCCTAATAAAAATTGTTTAAATTTTATACCGAAAATGTTGTTAACAATTTTTTATGTTTTTTTTTTAAATGTTAGGTCTCGAACCGACGTGCCCCAAATCAGTGCGCAATGCTCTACCTACTGAGCTACGGCGCACTCATGAATTTTGTGCGAAAAGTACAGTGTTTGTTTATCCCCGGGAAAGGTTTGGAATTTATTACCAAAAAGTTTTAAAAATTGTGTAAACCAATGAATGGTTTAAAATTTAGGCTCAAATTTTTAGCCGTGTAGAAAGAGGAAAATTTCAAATAAATAAAATATAAATGTGTATTTATAGGTAATTCTTATTTACTGACACTTTGGACACTTTTATACATGGTCCTTATGCTGCCATTAGTGAAGCAGTGACCTAAAACCTAAAAAAGATAGTAAAAACCTACATATAAAAGAAAATAAATACGGTTCGCGACGCGCTAATGCAAAAATTTAGTAAAATCGTGAAAAATAAATCCTAATTGCAAAGCAACTCACAAATATAAAACTGTACTTACATATACATATACTGTATACAATACAGTAGAGTGCGCATGAGTGGATCGAAAAATTTTCAAAAAAAAAAAATTATAATTATTCTAAAAGTGCATATACATACATACATACATACACAAGTGAAAACGAAGCCTGTTAATAAAATTATACTGTGGGAAAATTATACTTACCTGTCAGAAAATTATACCTACCTGGGAGAAAATTATACTTACCTGTGAAAAAATTATACTTACCTGTCAGAAAATTATACCTACCTGGGAGAAAATTATACTTACCTGTGGTAAAAAGTATACTTACCTGTCAGAAAATTATACCTACCTGGGAGAAAATTATACTTACGTGTGAAAAAATTATACTTACCTCTGAGAAAATTTTACTTACAAAAAAAAAACAAAATCTGAAAAAATAAATTAAAATAATAGAATAATAGTAAAAGAAAATATATTACATACAAAACATAATAAAATAGTGTTAAAGTGATCAAAATAAACGCCACCATTAAAAATCAGCCAAAAATAAAGTAAAATTGTGGTTAAAATTTTTTTGTGCAAAATTGGGTGCTCTAATATCGAAAGGCATAAGCACATAAGTATATACGTGTATTAGAGGGTACCAAAAATAAAATAATTGATAAGTGATAGAAAGTTCACAGCAAATATTTTGTATCACGAGCAGTAGACCTGCAAGCAGTGTTACATAACATATTAGAAAACAACAACAACATCACGGTACAGTACCCAAAAAAGGTAAACTCTGGTGGTAGCCGAACAAGCGGTAAGTTCACATATATTACGTGTGTAGTTCTCATAGCGGTCTCTACGGTTTTCAAGTTCACTGAATCTAATCTCTCAAATATCAAATCTCATGATAACAACTTTATAAGTAACCGTTCGTTCTTGATATATAAGTACCGCATACATCTCTTCTCCGCTCCTTAAATAAACCGCTACATAAAAATAGATACGTAATATACAATACCATAAACGAAACGCCACTCTCATCTCAGATAATATACCCAGTTTCAAAATTAATATTATTCAAACTTGAAAAAAATTAACCGCTACACATATATATATATATATATATATAGTATAAAACGGAGAAAAACGTTCCCAAATAAGCGGTAACTTATACTCGATAAGGCAGCACAGACACAAGTTTAAAAAACCACTATCATTAGGGTGTGTTCAGAGAATCCCAACATAAATTATACTTGTATACTAAAATTTTCCCCAACAGTAAAAATTTCACTATAGTTTGACATCGAAAAATTTTAATAAAAAATAAGCCCACCCTAATACAAAGTCTAGTAGTGACACACACACATATATATATATAAGCTCCGCCCATTTACTCATCTTGATCTCTATTTAAGTTCTCGTTGCAACATACTAACACTAGGGTGTGTCGGAAAATAAATACACAAAAAATTTTGTGGCTACAACTTACTACCAAATTTAATACTACTCTCATTCTCGAAACTAGCTACATAATTGGTACACCTTATCATAGATTGCTCTCCCAGTATAACTAAACAAAGAAAACAAAATGAGTAAAAAATCAAATGCTAGCCTTGACGCAGGCGAACCCGACACAAGTTTCCAAACTTTTATTTTCGAAAGTAATCGAATAGAAGCGTTTTACTCAAAGTGGTCAGCAACCCTGATATCTGACCAAACTGAATCCCTGCTTAAGGTGAAAACCCAACAGCTCGAGCGCCTGTGGGAATCGCTCGTAGATTCCTATAAAGAAGTATCCCTTTCCCCAAGCCAGATTCAGTTGAGCAAAAATACCAAAAATGTTCTGAAAGTTATGAAAATTGCATGGTACAAATGATGGACGCAATGCAAATTTTAAGGCCCACTCCACAAACATCTCAGTCCCGTACCTCTACAAATATTCCGACCTCCGCAGAAGGGTTGCTCAAGGTACCATCGTGCGACACCGAAATATTCCACGGTGGATACGAAGAATGGCCAGCTTTTAGGGACATGTTCACTGCGGTCTACGGGAATCATCCCAAATTAAGCCAGGCTCAGAAATTGTATCATCTACGACAAAAGACCAGAGGTCAAGCAGGCCAACTCGTAAAGCAATACCCACTTACGGATGATAGTTTTCAGCTAGCATGGGACGCACTAAAAGCTCGGTATGAAAACCGAAGAATATTGGTTGACAATCAACTGAAGCCTCTCTTTAGTCTTCAGCAAATATACACTGAAAATGGTGAGAAAATTCAAAAATTGCAAACCGCAATAAACAATTGCTTATGCACTCTTGCAGCACAAGGTATTCCAACCTCTAATTGGGACCCCATCCTCGAAACTACCCAATGAATCGCTCTCCCTATGGGAACAATCTCTAAGTTCCCGGAAAGAATTGCCGCTATGGGCAGACATGGATAAATTTTTGACCTCAAGATATGAAGTAGTAGAGAGACTTTATACATATCGCCCTGGTAAACCGAAAATGTCTCCAACTCCGACATCATTCTCTCCTACACTTCCAACCCCATCAAAACACTTCTCGTGGGACCGGTTCCAGAAACCAGCAAACCACAGCCCACACAACAACACCAACCCAGGAAAATTCGGTGCAACCATCGACATCACGGCAGGCGGCGAATGAAGCAGCATCGCAGAAACCACAGGATACTACCACCCACACGGTGTCATCACATTTCTCCGGTAGCTGTGAAACAACACTACTGCCCACGGCACTAGTTCCCATATATCACAAGGGTGAATATCACCAAGTTCGTGCCCTCATTGACCAAGGACTCCGGAGAAAAAGCTCATAGAGGCTTGGCATGCCATCGATCACTCCAAGATACTGGAACGGTTCTCATCATATCCGCGCGCGTTAAGAGTGGTAGCCTTCATGTACAGGTTCATCCACCACACACAGAAACACCCAATTCCAAGTAAGCTCGTCCTTACACAAGACGAGCTGTACAACGCCAAAATGAAGCTGATAATGGTCACGCAGCGCCACCATTTCCCAGCAGAAACTACTCAGTTAGAAGCAGCAAACCCCATAGGCAAGAAAAGCTCATTATTGTCCCTAAATCCCATGCCAATGCTGACCTCAGCTACAACGAACGTTTCCCAATAATTCTCCGCGATAGCTCCCAGTTTTGCTCTCTGCTGTTAGATTTTCTCCACAAAGTTTTGCTTCATGCGGACAAGCAACTGCTGATTCGAATGATACAGCAGGAGTACTATATCCCCCGACTCAAGCAGAAAGTGAAAAAGTGCATATTCCATTGCAAAACGTGCACGATATATAAGCAACAAATGCGGTCGCAAATAATGGCCGCTCTGCCACCCGAACGTGCAACTTACTCCGTACCCTTCCACGTGACAGGCGTTGACTTTGCTGGCCCATTCCTAGTAAAAACTTCAACTCTTCGACGAGCATCTTACGCCAAGGCATATGTGTGCGTGTTTGTATGCTTCTCGACCAAAGCCATACACTTGGAAGTCTGTTCGGATCTCACCACGGAAGCGTTCAAGGCGGCATTTGCCCGTTTTGCAGGCCGTCGTGGCATTCCAGCTAAAATAATGTCCGACAACGGCAAAACTTTCATTGGAGCCCAACGAAGCTTACATAGGGAATTTTCCGCGTTTCTCAAGGAGACATCCGTAGACATAGCAAACAACTACGCAATCCACGGTCTCTCATGGCAGTTCATTCCTCCCTATGCGCCTCACATGGGAGGACTCTGGGAAGCCGCCGTGAAGAGCTTTAAAACACATTTCACGAAGGTTGCCGGAACACAAAAGTTCACCTATGAGGAGTTCAACACTCTCCTCATTCGCATCGAAGCCGCCTTGAACTCCAGACCGCTTTCCCCAATGTCGCAAGACCCCGATGATCTACAAGTTCTAACACCAGGCCATTTTCTACGCGGGGCTCCCCTTCTCGCCCTCCCACAGCCGAACGCAGATGACCTCTCTCTCTCAAATAAATGGCAGCGATTAAAGGTGATCCATCATCAATTCAGCAAGCGATGGAAGACTGAATATTTGAAGGAGCTTCACAAACGCTGCAAATGGAAAAACCCAGCGTCCGCGAAGGGGACCTAGTCGTCATCAAAGACGATCTTTTGCCTCCGAATGAATGGATGCTAGGCCGCGTCGTCAAACTTTACCCAGCTTCAGACAACGGGTACCGTCACCCGAAACATCAGTAAACTTTGCGTTCTCCCCTCTTAGGGTTACCATCACGATCAACCTCTACAGCTCCCTACTCACAAATCATCCGAAACCATGCCCTCTCTAATTTTCAATGTTTTTCTTCTCTTACATGGTTCACTCACAGGTCATGGATTACAACAGATGTCGCCTCTACTGTCGCCCTCACAGCTTACGTTTTTGTCCCGCCTTCTTGGTAATGGTTCCGGCAGAACGGTACGAGTCCGCCCGCGCTCACAATTACTGTCTCAACTGTTTTGCCACGTCGCATAGGACGAACGCTTGTACCTCGCAGAGTGGGTGTCGCCGGTGCGGAAGAGCCCACCATACATTACTACATCCCCCAACTACTACCAGAACGGCCCTTAACGATCCCCAACGAGTGCCAACTCAGGCACGGTCAGGACAGCAACGAGATTCAACTCCGTCAAGTACAAGACGAGACAGCACCCGTACGCTTAACAGGCGGGTAATTCAGCGACCCACCGTTCGCGTGGAGCGAAGCCAAAGGGAGCTACGACAGCTTCGAAACTTGGTTAACCAAGCCAAGGGAACCCTAGAGGAACTGAAAGAACTGCTATATCTATCAGCTCCGCAGGCCGGCCGCCATGTTGAAGACATGAGCGCAAATCTGATCGGATTCGAGGACTAGGAGAATAATATAGTTATAACTACTTAATATACATATGTACATATAAACATACACACATGAAAATTTGAATTTTGCATTAATACTTACCTCATACTTACCTACCTTGAATGAATTCCTAACATGCACCCTGTAACAATTTATTAACTTACCAATACTTTAAATATTAATATCTATAAATACTTACATACTTACCTGTATACTTACCACTCTCCCTAAATAATAAATACTTACCGTTACAACATATTTTCAGCTTGGTAGGCTGTAACAAGCTGTAGTTTAGTTCAGTTCTAGTTTTGATCTTCACCCGACTCGCACGTCCAGTCTATACGAGAACCCCGTGTTTTTATTAAGTGAAATAAAACAGAATTAATTGAATGTGAGCATAATCCTGTGTGCTTTTTCTTAACAACAGAAGGTATAGATTCAAAAAGTGAAACACTTATACACCCTTAAATATCTCTATATCGCAGGGTGGGAGATGTAGATTTCGTGGATTGCTTATAACTTCCTTATCCCTTTCTGCTTTTTCTAGCCCTTCTGAAAGTTGATTAATTTTTGACATGCACCTCACATAGACTTGGTAGGCTGCCTTGTGTTTCTTCTTGACTGAGAGTAAGTCTTTTGGAGGGAGATCTTTTGCAGCTATTATTTCGTCAAAAGCTTCTGCGGCTTTGTCCCACTTGGACTTCAATGTCTCCTGCTGAATTTTCAGCGAGAATGTGGAGTGTTCGCTTGTGGGAAGGCTGAGGAATTCGACATCAAACTCAATGACAATGTCAGCTAGTCGATTGCATAAATCCATATTTTTTGAACAAAACGGGGTATGGTTAAATTCTAAAACAAACCTTTGACTCTTGCACGGGACTTAGTATATGACTCCAGAAAAAGGCAGAGACGGAATTTGTTTTCTGGTAACCCAAAATATCAAGCACGAAAATGCTGCCCACCGAATTTCCAAAATAAATCAATCTTCTCAAACTTTATTGAATCGAAAGTTTTTCTTTTATCAACCAACAATTCAAAAAGTTGCCAAAACGCAAAATTGTGTTTATATGTCTATATGTGATTATTGCTCGCCACACAAAAGGGGTATGTATATATATACGTGTGTTTTGTTCGCACAGAAAAAAAATAACAACGAACGAGAACAAGTGCAACGAGTTTGGCGGCAATTTATAAACCAAAAATTTTCTTTAATGTACATATCGACAGCCACACTGCAAAACCCTGTATGTCCAAAACCAAAAAGTTTTCAGGAGAGGGAAAAAACTGTGATAATTATAACGTATGTATATGAGCGACGGTTATTTCATTTCACCACTGGAAAGAAACGGGAAGTTGTAACCCGATTTTGACTGAATTTTAATGTGCGAATTATCACGATCTATGGGAAAGGCTCAGAACCTTATTTTTGGAAAAATAGTGACTTACGGGGTTTTGCAGTGTGGCTGTCGATATGTTACATGAAAAACTACGAAAAAGTGATTTTGATATATTTAAAATAGTGCAATTAGTGTTTTGCAAGAGTGATTTTTGTTAATCTTTGTGTTTTTGTGCAAATGAAACTCTAAAAAAGTGGTAAAGTGAATAATGTGAGGTTATCGTCACTGTGCAGTGTTGTTGTTGTGAAAACTTACACTGATTTGTATAGATATGTGTGCTCGGTGCACTGAAAACCCTTGCGCCGTGTCAAATATTCTTTACCACTGGTGGGGAGTAATATTTGACGGTCAGAAGGGCTATCTATACAAATTGGCACTCACAAACTTTAATTTTCTGATTTAAAATTTTTATTTATCACAGCACAAGAAAAATCACTAGCGAAACACTTTTTTAAATAAATAATTATAATAATATATGTGCGCACTGAATTTTAAAACCACTTACTTTTTTTTCGTTGTAGTTGTTGGTGCGGACTGTTGATTGCTTGCTTGAATTTATTTGGTGCTGATGGGAAGTGAAAATCTTCGATCGATGATTCCAAAAATTGCTGTGATGGTTGTAGGATTTTAGGTCGCTGGTTTTCGCTTTGGTCACTGGATATATCGAGATCGCTGCATAAATAAAAATGGCTCTGATTGGACCAAATGTTTTGCTCGGATTGCAAACTCAAAGGTTTAACCGACCAAATTTTGCGGTTAAATGAAAAGAATATGAAAAATGAATCCAAGTGAGCGTTTATGACACGAAGAAAAAGTTAACTCGTTGTTTTCGTACGGTTTATTTATCCGTGCGATGTTTTAGCCTAAATAAGTTAAACCGTTCGACCAACTCTGTTATCGAGTAAATACAAGATAAATACGAGGGCGACCTTATAAGTTTAAGGTTTTAGGCATCTGGCCTAAACAGCTTATCTAATCCATAATTTTGCAAGTATTTTATTTGACCATTATAAAAAAATGAAAAATAAAAAATTTACTTCGACTTATTAAAAGTCCTTGAAGGGACACTCGCAGCTACAACCTTTATATGGGCAATTTACTCCTGACTCCAATTTAAATAATAATGGCCATGTCAAATAATGAAAGTAAAATACTGTGGGATTGATAGTAGGTAGCCATATCAAATAATGAAAGTAAAATACTGTGGGATTGATATGCAATGTCAATTAATGATATGAGTCCACTTTCAAATTTACAGTAATTCGTGTCAATATGATAGTATAGTCGAAGAATGATAGGGGGTCACTTTCAAAATTTATATTACCCCCTGTTGGACGAAAAATTACAGGGTTCTCTATCAATTTGACGGCCGTTTACTGTAGATTTTTATTTCAGTGCTGTAGCGCTTCCAACGCATGTAAGCTTGTTCGCGAATATCTATTAGTTTTAGCATATTTTTACTAAGCCGGGGGTTACTCTTGCATTTTAATGTTTTTTGTTTCAAAGCTATCAAAGAGCGATTTAATTTTATCCTGCAGGAAGCTTACCTGGTCATCAGCAGAAATAAGATCCCTGAGGGGACTCCAATCTATGGCTTCGGTAGCAGAGTTAAGCAATTCATAATTAATGCTTTTGAAATCGCGATAGAATATGGTAGTCGGTGTATTAGATAAATAGTTGACAGACATATGCCAGGAAAATAAGGTCGTGCTTCGAGAACCTCGGGGCAAACATTTGATCGTACAGGATAGTTTTGTGGCGGTCACTCCCAAAGAAAATATCCAGCAGCGTGCTATTGGTTTGCGTAAAATGGGTGATTCCAACGACAGCTTTAAGCTGTTGTCAATTAAAATGTTCATTTAGCTCACCAACTGCGATTGAAGAAAATCGTTGAAGGCGGTAAGGAAACACAACCGACGAGGGCATTATCATGGCTACTATTTGAAAACAATTCCACAAACACATATTCAACCGAATCTGCAGTTCCAGATACACATTTTAATTTGCAGGGCAATCCATTTCTAATATATATGGCTACACCACCACCATGTCCACTCCTATCGGCTCTGAAAAGTTGATAACCCTTAACCGTCACCATACTAGTACTATGATAAGTTGAGAACCAAGTTTCTGATATGCATAGAAAGTCGATATTTGAGTTTTCAAATAAGCTTTTTAAATAAACTTTGAGCGTTTAGGTGAACTACTTTAAGCCCATTAACTTTCTTCACAAGAATGCGAAGAACATCAAACAGACTGTCTTTGGAACTCCTTGCCTTATAACAATGACACATCAAGAGAGAGGGAATTAAGTCCTACTATCTTGCTGCTGTTCAGTTCAATGCTGAAAAACGATCTTAAGGAACTACGATAAGTTAGAAAGTACGTATGTTGAGAATAGTGAAAAAAGAAGAAGCACATGTTAGAAAATAAATAAAATAGCTTATTAAATCTGGTTTTGCTGGTTATCATTTTCTCTAATTTCGGCAACATCCTCTGAAGAACCACTACGAAAGGAGCTGTTTTGCGAATTTGAGGTTCCTTGGATGAGGCAGTGCAGTTTTTCAATCGACTTCACACATTGAGACTGATCGCTTTTTGAAATTTGTATGTAAACCAGACCCCGTTTCGAAAAAACTGTAGAAACTTTCTTTTTATTTTTTAGTTGAAGGGCGAATTTCAGAATATTATGGTTTAACTTGCTTAGTGATTCGTTAACATAGATAGGACTTCCGAATTTATACCCACATGAGTAAGCTGGTAAATAAAATTTTTTTTTTGACTTTTTCTTACCGAGGGGGTGAAATAACCAAACGGCAATACCACAAAATTTGTGTTATTTCCCATTCAAATGAGAAATAACACAAAATTTCGAGGTTTGCTTGATTACCACTCGCGAAAAATAGTTGTCTTATTGCTCAAAAATAGTATTTCATTGGCAGACAGGATCGCTTCGACATCGGTACCATGTTGGGCTCATATCAAACCTGCTTAAGACCGAAACCTAACTAACAATCGGACAAATCATTTCTGTATTAACTTCCTCTGCATTATTTTTCATTTCACATTGATTGTAAACTTTAATATTTGGTCGTTCTCGTCCGCAGTATATAACACAAAGAATATAATTCTGCTGAATTCTGCATAACTGATTTCAGCTAAAGTCGTTGGGGCCCGGGGAGCCCGCGATCGCCCCCATCCCCCAGTATAATGTAAATTTGTATTTGTATCTATTACTGGACTATAGAGCTGCAAACATTCGATATTGTCCGACTATCGATAGTTCGAAACTATTGTAAACTATCGTATTTTAAATGTAGAAGAACTTCAACTCCGAACAAATACGCACATAATAGAAGGTGTCGCAAAAGTAATCCTCCTATCAGAAAATGCTATACATTTTGCGATTGACCCCTAAAGTCAGTTCTGTTTTGACATTTGTGTAGTAAACACATGCGAAATACACGTTAATAAGCAATGTTATGCTACACTGCTCCAGAGCGCGGAATATTGCTGACTATTTATTTGACCAATAATAGGTCGGTGAATTTGGCACAACGTGAATTTCGTCGCAGATTTCCTGGCCGTCCAACGCCTACTAGTCAACGAGTTCTTTTTGCCGCAACTTGATGAATTGGGATTGGAAAACATGTGGTTCCAACAAGACGGTACAACAGCACACACTGCACGTGCCCCACCCGATATGCTGAAGGATGCATTTTCCGGTTTGGCGATTTGCACTGGCCAGCAAGATCGCCTGATTTGACCGCTCCAGACTTCTTTTTGTGCCTCAGACTCTTGCAGCTCTTAAAGACAATATCCGTCAAGAATGTGAGGACCTATTGGAAGTTGGAAAATGCCATAAAATGGGCTCAAATGACAATCAACTGTGGCGGCGGTCATTTACATGACATCATATTCTCGGCTTGATGTAAAAAAAATTAAAAGACCAAATAAAAATAATCCCCAAGAAAAATCAAAGTTTTTAATTTTTTTTTTTAATTACAGCCAAACGGCTTACTTTTGCGCCACCTTGTATACATACATATGTATGTACCTAAGCAAGTTAAAAAAGTTCGAATATTGCAATTTAAGCGTTAAATTTTAAAATTTACCTTACCTCAGATCACAGCTTCACTTTATATTATAAACTTTATATTATAAAGATCACAAATTTTCAATGCACTGAAACTATCGACTATCGCAAAAAAAAAAAATCGATGTCTCACCAAAAAAATAAAATATCGATACTATCGATAGTTTTGCAGCTCTACTGGACTTATGCTGCAGTCGTAAATCTATATATTTATACGACAAATGTGCGGTGCGAACACAAAAAAAAGGCTGTGATGCGGGCATGTGCACTTTTTGGTTTATTTCTAAAATGTGGAAAAAAAATTTTTGACCCATTTCTCAAAATGATGCAAAAACACAAATTTGGGTTATTTCACATTCAGGTGAGCAAAAACCAAATTTGGGTTAATACCGTTTGGGAAAGAATAAAACGTTTAGGACGAACATCAGTCATGTAAAGCAAATTCAGGGTGATAGTGTTGAAGAAGGGGTTTGTATTTGGAGGACGTGAATTACCTCCATTAGTACTCAAGCTTAAAAACATTGGAGGGATGTGGAAATGATTCCCATAAAGTAGGCAATGAAAATATAAAATATTTTGGAAAATTGTTATTTGATATGAATTGGAGAATTTGAGAAGCAAGCATCGTTTATTGTTCAATAAAGATTTATAATTTTTTGTTGTTGGTTTTCATTTTATTTATTTGTGACGTTTTATGTGAGTATTACAGTCCTAAGCATCGGTATATTGTGTATCAGTACAAGTGTGATATGGCATCTGTCAAACGTTTGACAGGCACATCAAAATGAAATTCATTGTTTACTTCAATATGGTCACGCACCCACTACTCCTATCTTTTAACGAATGATAGGGATGCCTTGTAGTAATTTGCACTTAACCGTCTAGATGATCTACGTCGTTGCGTCTTTCTCTGCGGAGGAGCTTCTTTAATCATTTGCGTAACATGACCTAGAGGTTGGAGCCTAAATGTACTATGAACATGTTGAGAAAATAAACTCAATGTTTACATCTTTTTATTGTATACAAATTTTGTAGTATTGGGCTTTCCTGGCTGGCCTGTAGCAGTTTTCCTGCCTTATGATATTTTCAAATTTTACATCATAAAAGTTTTACCGTTTAGCACTTTTCTTTGTGCACACTACTGATTTCAGCTGGGTGTATATATGTACATTTTTTATGTTATCCCAGGATTTTGTGCAGTAACAAATTGTCAATATTGAACAATAGGCTTAACAAAAATATTTGTATCAAGTGTTTTGAACTCTGCGTCAAAGTAAAACAATATTTGTTATTTTTGAAGACAAATAAAAGAAAAAGAAGATATTTTTCTTGACTATCTATCAATATTGACCATTTTTCAAGAACACAGAATTGCAGGGTTATTCTGTTTACTTTTGAAATAGGCATTTTTAACTTGATTACCTTCTGGTTCTTTTGATATGACGGTCGTGCTGCGATCAACAACTCCCTTTTTATCCTCTATAAAAGAAAAAAAGAATTCGAAAATACAAATAAGGGTTTTTGCTTAACAAAGTTCTTACTGCGGTTTTATATGTTAAACAATTTTAAATACATAAGAACTTAAAATGATATGAATTTACCTTACATTACTGTTGAAGGGTTGTTTGCACTAATTTTAAAATATGTTTTAATAATTACTATATACTTCGAACTTTTCTGAATGTCAGTTTCCTGAATTTTATATTTCTTTGAATATAATAAGGTTACGTCATTTCATCAGCTTATTGAAACACACTATAAATTGTCAGAAGGAGATGCACTTTCAATTTGTGGTTTACTTATTTTTATGAATATCAGTTTTGAAAATTTCGTTTTTCCTTGATAGTTTTCGAAAATTTTCATTGCTTGATAAAATGTTTTCATTATTAACATTGTATTTTGAATTTTTAAAATTGTGTTGATCAATACACATTTTCATTAGAAGAACTATTCCAAGTGGGAAAATGGGGAATGCATTACCTTTTTCATGCATGAAAAGATATACGAAAATTGTTGTAAGAAAAGATCAATCCAAAAGCAATCGAATGAGTAATGTGTCGCTCTATTTTTATTTGTAGTGCTACATTTTTGATTTTTTTCAATGTGTTTTTTGGTTTTTTATAGAAGCAGCCAATGTGAAAAATTTCAAACTCATTCTGAAAAATGAAAAAAACAAAACACATAAAAAAATTTTCTGGAGGGCGCTTTCGTTTTTTGGCGTTTTTTTGTGATAGGGCGAGCTCAAAGCTCAAAAGATTGATCAGGTACTTATCTCGTCCTCAAAGGCAGAGTCCCCTGATGCGGTAAGGTTTTTACAACTCATGAAGTGACCCCGATATCTGTTGTGAACTTGCCGCCTTGGAATTACACTAGTCGGTACGGTGTCATATAACACCTAGACTAGAAGTCCCCACCTCTTAGCTGGCGTTCTCATTATGCTTATGCCAACCCCTGTGGTAGTCCTAATAATAGTCATAGCTTGTCTTTTGAACATATTTTGATATATTATTTCACATAAGAACATGTAATGTAACCGGTCATGTGTCGCTTGAAATATATACAGAGGTAAAAGTTTCAATAAAAATTTACAGTTAAGACATAGGTAGTCGTTCACTCTTCTTTCATTTTGATGGTCTTAACTGATATTCATGGGGGTATTTTGTTGCAAAAAAGGATCGCTAGTATAAGTCGAACATGTGAAAAAATTGAAAATAAACAGGCCTTTAAAACTTGCTGGAAATGAAAAAAAATTTTTTTCATGTTTCAAGCCCAATTTTTCATAAAAAAAATTTAAATCAACTTCCAAAGCTTTATATTTATAAAAATTTGGGTAATTTTGTATAACAGGGTTAAACAAGAATTTATTTTTATTAACATTTAAAATTTTTGCTCTGGTTGACCATTCTACGGAAATGCTCATATGTTATATTTAAGTGATTAAGCAGAAACCATTTCACAATTAAGAGAATTTCCAAACAGTAATTGGCAAATTCGTACGGAATTGAACCTCACAAAAAAATAAGAGCAAATTAAAAACGTATCCGGAAATAAAGTAATAAACATAGAACAATTAAGGGAACTTAAGTTCAGGTGAAGAGAAACAGTCTCAACGGCGTTTAAGCACCAAAGTTGTATTTATTGGTTTGCGTGATAAAGATATGTGAAATTTCATACAAAAAAGTACTAACCCACTCAACCAAGCAACGTATGTTAGCGAGCTTAAGAGAATTACGATAGTTTCTCGTAACTTGGGTGTTCGCCACATCTACGAGTCTCGGATCTTGAACGGACGCTTCGTTTTTTTTTTTTTTAAATACTTGAACTTTTTGTCAATTAAATAAAAATGTTTTCTACAAAATATGATAAAAATTAACATTTTCTGTAACGGACAAGACATGACCAACTAAAGGTAAGTTTTCAATAAAAATTAGTTTGGACATGTTTGAAATTTATTTTATACATATGTATGTACATATGTATCTTGATACATTTTTCAAATGTTTTTATTAGGTCGCTTTCGTCGTATCTGTCTGCAGATTTTTGCATTCGATTTTAAACCAACTGCCTGTTGAGCTAGGGTCTTGAAATTTTCACCATAGTTCAGGTCCCGATGACAATGCAATATTATGAAAAAAAAATTACGATAGGTGGCGCGTGGGTCGCTATATTTCCAAAATTCGCATTTATGGTCCGATTTGGATGAAATTCGGAACATGTATTACTACGATGAAAAGAAATACATTTCGAAAAAAAAAATTCCGCTAGTTGGGGCTGAGATAGCGGTAATAAAAACTCAAAATCGTAATTATGGACCGATTTGGCTCATATTTTACGTGTGTGTTACTTAATCAATTTCCAAATGCTCAAAAAAAAATTAGACCCGCGCGTGAGTCGCTCTATTTAAGAAATGCGAAGGTCTGTTTTCGGTGCCGATTAATTCGTTTTTCAACGAACTTCTCGTTGAGGTAGAATCTTGAAATTTTCATCATCGTTTAGTTTTGCGCCCCCACACCATATAACAAAAAAAAATTCCGATAGGTGGCGCACGGGTAAAGATATTTGAAAAGTTTCATTTCCAGAGATTTCGCTTTGGATTTTGAACTAACTTGCAGTTGAGCTGGGGTTTTGCAATTTTCATCATCGTTCAGGCTTCGCTAACAATGCATTATACGAAAAAAAAAATCAAAAATATTGCTTAATTTCATAAATCCCATTTATCGTCCTATCTTGAGTTTAGTCGTTTAGTCTTATTGCCACAGATATTATAGGAAGTAGTGGATTATAGCATGACGTTCGTTAGTTAATCTTCAGCGCCATCTGCACATTAGTAGCGCCGAAGATTAACTATCAAGCATCATGCTATAATCTAATAATGTGCAGATGGCGCCGATGATTAACTAACGAACGTCATGCTATCATTTTTACAAACTCACAACTAAAAAGCATAAAATAAAAAATAGAATAAAAAAATATTTTTAATTTAAAATGTTTTTAAAATGAACTAAAAACTGCAAAATAATTTCTCCTCTGCCTACATAGATTTTTCACCACGTAGAGCTTGTCCTGAACATTTATTAGTGGGAATTCTCATAGGCATTACAGTTCATTGTAAAAACATTTTAAATTAAAAATATTTTTTTATTCTATTTTTTTTTTTTGCCAGGTCGTAGATTAAAAGAACATACAAGAATGAGCGTGAGAAATCAACCAAAGGAAAACTTAAGAAGGACAACACATATGCAAAAAATGCATAAGAGGAATGCTGTTCACTTTGGCCATTCAAAGTAGGTTAACATGTTTTTTTTTAATATCCACCAATTCGGTTTAATCAGAAAATTGTATCTCCATTTTAGGTTTATTTTGTTAACTTTGGCCATTCAAAGTAGGTTAACATGTTTTTTTTTTAATATCCACCAATTCGGTTTAATCAGAAAATTGTATCTCCATTTTAGGTTTATTTTGTTCTTTTAATTCTATTGCCAATGGGAATAATGCCCGAAAATTCTATCAAAAAATTCGGCGAATGACGGAAGGTTTCAAACCCGGATCAAATTCCTGTAAGAACGAGAACGGCGACCTGGTGACTGATGTTCAGAGAATACTAGAGATATGGAGGGATCACCTCTCTGCCCTTTTAAATGGAGAAATTGAGCAAGAAACCAGAGAAGAGCTCGAACCCGAACCCACAATCGAAGACGACGAAAGCAGCTGGCGCTGATGGTTTGCTGCTGAGCTATTAAAGCATGGCGGCGAGGAGCTGGTAAGGCGTATGCACCAGCTTCTGTGCAGAATATGGTCGGATGAATGCATGCCCGAAGATTGGAATCTAAGTGTTCTGTGCCCAATCCACAAGAAAGATGATCCTGCAAACTGCACCAACTATCGCGGAATCGGCCTTTTGAATATCGCATATAAGGTCTTGTCAAGCGTATTGTGCGAACGATTGAAGCCTGACGTGAAGAGACTGATTGGACTTTATCAGTGTGGCTCAGACCTGGAAAATCTACCATCGACCAGATTTTCACAATACGTCAAATCCTGGAGAAAACCCGTGAGAAAAGAATCGACACACACCACCTCTTTGTTGATTTTAAAGCCGCTTTTGATAGCACGAAAAGGAGCTGCCTATATACCGCTATGTCTAAATTTGGTTTCCCCGCAAAACTAATACGGCTTTGCAAAATGACATTGAGCAACACCACCAGCTCAGTCAGAATTGGGAGAGGTCCTTCCCGTTGGGAGGGTCCTTCCCGAGCCGTTTGAAACTAAATGAGGTTTCAGACAAGGTGACCCCCTATCGTGCGATTTCTTTAATTTGATGTTGGAGAAAATAATACAATCTGCAGAACTTAACTGCGCTGGAACAATATTCTATAAAAGCGTGCAACTGTTAGCATATGCTGACGACATTGACATTATCGGCCTTAACAACCGCGCCGTAACCTCTGCCTACTCCAAACTAGAAAAAGAAGCGGAAAAAATGGGTTTGGTGGTGAATGAAGGCAAAACGAAGTACATGCTGTCATCAAGCAAAGAGTCAGCGCATTCGCGCCTTGGCACCCACGCCACTGCTGGCAGCAAAAAGTTCGAAATAGTGAAGGATTTCGTTTACCTTGGATCCAGCATAAACTCCAACAATAATGCCAGCCTAGAAATCCAACGAAGAATTGCTCTTGCAAATAAATGCTACTTTGGACTGAGTAGGCAATTGAAAAGTAAAGTGCTCTCTCGACGCACGAAAATCACACTCTACAAACCACTCATCGCTCCCGTCCTGCTATATGGTGCAGAGGCGTGGACACTAACAACATCTGACGAGGCTGCATTGGGAGTATTCCAGAGAAAAGTTCTGCGAAAGATTTATGGGCCTCTACGCGTTGGCGACGGCTAGTACCGAAGAAGATTTAATGATGAGTTGTATGAGCTTTACGCAGACGTCGACATAGTACAGCGCATTAAAACACAGCGGCTTCGCTGGCTAGGCCACGTCGTGCGAATGAACGAAGACGCTCCAGCCCAGAAGGTATACTTATCGGCACCCGCCGGCGGAAGCACAGGAAGAGGAAGACCACCACTCCGATGAAAGAAGAAATGACTGGCGAGCTATGTTGGACGGTCAAAATCGCTCAGGCGGTTAGATGGCCATTTAAAGAAGAAGAAGTTTGCGTTCAAACAGACAGACGGACAGACGGATATGGCTAAATCCACTCAGCTCGTCGCCCTGACCATTTCGGTATACTTAATGGTGGGTCTATCTCTTCTTCTTCTCATACTTACAAACATTGGACCAAAGTTATAATACCATTTCATGTTCATGAATGGTATAAAAAGTTAATTTTTTACAAAAAGTAAATAAAAGAAAGCAAAAATCCCTCAAAAAACAAAAATTTTCATACAAAACTAAACATGTACATGATGTCTTTAACAAAAATTTAAAAAAGGAAGTAATTCTTGAAGAAACTTATACACATACGCGCTTTATCGAGCTTTATTTTCTCTAGATATTTCCGTGCTCTTTCAGCCGCCGTTAATTTTGTTGTTTTACTCTTGAAAATTAAAACTTTAATCCAAATTAAACATTTTAAGCTATGAAGCAATGTTTATAAAAAGTGATGCTCATGAAAAGTTTGCCTATTTTGGTTTTTTCCGTAGGCAATTTATTTCCCAAACTCACAAACTAGAAAAAAATGAGTTGAAACCATGTAAACAATGATTGTCATCTTCAATTTTTTACCTTTATATAAACTTTTAAAAAAATTAGAGTGACGCTCATGGATTTTAATCGCGCCCTTACCTGGTGTTCACAAAAACTATGCAAATGCACACTTTTCTTAATAGATTTTTTTTCGCTTTTTCACTTTTGTAATAACACTGTGCAATAAGATTCTATGTAATTGATAAAACCAATTGGAAATGAAACTTTATCACTCCCATATCAAAACCTCATACTGGGTTTTTGGCCTATAGGTCTGGTTTTTTTTATTCATATTTGAAGTTGACAACCCTGTGAATGGGAAAAATTTATTAAAACTTGATCAAATAAAGCATTTTTAGGTGGGTTTTTTTGTATATAA
Source organism: Sphenella marginata (assembly GCA_951509765.1). Classification (NCBI taxonomy): domain Eukaryota; kingdom Metazoa; phylum Arthropoda; class Insecta; order Diptera; family Tephritidae; genus Sphenella; species Sphenella marginata. Next base: position 46,013,581 of record OX608078.1, read on the forward strand.
CTATTTTTGGGTCGAGGAACTCGTGGAAAAATAAGGTTTTTTGGTTTTTTTTAAGTAAAAATACTTGCATTTCATCAGTTTTATTGTAGAAATGATCATTTAAGATACATATAGAAAGGAACATTTCCCTTTATTTATACATATATATTTACAGGTGTGAAAAGTGTTGTAATAAAAAATTAAGTAAACGTACTTTTATAGAAAAAAAAGCAAAGCAATGTTTCTGTTAAAATTTTAATTATTTTCTGACAATTTGAAAAACGTAGTAAAAAACTAAAACTTGAATATTTTTGAAGGCGGTAAGTTTACTTCCTCCTCTTCCTCATCGGCATTGTCTTCTTCATTTCTCGAGAGCCACCAGCACAGATCTGCTAACATTGGTTGCAGTTTCTTCCCCCTATACCGTGTCTCCATTGTTAAAGCAACTTGGTTAAAACGTTCGCCTTGTTCATCCGATTCCGTTGAGAGTTGGTGTTCCAACCAATCCATATGATGATGGAGAAAATGTACCTTTAAACTCATGTGTACACCGAGCTTATCAAACATATTCATGAGATGATATACTTTTTCTCTGATATTCTTGTCACGATGTTTACCGAGAACATTAGCTATTATGTCTTTTATAGCATTCCAGGCATTTAGCTCATTTTCATTTAAAGAGTTATCAAACTCATTACTTTTTATCAATTTTCTAATGTCTGGACCATTAAACATACCTGCAAAATGATATAGTAATTACATAAATCTTAAAAAATATTTTTTATATGTAAATATGTAATACCTTCTTTTACTTTGCTTGCACTAAGTCGTGGAAATATTGACCTTAATGTAATAAAAGCTGGTCCATCTGCAGGAAGTGCTTTAACAAAATTTTTAAAAATACGTAATTTGATATGTAGTGGAGGTAGCAATACTTTTTCAATTGGAACAAGGGGCGTGTGTATTATATTATCTGATCCAACAACTAAATCTTCTCTGATCTCCCGATCATGTTTTTGGTATTGGTTCCCTTTATAACGTGGATTCCACAAACATATAAAACACATATTCTTCGTATATCCACCTTTTAGTCCACAAAGAAGAGCCACCATTTTCAAATCGCAACATATACGCAACAGATACTGCGGTACGGACGTGGAAATTTCTGAGCAAAAATAATAACATTCGTATTTTAACATCTGACAAAGGCAACAAAACGGTAGCAATGGATATAAGTAACTACAATAAGAAAATGGACGATATATTAAATGATTTGACAATGTATAGGATTCAAAGACAGGATCCTACATCGAAATTGCAGAACAAAAACAATAGTCTAGTGGATAGACTATACAAATTAGAGTTAATTTCAAAGAGTGAAAAAAGCAAGCTAGCTACAACAACAGCTATGCCGCCGAGGATTTATGGACTACCTAAGCTACATAAAGAAGGAACACCTCTCAGACCAATTTGCTCAGCCACCGGATCGCCAGCACATCGCCTATGTAAATTTGTAGCAGACATTTTAAAAAACGTAACAGCGATTTCAGAATATAACATTAAAAACACACATGAGTTTAAGAGAAAAATCAACAACACCGGTATTTGTGAAAACCTTATATCTTTTGACGTCATCTCCCTCTTCCCCAGCATTCCAACACAGGTGGCACTTGACATTATAAGAGAAAAATGGACGATAATAGAAAAACACGATGGGATCGCTAACCTCTCCAGTAGTTGCAGACATCGTGATGGAGAAACTGTTAGACAACGCAACAAAAAAGATGACACGAGTACCTAGATTGATCACAAAATACGTAGACGATCTATTTGCAATAATTCATGAAGACGAAGTAAAAAGTACACTTGACACACTAAACTCGTTTATTAGACATATAAAATTTACAACGGAACTTGAGGACGACGGAAAACTTCCATATCTTGACTCGATTGTCATTAGAAGAGGCAATGAACTCAAGTTAAAGTGGTACAAGAAACCATTAGCAACTGGACGAATCATCAATTTTCATTCAACTCACCCGAAAACGATGATAATGAGTACAGCAATGGGGTGTATTAAACGAATGTTAAATATATCGGACGACACATACCACAACGAGATTAAAAAAGAAATAAAATTACTGTTAAGAAGCAATGATTTTCCCGACATCATCAATAATACCCTTATAGGAAGATATGAAGGAGAGCGCGATTCCGAAAGAATACAGACACCAAAAATATTCAAGGCAGTAACTTACGTACCGAAACTGTCGGAGCGCTTAGCAAAGTCGGATTGCTACGACAGGGAAGAAATAAAAATAGCCCATAAACCGACAAACACCTTAAAAACTCTATTCAACAGAACAAAATCGGTGATTCCAGACACCGAAAAAAGCAATGTAGTGTACCAAATCCCTTGCAATGGAAAAAACAACGAACCATGTCACAGCATATATGTGGGTACAACGAAAGAAAAATTAAAAACTCGACTAGCACAACACAAATCGGACTATAAATATTGCCACCAAACAAACAACCAAAAACAGCACTCATGACCTACTGTACAGAATACGCCAACTCACCAAACTTCTACAGAGCAACCGTTTTCCAACAAGAACAACACTACAGCAAAAGATTTACGCTGGAAATGCTGCACATCATAAACACACCGACCGACATACGAATGAACTACAAAACGGACGTAGACAACTGCGCTCACTTGTACAGGCACTTGTTGGCAAATAGACAAAACAGACAAACAGTAATAGTGCAGTTAGCGAACGACGAGTTGCCGTAGCTGACGAGTTACCGTGTCAGCTGATCTAACCTATCTTATGAGATTCAATGTAAGCGATTACCGAAACCCGTGGCTGACGCAATACCGTACGTAAAAATCTGATTTGATTTGATTTTTTACGTAAAACCGTTTGAGCTGATTGCTCTCTCAAGCAACAGAGTTGCCTATTAATATGTTTGTATGCTAAGTATAGCCCGTTTGCAGTTATTACAAAAAATGCCTAAAAATTTTTGCTAATATTATCAAAATAGCTCGGAATTAATATTAAAAGAGGTAAATAATGGAAAAATTAACTAGCCATACATATTTAATATTAGTGGCGACCTTTTAAAAAGTGAAAAACTGTAAATTGATAAGTGGATACTTGCATGAAAACTGATCGATGGCAACATTATACAAAATGTAAGCAAATGTAGATAAATGAAAACAATAATCGCTCATACGTAGATGCGAGTGACCGCAATGACGTGCGGCAACTGGTTTTTTTTGGCTAACTGCGCTACAAACAATTCCATGTCAGCAGGTGCAGATGCGAATTAAATGTATGCAATGTTTTTAAACGGTTTTATTATTATTAAACGGTTTTATTTAGCTCACCCCGTTTGTTTTATTCTTGGGTCAAATTTAGTAATTCAAATTTCACCCTCTTCCTGTCAACCGATTAATCTAAAATTTTGCATACACTTTGGATTTTGGTGACAATACAATTATGTTTGGGTGTTGCCACCTGGGACGGTTTACAGGGTTGCCACCTATCTCAAATTTTTTTAAATATAGAGCTAGATATGCCAATATGGGTATCAAATGAAAGGTATCTTCGTCGGTATTCCAAATATGACAATTTCAAGCAGGGTTGCCACCTAGAGTTGCCACCTAACCGCATTTTATGTTTTTCCTTATATCTCGGGATCTGCTAGGCCGTTTTGAATGAAATTTAGCATATAGATAGCATGATTCATTCTAAGATTATATTCGTGGGTGTTGCCACTTGGGGTGGTTTACAGGGTTGCCACCTATCTCAATGTTTTCTAAATATAGAGCTAGATATGCCAATATGGGTATCAAATGAAAGGTATCTTCGTCCGTATTCCAAATATGACAATTTCAAGCAGGGTTGCCACCTAGAGTTGTCACCTAACCGCATTTTATGTTTTTCTTTATATCTCGGGATCTGCTTGACCGATTTGAATGAAATTTGGCATAAAGATAGCATGATTCATTCTTAGATTATATTCGTGGGTGTTGCCACTTGGGGCGGTTTACAGGGTTGCCACCTATCTCAAGACGAATCCCTACCACCTCCAGAAAAACTGGGGATAGTGCAAAAGTAGGCGTGGTACCTCCCATACAACTGGAATATTTCGTGGTCAATATCTCTAGGTTAACAAAGCTATACGAAATTAAATATTAAATCATCCAAGTTAATTTTAAATCTTTGCAAAATGAAGTAGGCTACTTCTTTTAAAAATTCTTGAGACCGCGTATAATTGATAAATGTCAATTACAAATTTCAAATTTAATTTTAAATCTTTGCAAATGCAGTAGGCTACTTCTTTTAAAAATTCTTGAGACCGCGTATAATTGATAAATGTCAATTACCAATTTCAAATTTAATTTTAAATTTTTGCAAATGCAGTAGGCTACTTACCGCGTATAATTGATAAATGTCAATTACCAATTTCAAATTTAATTTTAAATCATTGCAAAATGAAGTAGGCTACTTCTTTTAAAAATTCTTGATACCGCGTATAATTGATAAATGTCAATTACAAATTTCAAATTTAATTTTAAATCTTTGCAAATGCAGTAGGCTACTTCTTTTAAAAATTCTTGAGACCGCGTATAATTGATAAATGTCAATTACCAATTTCAAATTTAATTTTAAATTTTTGCAAATGCAGTAGGCTACTTCTTTTAAAGATTTTTGAGACCACGTATAATTGAAACTCAATAAATAAATTTGAGTTTTTTTGAAGACGCCTCAGAGAGATGTACCGCGCGCGTTCTGTTTATCATAATCGTAACGTTTAGATAAAAATAATAATAGTGAAAAACAGTGATTTAAATTAATTGAAACAAGTGAAGTGTAAAGCAACTTCTAACACAAAACATAAAAAAATCGTAACGTTTAGATAAAAAAAACAGGTAAAAAAACTTTTTAAGTTAAACGGTTTTATGTTAAACATACATTGCAATGTTTAAGATAAATGTACTAAAAACCAAAAAATAAAAATAGGTAAAAAACTTTTTAAGTTAAACGGTTTTATGTTAAACATACATTGCAATATTTAAGATAAATGTACTAAAAACCAAAAAATAATAAAATAGATACAGTCGTTGGAATTATAAACATATGCATAGACTAGATTAAAATAAAACCGGGGAGCACGTCAATTGTCTACAATTGTTGATTAAAATGTTTGTTTTGTAATGTTGCACTATAATTAGGCAGTTATTCAACCGACAACGATGGAGATAAGTAGGGCTATAATGTGGAAACAAGCTAGCAAGCTCGATTATAAGCGAGTTTTAGGGTTTCATAGTGGTGAGCGAGTAGTACTTTTATCATATGTTTTGTCGATTAAAGACACACTACGAGCAGTGAAACGATTCCTCGCCAGCCAGCAGTGTGAATGTCGAACGATAAACTAGCTGAAACATCTCTTTTATTTACATGGAGTGTATAACTATTGGAATTTCCATGAGCAAGAAAATAGTAAGTAATTTCCTCACCGTCTGCGGGCCAACTGCCTAACGACGAATTAAACGATTCTTCTATAGCACATTAAGTCGATAATTTGTAGACAATTGACGTGCTTCCCGGTTTTATTTTAATCTAGTCTATGCATATGTTTATAATTCCCACGACTGTATCTATTTTATTATTTTTTGGTTTTTAGTACATTTATCTTAAATATTGCAATGTATGTTTAACATAAAACCGTTTAACTTAAAAAGTTTTTTACCTATTTTTTTAATGTTTAATGTTTTCTATGTGTGAATATGTAAATGTTAAATTATTATTAAGTGTTATACTTTGTATTTTTAATTACTCACCCTGAAGACGATTACCGTGTGTAATCGAAATATATCGGTTAAAAACAAAAAATTTTGCGTTTTTAAACGGTTTTATTTAGCTCACCCCGTTTGTTTTATTCTTGGGTCAAATTTAGTAATTCAAATTTCACCCTCTTCCTGTCAACCGATTAATCTGAAATTTTGCATACACTTTGGATTTTCGTGACAATACAATTATGTTTGGGTGTTGCCACCTGGGACGGTTTACAGGGTTGCCACCTATCTCAATGTTTTCTAAATATAGAGCTAGATATGCCAATATGGGTATCAGATGAAAGGTATCTTCGTCCGTATTCCAAATATGACAATTTCAAGCAGGGCTGCCACCTAGAGTTGCCACCTAACCGCATTTTATGTTTTTCTTTATATCTCGGGATCTGCTTGACCGATTTGAATGAAATTTGGCATAAAGATAGCATGATTCATTCTTAGATTATATTCGTGGGTGTTGCCACTTGGGGCGGTTTACAGGGTTGCCACCTATCTCAAGACGAATCCCTACCACCTCCAGAAAAACTGGGGATAGTGAAAAAGTAGGCGTGGTACCTCCCATACAACTGGAATATTTCGTGGTCAATATCTCTATGTTAACAAAGCTATACGAAATTAAATATTAAATCATCCAAGTTAATTTTAAATCTTTGCAAAATGAAGTAGGCTACTTCTTTTAAAAATTCTTGAGACCGCGTATAATTGATAAATGTCAATTACAAATTTCAAATTTAATTTTAAATCTTTGCAAATGCAGTAGGCTACTTCTTTTAAAAATTCTTGAGACCGCGTATAATTGATAAATGTCAATTACCAATTTCAAATTTGATTTTAAATCTTTGCAAATGAAGTAGGCTACTTCTTTTAAAAATTCTTGAGACCGCGTATAATTGATAAATGTCAATTACCAATTTCAAATTTAATTTTAAATTTTTGCAAATGCAGTAGGCTACTTCTTTTAAAGATTTTTGAGACCACGTATAATTGAAACTCAATAAATAAATTTGAGTTTTTTTGAAGACGCCTCAGAGAGATGTACCGCGCGCGTTCTGTTTATCATAATCGTAACGTTTAGATAAAAATAATAATAGTGAAAAACAGTGATTTAAATTAATTGAAACAAGTGAAGGGTAAAGCAACTTCTAACACAAAACATAAAAAAATCGTAACGTTTAGATAAAAAAAACAGGTAAAAAAACTTTTTAAGTTAAACGGTTTTATGTTAAATATACATTGCAATGTTTAAGATAAATGTACTAAAAACGAAAAAATAAAAATAGGTAAAAAACTTTTTAAGTTAAACGGTTTTATGTTAAACATACATTGCAATATTTAAGATAAATGTACTAAAAACCAAAAAATAATAAAATAGATACAGTCGTGGGAATTATAAACATATGCATAGACTAGATTAAAATAAAACCGGGGAGCACGTCAATTGTCTACAATTGTTGATTAAAATGTTTGTTTTGTAATGTTGCACTATAATTAGGCAGTTGTTCAACCGACAACGATGGAGATAAGTAGGGCTATAATGTGGAAACAAGCTAGCAAGCTCGATTATAAGCGAGTTTTTGGGGTTTCATAGTGGTGAGCGAGTAGTACTTTTATCATATGTTTTGTCGATTAAAGACACACTACGAGCAGTGAAACGATTCCTCGCCAGCCAGCAGTGTGAATGTCCAACGATAAACTAGCTGAAACATCTCTTTTATTTACATGGAGTGTATAACTATTGGAATTTCCATGAGCAAGAAAATAGTAAGTAATTTCCTCACCGTCTGCGGGCCAACTGCCTAACGACGAATTAAACGATTCTTCTATCGCACATTAAGTCCATAATTTGTAGACAATTGACGTGCTTCCCGGTTTTATTTTAATCTAGTCTATGCATATGTTTATAATTCCCACGACTGTATCTATTTTATTATTTTTTGGTTTTTAGTACATTTATCTTAAATATTGCAATGTATGTTTAACATAAAACCGTTTAACTTAAAAAGTTTTTTACCTATTTTTATTTTTTCGTTTTTAGTACATTTATCTTAAACATTGCAATGTATATTTAACATAAAACCGTTTAACTTAAAAAGTTTTTTTACCTGTTTTTTTAATAAAATTTTCGGACCTCAAACCGGCTTCAAATACATAAATAAAATTAAATAATATTGAAATCATGGAGAACAAAATGGAGTTTAGCGCTAACGCAAGTATTCTCGATCCATATTAGATACTGTTTGAGATTCTTTCTCGATAAAAAAGGTACCGAAACAAGATTCGTTTGCAATCCATTTACGGCACGAAAAAGAATCGTAAGCGTATCAAAATCTTATTTCGAGAAAGTGAGCTCTGCTGCCTCAAACTGAGCGATAGATAATACTTTTACGATAGTTTAACGGAATCAGTTCTCGATACTTTTATCAGGAAAAGTATTGCTAAAGCTTCGACAACTTAAGCATTCTCGTGAGCATTGGTCGGGTGGCAAGGGCTGATTTGAATCTGTTTATATGTATGTTCTTAAAATCTGGAAATTTAATGGCGAAGTGTCACTACCTAAAAATACGGATGTCTACGATGACTCATTCGAAGGGGTATTTAGGCTTTAAGTCATTGCAGTGACCAAACTGCGTAAAGAGTGTACAGCTTCTCATTAAATTTCTTTCTATACTTTTCTCTCGAATACTCCAAGGGGCATCTCACTAATGCTTTCTGTATAGCACCTCCATCTTTGATGGGAGCAATGTAGAGCCACAGCCCTCCCCTACCGCGCCACCAATTTCCTCTTCCAGCAATAACACTTATGTCAGCCAATATCATCAGGTACTGGTCTCTTTTACGGCGGTCTCAGCCAAAATCACCCGAACGACTGAGTGCGTTCCCCATGTCTTAAGCGTTGGACCGCCAATCATCAGAGCAGTTGGTAATCATTGGTAGAATTCGGGGGCAAACTATGAAACTAGTTAGAAAATACATAGGAAAACTTATAAAAGGAGTTAAGCGGAGGAAGGACAGTTGACGTGAAGCTGTATTATTATGAAAGTCATGAAATCGTGGTCCAACATGATGTATCATTTGGCAAAAGTGTCGTATGAATAAACTCAAATATAAAATACCTTGTCAATAAGTTTTTGAAATTTTAACTGCGAAATTTATTGATGCCATGTCTGAAATTATGAAAATGGGCAAATGTTAAACAATTTTGCAACGAGGAAGAAGGAAGGAGAACCATTATCCAGAGCATAGCAATGAGCGGAGTGAAAATTTAAAATAAAAGAAATGGTGTGTACCTAATGGGATGAAACATATCATCACATAAGTACCTGCGGAAGATGATGAGTGCAGGTTATAAAGGGGCAATATCTAACTAAGATGGTTTTGCAGCCCTTAACAAAATTGAATTCACCAGAAAACTATCAATGTTTGGAAGGAAAAATTGTCCAATAGAAGGTTAACATGCTTATGAGATACTAGACTTTTGAAACGGACCTTGCTATATAGAGAATTTTGTTGTTGATGATTTCAGTCACTATCCACATTGATTATTCTAAATTTTGACTATGTAATAATGTAGTAAGCCTTCGGTATATCTAATAGGCGAATTCTGTAAGCTGTCTCTAGTCACTAATAGAGAAATTTTATGCTCAATTTAAATTTTGAGACAATTTGGTATTCAGTAAGCTGTCTCAAATCTCAAGTCTCAAAAAAAGATAAAATTTATCAGCTGATTGTAGTCAGGTCATAAACAAGAAAATGTAGGGATAAAAATGAAATAAATTTAAACAATAATTAATTAACAAAAAAAAAAAACTGATAAATTGTCCTCGATCCCGGGTTCGAACCTGCGTCGCACACGTTGTACGCCACGGCATTTACTATTTGGGCTATTACAATATTTGTTTCGACGATGTCAAATGCTGTACTTAAGATTTATGCATATCTGTTTTCACAGAACTTTTGTGATTTTCTCTTACAGAATACGGAAATCCGCGAAAGTCACAAAAATGATTTCTTATGAAAAATCTTAAGTTTAGTGACTTGAGATGAGACAGACTTACGGAATACAGCTATAAATTTAGTAGTCAAGCATGTACTTATTGATGTCTAACCCGTAAACTTATTGATGTATAACCCGTAATTGTCTTACCCAGAGAAATAGATATGTAGAAATTATTACTAATCTGCTATCACTGATAAATGAGTGACCTTCTTTGGCTTGAATTATTAGTAGGTTAAATCGTTAAAAGGTTTAGAGACTTAACACTATTGATCGTTTATCTAAATAAATATGTAAGAAATTAGCTATGTACATTAGGGCTGGTCGATTTGTATGGACCCAAACAAAATCACAGGGGCACGTGGCGATTATGATTATTTGGATCATTTCAAGTATTTTTGCCGAAGAAATCAGGGACGGGGACTTTTATTCCTTTTAAAATAAAAGTCCAAAAAAAAAGTTATTTCTGGACTTTTATTCTTATCCGGACAAAAATAATCGGACAACTTGGACTTTTATTTTTTCTTTCCAGCAATAGAAGTTATCTTTGTTCTTATATTTTTTAAGGACAGAATAAAAGTCCGAGCCAAAATCTACCAACCCGCCAATCTAAATTTAATGAATTTCCTGTCATATGAAAGAGGATTGACGGTTTAGTAGATTTTGGTTCGGACTTTTATTCTGTCCTCAAAAAATATAACGTCAAAGATAACTTTTATTGCTGGCGAGAAAAAATAGAAGTCCGGGGGTTTAAGTTATTATCGGACTTTTTTCAAAAAAGCCAGGAAAATTAATTGTGGCCAGGATATTGATCCTAGAAGTCCTGGGATGACAGAAAATTTAATATTTTTCTCCAGTGACACATCTAACCCCGGACTTTTATGAGATCGAAAAATAATAACTTTTATTTTCCGTCCCTGGAAGAAACTATAGGTCTAACATGAATTTCGAGCTAGCAGTTTTTCCGGTAAACTTTTTTTTTCTTCAAAAAATGAAAATTAACAAAAATCATTCTCTATATGCATCTGGGGGTTTTTGGGGCCGAGGAATACATTTCCGGTATTAATTTTTTATTTTGACGTCCGACAGATGCTAGGAAAATCTATGATATTTGACTTTCCCATAATGCAATATCTTTTTTTAACACTTATCCTGTATTAAAAAAGAGTTACGTACGTGACATAAGTGGGTCATTTTTGCCCAATGGACAAATGAATAGATTTTGATTTTATTTCGAGCCTTAAAGTATTTTTTTATTTTATAAATAATAAAATTCAAAGAATTACGTTCAAAAACGTGTTCTTAGGGTTATTTTGTGCACCTAGTACATAAGATAGATACTTCAGAATGTGTCTTACAAATAAATTTTTCGCAGCTTATGCATTTACTGCTACATATATTTCGTACTATTTGATCGACATGGACAAATGAAGCAGCGACCACATTTTAGATTTTTAGGTTTCGGAGTCTTTTTAGTAGTTTCTGCTGTGTTTTGAGTGCTTATTACGACCGCTTTGGCTGCACTGCTTCGAGGAAGTATAGATCTGCGCAATATTTCCTGAAGAATAAGTTCATTTCCGAGCTCTTCTATGAACAAACGGCGTTAAAATTTTTTATTCTTTTTCCATTCAAGGTTTGTTTCTCTAAAAATTACAAAAGCATTGTATGCACTTATATCCAGCATATTGTAAAACAAGCACTGTGGCCACCGATTTGTCCTTCGCTTGCAGGTGTATGTCCTGATCACTTGATCAAGTGGGTCAAGCCTTGGTTTTATTGTAAAAATCTATGATTTCAGGCTTTTGATTGTTTGAATGGATTTCAGCATTATTGTGGAGAGTACTGAGTAAATATACAGCTCGATTTATGCACATATCCAACTATTGTGGTATTGTTCTTGTTAACAAAAAAGAAGTGTAAATAATTTTCCGGCTTATTTTTTAACTTTGTAATTTCCATAGGCAAAAATGTTTTATTCTTTCGAACCGTACCAACTAGGTTCGTCTTGCGTTCCTATTCTATCCCCAACTCGTGAGATGTAAAAAAATTTATCGCACGTTATGTTACGACCAGATCAAGTACAACACGACGCCCCTGCCTTTTCGAAGGATTACAATTTCGATCTTCACCTGTATATACCTGCAGCGACAATGCAAAATTTGTTTGGCTATAGCACAAGGCTCAAATTTTAATTCCGAAGTTTTCAGGTTTCAATGGGATATATTGTTTGAAAGGACAACGGCCGCGAAATTTAACCAATTGTTCATCGACTGTTTTGAATTCTTCAGGGTTATACATTTTTTGTATCTTACATTCCCAGCGATTCCAAACATCCCTGATTAGTGCCAGTTTATCCCTAGATCGCCTCTCATTCCAGTCAGATTCCTTGTCGAACGAAATCTGCGTAAAGTCATTGTCGATTTGAAAATCGGACAACCCTTACAATCATCCCACAAACATTCGAGTTTTTCTCCATGTGATCGAAATACACCTGCTAAGAGAAAAATGCCAAAGTATGCTTCCAAACTAATACTATCTATTTCGACCCAATTATTTCCAAACACTGATTGACCTGAAACAAACCCTTTTACTATTGGGCAATTTTGACCCACTTATACAAGATACGCAACTATGTCTGCCCAGTGTATATTGTAGATGACACATTTAAACAAAACTATATTTCATGTTAAGTTTTGTTAAATAATAAAAGTCAAGAAGTTTCGCCGGATTATAGAGAGTATATAAAAAGATATGCAACTTTCAAAGTCGTTTGGGCAATTTTGACCCACTTATACAGGATAAGTGTTAAGTAGACTAACACCCTGATTCTGCAAAATTGTTTGTATAAAAAAAAAAAGTGTTTTGGAATTTTGCGTCAAAAACCATTTGTGTTTTATTCAAAGCTAATTTTAAGTCGATTTTAATTTACTTTCTTGTTTGGGATAGGTGATTTTCCGTGGCTTGTTATAAAGATTAAATAACAGTTTTATCTAACGTTATAATCCAGTTGTGTTTTATTCAAAACTAGCTAGTGCCGTCGACTTCGTATGCGTATATTATACCCAGCGTACTAGTACTAGTACAAGGGTATATTAATTTTGTCCACATAACGGTACTATGTAACGGAGCAAAATAATCGAGTTTCGAAAAACGTATAAAACGGTTTAATTCCATATCAGAAGCAGCTATAATGATAAAATTTGCAATATCTATTGATTTATATGTTCTAAGGCGGATTTTATCAAATTTTTTTAAAAGGGGCGTGGCACCGCCCACATATATTTGAAGAAATTTTAAAATTTTGACTCTTAATAACTTGAGAACAGTTTATGCTAGTATAACGAAATTTTGTAGAGGGCATACTATTGTTGTGTTAAATTCAGATATAGAAAATAAACGAAATCGCTTGGCGACCACGCCTACTTTTTTATAAAAGTTTTATTGAAAGGAGGTGGAAATATTGAAAAGTCCATATCTAATTAACTGATGCCGCTATAATAATATAATTTGGTACATACGTCAATTTTCACATTCTTTAGATTATTTTTGCAAAATTTTGGAAAGTGGGCGTGGCACCGCCCACTTATGAGTCAGGAAATTTTCAAATTCGACTGCTAATAACTTCAGAACGGTGTGAGATAGGTTTACGAAACTAGGTACCAGGCATGTTATGTTTATGTAGAGTACTACCACAGAAAATAAGAAAAATCGGTGAACGACCACGCCCCTTTTTGGACTAAAGTTCTCTAAACGAGAGTTAGGAAACCGCAATATGCAATATCTGTTTAACTGATAAAGATATAATGCTAAAATTTAGTACAGTCATTCACCTGATGATGTTATTAGTGATGTTTAAAGGTTTTTTGGTAATATTTTGGAAAATGGGCGTGGCACCGCCCACAAATGAAAAAACAAAATATCAACATTTCACTATTAACAAGCCACTGTGAAAGTATCATAAAGATCTGCAATGAAAACTGCTCTTCAAATAGGGACAAACAACATAACAAAATCCGTGGGCGTGCAACCACCCACTTTTTTAAAATTAAGTAAATAGTGATTAATGGACACATATATCCGTATATCAAAAAATTTCACAAAATACGTTAAAAGTTATGGGCATGGCACGCCTTCTTTTCCAAAGTTATATATAGGACATGGTATAACCCTTGTAAAGATCGATTCAGTACTTTTGGCTCATGTAAGCGGTTAAAGCTTTATAAGCAAGGAGCGTGGCCGCGCCCACCAAATTCGCTATTGTTTAGGCTCGGAATAGATTGGTTCTTAAAATGGGCTAAATCGGATGAAAACTACGCCCCCTTTTTCTGAAAACTAACGCTGGGTATTTAATGTTCGGTTCACCCGAACTTAGACTTCCTTACTTGTTTATTATTACTTTTGTTTGCAGCTGGGTTAGCAAAGAATAAAATCCAACAAAACGGCTGGAGTTCAGGACTTAAGGGTCGTGTTGCAATTTAAGCTTTAAAGTTTGTCTGCTCGATAAACCCAAATTTCGATCACAAAAAATGTTTTTATCGGACTGAAAAAGCTTAAAGTTGAATAAAAAACGACTCTAAAACCGTTTATTTTTCCAATATAAAGAACATAAATTATAGGATTTCTTTGTACACAATATTTGAAGTTCTACACAAATTACAAATTATAAACAATTTTTCGAGCAAGCTACATAAAGCTGCCCGTGTGAAAAGCAATTAGTCCTAAGGTCGATACCAGCTGCTCGGAGTGTCTGACCCTGTGATTTATTTATTGTAATTGAGAAACATACGCTGACCGGAAACTGAACACGTTTGAATTGAAAGGGATAATTGTTTGGTATTATGGGTATTCGTGGTATGAAAACTACTTCACCTGCTCCACAACCCGTTAGAATTTCCGCTTCTATCACATTATTTCGAAGCGATTTAACTTTAAGTCGGGTTCCATTACATAACTTTGGTGGGGTTTGGTTTCGAAGCAACATAATCGGAATACCAACTTTTAAAACCATGTTATGCGCTGGTAGTCCGGGTGCTGAAATAGAGTTAAGAAACTCTATTCTGTAAGTGATAGTATTTGTTCTGTCTAAAACAATGTTGAATAACGTGTATGAGAATTCTTCTCCATCATTTGTTGGTGTAAGTATTGCTCGCTCACAAAGCCAAGTATTGTTCTGACGCGTTATCTGAGATAAACCGAAGTAAAAAGCTCCTAAATTGATGGAACAATAGTACAGAGATTTTCTGGAAATGTTACTAATCCATTTGATTCGGGAATGGAACCCTGCCCGATTTTAAGTAAAACGTCCGAAAACTCCTGCGCCCTGGGGCTTTCACCTACATGTTTTCTCATACTACGCGTTAGACTCAGTTTCTGTACCGGTGGCCAGAGAACAGACCGTTTCAGACATGCCGCCACCTCATCAGCTCTAGTCCCACGAGTTACGACGGGAAGAGTTTGACGGAAGTCACCACAAAATAGAACCGTCACTTTCCCCATGATGTGATCGTTACGTCGAATGTTTTGAAAAATGCGATCTACTGCTTCCACGGCCTTCTTATGTGCCATTGTGCACTCATCCTAAACTATTAGGTTGCACTCTGCTAGAATCTTTACCTTTTCACAAACTGGGGTCTCATTTGTTTCGAGGTTCAATGGTACTTTAAGTATGAGCAATTTTTCCTACAGGAAGAAGAGTCGCAGCAATACCCCAAGAAGCGACTGCTATTGCTATTTTACCTAACCTCCTTACTTCAGCCAGTAGGAGGCGAGTCAAAAATTGTTTGCTGTTCCACCAGGTGCGTCCAAAAACACGTTTCTCCATCCTGTTGACTACCACCTCGTAGTACCTTGTCGTATACTGGCTTTTACTCATCTGTAAGCTTTCCAATGTTATTGTTTGCAATTTCGGCCATATCAGGGAAACTATAATTTGTTTCTGTCAAAGCGGACATGATTCACGGCCCATGTGGATCATTAAATGCCAGCTCACCCTGCATGAAAGAAGGCAACTGCACAAAGATATTTCTGAAAAGGTTCGTTAACGAAACTTCTACTGCTGAAAATGGATATCCATCGTACCGGCGTCGATCGCCTGAAAATGGTGGATTCACTGCTGATGTTTACCTGCGCGGACAATGTATTACAGTTGACAATCGATGGGTGGTGCCGTATTCACCAGTACTTTCATGTGCATTTGAAACCCATTTGAATGTAGAGTATTGTGCTAGCGTGGGTCCATAAAGTATATCTGCAAGTAGGTGAATAAGGGGAGCGATCAGGCGACATTTGGTTTGCGGAATGGCGATCGTGACGAGGTAACCATTTTATTTTTTATCCGTATTTAAATGCATCTACCTATCCTTCTCTTTTTCCGTTCGAAATTTTCGAAGATATATAATTGAAATCATTTGAGATATTTAAATTAAGCGCATCGCATATAACAGTACCCATTGGCACCATTCGTTTGATACACATATTGTACTAACACATTTTTTTGCAAATATTCGTCGATAACTTCAAGATATCTCCGAAACCATTTGAGATATTTCAATTGATCACATCGCGTATTACAGCACTCATTGACATCTTTCGTTCACATCCATATTGTACTAAGACATTTTTGGTCACCCCTGGTCCACATATTGAGCGATAACTCCAAAACCGGTTGAGCGTCTAACAATCCAACGAAGAAGATTCATTCAATTCCATTCAGTACTTTTAGTGATACTACCACAACCATACAGACAGACATGGGCCACATATTCGGCGATAACTCCAAAATCGGTTGAGATAGGTATCGAAAAAAGTAATCACCCCTATTGCGAGTGTCGAACACGAATAGATAATCGCCTATTAAGCGGTTAGCGATCATCGAGCAATTGCGAGTGTCGACCCGATCGATCAACGACCGACTGCGAATGCTCAATCGATCATCTTTCTACCGCATTTTTGAGGTCGTTGGTGTGTCGATTGTTTTGAAAAGTGCTAATAAAATGAATAAAAAGTAAATTATTGGCAAAAAATTTAAAATACATTAAAAACGTGCAGTTTTGATCGATCCAAGTTACGCAATGCCAAAAAAAATTACGATCAACTCAATCGAAAAATTTCTATTCTACTGCAAATCGACACTCGCAATAGGGGTGAATATCTTAAATTTTAAGTTGAGTATCTAGCAATCCAACGAAAAAAGTTTCATTAATTTCCATTCAGTATTTTCAGAGTGATACGGCCACAAACATACAGACAGACAGACACACAAAAATAAAGAAAAATTTTGGATTTGGATTCTACTAGTTTCATAATGGTCTCCCCAATAAATTTTTTGTTGATATCGGCCATGTACAGACATCGCCCTGTTACAATTTTATTATATTTAGAGAAAAAGAAATATACATCAAACCAAAATAAATGTTAAAAGAAAAAAAAATTTTATTATTTTTTTGAATACAAACAATTTTGCAGAATCAGGGTGTTAGTCTACTTAAAAAAAGATATTGCATTATGGGAAAGTCAAATTTCATAGATTTTTGGAACATTGTTGTTGATTTTCGGAAAAAAGATGTTTAAATCCAAAAAATGGACGGGAGCGCCCTCTGGCGGACGTTAAAAGAAAAAATTAATACCGGAAACTTATTTACCGACCCCAAAAATCCCCAGATGCATATAAAGAATGAAATTTTAATTAATTTTCAACACGGTTTTGAAACAAGTGAATCACTTTTTGGATAAAAAAAAGTTTATCGCAAAAACTGCTACCTCGAAATTCATGTTAGATATATAGTTTCTTCGGCAAAAATACTTGAAATGATCCAAATAATCATAATCGCCATGCGCCTCTGAGGCAAAAAAAAATAGGTAAAAAACTTTTTAAGTTAAACGGTTTTATGTTAAACATACATTGCAATATTTAAGATAAATGTACTAAAAACCAAAAAATAATAAAATAGATACAGTCGTGGGAATTATAAACATATGCATAGACTAGATTAAAATAAAACCGGGAAGCACGTCAATTGTCTACAAATTATCGACTTAATGTGCTATAGAAGAATCGTTTAATTCGTCGTTAGGCAGTTGGCCCGCAGACGGTGAGGAAATTACTTACTATTTTCTTGCTCATGGAAATACCAATAGTTATACACTCCATGTAAAAAAAAGAGATGTTTCAGCTAGTTTATCGTTGGACATTCACACTGCTGGCTGGCGAGGAATCGTTTCACTGCTCGTAGTGTGTCTTTAATCGACAAAACATATGATAAAAGTACTACTCGCTCACCACTATGAAACCCTAAAACTCGCTTATAATCGAGCTTGCTAGCTTGTTTCCACATTATAGCCCTACTTATCATACGTCCATCGTTGTCGGTTGAACAACTGCCTAATTATAGTGCAACATTACAAAACAAACATTTTAATCAACAATTGTAGACAATTGACGTGCTCCCCGGTTTTATTTTAATCTAGTCTATGCATATGTTTATAATTCCCACGACTGTATCTATTTTATTATTTTTTGGTTTTTAGTACATTTATCTTAAATATTGCAATGTATGTTTAACATAAAACCGTTTAACTTAAAAAGTTTTTAACCTATTTTTATTTTTTGGTTTTTAGTACATTTATCTTAAACATACATTAACATAAAACCGTTTAACTTAAAAAGTTTTTTTACCTGTTTTTTTAACCTAGCCTCATATTGCTCAGGTGTTTTTGACGCTAATTGTTCCCGTCGTTTCTGTAATCGACTATTTCTATCACCTTCACTTTCTTTCGCTCGTTTTGCTTTATACTTTTCTTTCGCTTTTTGAAGCTTTCGTTTCCGTTGTGTTGCAGTTTCTGTTTTATTTGTGTTGGTATTTTTTATATATTTTTTTTTACCATTTTGTTCCCACGAGTAATGGACATTTAAATATATAAGTCAGTGATTTTTTTATGTTTTGTGTTAGAAGTTGCTTTACACTTCACTTGTTTGAATTAATTTAAATCACTGTTTTTCACTATTATTAAGGGTTTTCGTTTATGTTCGTATTTGACATTTATCAATTATACGCGGTCTCAAGAATTTTTAAAAGAAGTAGCCTACTGCATTTGCAAAGATTTAAAATTAAATTTGAAATTTGTAATTGACATTTATCAATTATACGCGGTCTCAAGGATTTTTAAAAGAAGTAGCCTACTTCATTTTGCAAAGATTTAAAATTAACTTGGATGATTTAATATTTAATTTCGTATAGCTTTGTTAACCTAGAGATATTGACCACGAAATATTCCAGTTATATGAGGTACCACGCCTACTTTTTCACTATCCCCAGTTTTTCTGGAGGTGGTAGGGATTCGTCTTGAGATAGGTGGCAACCCTGTAAACCGCCCCAAGTGGCAACACCCACGAATATAATCTAAGAATGAATCATGCTATCTTTATGCCAAATTTCATTCAAATCGGTCAAGCAGATCCCGAGATATAAAGAAAAACATAAAATGCGGTTAGGTGGCAACTCTAGGTGGCAACCCTGCTTGAAATTGTCATATTTGGAATACGGACGAAGATACCTTTCATTTGATACCCATATTGGCATATCTAGCTCTATATTTATAAAACATTGAGATAGGTGGCAACCCTGTAAACCACCCCAAGTAGCAACACCCACGAATATAATCTTAGAATGAATCATGCTATCTATATGCTAAATTTCATTCAAAACGGTCAAGCAGATCCCGAGATATAAGGAAAAACATAAAATGCGGTTAGGTGGCAACTCTAGGTGGCAACCCTGCTTGAAATTGTCATATTTGGAATACGGACAAAGATACCTTTCATTTGATACCCATATTGGCATATCTAGCTCTATATTTAAAAAAAATTGAGATAGGTGGCAACCCTGTAAACCGTCCCAGGTGGCAACACCCAAACATAATTGTATTGTCACCAAAATCCAAAGTGTATGCAAAATTTCAGATTAATCGGTTGACAGGAAGAGGGTGAAATTTGAATTACTAAATTTGACCCAAGAATAAAACAAACGGGGTGAGCTAAATAAAACCGTTTAAAAATCGAACCTCTCTAATGTACATACATGCCAGAACGTCAAAATTTAGTGAACGATAATCAGGGATGGGCGAACCTACAAACAAACGACCAGCACATCTTGTGCTTGTATGAGTGTGATTTTGAGGAGACTATGGGGCCAATCGCTATATTCATAGCTTTTTTGTAAGATATTGCACTTAACGTTTGAAATATCGAAATTGCTATGATTCTGATGTGGAGTAATTATTTTAAAAATTGAAGCCAACCCTCAAAATAACAAGTCGTTTTTGCAAAATAACAAATCGTTTTTGCAAAATAACAAATTGCAAGCTAAGTTAATAATAAAATAAAACGGTCATCTGCAATTGCGCTTATTCCATTACACTGGTTTACAGCCAAAATGCACCAGAGACGCCCAGGGCGGATCCAGGATTTTTTTTTGGGGGGGGGCACGAACGCCCAACATGCAAAAAAATCAACAACTGAAATATCCTTATTTTATCTTCACAAGTAAACGGATATTAAGAACTTACATCAAAGTCAAAATAATAAAAATAGGTGAAAAACTTTTTAAGTTAAGCGGTTTTATGTTAAACATACATTGCAATATTTAAGATAAATGTACTAAAAACCAAAAAATAATAAAATAGATACAGTCGTGGGAAGTATAAACATATGCATAGACTAGATTAAAATAAAACCGGGAAGCACGTCAATTGTCTACAAATTATCGACTTAATGTGTGATAGAAGAATCGTTTAATTCGTCGTTAGGCAGTTGGCCCGCAGACGGTGAGGAAATTACTTACTATTTTCTTGCTCATGGAAATTCCAATAGTTATACACTCCATGTAAATAAAAGAGATGTTTCAGCTAGTTTATCGTTGGACATTCACACTGCTGGCTGGCGAGGAATCGTTTCACTGCTCGTAGTGTGTCTTTAATCGACAAAACATATGATAAAAGTACTACTCGCTCACCACTATGAAACCCTAAAACTCGCTTATAATCGAGCTTGCTAGCTTGTTTCCACATTATAGCCCTACTTATCACACGTCCATCGTTGTCTGTTGAACAACTGCCTAATTATAGTGCAACATTACAAAACAAACATTTTAATCAACAATTGTAGACAATTGACGTGCTCCCCGGTTTTATTTTAATCTAGTCTATGCATATGTTTATAATTCCCACGACTGTATCTATTTTATTATTTTTTGGTTTTTAGTACATTTATCTTAAATATTGCAATGTATGTTTAACATAAAACCGTTTAACTTAAAAAGTTTTTAACCTATTTTTATTTTTTGGTTTTTAGTACATTTATCTTAAATATTGCAATGTATGTTTAACATAAAACCGTTTAACTTAAAAAGTTTTTTTACCTGTTTTTTTAACCTAGCCTCATATTGCTCAGGTGTTTTTGACGCTAATTGTTCCCGTCGTTTCTGTAATCGACTATTTCTATCACCTTCACTTTCTTTCGCTCGTTTTGCTTTATACTTTTCTTTCGCTTTTTGAAGCTTTCGTTTCCGTTGTGTTGCAGTTTCTGTTTTATTTGTGTTTGTATTTTTTTTATATTTTTTTTACCATTTTTTTCCCACGAGTAATGGACATTTAAATATATAAGTCAGTGATTTCTTTTATGTTTTGTGTTAGAAGTTGCTTTACACTTCACTTGTTTGAATTAATTTAAATCACTGTTTTTCACTATTATTAAGGGTTTTCGTTTATGTTCGTATTTGACATTTATCAATTATACGCGGTCTCAAGAATTTTTAAAAGAAGTAGCCTACTGCATTTGCAAAGATTTAAAATTAAATTTGAAATTGGTAATTGACATTTATCAATTATACGCGGTCTCAAGAATTTTTAAAAGAAGTAGCCTACTGCATTTGCAAAGATTTAAAATTAAATTTGAAATTTGTAATTGACATTTATCAATTATACGCGGTCTCAAGAAGTTTTAAAAGAAGTAGCCTACTTCATTTTGCAAAGATTTAAAATTAACTTGGATGATTTAATATTTAATTTCGTATAGCTTTGTTAACCTAGAGATATTGACCACGAAATATTCCAGTTATATGGGAGGTACCACGCCTACTTTTTCACTATCCCCAGTTTTTCTGGAGGTGGTAGGGATTCGTCTTGAGATAGGTGGCAACCCTGTAAACCGCCCCAAGTGGCAACACCCACGAATATAATCTAAGAATGAATCATGCTATCTTTATGCCAAATTTCATTCAAATCGGTCAAGCAGATCCCGAGATATAAAGAAAAACATAAAATGCGGTTAGGTGGCAACTCTAGGTGGCATCCCTGCTTGAAATTGTCATATTTGAAATACGGACGAAGATACCTTTCATTTGATACCCATATTGGCATATCTAGCTCTATATTTAGAAAACATTGAGATAGGTGGCAACCCTGTAAACCACCCCAAGTGGCAACACCCACGAATATAATCTTATAATGAATCATGCTATCTATATGCTAAATTTCATTCAAAACGGTCAAGCAGATCCCGAGATATAAGGAAAAACATAAAATGCGGTTAGGTGCCAACCCTGCTTGAAATTGTCATATTTGGAATACGGACGAAGATACCTTTCATTTGATACCCATATTGGCATATCTAGCTCTATATTTAAAAAAAATTGAGATAGGTGGCAACCCTGTAAACCGTCCCAGGTGGCAACACCCAAACATAATTGTATTGTCACCAAAATCCAAAGTGTATGCAAAATTTCAGATTAATCGGTTGACAGGAAGAGGGTGAAATTTGAATTACTAAATTTGACCCAAGAATAAAACAAACGGGGTGAGCTAAATAAAACCGTTTAAAAATCGAACCTCTCTAATGTACATACATGCCAGAACGTCAAAATTTAGTGAACGATAATCAGGGATGGGCGAACCTACAAACAAACGACCAGCACATCTTGTGCTTGTATGAGTGTGATTTTGAGGAGACTATGGGGCCAATCGCTATATTCATAGCTTTTTTGTAAGATATTGCACTTAACGTTTGAAATATCGAAATTGCTATGATTCTGATGTGGAGTAATTATTTTAAAAATTGAAGCCAACCCTCAAAATAACAAGTCGTTTTTGCAAAATAACAAATCGTTTTTGCAAAATAACAAATTGCAAGCTAAGTTAATAATAAAATAAAACGGTCATCTGCAATTGCGCTTATTCCATTACACTGGTTTACAGCCAAAATGCACCAGAGACGCCAAGGGCGAATCCAGGATTTTTTTTTGGGGGGGGACACGAACGCCCAACATGCAAAAAAATCAACAACTGAAATATGCTTATTTTATCTTCACAAGTACACGGATATTAAGAACTTACATCAAAGTCAAAATAATAAAAATAGGTAAATAACTTTTTAAGTTAAACGGTTTTATGTTAAACATACATTGCAATATTTAAGATAAATGTACTAAAAACCAAAAAATAATAAAATAGATACAGTCGTGGGAATTATAAACATATGCATAGACTAGATTAAAATAAAACCGGGAAGCACGTCAATTGTCTACAAATTATCGACTTAATGTGCGATAGAAGAATCGTTTAATTCGTCGTTAGGCAGTTGGCCCGCAGACGGTGAGGAAATTACTTACTATTTTCTTGCTCATGGAAATTCCAATAGTTATACACTCCATGTAAATAAAAGAGATGTTTCAGCTAGTTTATCGTTGGACATTCACACTGCTGGCTGGCGAGGAATCGTTTCACTGCTCGTAGTGTGTCTTTAATCGACAAAACATATGATAAAAGTACTACTCGCTCACCACTATGAAACCCTAAAACTCGCTTATAATCGAGCTTGCTAGCTTGTTTCCACATTATAGCCCTACTTATCACACGTCCATCGTTGTCGGTTGAACAACTGCCTAATTATAGTGCAACATTACAAAACAAACATTTTAATCAACAATTGTAGACAATTGACGTGCTCCCCGGTTTTATTTTAATCTAGTCTATGCATATGTTTATATTTAATTCCCACGACTGTATCTATTTTATTATTTTTTGGTTTTTAGTACATTTATCTTAAATATTGCAATGTATGTTTAACATAAAACCGTTTAACTTAAAAAGTTTTTTACCTATTTTTATTTTTTGGTTTTTAGTACATTTATCTTAAACATTGCAATGTATGTTTAACATAAAACCGTTTAACTTAAAAAGTTTTTTTACCTGTTTTTTTAACCTAGCCTCATATTGCTCAGGTGTTTTTGACGCTAATTGTTCCCGTCGTTTCTGTAATCGACTATTTCTATCACCTTCACTTTCTTTCGCTCGTTTTGCTTTATACTTTTCTTTCGCTTTTTGAAGCTTTCGTTTCCGTTGTGTTGCAGTTTCTGTTTTATTTGTGTTTGTATTTTTTATATTTTTTTTTACCATTTTGTTCCCACGAGTAATGGACATTTAAATATATAAGTCAGTGATTTTTTTTATGTTTTGTGTTAGAAGTTGCTTTACACTTCACTTGTTTGAATTAATTTAAATCACTGTTTTTCACTATTATTAAGGGTTTTCGTTTATGTTCGTATTTGACATTTATCAATTATACGCGGTCTCAAGAATTTTTAAAAGAAGTAGCCTACTGCATTTGCAAAGATTTAAAATTAAATTTGAAATTGGTAATTGACATTTATCAATTATACGCGGTCTCAAGAATTTTTAAAAGAAGTAGCCTACTGCATTTGCAAAGATTTAAAATTAAATTTGAAATTTGTAATTGACATTTATGAATTATACGCGGTCTCAAGAATTTTTAAAAGAAGTAGCCTACTTCATTTTGCAAAGATTTAAAATTAACTTGGATGATTTAATATTTAATTTCGTATAGCTTTGTTAACCTAGAGATATTGACCACGAAATATTCCAGTTGTATGGGAGGTACCACGCCTACTTTTTCACTATCCCCAGTTTTTCTGGAGGTGGTAGGGATTCGTCTTGAGATAGGTGGCAACCCTGTAAACCGCCCCAAGTGGCAACACCCACGAATATAATCTAAGAATGAATCATGCTATCTTTATGCCAAATTTCATTCAAATCGGTCAAGCAGATCCCGAGATATAAAGAAAAACATAAAATGCGGTTAGGTGGCAGCTCTAGGTGGCAACCCTGCTTGAAATTGTCATATTTGGAATACGGACGAAGATACCTTTCATTTGATACCCATATTGGCATATCTAGCTCTATATTTAGAAAACATTGAGATAGGTGGCAACCCTGTAAACCACCCCAAGTGGCAACCTAACCGCATTTTATGTTTTTCCTTATATCTCGGGATCTGCTTGACCGTTTTGAATGAAATTTAGCATATTGGATAAATGAGCGCTACGGTCCGGCAGAGGTCGCAGCAGGCAGTTCAACACACCACATTTGACACAAAACCATGTAACACATTCGAAGACACATATGTACATACACACCCAAAACACAACACAACACACCACACAAACTGTCACACATTGTTTACAATCATCACTTTTTGTAAAAAGTAAAAGCGATAACACGCATCGACCCGCGCAATAAAGCATTCGTATTTTAAATTTATCCCGCGCTATTATTATTGGTATTTTCCGGAGTAAGTAGTGCCGCAGATCTCCCGTGTGTTCGAGTGAGTGCCCCCCAACCCACCTGTGAATTAAGTGCCCCCTAGGCCCCATGCCAAGTTAATTATGGTCCTTCGAGCCGTAAAGAAAGGCACCCAAGGAAATTAAAAAAAAAAAATATATATATATACAGTAGAATCGCGCAAAAGTTAACTCGCGAGAAAGTTAAACCTTCGGCTAAGTTGAACGATTTTGAGCGTCCACGTACCGCTCTAAAAAGTTAACTTTTCTTTAACTTTTTCGAGCTTATCTATTTTTTTAAACCCAAACGTTTGTTTGGCAAGAAAAACAAGCTCGGGTATTCCCCTTATTGCTATGTATTCCCCGAATTTCTATGTAAAAAATTATTGTCGGTGTCGGTTGGTACATACGTAGTTTGTCATGAACGTTTGAGCTTCTGAGTTGTTTATAGTTAGTGTGTTAAAAAATGTCAACTAAGCAGAAAAAATCATTGCAAATCAGATTAAATTTGCATCAAAAAGCTGAGATTTTAAGAAAAATCGATGAAGGTATTCGTGGAAATCGATTGGCAAATCGATTCAAATCAGATATCAGATCTTATTAATATGCGCACGAAAATTGTCAGGAGCTATTACACAAAATAAAAGAAACAAACAAGTCTCGACCGCTTCTTTAAACCAGCCCTTACAAATTAATATGTACGTATGTATGTATGTAAAATGTGAAAAAGTACAAACTAAATCTAAGTTTCTGTTTTGTTACGAGTAAAAGTGAGTCATGCAAATAAATTGAACGTATTATATTCCCAAAATTATGTTTATTTCCGTGTTTTTTTTCAAATTCGAGAACCCTTTGGAAAAGTTAATATTCCGGAAAAGTAAAACACCCTTGGAACGGTTTGGTTAACTTTTTCGCGATTCTACTGTACATATATACATTTATACAGTCCACACAAACAAACAAAATAAACAAAAACTGTGAAAAAGTATAATTAAAAGGACACTACAGTGACTGCAAAGAAAAAAAACAGAGAAAATTTAAAATTTTAAATAAAAGAAATACATAGAAAGGAAAATTATTGTCGGGCGCGCACGTAAAACCAAAAACAAACAAAACGCCATACATAATTGAATACAAAGAACACATCAAGACGTTAACAACAGGAAATTAACATCGGGCGGCACTGAAAACAACAACAATAATAACATCAAAGGCAACGACAACAACAAAACAAACACACAGAAAAGCAAGAAGATCATCAGGAACAGTCAACGAGGGAACCTCAAAAGGAAGTTTGGGTCACAACAACGTCACCCCCCCCCCCCCCCTCCAGAAATTATATTCGCCCACCCCCCTTAAAAATCACAGTGAGTTGTATCGTTGCTAATTTTCACATACATACATACCTTGATAAAAACCGTAAACCTAAAATTTATAAAGATATTTATACATACATATATTCTCAGTGGAAAATTTTCAAAAACCACTAGCGACAAAAAGACGGTATACAATCTATATATGTATACACTAATAAATCCCCGTTGTACCTATTAAAAAGAAAAAAGTTTCCTCTTTTCAATTTTACTTTGGACCCTACGAAAGAGTGCAACAAAATTGATATTGATCAAAATCAAACCAAACTACTGCTTATTTTTTCGTGTTGTCAAGCACAAAAAACCCTCCAACAACAAGTAAAGATTCAAGTGTTCACTTGCAAATTTTTCCCGCAATACCCCCTCTGCTTGCATTCCCATATACATAAATAAGTCGAGCAAAGGCAGGATTGTGTAAAGAAAATAAGCAGTACAAGGAATTGAAATCAAAGTCTTAACAAAACTCAGCCAGAGACTCCTCCAAAAACAAATATACATATACTCGACCACAAAGCTACAGTCCAGCATAGCAATAGTCAAAAACTAATTAAGTTCCTTGCACCCAAAAAGAAGGTAATTTGACGAACCGAAAAAAGCAAAACAAAATAATAACAAATTCAAATCTGTTTCGCCTATTGTTTGCCTGTATAGAGATAAACAATCACACAAACTTGTGTACAGCCACCCTCCCACTAAACAATAAACAAACAAGCGCACATATATATATTGAAACTTGTTCTGGTAAGAATTACCCCCCAAAAAATTGTGTGCACCGTCTCATTAAAATAAATTTTTTCTTCATCAGCACCCCATTCAAGTTTTTCGTTAAATCAGATCACTTATCAAAAAATAAATTTAGAAACAACACTAGCGTGCAAAAAATAAGCAACAATTTCGGAAAACCCATAGACTGCCCGAAATCAATATAAATACCTATATATATTGATACACTATATAATTTGAACACCCGGTTTGATTAAAAGTTAAACATTATCTCTGATTTAAAAACTATAGTCGCGAGTAAAATAAAAGCAGCTTACTTAAATAAAAAATGGCCCCACCCCTACTAGAGGCACCCAAGACGGGTGACGATGAAAAACTCCAAAGTAGCCCCGCAGAAAACACCCGCACCAAACTCGGGGCAAAGCCAAAGAAAGGCAAAGACTTTTCACCCACGAAGTTCATAGCAGAGAGTGACAGACTTATTAAGTACTGCACTAAATTTTCCTCGACCTCAATAGAAGATAACACTGAATCTGTTTTGATAATAAAAAATAAAAGTCTCGACGAGTTTTGGGCCCGCCTCCAGCCCACATATGATAATATTTTAGAGACTGATGATTCCGATTTACCGGAGGGCTTCAAAGCTTCAGCGGAATCAAAGTATGAAAACTGCCTGGACCTGTATGAAGAAACTAAAGCTATGATCTCCGATCAGCTTAACATGCTAGGGACACGTAACGCCCCTCTCCCTCCCCCGAAAGATCCCCAAACCAAAGAAGCGAACTCAGGCACTTATCTCAAAGTGCCAGCTTGTGATACCGAAGTGTTTTACGGGGGCTACGACGAATGGCCGTCCTTTAGAGACATGTTTTCTGCCGTATATATTAAGCATCCGAAGTTATCACAAGCGCAAAAGTTGTACCATCTCAGGCTCAAAACAAAAGGCCAGGCAGGCACTATAGTAAAGCAATTCGCACTCAGCGATGACAACTTTAATCTGGCTTGGGAGGCTCTTAAAGACAGATATGAAAATACAAGAGCACTGGTAGATAAGCAAGTAGCGATTTTGATGAGTATACCCAAAATTCAAAGAGAAACAAGCGAAGAGTTTATTAAACTACAGTCCACTGTAAGCAACTGCCTATCAGTTTTATCAACCCAGAAGATCCCCACGGATAACTGGGACCCCATTCTGGTACATTTATGCGCCTCTGCATTACCAGAAAAATCGCTACTGCTATGGGAACAATCTCTTACGTCCCGAAAAATATTCCCTACATGGCAGCAAATGAAAGAGTTCTTAACTACCCAGTACGAAATCGCAGAGAGGGTAGACACAAAAGCATCTAAGCCCAAAACGATGCAGAATGATTATCATAAAAGCTTCACAAAACCCCAAGATAGTCTCAATAACCGAAGCTACAATCGATCGCAAACGTATGCATCTGAAAGCAGATATGCGACGTGCGAAGCTTGCGGAGGAAGTCATGCCTTACGATCTTGCGAGAAATTCAAAAAAATGTCAATAAACGAGAGATATAATTTGATAAAAAATAAGAATCTCTGCATCAACTGTCTTGCACGCTCCCACCTTTTGAAAGACTGTGATAGTAATTTTAACTGTGTGTATTGCCATATGAGACATCATTCGATGCTCCACATGAATAACAATACTCATACCCCCCAAAATAGTTCTCACCCCAGAAGAACAACAGGTCTAGTTGCAACAGCAACACCTGACAATATCGAAATGCATAATCCCGAAATGCAAAATAATCAAAACGCAACAGAAACGCCCTGTTGCTCACATGCAGCGAATGTACAAGCGCTGCATTCAAATCATGAAAGTAAAATCCTGTTGCCAACTGCCATAGTCTCCATAGAACACAAAGGAGAACTATTCAAACTTCGAGCTCTAATCGATCAATGCTCACAAAGATCCTTTATCTCGTCTAAAATCCAAAACCGGTTGAGACTCCCTACTCAATCGTCAAACTTTGAAATTTCAGGGATGGGCGGAGGAGTGGTACAAAACTCCAATAAAATGTGCTCATTAACCCTGGTTTCCCCCGATGCGAATGTTAGAATACAGGCACAAGCCATTGTATTACCGAAGCTCACAAATATGCTCCCCAATTATACACTAAATAGCAATGATAGACAAAAATTTGCTCATTTGAAGCTGGCAGACCCCAACTGCCACACCCCTGCTCAGATAGATATCCTATTAGGCAGTGACCTCATACCCCAGACTATGTTGGATGGTATTGAGAAACTCTCAAATACATTGTTAGCCCAAAATACCATCTTCGGATGGATCCTAAGTGGTCAAGTGGCAGAAAAAATATCTTCATTCACAACCCAAGTTGAAGATATGCCAAACGAAGTCCTCAATTCCCAACTCAAAAGGTTCTGGGAGTTGGAAGAGCTTCCCCCCATGCAAGTCATCACCCCAGAAGATAAAGCTTGCGAAGACTACTACGCAGCCACAACGACGCGTGCAGAAAACGGTCGATACATCGTACGACTCCCCTTCAAACCAGAATTCCCCAACACTCTCGCCTTAGGTCGCTCCCGAACCGCTGCAATTCAGCAGTTTTTAAGTATGGAAAACAACCTACTTAAAAAAGGTGAGTTAAAATCAGTATATGATGGTGTTCTGGAAGAATATCTCGAATTGGATCATATGGAAAAAGCAAATTCATATGAAAAAATAACCCAAGGTAAATATACCTCATTTTACCTTCCCCATCACGCCGTGCTAAGACCTGACAAAAAACCACAAAGGTCAGAGTAGTCTTCAACGCCTCAAAATCCACCAGCTCCGGTAACTCTCTTAATGATGTGCTATACACCGGTCCCACATTACAACCAGATTTAATGCTCCTCATATTAAATTGGCGTATGTATAAATACGTTTTCAATGGTGATGTCGAAAAAATGTACAGACAGATTCTGGTACATAAAGACGATCAAGATTACCAGCGTATAATATTTCGAAACTCACCAGATAGTCAAATACTTGACTATAAACTCAAAACCGTGACATTTGGCGTCAATTGCGCCCCCTTCTTAGCAATTCGAACTCTGCACGAACTAGCAGATGAACTAAGGTTCAAATACCCCAAAGCAACCCCGGTGTTAAAAACACAGACATATGTGGACGACATCCTGTCGGGAAGCCACAGCATCCCACTTGCTTGCGAATCACTATCCCAAGTGATAAAAGCCCTCAGCTCAGCAGGGTTCCCCCTAAAAAAGATTACTGCAAATCACCCCGAAATACTCCAGAATATAGATCCAGATCACCTACTGGACTCAAATTTCCTAGTTTTTGAAAAGGAGAGTACAACAAAAACTCTTGGCATTCAATGGAATGCCATTACAGACAAATTCTCATATACCCTTGAGTCAATAATGGCCATATCAGCCAAAACAAAACGGCAAATCCTGTCTTCTGTGGCAAAACTTTTCGACCCCGCAGGATGGCTCGCGCCAGTAATGATCCAAGCAAAAATGCTTATTCAAGATCTATGGCTAGACGGAACTGATTGGGACGAGTCAGTGAAACCATTGCGCTTGCAGAAATGGTCCCAATTCGCGAACGATTTACACTCCATCTCGCAGATACAGATACCTCGATGGGTCAACTTTTCTCCCGACCACCAAGTTGAAGTACACGGATTCTGTGATGCATCCGAAAAGGCATATTGCGCGACTATATATGTACGCACGCAACTTTGTGGCAAAACAAATTGCCAATTGCTTGCCGCAAAAAGTAAGGTCGCCCCTCTAAAGACCGTAAGCCTACCACGGCTTGAGCTATGCGGCGCACTCCTCCTAGCCAAATTAGCCTCAACCGTACGAAACCATCTACATCTTAACGATAGCAAACTGTATCTGTGGTCTGACTCGGAAATTGTCTTAGCCTGGCTTGAAAAACCACCCCACACTTGGAAGACGTACGTTTCCAATCGTACTGCTCATGCTGCTTATGGGAATCCGCCGTTAAGAGCTTCAAAATACATTTCAAAAAGGTCGCTGGAACTCAAAAGTTCACTTTCGAGGAGTTCACCACGCTACTTACTCGAATCGAAGCCGTTCTCAATTCACGGCCCCTCTCTGCACTCTCGCAAGACCCCTCCGATTTTACTGCCCTCACACCCGGGCATTTCCTTACAGGAGCACCACTTCTGGCCACCCCTGAGCCACGTGCTGACTCTCTTTCACTTTTAAATAGATGGGAACGAATCAAAGCGTTACAACACGAATTCAGCCACCGATGGAAGGAGGAGTATCTCAAAGACCTCCATAAACGATACCGGTGGAAAGACACACAAAAGGCCCCAAATATTGGAGAATGCGTCCTTATAAGCGACGACTGTCTCCCCCCAACAGAATGGCGACTTGGCCGCATCGAAAAGGTTCATCATGGCCCCGATGGTCATATCCGAGTCGTAGACCTCCGTACTCAGAACGGAGTTCTGACTAGACCCCTCGTCAAACTATGCTTCCTGCCCCATAAAGATTAAGATCCCCATTTTTCCCATGAAATCAAATCTCCAAGTCGCGAAAGATTTAGATACACCAAATAGTCCCAACGATACCCCATATAAAATCTCACTCAGTTAAAAAACTGCCTACCCTTAGCATGCAAACCCATGTAAACCACACTTTCTTTCTCTCCCGATAGAGATCATGGATGTCAAGATGAGGGACGCATCGGATTCCACCTCCGCTCACCCTAGCACCGCAACCGGACGCCGCACCGAGCTTCCAGTCGCGCAGCCCCGGCGCACCAACGCGCCCCCCATAGCGGCACCCCAGGTAGCACCACGTAATCGCGTGTCTCGAGCCGTGGCAGCTCCACCGGAGTTGCCATCGGCCGAACCGACGCTCTCCGTTGATCGTTCGGCGCTACGATGTGGACTGTGCCACCGTCCACATGCACTACGCTTATGTCCCATTTTCCGGGGCATGCCGCCACCGCAACGCCGACAAGTGGCATCCGCACATGGCTATTGCCTAAACTGTCTCGCTCAGACGCATGTCGCAGCGCAATGCACGTCACCTAATGTATGCCAGCTGTGCTACCAGCCCCACCACACGCTTTTACACCGCGTTCCAAGCGGAAATTCGGTCGCTATGGGAGTCCACCGACGTCGACTACCAGCCAACTCAACAGCGCATCGCAGCGGGCATCAACCACCAGCTGCCGTTCCTCGACGCCGCCGCCCAACGGTTCATCCAGCCCCGCAGCATCAACAGCATCGTCGTCCCTACCGGCCTCCCCATGCTTCGCATCCTCGTTCGCAGCCTCGGTCGATTCACCGACGCACCACCGGGCTTAGCAACGTCGTAGAAACGCTGCAACAACTCCAACGCTTACTAGGCTAAGTATTCGCCTAGGGGGGCCGGGATGGATAAATGAGCGCTACGGTCCGGCAGAGGTCGCAGCAGGCAGTTCAACACACCACATTTGACACAAAACCATGTAACACATTCGAACACACATATGTACATACACACCCAAAACACAACACAACACACCACACAAACTGTCACACATTGTTTACAATCATCACTTTTTGTAAAAAGTAAAAGCGATAACACGCATCGACCCGCGCAATAAAGCATTCGTATTTTAAATTTATCCCGCGCTATTATTATTGGTATTTTCCGGAGTAAGTAGTGCCGCAGATCTCCCGTGTGTTCGAGTGAGTGCCCCCCAACCCACCTGTGAATTAAGTGCCCCCTAGGCCCCATGCCAAGTTAATTACATATAGATAGCATGATTCATTCTAAGATTATATTCGTGGGTGTTGCCACTTGGGGTGGTTTACAGGGTTGCCACCTATCTCAATGTTTTCTAAATATAGAGCTAGATATGCCAATATGGGTATCAAATGAAAGGTATCTTCGTCCGTATTCCAAATATGACAATTTCAAGCAGGGTTGCCACCTAGAGCTGCCACCTAACCGCATTTTATGTTTTTCTTTATATCTCGGGATCTGCTTGACCGATTTGAATGAAATTTGGCATAAAGATAGCATGATTCATTCTTAGATTATATTCGTGGGTGTTGCCACTTGGGGCGGTTTACAGGGTTGCCACCTATCTCAAGACGAATCCCTACCACCTTCAGAAAAACTGGGGATAGTGAAAAAGTAGGCGTGGTACCTCCCATACAACTGGAATATTTCGTGGTCAATATCTCTATGTTAACAAAGCTATACGAAATTAAATATTAAATCATCCAAGTTAATTTTAAATCTTTGCAAAATGAAGTAGGCTACTTCTTTTAAAAATTCTTGAGAGCGCGTATAATTGATAAATGTCAATTACAAATTTCAAATTTAATTTTAAATCTTTGCAAATGCAGTAGGCTACTTCTTTTAAAAATTCTTGAGACCGCGTATAATTGATAAATGTCAATTACCAATTTCAAATTTAATTTTAAATCTTTGCAAATGCAGTAGGCTACTTCTTTTAAAAATTCTTTAGACCGCGTATAATTGATAAATGTCAATTACCAATTTCAAATTTAATTTTAAATTTTTGCAAATGCAGTAGGCTACTTCTTTTAAAGATTTTTGAGACCACGTATAATTGAAACTCAATAAATAAATTTGAGTTTTTTTGAAGACGCCTCAGAGAGATGTACCGCGCGCGTTCTGTTTATCATAATCGTAACGTTTAGATAAAAATAATAATAGTGAAAAACAGTGATTTAAATTAATTGAAACAAGGGAAGTGTAAAGCAACTTCTAACACAAAACATAAAAAAATCGTAACGTTTAGATAAAAAAAACAGGTAAAAAAACTTTTTAAGTTAAACGGTTTTATGTTAAATATACATTGCAATGTTTAAGATAAATGTACTAAAAACAAAAAAATAAAAATAGGTAAAAAACTTTTTAAGTTAAACGGTTTTATGTTAAACATACATTGCAATATTTAAGATAAATGTACTAAAAACCAAAAAATAATAAAATAGATACAGTCGTGGGAATTATAAACATATGCATAGACTAGATTAAAATAAAACCGGGGAGCACGTCAATTGTCTACAATTGTTGATTAAAATGTTTGTTTTGTAATGTTGCACTATAATTAGGCAGTTGTTCAACCGACAACGATGGAGATAAGTAGGGCTATAATGTGGAAACAAGCTAGCAAGCTCGATTATAAGCGAGTTTTAGAGTTTCATAGTGGTGAGCGAGTAGTACTTTTATCATATATTTTGTCGATTAAAGACACACTACGAGCAGTGAAACGATTCCTCGCCAGCCAGCAGTGTGAATGTCCAACGATAAACTAGCTGAAACATCTCTTTTATTTACATGGAGTGTATAACTATTGGAATTTCCATGAGCAAGAAAATAGTAAGTAATTTCCTCACCGTCTGCGGGCCAACTGCCTAACGACGAATTAAACGATTCTTCTATCGCACATTAAGTCGATAATTTGTAGACAATTGACGTGCTTCCCGGTTTTATTTTAATCTAGTCTATGCATATGTTTATAATTCCCACGACTGTATCTATTTTATTATTTTTTGGTTTTTAGTACATTTATCTTAAATATTGCAATGTATGTTTAACATAAAACCGTTTAACTTAAAAAGTTTTTTACCTATTTTTATTTTTAACATATTTTGTTTGTCTTGTGGCAGATTAGATTGTATTTCTTCTCTAAGAAGATGTATTCGTTTGGCCGATTCACGGAAGAAAGTGGCAGTACTTGCTATAACCCCTACTGCATTTCTTACACTGGGTACGGTAAAGGCTGAGCTAATAGCCAAGTTAAGCCGGTGGCTTGCGCAGTGGGTAAAAAAGGCTAAGGGCTGAACATTTAATATACGTGCCTGAACACCTTTTAGTTTGCTGCTCATGTTTGCTCCTCCATCATAAACTTGACCACGGCACATTTTAATGTCAAGGTCATGCTTTTCTAATGCATTCAGAATAGTTTGTGCAATGCTTTCATCAGTGGTTTCGACAACTTCAATGAACATAAGAAAATCTTCCTTTATTTCGATTTCATCCGCATCGAAATAGCGAATGCTAATTGATAACTGTTCACAAACGGAAACATCTGTGGTCTCATCAGCCATAATGGTAAAATATTTGGATTTTTTAATTTTGGTCACTATTTTATTGGTGATCAACTCGCCACAGCATTCAATTAAGTCATTTTGTGTTGACTTACTTATATACGAAGCATTTTTAGCGCTATATCTTATATGTTCCTTAAGTATTTCATCCCCAGCATCGATTCGAAATTTGAGCAAAGCGCTAAAGTTTCCTTCCCCATGTTTAGAAGAGCTTTGCAAGTCTAATTCGCCGTCATCTCTGTGACCTCTCAAAGGTATGTTTTGCCTACCACAAAATATCACTGTCTTTATAATGGGAATCAGTTTTTTACGATTATTTTCGATTATTTCCCTTTCCTGGGATCTCATTTGGTCAACTATATCTAACGATTTTCCCTCCATCACCATCAAAAAATTTTGGGATGCTACCATGTTCGCTTTGTGGTAATTCGCGTTCTCATGGTGTGCGATCGTCTCAATTGCCTTTTTATATTTTACTAGTGGTTCCGACACCAGTCTTCCCAGCTTCACATCATTTGTACCCGCTTCACGTCGACCAAAGAGCACACACACTTTGCATAATCCGCCGCCAGCAATTTTACTATATGCTAGACATTCATGGTCCCTTAACCAGCTTTTTTGAAAAGACCGGTTCTTTTTTCCCTCGCTCTTCAGTGGAAACTTAAATTCTGCAGTAGGTTGCCAGGTATACTTCAACCACTGGTACCGTTCCTCATCAGAAAGCCCGCCTTGCCTGCCGAGTAGAGAACCTAAAATCATAAATGGATTAGACAATGCAGCAAAATTGTACGTAATTTATAAAAAGGAGAGAAAGGTAAATCTTGGCATATAGTACAATGGTGCGTTTCAACCTAAAATAACATGTGATAACGGTAATCTGTGCCGATTTT
Source organism: Sphenella marginata (assembly GCA_951509765.1). Lineage (NCBI taxonomy): Eukaryota > Metazoa > Arthropoda > Insecta > Diptera > Tephritidae > Sphenella > Sphenella marginata. The sequence continues at coordinate 46,050,152 of OX608078.1, forward strand.
TAGTTAAAGTTTTATCTAACGGATTATACTAAGTTCGCAAAAAAGTCCATTAAGGCTTCAAAAACACATTATTTTAATATCGTTTTCATTAGACTCGGCCAAACTAAAAAAATAATTTGGGTGTGGTTGCTGAGTGACCTTGCTCAATCCCGACTCTTGCGTCCTCTTTCGTACACTCTGGGCAACGTGGGCTTCCTAGGCTCGCGGCAGAAAGAGAGGGAGCCCCGGTGGGGCCACTCTGACGTATTTGGTTTAAGGGCTCACCGAGGTCTTTTTCGCAGCGTCTGTACACCAGGAGGTGCGGTTGCAAGCGGGCGTCTGTCTTGGATCAAGTGGCTCGCTATATAAAGGGTTGTGCTCTGGGTTTGGGACCAGCCACGTAAAAACCAACACCAATGAAACCAAAACCCCTTTCCGGGGAAGGATCCGCTGCCCGACTGGTTGATGTCCTCACGAACGCAAAGGCTGACATCACCGCCCTGCAGGAAATACGATGGACGGGACAAGGAAAGACGACCATCGAACCTTGTGACGTATACTACAGTGGCCAGACACACAGCAAATCGCGTGGTGTAAGACTACTAGCGTTCACCCCTGTGGACGAGCATCTCGCTGCGATCCGCATCAAGGCGAGGTTTTTCAACAAACATTTATCTGCGCCTATGCGCCGACCCTAGCTCCACCTAATCATGTATAGCTCAGGAATAAATTGAGCAATTCCAAAACCATTAATAACTTTTGTAATAATCCATCAATTTTCTGGGATGAAAGCTCATTTGTTTTGTAATAAAACAGAGCTTACAGAGAAAAAAAAATATCTGGAACAAAATTAAAAGTTTTCGATATCCTTTCCTGCAAAATACACATTTTTTACATTTTTCAAAAAAAGGTAAAAATCCGTGTTGATTGCTCATTATCTTCGAGCCACAGGGCCTAGCGAAAAGTTTTGTATGCATGGCTTACAGGAAATTTTATTATGGTTCAGTTATGCTTGCATAGCATGGCAATACATTGCATGGGTTCTGTCATTTTCGATATCTGTTAAATGGGTTTTACATGTATTCGATTATACAACGCATGGCAACCCAGAGCATGGCATAGAAGTCTGTTGAATTTTGATCTCTATGTAACTTAACATACCTACTGTCAAAGCTTTTGCTTATTATTCTTATAAATTTTAGTAAAAAACAAATAAAAGCGTTGTAATGGAAGAAGAAAAGCTGAAAGAATGTGTGCGAGCTCATGAAATTCTGTATGTTTCGCGAATATCTGATTTTGAGGGGCTGTGAGTTGTGCGAAGTATAATCAACATTTTCTTTTACGTGCTGTGTATTGCTTTGCTATGCCCTGCTATGCAAGCTTAACTGAACCATTAGCTTTTAAAATTTTCAAACCGTTTTGGAATTTTTCAATTTGTTCTTTAAAAATGCTTAAAGTAGGAACATAAGAATTGGTATAAAGTTATAGGATGACAGCACCATTCTCACCCATAAAACTCGTGGTTAACCAAAAAGGAGCGTGGTACCTCCCATACAATCCAACTTTTAACTAAACAAAATTTCTAAACCCACAAGGATTACACTACTCACCTATATCCCGTTCCTGTAGTGCGTTGCTCGTTTAGGCTGTTGCCACTGATGTACTCGCCGGCTCCGCGGAATGTAATTGAACACCGCTCACTTTATCAGGAAGTACATCATTACACCTTTGCTTCTTCGGATGGAAGAACGCGCATACAATAATCACTCACTAACAACTTCACAACTTTTCATGGACTATTTGACCAATCGAATAATTAATCACTTTTGTTAACTTGTAGCGCAATAAAATAAGAAAATAAAGCACTCCTGCGGCACAAAGATAGTAGGCGTTGCGGTACAAATTCATATGAATTTTTATGCATCGCACTATGGGAATTCTTAATAAAACTTGTCTCAAAAATAAATTTTTCGCAAATCAAAAGAGTAGATTTATGTAAAGCATTATGCATGGTGCCAAAAAATTGTCGTTTGCTATGAATATTTCCTCAAACGATTTCGCGATGATCAACCCCTCGGAAATAGGCGTGGCAGTAACCCTTTTTATGCTTTACAAAATGGGAGATATGTAACTAAAATTAAGGTTAATAAATGAGTCGAATTACCTATATACATATGTATGAAAGGTTGGGAGTAAAAGTAAAAAATATGTTTAATGCAAGTGAAGCAAACCTTATAAAATGTTTGTTACAATCACATAAATAAGGATTGTACAGTAAAAGTCAGGCTAATCGTTTTTTCATTAAAAGTAAGAGATATGTTTTATTTTTCCAACCATATTTCCGACTTTAAATGAAAAAAGCAATTTGTCTGACTTTTATTGTAGATACAATATTTTTTTACACTTTTACTTTAAATATACGTTTTTCATTTAACTACCCTGGCCTTTCATATGTATATGTCTACATATGAGCAACCTTATAAAGTAGTGTTATTCATAGTAAACTACAGAAATCCAAAAAAAAATATTAATTTTGCAAAAAACTTCACAACTAAACTTTGACAACTCGTTTTTGACCATTTGCCAAAATTATGCTGCGTTTTACGCTCGAAAAACTTTGCATGAAAATGGATTTTAAAAAGTTCCCTAAAAATTTGACTTTGAGGCAAGTTAATAATAATAATAATAATTGAGGCAAGTTTTTCCAAAATGTCCCATCGTGCGGAGGTCGCGTAGACTCGAATTTGAAATTTTAACAGCATTGCAAAAAATAGTTGCAATTTAAAACCTTAAGGGTTCTTGTGGGCAAACTTGGCAAACCTCATACACAAACCGAATATTGCCAATACCCACAAAAAATTCGTATAAGGGATTATAAGGAATAAGGTATACGGCTGCATCACATTATAATAAGTTTATCATAGCGTAGACTCGAATTTGAAATTTTAACAGCATTGCAAAAAATAGTTGCAATTTAAAACCTTAAGGGTTCTTGTGGGCAAACTTAGCAAACCTCATACACAAACCGAATATTGCCAATACCCACAAAAAATTCGTATAAGGGATTATAAGGAATAAGGTATACGGCTGCATCACATTATAATAAGTTTATCATAGTTCCTCTATGGCCTTACAACAATTCTTATAATAAGTTCATTATATTCACTTTTCTTTTTATAATATTGCCTAACTTACATGTTCTATCAGGCCTTATGCGTAAGGTTGTCTCACAGAGAGAGATTCTTTTAATTAATCTTCATTTAAGACTTACTTAATGACATAAGTAAAGAAAAAAATGTATATTATAAGTAATTTTGCATACAACGGAATTCGTTACAAATTTAAGGCCTTATATTACGTTCACGTTGAGCCATGACAACAACAATATGAATTAACAAAAAAATCCCCTTTTAAATGGAGTTTATGGCCTAAATTGAACGTAGCCTAACCCTCTTATACATATATATTATATATTATACATATATATTTTAATAAGCTGTTATAATTCAAAATTTGTATGAAAATGTCATTGTAAAAAGCTTTATAAACCCATTTCATTTTTGATGAATAGGGTTAAATTATGTAAGCCGTATAATCAAGCGATGTAAGGTTTCTAACTAAAAGAAATGCAATTTTTGGTGGGTACCTACACATGCACCAAGGCATCCACATAGTACAAACCAAACGAATAATCAAAATAGGGGTATTCGGAATCACGATGCAAGGGCATTGCATCGTTGCATAGCAAATTATTATTGCAAAATAATGTCAAGCCAACAACAAAATACATGCGGATGCAAATGTCAAGCAATTTGCAGAATGCAACACCAAAAATCTATTGCATAGCATATTTTGTTGCATTGCATTTCTAGAAACAGCTGTTGAATTATGACTGCTGTCACACGTTCAATATGTATCGCGATCCGTATTGATGGGTCGGCTTGAATTTAGAATAGCTCCATCTCCCAAATTAAAAAAAAGTGACTGGGATCGATAGATATTATTAAGGTAAGTACAAATATATATTTTTTTTGGCGGAAACAACAACAACAAGAATTATTAAGGGTCAAAATTCATTTAAAACGTTTTTTAAAATCAAGATTTTACAAAAACTAATGAAACGGTTTTCAAAAATTCAGGTAGGTAAATGAATTACCTTTCATTTCATGTAGCCTTGCTTGGGTGCAAAACCGCGCATATGCAAAATTTAAAGCACTTTTTATATCAAAGTTTCTCATTACATTTTTGAAGCACGGGCGAAGGTCTCCAACGCGAAAAGATTTTCCGTACAGAGGTACTGCAGTACACATTTGCATCGCGGAGCCGGTGTTGGATCGGATAAGGGTTATTTTTTTTGAAGCGTGGCCGAAGGCCACCAATGCGAAAACGTGCTTCGCACATGAAGATGTCGCTGAAGTATTGTGAATTGATTACTTTGCCTCGTTGATATAAAAAAGCTTTAAATTTTGCATATACGCGGTTTTGTACCCCAAGAAACGTTACATCAAATGAAAGGTAATTCAATTACCTATCCAATGCAGAAAAAAATAGGGAATCGGTTCGTAAGTTTATGAGAAATTTTGATTTAAAAAAATGCGTTCAACGAGCTTTGACCCTTAATAACTCTAGTTGTTGTTGTTAGCTAAAAAAAAAATATACATATTTGTTCTCATCTTAATCTTATTTACACGGGTCAATTTTTCTAGTCGATTTGTGTCGTTCCACCGTGTAAAGGTTGAACGTAAAATCGACACGTTTAAATCAGCCTTCAAGCCGATCCATCAATACGGATAACGATTTATATTGAACGTCTGCAGCATGCAATCGAACAGCACACGTTTCACACGTTTGCAATTAGAGTTGACAAAGGGCGCTCACGATTCGGTGCATTTTTATGCAATTGCATAATTTTGTCAGCCCATATGCTATTTATTATAAATTCCCTTAATATGTAGTTTGATGTTTGCGTTACACAGAGGTTTATATATATCTGAACCAGTATGCAATAGATTTCGAAAATTCAGTGATTCTTCATCTATTTAATGGAATTTCCATACCTAGTGTACAAAAATACCGTCTGGGGGGCACGATTCCGACTGGGGGGGGGGGCACGGGGGCGTTTACTACATTTGTGTTCACAACATCCTGTATGGTCCCTAATAGCGTTCTTTTGTCAGAAAATTGTATGCAATGTCTGGTTCTATTTCCAAAAATAATAAAAGATCGTTTGGAAGGGGTCTCACCTTCCTCGATAATTATTTGATTCCTGAAACAATTAACAGGTTTATCAACTGCCTCTATGGTGTACGTTAATGACGCCTCACTGTGGATAGTGGCTGAATCTGAGTACATACTTTCTTCCATAGCATTGACTTGTTGACGAGAAAGAGCACCGGCAACATAATTTTCCTTACCTGGCTTATAATAAAGTTTCGCATTGTGTTCCTGGATGAATGCTTTCACAACGCTTAATTTTTGCCTTTGGATTTCTATCGGAAACCGCAAACGTTAGCGGTTGGTGGTCAGTAAAGATATTGAGTTGCCGTACACCATAAAGATAGTTTCGAAGGCTTTTCAGTGCTCACACAATGGCCAAAAGTTCCCTTTCATTATTGGCAAAATGAAGTTCGTCGCCTTTCAGAGTTCTTGAGATCATAGTTATTGGTCTGCCCTCTTGAGAAAGAACGGCGCCCAGGCCATAGTTCACGCATCTGTGGTTAAGTCGAATGGCTTTTTAAAATCGGGGTAAGAGAGCATCACGTCTTCTGATAGTAAAATTCGTTTTAGTGTCTCAAATGCTTGCATTTGCTTTGAATCCAAACATATTTTAACTCTCTTGGATTTGTAAGCGCTGACTCTTCCATTTTCACCTTTTAAAATATCAGTCAAGGGTTTGGCTATACTGGCAGAGTCCTTAACGAAGCATCTGTAATATCTTGCCAATCCTATAAACGACCTGACACTGTACTAAGTTTCGGGGGTGGAAAGTTTAGCATTGTGTTTACTTTGTCTGGGCATGTTTCAATTCCACCCCTTGATACAATAAATCCAAGATACTCGGTTTCGGTTTTAAAAAATTTCGATTTTTCAACTGCTACCCTCATGTTAGCGTCATATAAACTCTTCAGTACCCAGTCTATGTCTCTAATATGTTGTTCCATAGTTTGTGAATAAATAATGACATCGTCCACGTAAACATAACAACTTTTTCCGATCTCTTCTCTAAGAATGTCGTCTATGGCCCGTTGGAAAATACTGGGAGCGTTTTTTAATCCGAATGGTAGTCTAAGAAACTCATACTTTCCATTGTTTACGGAAAAGGCCATTTTTTCCCTGTCTCGCTTAGCGAGCTCGATCTGATGAAACCCTGACTTCAAATCAAGGGTTGTAAAAAATTGTGCCTGTCCCACATTTGTATTATATGGTAGAGATTCGTTAGAATCAGCAAAGGCTTGTGATCTTTTTTTTATCATATCTACGAATTCCCTCTTTATTGGTAGAGGAACGCTTTCTTGTTGTACTTTGAAAGCATTAACGCTGTCACTTTTTTGAAATAATAACATTTCAGTTCCAAAATCGTGTACTATTTCTCCTTTTTGAAGATCGACGACTGCATTGACTTGCGTTAGCAGGTCAAGCCCAATTATGGCGTCAAAGGTTACCAAATTGGGTAATAGTATAAAATCAGAGGTCATACCGAACAAATTAATTTTACATTTTTCCTTTACTTTGCTCTCCCCGTGAACCGACTTAACCACGAATGGTTTCACTAATGGTACAATGCCTTTCAGCTCAGTTAGGGGCTTTATATAGCTTTTTGAAGCTCCTGTGTCTACTAACATTTTTATCTCTCTGCCCTTAGCTCCTATTGTCCTTTTGACAAAAGGGAGCTGGGCACTTTCCCTAAAATATTTGCTTCTTCAATATCTTCGATTTCCTGCTCAACGATACTATCATACGCATTCTTTGTTTCTACATCTTCCGATGTGCCAGTAATGTGATGTATCCTCTGTACCTTTGGACCAGTACTCCTATCCGATATAGAAGGTCGTTTGATTTGATGACCTTGGTCGCCTGTATTAAAATTGAACTGCCGATTATTGGGGCTTCTCAAATACTGGGCTTTGTTCTGTTGTGAAACTTTTCCTGTGGGATTGTGCTGCTCGTAGTTGGACAATTAATTAAATTGTTCCCATGTAGCTCATAGGGATAATTTAGAAAGTCAGAATTGGTGACGGCAGAATAGTTAGAACTGAAAAATTGCGCAAAGAAATTTGCGATATCTTGATTATCGCTAGATAAAATGTCTTTATATTTCATGGCTGAGGGAAATCCCACTACTTTTCGTTTAGAATTTACGAAATCATAAAATGACTTCGGATTTCGAATAATGTCTCTTGTTGTTTTAGAGATATAGGCTTTATAGCACTTTTTATTTAAGTTGATGTACCTCTTACGTAGACTAGAATACAACAAGTAGTGTTTGTTTAACCCCGATTTCTTAAATAACTTGAAAGAACGCGTTTTTCTATTTTTCAGCATCATAAGCTCTTTAGTAACTCTTTAGTAAACCAAGCTTGCGTTGGATGATCATATGTTATTTTACGTTTAGGAACAATCTTCTCAAATAAGTTGTAAATAGTTTGATTAAAATGTAAAACGTTTGAATCGATATCGCCACACAGCTCAGGCCAAGTTACTTTAGACAGTTCTTTATTTAATTTCTTATAGTTGGCTTTTGAGAAATTAAAATCAAAGTTGCTACTTGTGTACATTGGCCATTACTTAAGGTTTCGTAAAATATTTCCATAGAGGGGTGGTAGACGTCTTCGGGTAAAGCCAACGGATCACAACGATTTACAGAAAATTTGTTTTTATCATCAACATAAATTAAATCTAAGATTTTGCCAAACTTGTTAGCGGTAACATTTATTTGACTAAGGCAGAGATCGGAAATTCCATCCAAAAAGTCATCGAAGCCCAGTTTGGATGGATTTGGAATAATGTTTCCACCAGATATGTTACACGATATATGCGGTAGGTTGAAATCACCTAAAACAATCATCGAGTCAGAGGCTTTAGTCAATAAGTTAACAATTTTGAGCACAGAGACATGCTGCATGTAGATGGAAAGATCAGATGCTTGAGGGATGTAGCAAACAGATAAGTACATATACATGTTCTCTAGCTGGATGCGGACGCATTTAAACTCAATGGAATCCGTGTTAGGTACATTAACCTCCTATGAAGGAATGGAGGAATGAACCGCAAGTAGAACACCGCCTCCGACCCTGTTCAAGCGATCATGTCTATAAACTTGATATTCGTTACAAAAAAACTCGGAATTGAAAACATGCGGTTATAGCCAAGTTTCAGTAAAAGCAATAACGTTATAACCGCAATGGAAAGATTTCAAATACAGATCATTTAATTTCGTATTTAAACCTCTGACATTTTGGTAGAAGATATTCACGGACTTAGTAATGAGTTTTTTGACTCAACAATACGAGTGATTTTAGCTACGTTTTGAACATTTCTATTCGGTCTGTACTCAAATTCCCGCACAAGAGCCCCGTGAGGTCAAAAAGAACTGTCCAAAAGAGAGTCAAAATCTTTTCCGGATACGTCAATTTTAAACGAAGACATATTTCGTTGGTAACCGAAATCAAATTTTCTAACGGTTAAGGTTTGATTTTTAACCATTGAAGAAACATGGTACTTCAAATCATCTTCAGTAGTGTCTGGATGGAACCGAGACCCAAAAATCGATTTTTTTTGAGGAACCACAACCAGCTTTCTAGCAATTGGTTCGGGCTCCATCGCAATAGTTGGAGGTTCCAGGTTTTTTTTATTTGTTGACCTTGGGGGGGCGTTTTTGGACGTTGCCCGAACAACCGTACCCGGTACTGGAGATGCCAAATCTATAAGTTCAATGGCTGGAGGTGGGTTCGGCGCCGTTGAAGTAGTAGGCAGATCATCCATACGTCTGCGCGAGTTTTCGCTATTGGCTTCGCGATTATCAGGGCATTCCAAGTCTAAAACTACAGGTTTTAAAGTTTTGAAAATATTTCCATATTTTCCAAACTTTTCAGTCAGCAGTGAAAAATCCTTGGCGATTTCACAAAACCCGTTTCTAATGTGCCTAAAGGTTTTACATAGCTCAACTTCCGTCGATCGACATTTAGCACAGGACCAGCGCAGGCCTTTGCCGTCGTTAATTAAGTCAGCTATCCTACCAGTTAACCCGGCGCATTTTGCGTGTACAAGTCCATCGTACAGCCAGCACGCTACAAAGCGTTGGGACTCGCTTTTAATCTGACAATTTTCAAACAAACACGACATTTTTTAAAAAGTAATTAAAATAATATAGAAAAAATTAAGAGATACAAAATTTAATTTTATGAAAATGAAAGTGAAAATTTATCTTATCAAATCACAAGAAAAAAACAACCCTGACAGTTTGAAGGGCACAAAACTGAGCGAGCAGTTTTAGACGCACTGTAATTGACGTTTAATAAACCACGCAAACAGCTGTAACAAAAGAGAGATTAAAAAGCAAATCAGCACACAACAACAATTGCAATGTAAAGTACGAGCCTTTCAAATGCAACAAATGAAATATGCAAAAAAAGAAACTCGGCACACAGAAAATCAGTAAAATGAATTTAGATAATTTATCACTATTCAAAACTTTAAGTAATTTTTTCACACCAAGTTGTGAAGCACATTAAGTATTTAACTCTTTTTTAACTTTAAATGTAACTTTTGATGTTTAGAATATCAAGTTATTATTTAATTGTTAAAAGAAAACCACAGAGAAAATAAAAACACAGCTACACAGCTTGACGTTTGCGTTGAGATTTCAGCCTGGAAGACACTGCAGCGATCCGGTAGTCTAGAACAGTGCGAGATGTTTATCCTTTGAGTAGACCCCTCCTCCCACTCTACCGTTTAATTTAGAGCCGTCGGTATATATGGACACACCGCCTTTCGCCGTGAAGCAGTTATTAGGTTCCTCCCAGTCTTCCCTCCTTCCTTCAGCTGTTGTTGTCGCACAGCGATCTGTTCTTGTGGGGAGAAACCTGTATTGGTTTAGTATGCTGGAATGCCCCGTGGTTTTTATGCTCCAGCAGGACGTTTCCCTCAAACGCAGGGCTGATGCTGCCGCTTCTTGGTATCCTGCCAGGTTTACAGTCAGTACGTCAAGGATGACCTGAAGAACTTCACTCGGTGCAATCCTCAGGGCCCCACTGATACTGATCATACTGGACCTGTGAACCTTGTCTAGTAAATTTCGGTATGACGCCTTGCCCAGGGCAGGCCACCATACGACGACTCCGTAGAGAAGTATGGGTCGCATAATCGCAGTGTAAATCCATTTGCAAATTTTGGGACCGAATCCTCATTTCTTCCCAATTGTTGTTTTACACGTGTATAATGCTATGTAAGCTTTATTTTGACGTTGGACGACATTCTCTTTCAAGTTCAGCTTCTCGTCTAGAATCACTCCTAGGAACTTCGCCTTATCGGCTAGGTGAAGGCGCACCCCGTTTAGTTCTGGTAAAACTAGGTGTCTAAGCTTTAGAGTAGGCGAGTTGTTTTTTAATTTATTTTATTATTTGGCTCAGGTGCTATGTGACCGTTTTGCTCAAATTGTATGTATTCAGTTGGCTCAGGTTCTGACGACCATGTTTGCCTAAAATGTTCTTTGGAGAAGGAGAGAGTATATATGTATTATTGTTGGCGAGCACTGTTGGCTCTGAGGCATGGCGCGATTCGCTTCCTCATTTCCTGTATGAAAAACCACCTTTTGGCTCAGGCCTAGGCGACCGTCTTGCTCAAAAGGTATTTATTAAATCATTTGGCTCAGGTTCTGATGACCGTGTTGCGCAAATGTTAAAAACATTTTGTTCTTTAGAGAACGGGAGGTTCGGGACACCTGTGACACCCTGTATGTATTTACTGGTGGCGAGCACTGTTGGCTCTGAGGCATGGCGCGATTGGCTTCCTCATTTTCGCTTGCAAAATTACACTTTGGCTTTCCAAAACATAAACTATATCTTCGAAATATTTTATAAGCTGATTGCGAATTACAATAGCATGCAATGCAAATAAAATAAACGAATGAAAAACCGTAGCTTATGTATGTATGTATGTCGGTTAAACATCCTCGCCCCCCTAGACGGCTTAGTCGTCTAGTGAAATTCATAAGTCGCCGGTTCGAGCCCGGCTCGAAGGACCATGTCTAAGCTTTAGAGTAGGCGAGTTGTTTTTTAATTTATTTTATTATTTGGCTCAGGTGCTATGTGACCGTTTTGCTCAAATTGTATGTATTCATTTGGCTCAGGTTCTGACGACCATGTTTGCCTAAATGTTCAAAATTGTTCTTTGGAGAACGAGAGGGTATGTATGTATTATTGGTGGCGAGCACTGTTGGCTGATGAAGAGATAGTCGAGTCATGTCAGATCTACGAACAAATCGGTAAACAATCGGGATCAATGTCTGCTAAACCGAGCGAAGAGAAAATTAACAGGATTGCAACCAAAACACCTGGGAGAAAACATGACGATGACGAGTGTAGTAGATGTGGTCGTAAAGGGCATGGGGCAAAAGACTCGAAGTGTCCAGCAAGATTCATGAAATGTAACAAATGTGGTTTGGTGGGACATTTCGCGAGGAAATGTCAAACTAAAAAGCGAAAGTTCACCAGAAGCGAGCACAGTTCCCCGAAAAAACGAAAATCAGAATCAATTAAAGTACGCAACGTTGAGGAAGATAGCGACCAGGAAGAAGAGGCGCGAGAGTTTAAATGTTTTAAAATTTTAGATGATGGGTCCAATGACGAAAACCTGAAGTGCTACGTGGGGGGCTGTGTCATACCAATGATCATCGATTCAGGCACACGACTTAACTTGTTGAGCGAAAACGATTGGGAATTGTTGAAAAGTAACGCAGCGGTCGTATGGAATGAACGTAAAGACTCATCCACTCAGTTTAGAACATATGCGTCGAACCAATCTTTAAAGGTTTTGCGGGTATTTGATGCACCGATAGGGATTAACAAGACCGAAAAAATTGCTACTTTTTACGTGATTGAAAATGGATGTCAATCACTATTGGGGCGCGACACGGCAACGCAGTTAGAAGTTTTGAAACTAGGAGTGAATGTAAACCGAGTGGATGTAGTGGAACCATTTCCCAAGATGCTGGGGGTAAAAATTAAACTTTCTATAAACCCAGAAGTCAAGCCGATACAACAGGCAATGCGACGAGTCCCTGTAGCAGTAGAGAAGCAGGTCGAAGATAAATTAAATCAGATGCTGGCTCAGGATATTATAGAGCCGGTTTCAGGACCCACAACGTGGATATCGCCAATAGTGATTGTTTTCAAAGCGGGAGGTGAAATGAGGCTATGCATAGACATGCGTCGGGCAAATCATGCTGTGTTGCGTGAGAACTATCCGCTACCGACCTTTGATACGTTCATGACGAAGTTAAGAGGAGCCAAACTTTTCTCAAGGATTGACCTTAAATGGGCATACCACCAACTGGAATTGGATGAGTCCAGCCGTCACATCACTACTTTCATTTCACACAAAGGCCTTTTCCGGTACAAGAGGCTGATGTTTGGAATAAGCTCCGCTCCTGAAATTTTCCAACGTATGATTGAAAAGCTTTTATGCTCCTGCAAAAACGCGCTGAACTATATTGACGACATCATCATATACGGGAAAACAGAGCAAGAACACGATGAGGCTGTCAAAAGGGTGCTTGAGGTATTCAAAAGCAATGGTCTGCTTCTAAACGAAACGAAATGTGTGTGGAAGGTACGACAACTAAAATTTCTAGGTCATTTACTATCGGATGAAGGTATTGCTCCCGATCCAAATAAAATCACGACGATCAGAGAGCTCCGAGCGCCACATTCGAAGGAAGAAGTGAGAAGCTTCTTAGGACTAATAACCTACGTGGGAAAATTCATCCCCGATCTCGCTAACACCACTGAACCGCTAAGGAATTTGTTGAAACTGAACTGTAAATTTGTGTGGGAGAAACCCCAAGAAGAAGCATTTAATAAACTTAAACACGCGCTTTCAGAAATACCTAATCTTGCTTATTTTAACCCTAAAAAAAGAACACGAGTCATAGCTGACGCAAGTCCCGTAGCTTTAGGTGCAGTACTATTGCAGATCGATCGTTCGGGTGAGACGCAAATCATATCATTCGCGAGTAAGAGTTTGTCAGACACGGAGAAGCGGTACTCCCAAACGGAAAAGGAAAGTCTTGCGCTAGTATGGGGAGTAGAAAGGTACTACTACTATTTAATGGGACTGGAATTCGAACTAGTAACGGACCATAAGCCACTGGAGACAATCTTCAAACCGACGTCCAAACCACCCGCCAGGATAGAAAGGTGGCTCCTTAGGCTCCAGCCGTTCAAATTCAAGGTGATATATCGCGCTGGCAAGGAGAATATCGCTGACTCCGTGTCGAGGCTATGCAAAATTGAAAAGGGAAACACGTTTGATAATGATCACAACTATAACATTTTTCATATAATCGAGAGCGCCACACCTTCAGCTATGGGAATATGTAGATGCCATATCGTTTGTTAAGAATGACTCATGGTCGGTCAACAAAGCAAATGTCTATTACCCATTCCGACACGAGTTAGCAGCGGTGGGTGATATATTACTCCGAGGAACTCGAATCGTCATCCCAAAAACTCTGCGGGAGAAAACATTACAGCTGGCTCACGAAGGACACCCGGGAGAATCGGCCATGAAACGGAGATTACGTTCCAAAGTGTGGTGGCCACTAGTAGATAGAGACGCGGAATCGTTTGTAAAAAATGCATCAGTTGTTTATTGGTATCTCATCCAAACAAACCAGCACCAATGCAGAGGCACTTATTCCCGAATGGGCCTTGGCAATGTGTTGCCACGGATCTTTTGGGTCCGCTCCTAAATGACGAATATGTGTTAGTTTTAATCGATTATTATTCTCGGTATCAGGAGGTCAAGTTTACAAAGAGAATTACCTCTGAAGTTATAATTGAAATTTTGCAAGAGATATTCAGCCGTTTGGGCATACCAAATTCGTTAAGAGCGGACAACGGCAGACAATTTGTAAGCTCAGAGTTTAAGAGTTTTTGCCAAACCCACAACATAGAACTTATAACGACACCACCATATTGGCCACAGGCCAATGGAGAGGTGGAGAACATGAACCGGTCTCTAGTAAAACGTTTGATGATAGCACATAACAACAAGCGCGACTACAAAAAGGAAATCCAAAACTTCACGCTAATGTACAACGTTACACCCCACGGTACAACAGGGTCTTCACCATCCGAACTTATGTTTAACCGCGTCATCAGAGATAAGATTCCGGGCATACAGGACATATCGGAAGATATGATGGATTCCGCGGCTAGAGATCTGGACATGATCAACAAGTGGAAAGGGAAAGAGAAGGCTGATACAAAGCGCGGTGCGAAAGAACCTGATATTGAAGTGGGGGATAAAGTCCTTTTGCGTAATGTTGTATTCGCGCACAAGCTCACGCCAACCTTTGATCCAACCGAATATCAAGTGAAAGAAGTGAATGGACATGAGGTGACAGTTTCCGCAAACGGAAAGACCTTCAGGAGAAACGTAAGCCATATCAAAAAGTTGCCGGTTATCAAAAACGCTAACGCTACAGATACAGCAGAACGACAACTCCCCGGAGACCCAACCACATCGACTTCAACTATGCCAACATCACACACACAGGACAAGGGCGATGGAGCTTCACAAACTATATCGTCATCACCAGCACCTACACCATAAAGACAGAACCTGATCATCAGCAACAATCCACACTGCATCCGATTCCAGAGAGGGAAAAGAAGACTTAAAAATAAGGGAGAGATGTAGAGACCTGGACATGTATGTGTGAGCGATAGTCGATAAATGTTTCGAGTAAGAATCGAGAATTGACGTGTACTAGTGTAACTGCGCGGTTGTGAATTTGTTAGCTCTTATTAGTGAATTTGTACGCATTAATTATTACAGTTTAAATACATATAAATAGTACTAGAAATATCTGTATCCTTTGGAGTATCGAATAACAGGTGAGTTATTACAGTATGTATTCATTTGGCTCAGGTTCTGACGACCATGTTTGCCTAAATGTTCAAAATTGTTCTTTGGAGAACGAGAGGGTATGTATGTATTATTGGTGGCGAGCACTGCTGGCTCTGAGGCATGGCGCGATTGGCTTCCTCATTTTCTGTATGAAAAACCACCTTTTGGCTCAGGCCTAGGCGACCGTCTTGCTCAAAAGGTATTTATTAAATCATTTGGCTCAGGTTCTGATGACCGTGTTGCGCAAATGTTAAAAACATTTTGTTCTTTAGAGAACGGGAGGTGCGGGACACCTGTGACACCCTGTATGTATTTATTGGTGGCGAGCACTGTTGGCTCTGAGGCATGGCGCGATTGGCTTCCTCATTTTCGCTTGCAAAAACCACACTTTGGCTTTCCAAAACATAAACTATATCTTCGAAATATTTTATAAGCTGATTGCGAATTACAATAGCATGCAATGCAAATAAAATAAACGAATGAAAAACCGTAGCTTATGTATGTATGTATGTCGCTTAAACACTAGGGGTGGTATTTTGTACCGTTTGGTGTATAGAACAAGTCCACCTTCTCTGAGTTGACGTTTAGCCAACAGCGAGAGGACCCTGAGGCAACCTCCCGTAGAGCTGCCTGCATCAAGTTGCATAAAGTTTGTGGGAACTTGCCTGTGTATGCAATGGCCAAATCATCCCCGTATGCCACAACCTCCCGCCGCCCCAGCAAGTATCTCTTAGCAGAGAGTTCACTGTGAGGTTTCATAGGAGCGGCGAGAGGACACCGCCTTGTGGTGTGCCTCTTGTGACGTGGTGTTTCATCTCAAATTCTCCTAAAGATGAGAGTATTAGCCTCCCTCTTAGAAGTTGATCGGTAAATCCCTCCAGGGATGTATTTACATCCAAGTTTGTAAGGGCATTGTTAACGGCTTCCGGGGTTATGTTGTTGAAAGCCCCTTCAATGTCCAGGTAGGCTACCAGGCAATACTCCTTATTTTCCAGAGATGTTTCAATTACAGAAACTAGGCTGTGAAGCGCCGTTTCCGTTGATCTTCCCTTGGTGTACGCGTGTTGATAGCCCGATATTAGGTTGCTATCGATAGTGGATTGAGGTAATCGCTGATTATCCTCTCCAGAATCTTGAGTACAAAGGATGAGAGACTGATGGGTCTGTAGTCCTTTGGCTCGTAGTGAGAGGCCTCCCCTGCCATAGAGACAAAGACCACAGTAGCGCCGTTCCACACATTCGGAGTGTGGCTGAGAGCTTGGCATGCTTTGTGAATATGATTTGACCATTTGGCTGATATGTCCAAGGTATTGATAAGCTGTGCGGGGATGATCTGGTCAGGTCCGTCAGCTTTGAAAGGGTAAAAGCTTTTGACTACCCATTTTACCCTATCCTACGTTATGGGTATGTTCAACGCCAGGTTCGTTGCAGGTATTGTTGGTGCAATCTGCAAGTTTCCCGGGAAATGTGTATCTAGGAGTAGCTCCAGGGTTTCCTCTTCGGAGCTGGTCCAGGTGCAGCAGATTTCCGCAAGAAGCTCATAGCGGTTTGCGTCTTTGATAGTATGCACCTTAGTCTCGAAGTGTCTTCGACACTTTCAACACCAGTGCAGAAGTTTTTCCATGAAGTTCTTTTCGCCTGTCTTAGCGCCTTTTTATAGATTCTTAATTTTTCCTTGTATTCTAGCCATTGGAGATCGGTGTCGAGGCTCTTGGCTGTGTTGAATTGTTTCCTGCAGGATATGCGAAGTGAGTCCAAGTCTTGGGACCACCAGTGAGGCTTACGCTTACCGCGCGCTGTTGGCACTGGGCAAGCTAGCTCAAGGGCATTTGAGAGTGCCGAGTTGAGGGTTGTGACCAGATCCTCAGTTAATGAGGGAATTTGGGAGGGTAGTTCAGGTAGTTCCCTAGCTATTATTTCGTTGTGTACCTCTCAGTTTGTGTTACGAAGGTTACGTTTCACAGTGGGTTGTTCCACTAAGAAGTCTGAAACTATTTCTATATATCGGTGATCAGAGAATGAGTGTTAATCGAGAACGCGGCATTTCCTGACTCACCTAGAAGCGCTTTTGCTACAAACAGTGAGGTCTAAGGTAAATGTCCATAATTTCGTGGTAGTACGTTATTTCGTGGTATTTCGATTTTTTCTTTCAAACAAGAAATTTGGCGAGTTTTTTTTAAAACTGAAAATTTTATAATAAAGATTAACTTTTCGGGTGTAATAATGGATATTTTACAAATTTTTTAAAATTGAACTTATTAAAAAACAATCATTATAAAGTTGGAAGCTCAGAAAATGAGCCTTTTGTAGGGAGGCCTCTTAAGGAAACTGTTAAGGAGACCAGTAGAATTTGTTAAGCCTGTAAAAATTGTATCTTTAAATTTTTTTTTTTGATGATATTTTTGTTGGTTTTATTTAACATTTCTTAAACGTTTTTATTACTGCAAAACTTATTTCAATAACTTTTCATTTACATTTTATTTAATATTTAAATACCACGAAATTAGGGACACATGTTTTTTGTGATGTACCTAATTTCGTGGTACCCACGAAATTATGGGAATATAATAGTTTATGCTTTCCTTATTTTCTTTCACATTTCATAAGATACCCTATTATTTTAAGTATTTTAATTATTATATAAACCCCTGAGGAAGATTTTGACGTAATTTCGTGGTACACTTTTATTAACCCATTCGTTAATATTTTAATCGAAAAGCTCTGCTTGTGCTTGTGTTTTAACGAAATAATGGCATTATAGAACTTTTGTTTATTCAATAATTTTTCATTTAATTTAAAAAAATATGCCAAGATATATACTTTTTTGCTTTTGTTATGAATGAATAGCGATAATAAACAAAAAAATTTAAATATAAAACTCATATTACCGCTTAAAGCGATACCACGAAATTACGTACATCAATTTTATCGCATGCCCCTAATTTCGTGGTATACTACGCATTTAGATACATTGTACATTGATACAAAAAATTAAAAAAAAGAATAAAAAACGAAATTAAATTAAAAAAAAATCAAAAAATTAAAAAAATACAAATAAATTAAAAATATACCAAAAAAATTAAAAAAAAAAACATTATGTGAAATAATGAAAAATAATTAGATAATTAAATTTAACCGCGGTGGACATCAGCAACGAGGAAGCCCAACTTCTCGAGAAAGGACTAAAGCACAACGTAGTAGACAATAACAAGGCAAGAAGCACGGAACAAGCGATAGTTGATGCAGAGGTTGCAATATCGCTCCTCCCCTACGAAGAACAAGAACACGCCAGACACATGTGCAGGGAGATCATCAGTAAGGACATAACAAAGCAAGACCAACAGAATACGGATAAAGAGGGGATAATAATGAAAGGCCTACGACAAAAGCTTAAAAGGAACAACGTTGTTACAACAAAGGCCGACAAAGGAAACACGACAGTGCTCATGGACAAGGACAAATATATAACAAAAACCGAGGAATTAATCAAACAAATGAAATGCCGCGTAATCAACCAAAACCCCACCGATAAATACCAGATGGAAATCAAAGGGGCTATAAAAAATGCTACAAAAATAATAGACGAGAGGACGGGACATAGTCTGACACAAATGAACCCATCGGCTCCCCCACTAATAGCGCTACCAAAAATTCATAAGCAGGATACGCCAATGCGGCCAATAATAAATTTCAAGTCAGCGCCGGGTTACAAACTATCAAAACATCTAAAGACGATACTAAATGACACGCTTGAACTCGACCATAAGTATACGATAAAGAATACAAGCGAACTAATAGAAAGACTTGAAAACGTCAAACTCTCAGAAAAAAGCACAATCGTCTCATTTGACATAAAAGACCTGTACCCTTCTATACCGCTTCCAGAGACATTGGACATAGTACACAAAACACTACGTGATAAAACCAAAGATACGGTCAGAACAGCACAGATTACGAACACACTAAGAACAACTTTACAGCAAAATTACTTCATGTTCAACAATAAGATATACAGACAAACAAACGGACTGGGAATGGGGAACCCAACATCATCCATTCTCATGGAAGCATTCATGCAGAATTTGGAAACAAAATACATGCAGGAACTAAAAACTGAACTAGGAGTGACATTTTACGCAAGGTACGTCGACGACATTATCTGTATATTGGACACTAACAATGAAGAACGAATACTACAGTTTTTAAACAAACAACATGACAATATAAAATTCACTATGGAGACCGAGAAAGAAGGAGAACTGAACTACCTGGACCTAACGATAAAGATTGACAAAACCACAAACAAATTTAAATACGACATCTACAGAAAACCAACAACAACGGACACCATAATTCATTCCACATCAAACCATCCCCAACAGCACAAAAATGCGGCATTAAGACACCTAGTGAACAGGCTTCAGAGAACACCCCTCACTCAAGAATCATACAAGAAAGAGCTTACCACCATATACGACATAGCTACAAGCAACGGATACAAAAAAGGCCTAGTAGACACGCTCCGAAGGAAGCATGGATCCCAGAAAAGACATAACGCAGAAGAAAAACCCAAGATGTGGACGACAATGACATACACTGGAAAAACGACATACAAACTGGCAAACTTCTTCAAGAAACACAACATGAACATAGCGTTCAGAACATCAAACAACTTAGGGCGAAAACTAAGAACCAATACTAACTCGGAAGAGCCATTCAGCGAACATGGAATATATAAGCTTACCTGCGAATGCCAGCACAGCTACATAGGACAAACCGGATGGAAAATAAGTACACGTTTCCGAGAGCACATAAGGGACTACAACAGGAAAACACGAAAACCCACTATCACACCAGAGTCGAACTTCGCAAATCACATGTTCGAAAACAAATGCACCCCCGCCAACATCAAAAATACAGCCAGAACACTGCACGTAGAAAGAAAGGGGCGACGCCTAAATGTGCTCGAAAACATGGAAATATACAAACTTAAGACCTTTGACGGGAGGGTAATAAACGAACAAACTAACACCATTTCTGACGCAATATTTGAACCCCTGAAACTAATATACAGCAAACCAGACAACACCGCAGGTACTATAAAAAAACGACCAACAATAAACAAACAGACACACAAAACGAATCAGAAGACAAAAATAACCGACTTCTACATTACTAACGAGCGTCGAAACTAACCTGACCTAACACACACAAACTAATTACCTGACCTAACATATACAACTAATGAACGATCGTCAGAAACAACCCTCATTGCAGGTACCCATTCGGGTACGGTCGTGGGACACGACCCATGTACACGCAGACTAACACTACCTGATACAGTGTCCAGACTATAAATACATGACAACGGATAGACAAAAATCAGAACGAAATAAAGCATTGAAGATGTCGCATCGACGAAACCGGTTTGCTACAAAACCAAAATTGACAAGGGACGACGGAAATTCGTTCCAATATGAATCTAATATCCACCCTGTCGGAAAACACAACAACCAAACAAACGCAAAAATAATTAGCTACATCAATTGAACTAATTTTTTTTAAAACTTTTTTTTTAAATTATTTATTTTGTTTAAAAATAAAAAAAACTTAAAAGACCAAAAAAACACAAAAATTAAAAAAAAAACATTTTTAGTAATAATAAATAAAAGAAATTTTGAGAAAAGTAACAAATTACATCTGCTAAATAAATTTTTTTTTATTGGTTTTTTTTTGATTTTTTCAATCGCAATCAATTACTAATTGCCTTTTCTCAAAAACCAATTGAAGTAATCATTAACAATTAAAAAATCCGTCTAATCAATTGATTACTAAGTACTAAACAAATTAATACTTACTTTTTTCTTAAAACGCTTTCTTTTCATAAATACAATAACAATAAAAAAATTATTTAAATTTTTGAACATAAATTTTAATAAATAAATTTTAGGAATTTGCGTTTAAAATAACTTTCATTTCCATAAAATTAGAGTTTAACCAAATACCACGAAATTAGGGACACTTTACCACCAAGTTAGGTACATCAGAAAATTTTTGCCACGAAATTAGGGACATTTGAGGTACTCACACATTTTTATTTATATAAAATAAAACATTTGTTAGTTTTGTTTTAAGTTAAATGGAAAGCTATCTTAATAGATCAACTCAATGGAAAAAATTTACTTTTTTAGTTTTCCTTCATCCGTTTTTACGCAAGAGAGTTAGAAAGTCAGAAAATTCCTTAGTACCACGAAATTATGGACATTTACCTTATTACCTCTTTTCGGTTTTTAGTAATAAACGTTTGCTCATTGCCTACGTTGCAAACTTCCACCGACCTCTTTGATAGATAAAATTTTAGCAGAAGACAGAAACGCCAGGGCAATTAACAGCTTCTCACCTTATAAATCAGCGGGAGTAGATAGAATACTTCCTATTAAGCTGCACAAGACTTAGGTACCTTTGGTTAAGGAACTGAAGGAGATCTTCACTGCATACATCATTCATAACCACATCCCGTCCACGTGGAAAGAAACAAGGGCAGTTTTCATTCCCAAATCTGGCAGAATGGAACATGAGGTGGCCAAGGACTTTCGATAAGACTCACATCCTTTGTGTTAAAAACGTTCGAGAGATTATTAGATATCCATATACGGGGACTTCTTCAGGATACCCCCTTCTCGGAAGCTCAGCACGCGTTTCTAAGGGGGAAGTCCACAGAGAGCGTACTACACGAGGTGGTGCGGACAGTCGAGAAGTCACTATTATACAAAGAATTTACTCTAGCGGCGGTCGTTGATGGGGAAGGCGCTTTCAACAACGTGAGAGCCGACGCGATATCGGAAGCACTCGTGAGGGTAGGGGTGGAGGAGCCAATAAGGAACTTGATCACGTGCCTACTCCTTAACCACGTTACAAAGTTAGGAAGCAGATATGTAGAGGCACACGGCAGGGCGGGGTGCTCTCACCTCTGCTATGGCTCCTCACTATGAACGACATACTAATAAAACTCACCACAAGTGGAGCAAAAATCGTGGCGTACGCCGACGACGTGTCGATCCTAGTATCGGGTCCCTTCCCTTCCGTGATGAGCGAGATCACGGAAAGATGTTGGCTACAATAGCAGCAAAATATAACAGAATTTTACTTACATGTATTGTTCTCGTTAAATATTGTCTTAGCTTTGCTCCGCATAAGGCATACTTCTTATAGGTAAGCTAGAGGCATGTCAACTCGTCAGTTGTCATCTCTCTCCCTTACAAAGGGTATCAAGGGCCCCATGTCAAATGGAGGAAGTCACCCCAAGAGTCTTTAGACTCATGGATCTTCCACCTATGGGGACCTGCATTACTTAAAGAAATCCATCGTGGTAAGCATAGGGTTCTCCCCCTGTTGACCACGAAGGATGGATGGGCGTGGGTATCTCTCCCGAGCTGGGTGTGGGACTAGTCCCAAACCCCCTCAGGGAAATACCGACCCTAATAAATAACCAGGTAGTTAGATGGCATTAGGCGCGGACGGTTCAGGCAGGGTAGCTGAGGAGCCTCTCCCCCGCTCCCTGATCGAAGTGCTGGGTCAGACGTAAAAGGCGAACTCACGTGCGCCACTCAGGAAGGCTAGGGCTTTAGCCCGAAGGCTTTTGAGGGGAACACGGAGCCGCCGCAGTAGGTACTTACTTATACATTTACCCTATTAACCAGAGATACTCCTTATAGGTATACTCCTTATAGGACACTAATTAGAGGTACCACGCCTAGATACTCCGCATAGATAGCCCGCATAGCACAACCACCGCCGTACCCACCTGTAAAGCCAACGTAAGTGATTCTCTCTCTCCTCTCTGTGATCTACGGCGAACGGTGTTAAAGGCCACATTGTGTGTGTGTGTGTGCGTGTTCGAAGTACATACAACAAATACATTGAAATATAATAGGGTAGGGGTTTGTGGGACCAGTTCTCGACCATGGAGCTACTGAGCGTACCTCAGCCTTTGACAAAACCCACCTCACACAGCCATAAACAATATCTTAAGAATATTTCATAAGCTGGTTGAGAATTATAAAAGAGTGTGCAATTATATAAACGAAAGAAATTGCTTAAGTCGCTTAAACAAATATAGTTGTCTTAATTTTCGAAAAAATCGTTTCGAAAGTTTCCAAATTTTTGCCATCATTTTACATAAGTTTCTTAAAGTATTTATTCATTGAATATTTACTCTAAAATTACCGATATCAAATTTATCTAGGAAAAAATTTAAAATTTGCTGCTACTTTTCCCTCATAAAGTCACTATTTATTATATTTGTTGCGCCAAACGACGTCATTTGGAAGCACGAATTATACTTTTGGATATTTCTTTAAAAATACTTCGATTGTCCTGTTGATCCAGACATTAATGAAATCAAAGGCTCAAGTGGGGCTTGCAATACCGACATTTTGCACAACACAACCCCACTGTTTAGTTTTTATATCTTTTCGCACCACAATACACCGCAATTTAATTTATGGTAGGAACGTTTCCCTTCAAAGCGCTGATGCATATTCCAATCACAACCAAAACCGAATCGGTAGTTTTGTCTTATAAAATGTACTGAAAACGCAAGAAATTGTGAAGTCTCAGCTTTCCGAATTTTTCGGGCTCAAAATTAAAAAGTTTCAAATGTTTGTTTTTTTCCATTAACCTTCCACAAAGAAGAAAATACTTTCTACAGAATTGAGATCGGTTTAGCCGTTTGAGCAGGCATCGCGGTAATGCGAAAGACAATCATTTTTATATATATAGATTTATCGCGAACGCCTTAAATCGGTTGAAAATTTATAAAAAAAAAACTGGGGAGGAAGCAAAAGAAATTGGGCGTAGGTAGGTGTCCAACGGACGATTTCCAACAGCTTGGAAAAACTAAGTGACAGGTGCCACCAAAAACGTGGTAAGTGTAACGGCAGTCGAAACTGAATGCGGAACGCCAATTAAAAAGTTGCAAAGTGGCATAAATAAATGCATCTCGTCATTACAATGTCATGAAATTGACATTTCTAATTGGGATGCCATTATCACGTTCTTAGGCTCCACCAAACTTTTGGAATGCACTTTGGATCGATGGGAACAAACCTTAGAAAACAAGACAGATAATCTATATGGGATGCATGGACAAATTCCTGTCCAACTGCTTCCAAAAACTGGAAACAGTTTCCAATATTAGCGGTAGCAAAACATTCAAGGCACCTCTGAGTTAAAATACCCCTGCGAAACTTGGAGTATTCCAAGCTAGCATCCCTAGCAAGATGCACAATAGTAAGGAGTACAAATTACAAATTTGCCCACAATTCCATGGGCTAACCACTGCAGACAGAGTCGCCTACATTAACATCAACAGGTTTTCCTCGAACTGCCATACAGTGGCACGGTGTACTAGTTCATTTAACTGCAGGTTGTGTCACGCAAGCCACAACACCTTGCTCCACTTGGAAACAGCTTAGCCAAAACCAACTAAACAGAGGCGCCGTAAAAATATTTCGGACGACAGGCCCTCGACATCACAGCAGGCAAGATACAATCTGGAATTTGAAAGAGGAAGGGGGTTTATAACTAGGGGGGTTTTATTAGAAACGCGCGGTTCAACATATGTTATAATGGAGTCGAGTTTTCTGCTAGAGTCCTTATTGGCTCTGGCTCTGAATGTTCCTTCATAACATAAAGATTGAAGCGACGAATAAACCTCGCATCGAAACACTTGAACGTCCAAGTTTGTGGAATACACAATAGTCTATCGGCGCAGGCACCATCCAGCTAGGTTCCCTAACCGACCCCTTAGTAAGCATCGACACATGTTATGTGACCTATGGAAAAGGGTGTCATGAAACGTTTAAGGAGAGATTTCCCACAGTTGCCGCGTGTGCACTGGCTTGTTCTCGGAGCTTCAGCCTGGCGCGTGGTAATCGAGCAACTGCATAACCAAGAAACCTTCTACCTAATCTATAGTCCCAAAAAGAAATATTTATATTTGCACACTACACAGAAAACACCTACTAACTTACTTATTATACCGAACGGTCTACTCTATCCCCTGGCAGCGCACGTATCAGTTTTTGGCTGCTCTTTACCCACCCTACCTTGGCCTTTTTGATGGTACAAAGGCCCCAAAAAAACAAGTAAGGAAAGGGCTGTCTTAGGCTGTGCCGAAGGCTTTATACCTTTCATGAATACGCATTATATTTTTAAGTGTCCGATCCTTTTTTACAATTGGTACAAACTCTTCAGAACTGTTTATTTAAATATACATAGGCCAAACCAAATTTATCGGAACAATCGATTGTATGGGAGCTATATGTTTTGTTGGTCCGATCTTTCTGGCTCCGACAAATGATTAATCCTATGCAAAATGACGCCTCCTTGCAAAATTTCATCGATATATCTTTAAAACTGAGGGACTAGTTTGCCTTCAAACAGAGGGACGGATGGACGGACAGACGGCCATAGCTAAATCAACTCAGCTCGTCACCCTGATCATTTCGGTATACTTAATGGTGGGCCTATCTCTTCTTCTTCTTACAAACATCGGACCAAAGTTATAATACCATTTCATGTTCATGAAAGGTATAAAAACTAGAAAAAGGGAGCGTGAGAACAAAGTCTCAGAATATATGTGGCATCCCTGCACCATTTCATTGCACGTTGTGTTCTGTTCAAATATATTTACATCCGCCAAAATGAGAATAAAACATTGATTTTTAGAGTTAAAGAGCAAAAGCAATAAAGTACGAATCCAAAAACAGCCTAAGTCATCCATATCAGAGATCGTCATGATTGGATTCAATCGCCGAAATAAGCCACTCTCAAAAAAACGATTGGTGAATCAACACTATGCAGCTTAAATGAGTGAGATTCAAAGCATGATTCACATAGCATAGTGTTGGAGACTCTTTATGGCGTTTGCATGCACTGTCTGTGGTGAATTGGGGAAAGGGCAGCGATTCATTTCCTTGTATTCGCGATTGGTTTGGTGGCACGCATGTATTTGACGATTGCTTGGTGTCTTTTTCAGTTTGATGAATGTTTAGCTATTTGTGTTGCTTACTAAGTTTTATAAAACAAAATGAAATAAAATAAAACAAAATACAATAACATAAAATTAAATAAACAAAAAAACATGAAATAAAATAACTGGGGTATTCTCCCAGTATAGTTTTCGTTTTATTAATTTTATTTCAGTTTGAGTTGGACAGCGAGGTGTTTGAGTTTAAAATTTTTTACTGGCAATAAATTTTGCTATTAAAAATAAGTAAGCCTCTCAAACTCTAACGCTCAAAATTTGTGTTTCTCTTATACATTATTTTGAATTCATGAACACTTGACAGAAAAAGGCAAATTCGGAAATTCCAGTAACATAGATTGCTTCAATAAAATTTCTCTTTTCTTTTCAAATAAAAGGTAATATATTGTTAAGCAAAAATAAACGCTAACCAACTTACATAAATTAATATAATATAAAAAAACAAATATTATCTACACCTACACATAAGAACTTTAAGAGCCTGGATATGGTTCTAAAGCGAAATTATATTCGTAAATTCGAGTTGGATATCAAACAAAATCCTAGATCTTTTTGGCGATATGTCAAATCCAGGAAATCCTGTTCTAACATTCCCTCCGTTGTATATCTCAATGAAACTCAAGCGCGCTCTACTGCTGAGGCAGCTAATCTTTGCTGACTTTTTCAGCTCAAATTTCGATGTTGACTCTGACCAGATCAGGTGTATCACACTGATGTAAAGTCTTCAATAAATTTTGGATCGTTAGCCTTGACGCTTGCTGATGTTTCTGAAGGCATTCTTCAACTTAAGTCATCTACTAAAGTTGATGTTTATGGATTTTCATGGTTTGTATTTAAAAATTGTTCTGCATTTGTTTCCCCATTGTTATTTTTGTTCTACAAATCGCTTGAGCAGGGTGTTTTTATTGATGCCTGGAAAGTAAGTTCCATAATTCCGGTCTCTAAAAGTGGCAATAAAAATAATGTCGCTAATTATCGACCAATATCTAAACTTTCATCAATTTCGAAATTGTTTGAAATTATAGTAAAAAATAAAATGTACTTTGCAGTAAAGCGGTTGATCTCCATTGATCAACACGGCTTTGCTAAAGGTAGATCAACTGTCTCTAACCTCGCAGTTTTTTCTGAATACTGTATTTCCGCATTTCATAATCGGGTTCAAGTTTATACTGTGTACACAGATTTCTCAAAAGCATTTGACAAAGTAAATCACATTATCCTAACTTCGAAACTAAGAGGTCTAGGTTTTCAATCCACTCTTTTAAAATGGATTGAATCCTATCTCTGGTCTTTTGCTATATGCCGATGATGGCTATAAAGAGCAGTGCTGACTCTCAATCTGATTTGGACAATGTTGCGTTATGGTGTAATCGGATTAAGTTTCATTTGAGCATAAACAAGTGATCGCACGTTACTTACTCTAACAGAGCTATTCTGTGCACTTGACAAATTCACCACATTGCTTATTTGTCAAGTTTGATTATTTATCAAGTATTTTTCTATTCTGTGTCAAAATTAAAAAGATCTTTGGTTGACAAATAGTCAATATGTCAAACGGGCTTGATAATAAAATTTCGCGCTAAAATTACTGTTTACGCGACTTAGGTAGCCACACGTCATAATCCCAAAACCAGCTTAAGTATTAAATATGGAAACATTTGGGACGTATGGCAGCCCTCGCGTAAATCACGCCACACCAATTCGCCGCATGCAAAACAACTGATGTGGGGGCAGCCATCATTTTTTATTATTACAAATTTTCTAGCTTTTTGTAAATACAGCGGCTTTTACATATATTGTTACTCCAATCCATAAAAAAAAAAAACTTCTCGCTCCCTCATAGCTTAGACATGGTCCTTCGAGCCGGATGGATTCGAACCGGCCACTTCCAAATATCACTAGACGACTAAGCCGTCTAGGGTGGCGAGAATGTTTAAGCGACTTAAACAATTTCTTTCGTTTATTTCATTTGCAACCCTTTTTATAATTCTCACCCAGCTTATGAAATATTCTGAAGATATTGTTTTTGGCTGCCTAACCCAACTGGGGTTTTTCCAAACGAAAATGAGTAAGCCAATCTCGTGCAATGCCTAAGAGCCAACAGTGCTCGCCCCCAATGAATACATACAAGGTGTAACAGGTGCTCTTCATCCTCCCAGTTCTATATAGAACACATAAATTAAATAAATAATAATAATAATAATTTTCTAAAAGATCGTACCTAGTAACCCGTGCTTTGGACACCCCTGACCTACCCTAAAACAATAATATAATAAAAATCTCAAATACAAAATTAAATTAAAATTATGATTTGGAGTAACAATATATACATATATATTAAAGATTTATAAATGATATAAAAAATTTTGTCAAAAGCCGGTGTATGTGCAAAAAGCTAGAAAATTTGTAATAATAAAAAATGATGGCCGCCCTCACATCAGTTGTTTTGCATGCGGCGAATTGGTGTGGGGTGATTTACGCGAGGGCTGCCACACGCCCCAAATGATTCCATATTTAATACTTAAGCTAAGGATGTATTTATATGTTTAGGTGAATAGAATGATGTATGTAATTCATAATATATAAGTAATTCAATGAAGAGAATTGCAATCATACTAATAGTATAAATGTATAATATATAAAAATGGTATAATGAGTTAATATAAAGAGGTTGTAGTGTGGTTTTGGGATTGGGACGTGTGGCTACCTAAGTCGCGTGAACATTCTGCCTCCCCTAGGCGTTCTAAGCGCCTAGTGTATGATGTAGCTTAGTGCGGATCGGTTCCCATACAAAAAACAAGTGTTTCCAGTCCACCCCTAGGATTAAAGATATTTTGAAGGCGATCTCAAAAAATTTTTTTTGTTTTTGCCACGCCCCCCCGATGGGCTATTTACTTTTTTTTGACACTACGTCGCCATTTTAAGTCCGATTTTAATGTGTCGTACACCCTTGTTCATGGATTGGAAGCCGCCACAATTCCTCCCTTAATCATTTTTTATTCCGAGTTCAAATTCTAGTATTGACTGTCGGTATCTCGTTTCACATCATACCTAAATTCCATTTTTTTTTTAGTCTGTCGAAAAGGCCTTTAAATTCTGTGAAACTTTTTCTTTAACAGTTACTACTTTTGTTCATAACTAAAAAAGTATAAATTTAACACAGGGTTATATTAGGATTTTTGAAACCTTTATAACTTTTTTAGTTATGAACAAAAGTAGTAACTGTTATGATGTGAAACGAGATACCGACAGTCACTACTAGAATTTGAACTCGGAATAAACTAGTAAGGAAGTCTAAGTTCGGGTGTAACCGAACATTAAATACCTAGTAGTGATCTGTTTTGGTATCCCAATTTACTCAGGTCTATTTTAATAACGGAAAAGTTGTTATAAAGGCAACTGATTGTTTTCGATTAAAAACACTTCTTTTGTGAGTGGTAAATTCAATTATCACTAAATAACAAAATATAAATAGCTTTCCTCATGTTCATGAAAGGTATGAAAATAAAAAAAATTAATAAAAAAAAAGGCAGTAGGGTGTTAACTACTTGCCCGTAAATCTTCCTTGGTTGTTATTCGATTTGCGTAATTTCTGGCAGGAGTATACTACATACTGTTGGGAAGTGTCTCACTAAATTTCATTGAAATACATTCTTGAAATTCCAGGCAATCGCTTTTGAAAATAGAAGAGCTTTTATGCTAAAAAGTGGGCGGCGCCACGCCTACTTCACCAAAATCCTCAAAATTTTTTTACTGTTTAGTTTTGTTTAAAAAGGCTATTATGTGTGTAAAATCTTATTTATATAACTTATACAATTATGGAAATATCGCGATTTTAATTTTACGAAGAAATTTTTAGAACTATGTTCAAAAAGTGGGCGTGTCCGTTCACCGATTTTGTTTATTTTTTCAGCAAAGAGTTAGCTTTATATGTTGAACACTTTCTCTAAATATCGTTTCAATAAGTCAATTTTTACCGGAGTTATGGCATGGAAAGTTTTGTGGAATAATCCCCCATAAAGGGGCGGGGCCACGCCCATTTTCCAAAAATTTTGTGCTTTCGACTTTCTTTGCCCACGAACACTTCAGAGGTGAAATAGAAATTATATACAGCTAGTTTAAGCAAAGTTATAGCATATTCAATATATCTATGATCCTTTTCAAAATCTTTCGTATAAAATTGGGCGTGGACCTAACCCGATTTCGCTAATTTTTTTTCGAAATATTGCCTGTATTAATATATATATGTGTGCTGAATTTTATTTTGCTATCTGAGCGGTTTTTGATTTATGATTAATAATATTTCCAAATTTGACTATATCAAAAGTGGGCGGTGCCACGCCCCTTTTTAAAAATTTCTTCAAAAATGTCTTTGTTGCCTTAACGCTAAAGTGCACACCAAATATTATCCTTATAGGTGTATTATGTACTGAATAATCACTCTTTTTGTATTTTCCAAAATATTATATATATAGAAAGAGGGCGTGGCTTTTAACCGATTTTGCCTATTTTCAATAGCGCTCGGAGATAAGTGAAAAGGAACCTACATACCAAATTTCATTGAGATATCTCAAGATTTACTCAAGTTATCGTGTTTACAGACGGACGGACGGACGGACGGACATGGCTCAATCAATTTCTCTTTTCCTCCTGAACATTTTGATATATATAAGTTTATATTTATTTCGATTCGTTTATGCCGTTACATACTACCGTTAGGCGAATGAAGTCAATATACCTTGTGTGCGAAGCACTACTAGGTATAAAAAGGCAGTAGGGTGTTAACTACTTGCCCGTAAATCTTGCTTGTTTGTTATTCGATTTGCGTAATTTTTGGCAGGAGTATACTACATACTATTGGGAAGCCTCTCACAAAATTTCATTGAAATACATTCTTGAAATTCCAAGCAATCGCTTTTGAAAATAGCAGAGCTTTTATGCTAAAAAGTGGGCGGCGCCACGCCTACTTCACCAAAATCGACAAAAATTTTATACAGTTCAGTTTTGCTTAAAAGGCTTATTATGTGCGTAAAATCTTATTTATATAACTTATACAATTATTGAAATATCGCGATTTTAAGTTTACGAAGAAATTTTTTAGAACTGTGTTCAAAAAGTGGGCGTGTCCGTTCTCCGATTTTGTTTATTTTTACAGCAAAGAGTAAGCTTTATATGCTGAACACTTTCTCTAAATATCGTTTCAATAAGTCAATTTTTACCGGAGTTATGGCATGGAAAGTTTTGTGGAATAATCCCCCATAAAGGGGCGGGGCCACGCCCATTTTCCAAAAATTTTGTGCTTTCGACTTTCTTTGCCCACGAACACTTCAGAGGTGAAATAGAAATTATATACAGCTAGTTTAAGCAAAGTTATAGCATATTCAATTTATCCATGATCCTTTTCGAAATCTTTCGTATAAAATTGGGCGTGGACCTAATCCGATTTCGCTAATTTTTTTTCGAAATATTGCCTGTATTAATAGAAATATGTGTGCTGAATTTTATTTTGCTATCTTGAGCGGTGTTTGATTTATGATTAATAATATTTCCAAATTTGACTTAATCAAAAGTGGGCGGTGCCACGCCCTTTTTTAAAAATTTCTTCAGAAATTTATTTTTTGCCTTAACGCTAAGGTACACACCAAATTTTATCCTTATAGGTGTATTATGTACTGAATAATCACTCTTTTTGTATTTTCGAAAATATTATATATATAGAAAGAGGGCGTGGCTTTTAACCGATTTTGCCTATTTTCAATAGCGCTCGGAGATAAGTGAAAAGGAACCTACATACCAAATTTCATTGAGATATCTCAAGATTTACTCAAGTTATCGTGTTTACAGACGGACGGACGGACGGACGGACGGACATGGCTCAATCAATTTCTCTTTTCCTCCTGAACATTTTGATATACATAAGTCAATATCTATCTCGATTCGTTTATGCCGTTACATACTACCGTTAGGCGAATGAAGTTAATATACCTTGTGTGCGAAGCACTACTAGGTATAAAAATGATTAAGGTAGGAATTGTGGCGGATTCCAAGCCATGCACAACGGTGTACGGTTCATTAAAATCGGACTTAAAATTTCGACGTAGTGTCAAAGTAAATAGCCCATAGGGGGGGGCGTGGCAAAAAAAAAAAAATTTTTTTGGGATCGCTTTCAAAATATCTTTAATCCTAGGGGTGGACTGAAAACACTTTTTTCGTCGATCCACCTTAATGTAGCTCCTGCAGGGCTCGAACGGCCGATGTATCCCATGCGCTTTTCATCTGTTACTTTAAATAACACAGGGTTATATTTGGATTTTTGAAACCTTTATAACTTTTTTGGATGAGGATTCGTCTGACCTTGTTTTTGTAGGTAGAGGTGCGCAAGCCGGTTGCGGTGCATCCGATGGTGCGATCGCCGACTCTGGTTGGTCGTGGCGGTTGACGTGCGAGGGGAGCACGACCGTTGGCCCTTGGAGGCTGCTGTTGAGTGCGACGACGATGACTCGCTGGTCGGCGGCGCGGCTCCTGGTGGTGGAGGTATCTCCGCTACAGGCGGGGCGACGTATGCGGGTTGACGGCTTCTGGTGTTCCGATTGAGAAAGGTGTGATGGTGCTGCCCGCAGACCCGACAGCTCTCGGTTGAGGTGCACTGATTGGTGCGGTGCGATAGCGCTAAGCAGTTGGAGCAGTATTGATGTGCCCTAGCAATTAAGAAACGCTGTTGTGGCTGCATGGCCGTGAACGCTGGGCACATCAGCAACGCATGATGACGCAGACACAATCTGCACTTTCGATAATCCGGTACGGGTTCGCTAACGCGCGGGCGGGCTGCGGGCAGTGTTACCTGCGATGCCAACGAGCGGCGTGGGGTTGGAACCTAAGGGCGTTGACGATTCATCTGTATAGGAGAGAGTGATATATGCGCTTGGGCGTGGGTA
Organism: Sphenella marginata; assembly: GCA_951509765.1. NCBI lineage: Eukaryota > Metazoa > Arthropoda > Insecta > Diptera > Tephritidae > Sphenella > Sphenella marginata. The sequence continues at coordinate 46,083,248 of OX608078.1, forward strand.
TAGTTTGGGGAATGCCTAAATAGTTAATAATAATAATGCCCAACGGATTACCCACCATATCCCGCCCGACCGGCGCGAGGGGCGCATCCTCATGATGCGCGGATTGTTCTTTCGTGCCGAGTCTTTGAAAGGCTTTGGTTTGTTAATCGTCGAGATCTAAAACTGCTCAGCTACAGAGAAAACCTCATCAGCTAAGTAAAAAAGATTACACAATTAATAAATAATTAGTTGACAGCGAAAAGTTATTGTTAAGAATAAAGATAAGAATCAAAGGATATGAAAAAAAAAAATATTGTTGCTATGTATTTAGGATAGAAAGAATCGACTTTTTTATGCTGTATAGTGAGTCTGAGATATCAAACGTACCAGAATGAGAATTATAATCTTGACACAAACAACGAAAAGGCTCATTTAATTCAAAATTAGTCCGGCACTGTTTCAAGATAAGTGGTTTAAAATGTCTTGATGGACGAGAAGGTACATGGAAGTTCACTTCGCTCAAAAGAAACGGGCTTACGATTGAACCATTTATTAATTTAATCATGAAGACAATTCAGGGCATTTCCCTCCGACTAGAAAGGCTGTGAAGATTAATTAGTTTTAAGCGACTCGTATACGATGGCAAATTATACAAGGGATCCCAGTGAAGATCTCTTAAGGCAAATAGTAAAAATTGTTTTTGAACTGATTCTAAGCGATCCACGTGGACCTGGTAACGCGGGTTCCAAATAATAGAACCGTATTCAAGTATCGGTCTGACTAATGTAGTAAAGAGAGTTTTAGTTACATAAGGGTCGCAAAATTCTTTAGACCATCGTTTAACAAATGCTAGAACGCCTCTAGCTTTATTGACTGTTACGTTAATGTGGCAGTTGAAACTGAGTTTGTAATCCATAGTAACCCCAAGGTCAACAAAATCATACATTTGCTCAAGATTATAATTGTTAATTGTATAGGAAGCTGGCTGTGAAATTCCTCTCGAAAAACGCATGTATTTACATTTCTTTAGATTAAGCAAGTAACTAATGCATTTAGATCTGATTGAAGCTTATTGCTATCTTCGGATGATGCGAATGACATGAAAAGCTTTACATCGTCGGCATACATTAACATTTTCGAAAATTCTATTACTGTAGAAATGTCATTTATAAACAACAAGAACAGAATCGGGCCCAGATGGTTTCCTTGAGGAACTCCAGAGGAGACAATAATCGGATTTACAGTTTTTAAACACTACTTTTTGTGTTCTGTCACTAAGGTACGAAGAAATCCAGCGATTGAGACCCGGCTGGAAACCCAGCTGATCTAGTTTATGAATAAGTAACGAGTGACACACTTTATCGAAAGCTTTGCTGAAATCAGTATAAATAACGTCGGTGTGTAGATTTTTTCTAAACCCATTTGAGACATGATTTGTAAACTCAAGTAAGTTTGTAACGGTGGACTTTCCCTTACAGAACCCGTGTTGACAGTCGGAAATCAAGTTAGAGATAGGATTCGTAAGCTGATTGGTAACAATAGCTTCAAACACTTTTGGGATGGCAGACAGCTTTGCTATGCCACGATAGTTCTCTATAGAAGCCTTGCTTCCGCTTTTATGAAGCGGTAGAAGAAACGACTCTTTCCATGCTGTTGGAAAAACACCACACTTTAGTGACAGATTGAACAAATTGGTAAGGGGTTTGTAAATATTGTTAGCGCACTTCTTCAAGAAGCATGTAGGAATCCTATCAGGACCACATTTAAAAGATTCTTTCAAGGTTTTCAGACAAACAAGAACATCAATGGCGCATATAGTTGGACAATTAATTAAATTGTTCCCATGTAGCTCATAGGGATAATTTAGAAAGTCAGAATTGGTGACGGCAGAATAGTTAGAAGTGAAAAATTGGGCAAAGAAATTTGCGATATCTTGATTATCGCTAGATAAAATGTCTTTATATTTCATGGTTGAGGGAAATCCCACTACTTTTCGTTTACAATTTACGAAATCATAAAATGACTTCGGATTGCGAATAATGTCTCTTGTTGTTTTAGAGATATAGGCTTTATAGCACTTTTTATTTAAGTCGATGTACCTCTTACGTAGACCAGAATACAACAAGTAGTGTTTGTTTAACCCCGATTTCTTAAATAATTTGAAAGAACGCGTTTTTCTATTTTTCAGCATCATAAGCTCTTTGGTAAACCAAGCTTGCGTTGGATGATCATATGTTATTTTACGTTTAGGAATAATCTTCTCAAATAAGTTGTAAATAGTTTGATTAAAATGTAAAACGTTTGAATCGATATCGCCACACAGCTCAGGCCAAGTTAATTTAGACAGTTCTTTATTTAATTTCTTATAGTTGGCTTTTGAGAAGTTGAAATCAAAGTTACTACTTGAGCAGCCTTGTGTACATTGGCCATTACTTATGGTTTCGTGAATTATTTCCATAGAAGGGTGGTAGACGTCTTCGGGTAAAACCAGCGGATCGCAACGACTTACAGAAAATTTATTTTTATCATCGACAAAAACTAAATCTAAGACTTTGCCAAACTTGTTTGCTGTAACGTTTATTTGATTAAGACAGATATCGGAAATTCCATCTAAAAAGTCATTGTAGCCCGGTCTGGATGTATTTGGAATAATATTTCCATCGACTATTTTCCACGATATATGAGGTAGGTTAAAATCACCCAAAACAATCATCGAGTCAGAATCTTTAGTCAAAAAGTGAACCGTTTTGAGCAAAGAGATAAGTTGCATGTACAAAGCGAGATGTGATGCTGGCGGGATGTAACAAACAGATAAGTACATGGAGACATTCGCTAGCTGAATGCGGATGCATTTGAACTCAATGGAATCAATGTTAGGTATATCAACCTCCTCTGAAGATATGGAGGAATGAACGGCAAGTAAAACTCCACCCCCGACTCTGTTCACGCGATCATTTCTATAATATATTTCTATATATATATTCGTTACAAAAAAATTCAGAGTTGAAAACATGAGGTTTTAGCCAAGTTTCAGTGAAAGCAATTACGTTATAGTTACAACAGAAAGATTTCAAATAAAGATCAGTTAATTTGGTATTCAAACCTCTGTCATTTTGATAAAAGATAGTCATGGTCTTAGTACTCAGTTTTTTGGCTCAACGTTATCACGAGAGATTGTTGCTACATTTTGAACATTTCTATTTGGTCTGTATTCAAACTCCCGCACAAGGGCACCGGGGGGCCAAAAAGAGCTATCCAAAAGAGCGTCGAAATATTTTTCAGCGACATCAATTCTAAATGAAGACATATTTCTTTGATACGTGAAATTAAACTTTTTAATAGTCAATTTACGATCTTTTACTTTAGTCGAAATATGGTACATTAAATCTTCTTCTGTAGTGTCAGGATGGGACCTAGACACAAAAATAGATTTTTTGCGAGGGACCACAACCAGCTTCCTAGCAATTTTTTCAGACTAGTCGATGTCTTTGGAGGGTTCTTGGACGTTGTCCGAACAGATGTGCTTGGAATTGGGGACGCCAAGTCTATCAATTCGATTGCTTGCGGCAAGTTCGGCTCTAATAAAGGAGCAGGCTCGCGCTCGCCATCACGATTGATAGACATTTCCAATTGAAGCGATTTATCCAGATTTCCAAACGTTTTAAAAATGCTTTCATATTTTTTGAATTTTTCGGTCAGCAAAGAAAAGTCTTTGCTGATCTCGGAAAACCCGTTTCTGATATGACGAAAGACCTTACAAAGATCAACTTCCGTCGATCTACATTTTGAACAAGACCAGCGCAGACCTTTTCCATCATTAATAAGATCAGCTGTTCTACCAGTTAAGCCAGTGCACTTTGCGTGGACCAGTGCATCACACAGCCAGCATGCTACAAAGCGCTCCGACTCGCTTTTTATCTGGCAATTTTCAAACGTGCACGACATTGTATTATTAATAATTAAGAAAAATTAAAAAAAAAAATTATAAAGTTCAAAAATATAGTAAAATAAAAAGCTATAAAAAACAACCCTGGCAGTTTGGAAGGCAATGTACTGAGCGAACAGTTTTAAACACACTGTACTTGACGTTTAACAAACCACGCAAACAGCTGTAATGAAAAAGGAGTGAGAAAAAGAAAAGCAAGTCAGCACACAACAACAATTACAATGTAAAATGTAAGCCTTTCAAAAGCAACAAATACAATATGCAAAAACACAACTCCGCACACACAAATTCAATAGAATGAATTTATAATTATTTAATTTTCAAGAATTTATCAAGAATTTACACTTTTCACAACAAGTAGTGAAGCACATGAAGTATTCAACTCATTAGCTTTAATCTTAAACTTCAAAATTTATAGATATATGACAAATATGATTAAATTTTTTAGATAAAAGCACAGAGCAAAATAAAAATACAACTACACAGCTTGACGTTGCCTGAGATAGCACGAGATTAGTGGATTGTATGAATTTTTCGATAGCACGAGATTAGTGGACGGTATGAGTTTTGGGAGATGGGAGTGGGGTGTTAGAGCCCTCGTCACTCTCGGCTGACGGTAGAAAACATAGTTTTTAGAGGGTTGTGGTGAGAATACCATTCTGGGTGCGCACGTCTACGACACGAATGTGTCCATATCGTCCTGGGTGTAGACTTTCCAATCAACCTAGTCGCCACTCAGTGGGAGGTAAATTGTCTTCTTTAATGATGACGAGATCGCCGATTTTCGGGGGAGTTTGGGCGTTTTTCCATCGGTAACCCTTTTGCAGATCGGTGAGGTAGTCAGTTTTCCAGCGTTTGCTGAAGTGATGATGCAGAACTTTCAGTCTTTCCCATCTATTTATCATAGATAGATCTTCGTGATTCGGTTCGGGGATCGAGAGCATTGGTGTCCACGAAGAAAATGACCTGGTGTGAGGGCAGTGAGGCGATTCGGGTCCTGAAACAGTGGGGTTATGGGACGAGAATTAAGGACGGCCATGTGAGGTGCGCCGGGGGGTATAAACTTCCAATTTATTCCTTGGGGGGCATACTTCTGAAAAATACCTGACGATACTTCTCGTATAAATGACACGAATTCGAGTTCGGTCGCCCGCTTGGCGCCGATAAATGTTTTGCCATTGTCACTCATCGTCTGGTTGGGGTATCTTCGGCGTCCTACAAATCGGGCGAAGGCGGCAAGAAAAGCTTTGCTGGTGAAGTCTGAGCACAATTCCAGGTGGACCGCTTTGGTGGTAAAACAGACAAAGACTGCCACGTAGCCCTTTACGAGGGTTTGAGATCTAAACATAGATGCTTTTAATTGAAGGTTAGGTTAAAGTGGCCGCCTCTCAGCAGTGCCGAGAGGCGCACTTAGGCCGACTGCCCCTTTGTGTTTTAATTGAAAGGGGCCAGCAAAGTCTACTCCAGTTGTGGTGAAGGGGGGAGGTAATCGACATCGTTCGGGGGGCAAGGCTGCCATGATTTGTGATCGCGTTTGTTGTTTGTGAGTAGTGCAGACTTTACACTGGAAAATGCACTTTTTTATAAGTGGTTTGAGACGGGCAATGTGAAATTCTTGCCTTAATGTTTGTTGCATGAGACGCGCTTCCGCATGTAGGAGCATTTCGTGGAGGAATCGTATATACAGAGTACAGAGGCGCGACTTTTCAGGTAGGATAATGGGATGACGCTCATTATAAGTGAGGGTTGCATGGGCTAGGCGACCATTTACTTTTAGAACTCCGCTCTTGTCTAGGAAGGGGTTAAGTACGAGTAGGGGACTTCGTTTTGAAATTGACTGGGAATCCTCTAGACATGATCTTTCCAGAGCATAATATCGAGTTTGGGCCATGATTATGAGGCGATGTTTGGATCTTTTGAGATCGACATGAGTTAGGGAGTTTTCGGTGGGTTCTTTAATACCGTTCACCGCGTCTTTCAGCCGGCGTACAAATTTGAGAACGTAGGCCATTACACGTAAAGCACGAGGGTAGGAAGAGAATCGATCTAAGAGATCCTCACTCTCTTCCGTAGCATGTAGGGTTTCTACTTTACGTGATTCTGGGCGGTTCACGTTACAAATTGTTGGTTGTGGCCAATCTTCGGGGGGTTTCGGAAGCCACTCTGGCCCATTCCACCAGAGGGCGGAATTTGCGAGATCGACCGCTGGGTTTTCTTTACTGGGTACGTGTCGCCATGGGACATTACCTACGAGATCTATTATCTGCGCGGTTCGATTGGAGACATAGGTCTCCCATGAGTGGGGTTGCTTTTCGGGCCAGGCTAACACGATTTCCGAATCAGACCACATAGTCAGCTTTCTTTGAGTGAGACCGAGATGAGGTTGCACCACTGCGACTAGTTTGGCTAGTAAGAGCGCTCCACATAGTTTCAGGGCTGGCAGACTTATAATTTTGAGAGGAGCCACTTTTCCTTTGGACACAAGGAGGTGAGAGAAGACGTGGGTGCCGACAGTAGTTCGCACATAGAGGGTTGCGGAATAAGCCTTTTCAGAGGCGTCGCAAAAACTATGGAGCTCCACTAAGTGGTCAGGGGCGAAGTTAATCCATAGGGGTATGTTGATATTGGAGATGGAGTGCAGATTCTTTGCGAATTGCGTCCATTTTACGAGACGGATCGGTTTGACTCGTTCATCACAATCAGTCCCGTCCAGCCACAACTCTTGCATTCAGAGTTTTGCCTGTATCATGACTGGCGTCAGCCACCCTGCGGGGTCGAAAAGTTTTGCAATAGCGGAGAGAATCCCCCGCTTGGTGGCTGCCGTTGAGGCTGGATCTGAGTCCACAGTATAAGAGAATGTGTTCGAATTCGAGGAAGTCGGTGTCCAGTAAGTCCGCCTCGGGAATTTGCCTGAGAATGTCCGGATGGTTTGCCGTGATCTTTTTTAATGGGAAGCCGGCTGAGTTGAGTGCATCAATGGTCTCATTTAGGGATTGCTCGGCTGATGGGAGATCATGAAGGAGCCGGATAAAATATCGTCTACATACGCCTCAGACTTTAATATTGGGGCTGCGCGTGGATGAGAGACGGGTATGTCTTTCGACAGCTCGTGCAGAGTGCGAATAGCCAGGAAGGGAGCGCAGTTAACTCCAAAGGTGACGCTTTTTAACTTTCAGTCCTTTATTGGACTGGTTTTGGGGGTTCGGAATATTATCCGGTGGTAGTCTTGGTCATCGGGGTGTAGGAGGATCTGGCGGTACATTTTTTCTACATCGCCATTAAACACATATTTATATGTTCTCCATTTCAACAACATAAGTCGGAGATCGGGTTGGGCAGGTGCATAGGGTATCATTGAGGGAGTGACCGGACCCTGACTTCTTGGAAGCATTAAATACAACTCTGCCTTTTGTTGTCTTTTTGTCTGGTGTGACGACCGCGTGTTGAGGGAGATAGAAAGAGCAGTACTTCCTTTGAGATCTCATTTGAACTGCATTCTTCATGTGGCCTAAGGACAGGTATTCTTCGAGTACCTTGTCGTACTGCTGCGCCCTTATTTAAAAGCGTACGTTCCATGCCGTGGAACTGTCGTAGGGCTGCAGTACGGGTTTGGCCTAGGTCGATACCGTTCGGAAATGTGGGGTTGTGCTTTTGTAGAATTCTTCGCACATTTGGTCTTCGGGAGTTTCCACTGGGGTTCTGGGTATATCTTCGATTTTCCAGAACTGTCTAAGTTGATCATTCAACTGACTGTTTGTTATTTCCCACGCTTGGGAAGTTGGCCACTTGTTATCCATCCAAAGATGGTATTTTGTGCTAGCAGGCTGGGAGAGATCTTTTCTATGCCCAATACCAGATCGATTTGGGAGGGGTTCTGGGTGTTCTGGTCTGCTAGTTCGAGATGGGACCATTTTCGCATTTGGCTTCATTTAGCCTGAGGGTTGGAAGTTGCCTAGTTAAACGGGGTAGCACTATTACCTGGGCTTTTATTTTTACTTTCCTGTCATTTGAGACTAGGGTTAACGAGCACAGCTTATTAGATGTTTGTACCACTCCGCCTCCCATGCCCGAGATTTCAAACTGGGAGTGGGTATAGCGAAGCCGAAGCTTTGCTTGAGCTTTGGCGGATATGAAGCTTCTTTCGGAGCCTTGATCGACTAAGGCTCGAAGCTTGAATAGGTCTCTCTATGTTCTACCAAGACAATTGCTGTACTCCCTGATTTTGCTATCATTTTCAGCATGGAATGATTGTACTTGGGATGTGTTGGGTGTAGAGGGATCGCTTTCATGTGGTGCCACCTGGTTTACGTCCTGAATCCTTGGATTGCTGGCTTCTATTGTGGCTACCTGATATCTAGTTCTGTGAATTCCAGAACTACTGGGAGATGCTGTGTCGTGAAGCGTGGTGCTATGCCGGCCTTGGCAGTGCATGCACGTTCTCGTGCTTTGGCAGTCTTTCAAGAGATGGGTTTGGGCTAAACCATTTTCGCAGATATTATTGTCTCTTACGAAATTTCTGCGTTCTGAGATTGGCAACTTTTTATACCGCAAACAGCTTTGTAGGGTATGATTGTGTGCAAATGGAAGAAAATATATTACTTTTGTTGTTATTGTGGGAAGATGAGGAAAATGAGGAACATAGCAAGGTGTTTAAAATCCTTAAGGGATGACAGCAATCCATTTTCCTTAAGTGAAAACGTGTTCGTTCAAATTTTTCGTTTGACCCGTTCATTGTGCCGTCGCTTTATTGATGACTTGAAACCGCACGATGACCAACAAACCTCCTTGCCAATAACGATCCGCGTTCTGTCGGTATTGAACTTCTTTGCTAATGTATCTTACAACAAGGTAGGCGTGCTAATGAAATTTTTAGATACATTTTTAAAGAAAATCTTTGTATAATTTAAGGTTTTCCCGGAAATTCGGCATAAAGAGTACAATATTTGCAATTGATTGCACCCACATTGCCATTGTTGCTCCGCCTTCTAACAATGTGGAGCGTCCGTTAAGCCAATACCTAAACCGAAAGGGCTACTACAGCATTAATGTTGAAGCGGTACTTTCTACTTTTGTTAAAACTCGTTACACAGCTGGTGTTTACATTTCTAAATGCCAACTTTCCAGGAGCGACACATGACTCAGGCATATGGGCAACTTCTGACCTACGCGAGTATTTGATACGCAAGCATAACGCCAGTTCAACTTCTAAGCAAACGGAATCATGGCTCATTGGAGATCAAGGATACCCTTTGGAACCATGGCTTCTCACACCAGTTGCAAACCCAAGTACCACGAAAGAACGAAAGTTTAATAAGATACATGCATCTGGAAGAAATTGTATAGAAAGAGGATTTGGTGTTGTGAAGTCGAGTTATAGGTGCTTGCTTAAGCATCCAGTGCTACATTATTCTCACGAAACAGCTGCTGCTATTATTACGAGCTGCGTCATATTGCACAACATCATGACAAAAGCTGGTATGACCGCAGAGGACGTAGATCTCGTTGAAGATGATCATGAATTCGAAATAGATCCAAATGACTCTAATCAGTACACCAGCGAGGGAGACAGAACATGGTCTAGATACATATCAACTCTTTAAAAATTACACATGTAAATATTTCCTTTCTCAAATAAAAAGCATAATATTACTCATAGCTGAAAATTACATTTTCAACTCTATATTTTTGTAAGTATTTACACAAACTCATATCTTTCTTCTCCTTTTTATTTTATAATTTTTCTCTCTTTATCCAAATATCTACTCCTATCACAATCCCTAGCCTTATCATAAAATCATCAAAATCGTTCAGTCATTTGAACTCCTTAATCATATAGACACACACACGATTTTTATATGTACATAAATATATATGTATTCTATATTAAATTTTATTTATAAAAACAAAAGAAAACAATTTCATAAATGTAACAATAAATAATTCATTTCAAATATAACAAGGAATAATTAATTTCAATAACGCCACAGCAAAATTAAAAACTAAAATAGTCATATTGCCTCGTAAAATAAAATAGAATATAAAGTTCGACTTTAGGTACTTTTTTATTATGTTTTATTTTATTTCGTTTCATTTATTTTATTTTATTGTATTTGAGTTTTTTATTTCATTATTTTATCTTATTTTATTACAGTTTTTCTAATTTCATTTAATTTTTCATTATTTTATCTTATTTTATAACATTTATTTGATTACAGTTTTATGATTTTTATGATTTCAATTTTTAAATTTCGATCGGAAAATAAAAGTCGTTTGTAAAAAATTAACTTTTATTTTAAAATTGAAATAGGTTTTCCAATCAAAATTAAATAAACGAAAAATAACTAGTTATTACTAACAATTTATATAATAAAAATGCTATTATTAGCAGTCCCTGATTCTAACATGTACATACAGAAGTTTTACGGACTATTATTATTGTAACTAACGTGTTTTTTAAAATGTTTTTTTTTTAGGAATTCACTCTTTGGTTCAATTATAATTAAAGAAAATAACTAGTCCGCAAAACTTCTCTATTCTTAGGTTTAATTTGGTTTTAAAATTTTGACTAGTTCTGTCAAGCAGCTCGTTAAAGTTGTGATGGCTTGCATTGTTTCACGATGCTCCTGACGATGTTCCTCTTCTCTTCTTTCCTATCCTTCTTCAAAAGCGTTCCTTTTACGGACTGAGCTTCCATTCAAAACTCCAGCATTCTTGAAAGAAAAAATTTCAGTTTAAAAGTGTCCGATATACACTCACTCAAAAAAATTTAGGTACACTTAAATTTTTATGAATTTCGTTAGAGTACCGTGTCCAAGTTGGTATGTCTAAAAAATTTTAATTCAAATATAGTTAATTGTATATACCAAAAAATAAATAAACATTTGCGCTACTTCTAGCTTGCACATTATTGTAGTGAAATTGAATGGCCTTGTAGCTGCATACTCAAAAAAATTCTTTCAAAAAAGTTTAAAATTTTGATGGCGTTTTGCAAAATTTAATAAAATTTGTCTTTTTGTTTCTGGTATATATAATTGGCTATATTTTAATTTAAATGTTTTTAGACCTACCTTCTTAGACAGTTACTCTAACGAAATTCAAAAAAATTTGAATGTACGTAAATTTTTTTGAGTGTATGTACAAATTTATATATTAGGAAGGCCAAAAAAATTATTTTCGATTTTTTATTAGGATACCGAAAAAGAAGTGTGCAATGTCGAGAAAATTTATGTATGCATATGTACATATAAATTAATCCAAGAAAAGTAAACCATATTTTTGCCCCACCATAACATATATAAATTACTTACTTCAGTCTCTGGCTCAAGAGGCGTCACACCAGGCATCGATGGCTCGTAACTTGACGGTTCAGCATTAGTCTCCGGCGATGATGGGATCAACATTGCCACTAGTGAGTCTGATGCACGGTTTTGCTGCGACAAAACGGTTGGCGAAGTCAAAGGACTCATCGGAAGGATACAGCTTGGAGACTGTGTATAACACTCCGCTGGTGACGGACTCTGAACTATGGACGATGTTCTTGCTAGTAGTTCTTGTGGTGGCGAGTTCAGACCACTAGTTCCTAAACCGGCACCACCAACCGCTAATAAGCCAAAGCGCGATCTTCGAACTCGTTGAGCGTTTTGCATTGTGGACCACCTCCAGTAACCCTTTGGCTCATTTTCACACGTCGTGCGCGTATACGTAACTGGCTTTTCCATACTCCAAGCGTCTGAATGTAAAAAAAATATATGCAATGCCATTACTTACTTACTTAAAATAGCCTTTAACCGCCTAGGCGATTTTGGCCGTCCATTTTACAAGACAGTTCAATGCTCAATGTTGATCAAAAATTATGTTGGTATCAAATCACACATCTTGACTCCAGTATCAATAATCCGAAAGTGGAAATTCAAAATATTATACATATCCGTAAAAAGCTATCGCCAAAAACCAAAAAATTAGCAAAACTCGGTCCAAAACCGGTGTGTAATCTATACTTTTTATGTGCAGAACACTTTTTCGAGTTGGGGGCCTTCGGCCGCGCTTATAAAAAATAACCCTTAGCCAGAACACCACTGCCTACACCATACTCAGTATTTCTGCGCAGAACACATTTTTAGGGACGGCCTTATGTGATTACAACAACCACATGAAAACTTGCAACTTTTTTTGCAAATTGTTCGCGCGTTGCACGATCGCACTTTGATTTTCTCTAAAAGAAACACAATATAACTAACATATAATGAAAAATAATAAAATACTTACATTTTTGCAGACTCCATTTAAGAATTGTTCGCGCTAAACAGCTGTTTTGTGTTTACAATATTTAGTTCACCACGGTGTGGGGAAAAGCCCACGCAAAAGAGCTTTTTAGTGTTGTCAAGTTATGCACAGAATAACTAAATTTATCAAGTTGATAAAAATCTTGTTTATTTGTCAACTTATTGATAACTTGTCAATTTCATAGAATAGGCCTGTACGTCTCGTTGTCCTCTGCCTACTTCATGTAAAATAGGAGGGTTTCAGCTATCGAGTATTAGTGAAATTAAAGACTTTGGTGTAGTATATGACTCTACTTTTTCCTTTCAAAGCCACTTTAACTACATAATTGTGAAGTCATATGCTGTTCTTGCTTTCATTAGACGTTTTAGCTCCGATTTGACAGATCCGTATACTCTGAAAATGTTATATACATACATCGCTTGTACGGTCTAAACTTGAATATGCTGATTTTATTTTGAGACCCTACTATGAATGTCATATTGTTAGTCTTGAGAGAGTACAACAAGTTTTGTCCGATATGCTTTAAGGTCTCTGCACTTTACTGATCCAACTCCTTCATACAGGAGTCGCTGTACGCTGATTCATTTAAAGTCTTTGGATAGTAGACGGTCAATTCTGTGTCTGATCCTGCAATCCTGGACACATTGAGGAAATCCTGCCATCCTGGACACGCAGAGAGGAAATCCTGCCATCCTGGACACATTGAGGAAATCCTGCCATCCTGAACACATTTAGGAAATCCCGCCATCCTAGTAGCTGGTAGCTGGCATCCTGCCAACACAAAAAAAATGCTGTAAGGCTAGAAAAGAAATAGACCGCTGACTTTAGCGGACTACTGGACAATCAGCAGACTGCGATATACCATACGTCGCGGACTGCAGAAATCCTGTTAGGTTTAAAAGGGAATACTGCTACATTTTTTAAGTGGCAGACTGCTGAGATTATTTAATAAATATTAGAACTCTTTGGCACCCTAAGGTCGCCCACCAAATAGCAGACTTGGAATACATTTTTTGTAGAAAAAGATCAAAATCCACAAGTTGCCACTGAAGAGGTTTTTCAACCCTCTGAAGTAATAAAGCAAGGTCCGTTACCGATAACCATTGAAGAGTATCGGCGACGGAACAAGCAAAACAGGCAGGAGGAAATAAAAATTCCAGCCCCAGTAAAACATAAGAAGCAAACCCGGGGTGGTTAAAGATACCAAAAAAAAGGAGTTGGCAATAACATACAACTTATTAAATTTTGCCACTTCTTATGAAGAAAAATTAAATTTGAAAAAATATACCTAAGAATTAAGAAGTAGAAAATTAGAAAATAAATAATAAGAAATATTGCCAATAATGTCTATAATTAGACAAAAAAAAATAAAATTTTGTTTAATAAAGAAAATATAAGAATGAATACAAATATTGACTATTTTGTAAACACATAAAGCGCATTGCCCGATGACCTCGATTACGAGGCTATAAATATTGTTGTTGAAAATTTAGAGTGTGAAAGCACACTCTAGGCAATCTTAAAAGCTAGAAAATTAAGAAAATATAGTAAGAAAGAAAAAGAAACATTAATATGGTTAAAACATTATAGGAAATATATAGGCATGACTAGGGAACCAACCCTTGAAGATGTTATATACCCGAAAACACTGGTAGAAGAAGGTAGGAGAACCTTAATTACTTTAAACTTAAGTATCAGAATAATAAGTAAAATCAGAAAAATGATAGAATAAAAACCTTGCTTATACATAAAGAAATAAGAAATAAAAAAAAAATAAAAATATATAAATATTTGTATTTGTTATACCTTTCATGAACATGAAATGGTATTATAACTTTGGTGCGCTGTTTGTAAGTATGAGAAGAAGAAGAGATAGACCCACCATTAAGTATACCGAAATGGTCAGGGCGACGAGCTGAGTTGATTTAGCCATGTCCGTCTGTCTGTTTGAACGCAAACTAGTCCCTCAATTTTAGAGATATCTCGATGAAATTTGGTATGGAGCCGCCATTTTGTATTATATAACTCTTGCAATCAAAAAAATAGGATAGCGAAATTTCGCAGGTTTAGTACATATTATATTTGTAACCTGTGTAGTGAAAATCACCCAGATCGGACAAACAAAACATATAGCTCCCATATAATCGATAGTTTCGATAAATGGGTTTTGGGCTATAAATTTTGCAGTTAAGAAGCTAGGAACGTAAAATTTTGCAAGGTTGGTACTTATTATAAATGTGATGTGTGTAATGAAAATCATACAGATCGGAGTAACATAACATATATGTAGCTTCCATATAACCGATTGCTCCGATAAATGTGGTTTGGCCATGTAGGACACTTAAAAAAGATTTGCGTATTCATGAAAGGTATAAAGCCTTCGGCACAGCCGAAGACAGCCCTTTCCTTACTTGTTTTCAATTAATTTTTTTTTGTAATGGGAGGAAAGCAGCCCGTTTCTGTATCGTTGCGATACGAAAGTTAGTGAAGTTAGTTCATTTCTAATTTCTCAAATCACTGATATTTCTAAATTTTTCATTAATAAATGCATTTATTTATGATTTAATAAGTGTTTTGTATGAATGTTTACACACAAAATGCAGTAGTACACGGCATTGATGACTTCAGCTGAAATGGATAAATATTTCTCAAAATAAACTGCCGGAACTTATTTAACGCATTTGCTATCATAACAAAACACCAAACCACTGACATTGCACAATTACAGGCAAATTCTGTAAGCTGTCTCTAGTCACTAATAGAGACAATTTGTGGTCAATTTCAAATTTGAGACAATTTGGTATTCAGTAAGCTGTCTCACATCTCATGTCTCAAAAAAGAGTCACTAATTTGTCAGCTGGTTGTAGGCAGGTCACAAACAAGAAAATATAGGGATAAGAATTAAATAAATTGAAAAAAAAAATTTTAAGTTTGAAATCATTTATAAATGTTTAAAAAAATAATAATTAACTAACAAAAAAAAAAAGAAAAAACAGGCAAAAAATTTGTCCTCGATCCCGGGTTCGAACCTGTTTCTCACACGTTGTACCTCGAGACACTTACTACCTCCGCTATTGCAATATTTATATGCGCGCTGCCAAATGCTGTACTTAAGATTTATGCATATCTGTTTCCACCACATATCAATGGTGAAATTTTTGTGATTTCCTCTTACAGAATACCGAAATCATCGAAAGTCACAAAAATTGTCTCTAATGAAAAATCTCAAATTTAGTGACTTGAGATGAGACAGACTTACAGAATACAGCTATTAGTAACACTAATTAACATTAATATATGCAGATATTTACCAATTTTTTATTTAACAAATCTCCACAAAACAAAATACAAACTCGAGATGACACATGATATGTTTCATTCCAATTGTTTCATCGATAAGTAGGCAATCTCACCATTCTCATATCGCATGGTGAGTTACTTCTCATACAGAAACACTTATCATAACGAAAGCGATACGAGCTTTGCGATAGGATATCGATCGTTATTAAAACGAAAAGTTACAGAAACGGCCTACAGGAATCCAAACTGGAAAAGCCTAACGCTAATGTCGTCAATTCGGTTCAAATAATTGACCACACTGAGGCACTAGATTTTATAAAAATCTTGCTATTAATATTAACAATTTGCAGTTGCCTAAATTTGTTTCTCAAATTGTACTCGACCCATAACAAACAGTTAAAAAAAAAAAACCAGAGCCGAGCAAACGAACTAGATAAAATCTAAATATTTTTTTTATTAAATGGATACTTGGGAAGGTATTCGCACAAGGATATATGAGGAAAAATTGTTAGTAGAAAAATCATATAAATGTATAAACCAAAATAAGGAAACAAAAAAGGAAACAATAGTCAAACATTTGCATTTGGCAAAATGTCACCGTTCCCACTCTATCGGCGGGATCCATGGTATTTTTTTAAATTTTTATTATCACCTGAAACTAATAATTATTATATCGCGCGATTTTTAATTTAAAATTTTCATCTTATGTTATTAGCTATTTACATATGTATATTAAGGCGCCTTGCCAAAAAAGTTGCACTGTTTCCACCGGAATTTCAAAATTCACTCTTTTCTAAGGACTCCCCCAAAATATTTCGAAAAAATATTAAGATTTACCGGAGCTAAACCGCGTTAAAAAAACGCTAAAAATATCGTTTTTTATGTATATAAGCAGTATGAAAAAATATTTTTTAATAAAAAGCATCTGAGATGATAGAGTGCAAAAGGTAAGAATAAAAAAGTTTAAAAATTTTACCAATACTATTATTGTATACCTGTGTGCTAATATTCGCAATGTGTAAAATTGGACCAAAAATTGTTAAATTTTGCAGAAATGGCAACGTCTCTAAAATACCTTTTAAATGATATCCTAAGCGTCCACATCCGTCAATAATTGTCAGAGTTATTAAAGTTTTCCACAAACCTACCCCTCGAAATATGACCAAAAACAGCATCATACATCTCAATATTTGGATTGCGTTGATACAATTTTCAAACTTTTTTATGCTTACCTTTTGTACTCCAGCTAATTCATCATCTTAGGTCCTTTTTATTAAAAAATATTTTTTCATACTCCTTTTATACATAAAAAACGATATTTTTAGCGTTTTTTTAACGCGGTTTAGCTCCGTTAAATCTTAATAATTTTTCGGCTGGATTTTTCCTCCACAAAGTTGTATACATAAGTTATTTTTTAGTTTATAAGTTCATATACATTAGTAGTTGTTTCTAGTAATCTGTGTGAAATTGTCATATTTCTAGATTAAAGTGAAATAAATAAATTTGACTTTGTTATTGTACTTAGTTGTTATTGATATTAAAATTGCTTAAAGAATTGAGAAACATTCAGCTTTTTAAGTTTTTTGAGCCTATATGATTCAGTGATTATATTTCCTGCAAGTGAAAATGCCCTTTCTGATGGCGCACTGCTTGCTGAAATACATAAAATCGTCGTTGCAATGAAATCTATATCTTGGTTGCTAGATAAATTATCAGTTACTAATTCATTAGACTGGCTAACATCCTAATTTCTCAATTTTCTTCAATTAAGGTGTTAGTTGGCGGAACCCACTATTCTTCTAATTGATATAAAATATTCTGTTTGAACAAATCGGCTGTGGTGCTTAGCTGGAGCGGCCGTGGCTCGAAAGCACCGCGGTCGAATAGGTATTTGAAAAGAAAATAAAAAGAACGAGAATTCTCGTTATAAATGTGGCCGTGTATTTATTGTGAAAAATATAATTGTACAAAAGAATTTTACCTTGGATCATTTGGCTGAGCTAGAAATTCCTGGGGTGGTCGTGACGTGTGTTGTCTTCGATGATCGCCGAAAAAGTAGAAGGTTGTCCAGTCGAGGACAACCGTTGAACGCGAAATTGCAGCCTCCGGTTTTAAGGGGAGGTGAACCTACACATGCACACCCACAGGCATGCACATACATGTGGGTGGATTGGTATGTGTGGTTGGAAGGGTGCGGAAAAGTGACATTAGGGTGGCCCATTTTTCGGAATTTAGGCATCGTGCCTAAACACTGTTTCAACGTTTGATTAGCTAATACGTTTAGTTAATTAGTAAAAAATTTTACCCTATCAGGTAGCTACAACTTTTTCTTATACTTTTTTCGTTACTCAACGCAAAAAGATAGTTGAATCCCATCCATTTTAGCATGGAATGCTTTCAAATGTGGACACTTGTAAAATAAATGTGTTAGGTCTTTTGTCGTTATTGCAAACCAAATATGAAAAGCAGTGAAGGCTATTTCACCCAAACTATACTTTTTTTTGTTAATTTAATTTTCAAACCTTACTTTTTATTTCATGGCAAATGTCACTACGTAGTAAATTAAGCACTTTTATAATTTTTTCATATCGTTATAGAGCTCAATTCATCCATCAAAATAATAAGTTGTAGTTATTTAATAGCGCTTAATGTGATTAAAAATACACTAAACTTGTTGAAGACATGGATGAAGATCTTATTCAATTTGATTAATATATATATACTTTAAAACTTTCCTGTTAAATTGAATCCTAAACTTGTTGAATTTATATATGAATTTATTGAATTGATACTTAAAGTTGAATTGTATAGGTACTTACCTTGTTAAATACGATCACATATAGTTACCTTTACCATTAAATACTTACCTTCTACTATACTTACCATTTGCATCCATACTTACCCTAAATTAAACTTACCTTTGAATTCGACTCATCCTAATGTAACATTCTTAAAATGGAAAACTACAGCTTCTTTCTATTTACTTACCTTTTTTACTTTAAGTTTTTATTTTAAACCAAAAGATCGAGTAGTAGACAAATCCTAGTGCAAGTGCTGTTCCTAAAATATTCTGAAACCTATACATGGTCCTTTCGTCGCCATACGAAGAGAATCAGCGCCTAGAAACAGAAAAAATGTTTATGGAAAAAAAATAAATAAAACAAATAAAATGTGAAAAACTATTAAAAAACTCATAAATAAAATCCTGAAAAGTAAGAAACTATCGATTATTGGTGAACAAAAAACCTGAAAAGGAAAAAAAGGGGTTAAAAGGTGAAAAAAGTGCAATAAAAATAACTTACCTGAAAAGGAAAAAATTTTATCAAATCTTTTCCTAAAAAGAAAAAGGTTAAAAAATTGGTGACCTGAAAAAGAAAGAAAATAATAAGTTTATTATAAAAAATATTTAAAAAAAAAACTTAAAAAATAATAAATTAGTAATAAAAATCCTAAGGAAGAAAAGAAAAATAGTTAAAACTGGTGAACTAAAACAGAAAGAAAATAAAAAGTGTACAAAAATATTTGTCAAAACCTTAAAAAAGGAAAAATACAAAAAATCCTAAGGAAAAAATAACAAAGCTCTCAAAAATTATTTTCAGAATTCTGAAAAAAGAAAAAATAAGAAAAGTTAAGAAGTCAAAAAAGAAAACAAAGAAAAAGGCTTAATATATGTTTGAATAAAAAATTAAATATAAAGTGTGAGAACAAAAAATAAAAACAGAGCCTCATACTTACACTTAATATCAAAATTTTAAGAAAAGATAAAAATAAAAAAAGCAGTGAAGCTATTACATTTTTTTTAACAAAAAAAAATTTTGGAAACAAAAGAAAGAGAAGAAGAGAAAAAATTAGAAACAATTACGTAATTATCCATAAACAAAAAAAATAAATTAAAAATTAAAAGGTAAAAACGAATAAGACAAAAACCACAAAAAGGTACAGTCTACACAAAAATCAAATCACCAACATCAAAAGAGCTACAACACACATCCCCCGTTACCAGGAAATCAGTTGCAGTCCATAGCAAAAACAGGTAGTCAGGTACCAGACCAAAGTAAGTTCCGTTAAAATTTTTTTCGTCGCATATTACATACACGATATTCAGATTTATATAACTTAGCGGTTATTTAAAGCAGTAGATGAGCAACCTCTTATGTTCTCAATTTATGATGTCAAATTTATATACTCTACCTATAAATCAAATACATATTTATATACACACATCCCCTTCAAACCTAGGATTTATAAAAAAAAATTAGGATATTGCTAATTTTCGCCTTACCCTTTTACCACATACGTAACGCTATTAGTTCACAAACCTCGCAGCCACATAAGAACCCCGCTATAACACGCCAACAAAAGCTCCATCGCACTGCACCCAGCGCCAAATATTGCTTCCTATCTTCCCACTTATTCTCTTACCCATTTTCTTTGGTTTAATAACTAGCCATTAGCAACAATTACATTTTTCATATATCTGTTTACTTGTACTCAGACGCGCTGAGACAGGTACAACAAAAGCTACAGTGGGCCGCAACTCATAAAAACGGTCTCAAAAACGAAAGGGATAAAACACAATTTAAATTAATTAAAACAATTTAAAGTGAAATAAATAATAAACCCCCCTTAGTTTTTTCCATATTAGTGTTAAATACACTACAAATAATTATTAATATTATTATTAATTTTTGTGTACTCCTTATACACACGTCCTTTCAATAGTTGTGTACTCCGTATACACATCTTCAAAAATATTTCTGTGTACTTCTTATACACTTTTTCTAAATATAGTTTGTGTACTCCTTATACACATTTAATAAAATATTTTTGTGTACTCATTAATACACACCTCCTTGAACAAATATATCTCATAAGACAAATTTTATAGAATACCCTCATATAAAAATGGCTGAAGATAAAGGTGAAATGAATCAAAATTTCCTACCCCCTCCACACGGACTAAAAACAAGGTCAAAATCTCAATCGGAAGAGGAAGAACTATCCAAGATTGGAAAAAGATCCCTGTTTGAGATAAATAAGCTCGAAAAATTCTGCGATAAATGGTGGAACATTGATGAGACAACCCACACAAAACCCAGTTTGCAGACATACTTGGAGGAACTCAACATACACGTTTCAGCAGTAGAACGGGCATATGAAGCAGCGCACACCAATCTGAAGGATGAACAGTCCCTGGAAGCGCTGACCGAAAAATATGACAAAGCGATGGAGAACAACATGATGACACGGACCAGAATAAATGAGCAGCTCGCGGAACCGGAACCAGGTCCCATAAGTCCACATCAACAAGGGGCAACAGCAGCGCCAGCTACCTCCGAACCCTACCTCAAAGTCCCCTCATGTGACACAGAAGTGTTCCACGGAGGATACGATACTTGGCCCTCCTTTAGAGATATGTTCACGGCAGTGTACATAAATCACCCCAGACTCTCTCAAGTACAAAAATTATATCACTTGAGACAAAAAACCCGGGGAAAAGCACACCTCATAATTCAAAAATACCCGCTTAATGACCAAAATTTCGAGCTCGCATGGGGGCCCTTAAGTCCAGATACGAGAACCGTAGAATTCTCGTAGATAGTCAGCTTAAAATCCTTTTTAATATTCAGCCTGTATTCTCTGAAAGTGGGGAAAGAATTCAAGAAGTTCAAACTACAATTAATAACTGTCTGTCTACCCTTACTACTTATATACTTATGTTCATCTAAGCGTCCCGAAGAAACCCTAGGCCTATGGGAACAATCTCTTGAGTCTAGGAAAGAATTCCCCTATAGTCGGAAAAGGACAAATTCCTCACGGCCAGATATGAAGTTGTAGAACGGCTGGGTACTCATAGAGCGAGCAAACCTCGGACCTCAAACTCGAGCTTCAACAACCGAGCGTCAACACCCCATAATAATAGTTTTAGAAACAAGTCTCTCTCGTACCATAGCGAGCAAGCGCGACAGGTATCGTGCGAGTTATGCAATTTCAACCATTCGATGATGAATTGCGTCAAACTCAAGCAATCATCGGTGGCAGAACGGAATAAATTTGTAACTGACAACAAATATTGTAAAATTTTTTTTGCCTTTTCCCATCTAGAGTCTGAATGTGATAGCAACTTCAAGTGCGTATATTGCCAAAAGCGGCACCACTCCCTGCTTCATTGCCAAAACCGTCAGCCACCTAACCCCAACACTTCTCGCCATCCTCAGCGAAGGAATTAAGGTCACTGCTCAAGTAAACAATGACCAAGAAAAACCTTCTACCTCTAAACAAGCAATGCAGTCTCAAGAATCGCGGACTGAAGCCTCTTCCTCGAATCAAACCACAGTTCTTTCGCACTTCTCTGCCAATAAAGAAAGAACATTGTTGCCCACAGCGATAGTTCCGGTTCTCCATAGAAGAGAAACCTTCAAAATCTGGGCTTTGGTGGACCAGGGTTCCCAGAAATCTTTCTTTTCCTCCAAAATCCAAAAATTACTCGATTTACCCACAAAGAAAATAATTTACTGAGTTATTTTTATTTTCTCTTTTTCCGACAGGGTGAATGCTAGATTTATATTGGAACGATTTTCCGTCATCCCTTGTCAATTTTTGTTTGTTTACAAACCGGTTTCGGCGATCCGCCATCTTCAGTGTAAGTTTTCGTTCGAGAGAACGCCAAATACTCATTAATCCTGATGATCAAGATTTTCAACGAGTAGTTTTTCATAGATCTTCAACCTCACCTATTGAAGATTTCAAATTGAAAACAGTTACCATTGGTGGCAACTGTGCACCATACCTAGCTATTCGCACCCTCCATCAGCTAGCTGAAGACACCAAAGATGAATTCCCCACCGCCAACAATGTACTTCTGCAAGAAACTTATGTAGATGACATTCTCTCTGGCGGATACGATCTACAGTCCACAATAAATTCCATGAATGAAGCTATCGAAGTATTAAAATCAGCTCGACAAAAACACTAGGTATAAAATGGAATGCTCTTAATGACTCCCTTTCTTATTCCTACACAATGGGTTTTAAGCATGTTTTATTGAAAGTAAATGTCCCTCCATTTTTTCTTTTGAATTCTCAAATATGCATTAAAATAAGATGATATCGAAAAAGCTCCTCATTGACAATGAAAATAGGTCTTTTTGTAAACTCTATAGTTCCCTAGCTAGAGCCAAATTTGCTCCATTCGTGATATCAAAAAGTAATAGTTGTTTAAATTTAGATATCTTGTATAACGAAATTTCGATAGAGCTACATTTTTGTGGAGAGCTTAGGTTGACTCCCAGAAAGAATATATAATGTATAGAATTAGATTTGCTATCGCGATATCAGAACTGGTGACTCGTAGATAAAAACTGTTCACACCGTTACACACTTAACGTTTTCCAGAAAAATGCAAAAAATCTCAAAATTTGGTATTTTACATTTTTAAAATGAGTTTTTTAAAAAAGAGTTGGGGGAAAAAAGCTAAAATTCAACATATCATCTTATTTTAATGCATATTTGAGAATTCAAAAGGAAAAATGGAGGGACATGAACCTTTTAATAAAGCATGCTTAAAACCCACCGTGCCTATGATCCTCTACCAGTCGCTAATTCAACCACAAAACGGCAAATATTGTCGGCAATCGCGAAATTGTTTGACCCGGCAGGATGGCTATCGCCAATAATGATTTTAGCCAAAGCTCTCCTCCAACAACTGTGGTTGGGAGGAACAGATTGGGATGAGCACGTTAAACCCCTCTCCTTCCATAAATGGAACGTCTTTAGGGAAAATCTTTCCGCTATAAGCAATATAAAAATCCCTCGATGGGTCGACTTTTCTCCGGATATATCTTTCTCAATGCACGGATTTTCCGATGCCTCAGAAAATATGCTCCTCAAGGCCTTTCTTGGCAATTCATACCACCATATCGACAGCCACACTGCAAAGCCCCGTAAGTCACTATTTTTCCAAAACTAAGGTTCTGAGCCTTTCCCATAGATCGTGATATTTCGCACATTAAAGTTCAGTCAAAATCGGGTTACAACTTCCCGTTTCTTTGCAGTGGTGAAATGAAATAACCATCGCTCATATACATATGTTATAATTATCACAGTTTTTCCCCTCTCCTGAGAACTTTTTGGTTTTGAACATACAGGGTTTTGCAGTGTGCCTGTCGATATGCTCCTCACATGGGTGGTCTCTGGGAAGTTAAAAGTTTTAAACCCCATTTAACAAAAGTAGCCGGTAATCAAAAGTTCTCCTTTGAAGAGTTCACGACTCTCATTGTTCGTATTGAAGGAGTCCTCAACTCCGCATTAACACCAGGACATTTTCTTCGTGGTGCCCCCCTAATGTCCCTGCCGGAACCAAATGCAGAAAATCAAAACCCGACTCGAAAATGGCAGTTACTTAAACCTGAAAGAAGGCGGTTTAGTTGTGGTTAAAGATATCTGTTGCCACCCAATGAATGGCGTTTCGGACATATTTCAAACCTGCATGTAGGACCCGATGGAAATGTTCGCTTTCTGGATATTCGTACTGAAAACGGAATAATAACGCGGAACATCACCAAAATCTGTTTATTGGTCCCATCTTAATTCTCTTACACTTTTCTTCCCAGTCAAAATTGTCTTATCCCCATTTCAGCCTCAGTTTACCATAATGCTGATTTCTTGTTCTTTTTTCTAACGTTTTTCTCCACAGATATTATGGAACTGGGAAAGTGCCGCCTATGCTTCCGCCAGCACGCTTTGCGGCAATGTCACGAGCTTTTGATAAAGACTCCCGCAGAGCGGTATGATACAGCACGCGCCCATCGCTACTGCGATAATTGTTTGGCTACATCGCATACCACCGGCGAGTGCAATTCTGCCGGCAGCTGCCGCCACTGCAGCCGAGCCCATCACACTTTATTGCACCGTCCGTCCGCTCCACCATCGACGCCTCCGCCACCCGCACGTTACAGGCGCGAGGAACAGCGAAGAGTTCGACCGCACCATTGAACGACCAGCAGCTCGTTTGCAGAGTCGTAGTAGCATTTAACGGAACATACGAAACTACAAGAGCTTTTAAGTTTGTCCACTTCGTAGGCCGGCCGCCATGTTGAAGACATGGATGACGATCTCATTCAATTTGATTAATATATATATACTTTAAAACTTACCTGTTAAATTGAATCCTAAAATTGTTGAATTTATATATGAATTTATTGAATTGATACTTAAAGTTGAATTGTATACTTACCTTGTTAAATACGATCACATATTTACCATTAAACACTTACCTTCTACTATACTTACCATTTGCATCCATACTTACCCTAAATTAAACTTACCTTTGAATTCGACTCATCCTAATGTAAAATTCTTAAATTGGAAAACTACAGCTTCTTTCTATTTACTTATCTTTTTTACTTACCTTTTTTTATACATATATGTATGCTCACGGCACAGCTTTGCGGGCGTTCACCGATGGCCGCTCAAGTCAGTTGTCGTTGAGCGCGCGGTCATTATACTTATATTATACTTTGCCCTTTTTACAAATAATAAATAAAGATCAAATATTGTAGCTAAAGTTTTATAACAAAATATTAAGGTTTAAAACGAAAATTAACGTTTAACTATAGAAGCTAAAGGCTTTAAAAACAAAGTGAGCGTGTTTTTATTTTAAACCAAAAGATCCAGTTGTAAACAAATTGTAGTGCAAGTGCTGTGCCTAAAATATTTTGAAACCTTACAAAACCAGCTCGACTTTTCTAAGTGATAATTAAATATAATACAATTTTAATATATTATTTTATCTCTTTTTTTATTTCATTTATTAATGTGTGTATAAAAGAAGGAAGATGCACTGCTAAACTTTTTCAAAATTCCGAATCACCAAAAACGAATAGCAGAGTCAATTGAAAGCATAGTGTAAGCAGCGAATACTGGAATCCTGCTTAAATGTGAAACATTCAGCGCTGTTCTCTGGTTGCTACCAACAACAGTATAGTTTTTAGCATTATTTTTCACACTTTTCACCTTCTTATTAGTTGGTTTGATATTAGTGTTGTTGAGAGCGTAAGAGAGCGACGAGATGCGTCCGATTTGAAAACTGTGAGCACTGAGCACTTATGGAAGAGTTTAAGTTCATTGCTTTGCTAACTTCATTCTCCACATACAATCGATTGTTTCGATAAGCTGGTTTTGGCCTATAACTGTGCCATTAAAAAGGTATGTAATGAAAATTAGCCAGAACGGACCAACATAACATATGGCTCCCATATAATCGATAAATTCGATAACTGGGTTTTGGCCTATAAATTTTGCAGCTAAAAAGATAGGAACGTTAGTTTTTGGGGGTTTGGTACTTATTATATATGTGATGTGTGTAGTGAAAATCAGCCAGATCTGACCAACATAACATATAGCTCCTATACAAACGGTTGTCCCGATAAATGTGGTTTGGGTTATGTATATTTAAATTAAGTTTTAAAGAGTTTGTACCAGTTGTATTCATGAAAGGTATAAGTCTTCGGCACAGCCGAAGACAGCCTTTTCCTTACTTGTTTACTTCGTGTTAGCTCTCGTGTTTTTGTTGCTGTTTTTAAACTTTTAAACAGCACATTTCACATACGTATTAGACATGCAGAAACCACATTAAATATACCCTACTATACCGGCGTAACCACACTCACTAATACATGCAAGCGAAAATTGTAAATCACTAACACACAAAGCCTTCTTTCAAACTTTGCTTTTTCTTTGTGTTTCTTCTTCTTTGAAAGTGTGAGCAAAATGCAACTGCGTCTTTAAAAAATGTAAAAAATATTAAAAAAGGAGTTTAGCAGTGAAATTGCAACTAAAACGCCTTGATAAGGAAATTATATAGTGCTTATAATTGTTATTTAACAAGTGAAGTACTGTTTTGAATATTTATGCACCAAATTTTTATACCTTCAGAGGGACGAGCAAGTCAAGGAACCTTTAGGCAAATGGAATAAAATTATACTTTTGCAAATGTTTAGTGATAGAAATATGTATTTGAAGAATTTACTGATTATTGTGAACGTGAAAATTGTGCAATTTTGACTTATATTAAACCATAAAAATACAAACAATTGTCTTTTCATAGTTAGCTATATATAAAGTTTGCGTCATTCATAACCATTAGCGCTGGCTTGCGTTTGCATTATACCTGACTGTTAGCGCTAACCAAACTTTTCAATATTGATAACATGAGTGAAAAGTGCAGATTTATGTGGTTTTACATGCGTTAGAATGAGATGCCGTGTACGTACGTGTGCAAAAAACAGCAAACACACGGTTAGATTTGGCACACTGCTCTGCAGAAACTAATTGATAAATATATGTAAAAATAACGCAAGCGCAAGTTAGGGCGAGAGGTTAACTATCTGACTCCCCAAATAACCTGCAGCTGTCTAGTAGGGTGGTCATCTTGCAAGCACTGTTCACAACATTTATTAAATGAAAGTCATAAGCATTAAGAAATATTGATCGCAGAAGCATTTGATTAGAAATAATGTTCGGTACTGGCTTGTAGAGGTGGAAAACTATCGATATTCCGGACCATCGATAGTCGACGATAGTATCAAGGGGTACTATCGATAAATCGATACTATCGGATTTTTTTAATCTCAAAAGTACCAGCACTTCAACTACAAAAAGAGATGGTTAAACCAGAACTGAGCTAATCACAAGGTACTACCAATGTTCAGTTACCACACAAATATGGAATGCATAAATAATTGGAAGGTTTTTCAACTAATATACTTCAATAAAAAATTGTATGTATACTTTTTTGAGATCCAATAGAAGGAACTAATGATCAACAATCACGAAGATGAAACTTATGCTATGATATTTTTTTGTGCCATTTACAAAATCCAACTGCATTAATTAAATTCACATACATATTAATTTGAAAGAATTTTTATGTATTTATACTTTTGGTATACATACATATATCCATAGTTTCCTTAAAAACTAAATCATTTTAAAATTTTTATTTGGTTTTATGTTTGTTGTACATATGTATGTATGCAATTTTTAAAAAGTTAAGGAATAGGTTTACATTTGTTCTTGTAAAAAGAAATTGATTAGTTTTTTGTTATTACATATTATCTTATATAATTTAGATCAGAAAAATTGTATTGAATCAATTTTAAATACTTACATTTGGTTTTATATATGATGTACATATGTTGCATACATTTATAAAAAGTTAAAGAATAGAAATACATTTGTTCTTGTAAAAAGCCATTGATTGGTTTTTTGTTATTACATATTATCTACAAATATAAACTGAAATTGAAGATGTGCAATGGGATGGCAGCGTTAAATTTACAATCTTAAGTTTTACCCACCCAGCCTTTGCTATCCCTGACCAATTATTGCTCACAAAATATACCCGAATCTTTGAGGAATGGCCAATTAGTGAGAAACTAATGCTGCTTCCATGACAAAATGCGTGAGATTTTAGATAAACCACATTTATCATGTGTATGCCACTCAATAAATCTTGCAGTACAAGACTGATTAAAAATAGAAATTAATTTAATTTATGGAAAACATTTGAAGTCATTAAAAGTACCAAAGTGCTGGAATAGTTGCTACGCTTTGAAACTGAGTATAAAAGATGTCGTTAGAGCTGAAAACCGCTAGCAGTTGAAAAAGTTGAAGTTGTAATAGAATTGGAAACGATTTTAAAAAGTGGGACTTCCACTTATATGTGGTTAAAACATTGAACTGCAGAAAATTGGAAAAAATTTAAAAACTAGATAAGGAAAAGATTTTCTTGACACGAAACAAGGCTTGATAGCCATGAAGACAAAACTGTGCTTCAGTAATATAATATAAGATCAAACAATGCTAGACAAAGGGATAATGCAGAAAATGTTTCCGAAGTAAAACTCAAAGGACACCGACGTTGAAAAAAAAGGAGATTGGGGTTTAAAATGCCTAAATCAACTTAGTTACATGTCAAAATCATTCCAAATTTTTTTGTAAAAAAAGAAGTTTATCTACCGTGCTTGCCTTCAGTTTAGTTCTGCGATCGCTTACAATTAATCCTGCCTTGCTGAAAACCCTCTCTGATTCCACAGATGATGCTGGTATACAGAGGTACTTCTGCGCCAATAATGCCAGTGAATCGAATTGCCTGCTGTTGGGTTCCTGGAGAAGATATTTAAAAGTTAGTATAGCTAAATACATATTACATCTGAAGAAAACGTACCTTCCAAAACAAAAGAGGATTACTTGCAGGATGACAATTGACTACTTCGAGGTACCTCTGTTTTGAGGTCAACGCAGCAACTTCCGGCCCCTTGCTGGTTTTGTAATTTACTCGTTGTTTTAAAAAAGAGAATAGATTGGGCGCTGTTGAGGGCTGCGGATCTAATGTTTGTTCAACATCGGTGTCATTTGCGGCTTCTTTCGCTAATGAAAGCATTTCAGCTTCTTCTTTTTTGAGGCGTTCCAGGCATTGTCCCTCTGTCTGAAGCCCTCCTTTTTAAATCTTGGATCTAAAATTGTTGCAATCTGAAGCTTAGTTTTGCCTTCGTAGATATCAAGCCTTTCTTGTATTGCGCAGTAGATAGAGGCAAGAAAATCTTTTCCTTCGCAAGTTTCTATTTGTTTCCCAATATTCAGTAGCTCAATGTTTAATCCACATATAAGTGGAATTATCAGTGATGATGTAACGTTCGCTGAACTGGATAGTTCGCGTGTGATATCGTCAAAAACTTTTAAAATCTTTTCCAATTCTATCAGGGCTTCAATTTCTTCACTTCTTTTGGGGCGTTTTTGCTGCAGTTCAAAAGAGCTATATTTACGGGGTCTTTAATTTTTATAATCCTGGATGTCATAGCGTAGCAACTATTCCAGCGTGTTGGAACTTCCTGAATCACTTTCAGAGGGTTCTCACTACGTTGCTCTGCCAGTAATTTTGCCATAGCAATGGTGCTTGACTTGAAATACTTAACTATTTCTTTGCATTTCTTTAAAAGTATAGCAACATTTTCTATTTTCAAGCAGTCTTGAACTGCAAGATTTATTGAGTGGCATACACTCGATAAATGTGGTTTATCTAAAATCTCACACGCTTTTATCATGGATGTTGCATTGTCAGTTACAACACAAATAACTTTTTGGCTAATTTTCCATTCCTCAAAGATTTCCCTTAGGGATTCGGCTATGTTTTGCGAGCAATGATTGGTCAGGGATTGCAGAGGTTTGGTTGATAAAACTTTAGTTTGTAAATTTAGTTCATTGTCGATGAAATGACACGTAACTGTTAGAAATGACTCCATTGCCTTGGAGGTCCATAGATCACAAGTTACGGAGATGTATTCCACTGCTGACATCTCATTGCACATCTTCAACTTTAGTGCTTTATATTTGTTTTCAATTAGGACGTTTTTTAAAGTGGTTTTGGACGGGAGGCGGTATCTTGGGTCCATAGTTTTTATTAGATTAATAAAGCCTTCATCATTAACAATGCTAAATGGCTGAAGGTCTTTTATTAGCATTGAAACCACCGCTTCGTCTATGTCCTTTTTTCGCCGACTTTCGGTATCGTACTGACTTACGTTGCTCACAAAAGTTTCTATTTTTCTAAAATATAAAAAAATGTATTTTGATTATAGTTGCCTTTAGCATACAACTGCTAAAAATTTGCTAAAATTATAAAAGTGGTGCCAAAAGACGCGTCTTGGTCTCAGGAATATGAATCCGGAAGCGGTTTATCTAATCAAAATTATTTCATACCTCTGTGCCGATCTGGAAGCAGTGGAAGGCGCGGATGCACACGTTTCAGTTTGCTTATAGCTTGAGCAACGCTTAAGGTGGTCCCATAAGTTGCTCGTGTTACCACTGGATTTAAACACTTTTTTGCAATAACAACACATTGACTTATTATCAGCCGTTTTACAAAAATCTGACCACACTTCAAATATTTTAGCTTTTTTATTTTGCACCTGCGCCATTTTAAACAATTTTTACTTTTCACAATAGGGTTGGTTGTCGCAAAATTGAAAATGAAGCTAGGAATGGGGTTCAAAAGTTAGCCGATAGTATCGATAGTCACAAACCATCGATATTAGTATCGATGGGGGAAAACCATCGATATATCGATACTATCGTCGATAGTTTCCCACCTCTACTGGCTTGGCTCCAGTGAAAATTGCTAACAGTAGGCCATGATCGGTGACAAGTATAAACGGTCCTCCATATAGGTAGTTATAGAACTTCCACTGCCACTGCTTCTCTATCAATTTGTGCATAGTTACGTTCAGCTTTTGAAAGTGGCCTTGAGTAAAATGCAATTAGTTTCTAAGAATTGTGAGGGAACTTGTGACTTAGCACTGCACCTAGTCCATATTGTGAAGCGTCACATGTTAATGCAATAGGCAGATTTTCATCGTAGTGAACTAAAACTTCCTCTAAAGCAATAAGTTTTTTTAACGACGTAAACGCATTCTCGTGACGTTTCTCCCATGTCCGATGAAGTGGTTCAGCTATTGACACTAAAAACTGTTGCAATTGCTTTTTGTCTTGGATGGGGCCAGGAGATGGGGCTTGATTGATTGCCTTGACCTTACCAGGCGAGTATTGGACTTTAGGGGTATCGATTTAAACCCCAAAAACTCAATTGATGGTACGCCAAACTTTATCGAGACGAGAGATGTGGATTTGTAATCACCACATATTCGCACGGACCCGTCCTTTTTTATGACTGCAACTATCGGAGTACTCCACATACTTCGCTATGCCCTGCCTACACAGGCGATCGAGTTCTTCTTCAACTCGGCCCTTAATAGCGAAGGGAACGCGTGGTGTCGGCATCCTTATCGGTGATGCTCAAGTTTGTATCTGTAAAGATACTGGTGGTCCTGAGAACGTGCCTAGATCGGATGAAAATAAGTGTTCGTACTTATTGAGAACTGATTTGCTACTGCAACTGTCGCTGATAGCGAAAACGCCTTCAATGCGTACGCGTAGTGCATCGAACCAGTTATATATAGCTGATACGTCGAGAACTCCTTTTACGGGAATATGGTTTTGTTGATAGTCGCTGAGACATAAAGAACATTTGGATAAATGAGGTGATTCATTGTGCCAAACCCTTCTAAACGTTTCTTCTGTCATGTCCGTCACGGGCGAACTCGAGTTAACTTCGAACATGCATACATGACCCTTTATGGTAACAGAAATTGATTTCTTTTGAGATGCCAATGGTCTTATTTGATTAATGGAGTCCTACTGGTGCTTTTACGCCGGTAGACTCTGTCAACGAATCTGATGAACATGTTTGTTAGAATGAGAAGAAGAAGAGATACACCCACTATTAAGTATACCGAAATGATCAGGGCGATGAGCTGACTTGATTTAGCCATGCCCGTCTGTAAGTCTGTTTGAACGCAAACTAGTCCCTCAATTTTAGAGATATATCGATGAAATTTTGCAAGCAGGCGCCATTTTGCATAGGTTTACAGCAAGATCGGTCAGTCGATTGTTTCTATAAACGGTAAAAATCAGCCAGATCGTATAGCTCCCATACAATGGATAGGTCCCATACAATGGATAGGTCCGATAAATGTGTTCTGAAGAGTTTGTACCAATTGTAAGTAAGAATCGGACTCTCAAAACAATTATGCATGTTCATGAAATGTTTAAAGCCATCTGTTAAATAAGCTTGCATATATGTGCTGTAAGATGCATAACAGTGTGCAGTTGTATTCAGTATGTAATATATAGTTCAAGGTATTGGGTGAACATGATATATAAGTATAAGCGTTAATATGCAAATGGTTATTTAGAGGTCGACTAAGGACAGATACTATTAAAATTAACAAGGCAAGATAAACTTAGTCTATCGGATTGCACATAACTAAAAAACTACACAATATGAATTAACTCGAATCCTCCTGGTACTTTTTTTGTCTGGGATTTCTGAAATATTTTAAGGGATTACTTTTATAGGTCCAATGATCACATCCATATTTTAGGGCATCATTCCTAAACCGACTTTTGAGGTGTGACCATTTGGTCACACTGGGCATGATATGAGGTAATTTTTCTCATGATTTTATTTCAAGTAAAGCAAAGATTTATCCCACATATTTCAACTAAACAAGTGTGAACTAAAGGAAAACGATTTAAACAGTTATTTAAACAATTTGCATTGAGCGTCACTTTTTTATAAATCAATTTGCATTTAAATAACGTAAGGAAAGTACAAACTTTAATTACACTGTGACACAAAATGATGGTTCATCTCTCCGTAATTGATGAAACCAATTGAAAGTGAAACTTGATCACTCCCATATCAAAACCTCATACTGGGTTTTTGGCCTATAGGTCTGTTTTTTTTTTTATTCGTATTTGAAGTTGGTAACCCTGTGTGGGGGAAAAATTTACTAAAACTTGATCAAATGAAGCAATTTTAGGTGGGTTTTTTTTGTATACAACTATTTTTGGGTCGAGGAACTCATTTTTGACATTAGTTTCTACCTAAATCGCACGGTAGGTGGCGCTGTCACACAATTTTTCAAATTCTTGATAGTTTTCCATCCAAAAATAGTATTAATATAGTTTTTAAAAAGGAAAGAAGTTTTTAAAAAAGGAAAGGAGGACATAGGGGTTTGGCTCGGGGAACTTCCCCTCCCCCTCCCTCCCCACTCGCCCTCCCAGCACCCGGTATTTTAATGTACTGTGGATATTATTTTATTTCTATCCGTTGTTGATATGTTTGCCTGTCTGCGATTTACTGCTATGTTTGCGGTAAATTTGGCATAGCAACCAATCTGTTTGGTATAAGTGTCAGTGCGAAAGAGTGGTATGAACATTATTTTGGGATGCCACTTATTCAAGACGTAAATTGGGCTCCCAAAGATTTATGTAGAACCTGCTACGATGACTTGCGTCTCTGGGCTAAAGGAATAAAAAAATCGCTGAAGTTTGGTGTTCCGATTATTTGGACTGATCCAGGTAAGTTTATTTTGTTTAATGCGTTAAATGTATGCACTCTTTCTGAATGGGTGTACATGCAGGTGAGCATAGTGAAACGAGTTGTTATGCGTGTTTGAATGATATAAATGGAAAAACTAAAAGATCGCGAAGATCAATGAAATATATTGGAACAGACTATGTAAGCCTGCCATTGTCGCTTTCAGATGCTATTCCTGTACCGCCGCCACCAAGCCCTATTACGATTTCTATATGGACTTGGAAAACCAGTTGCTGGATCCTGATTATGAAATATCTGAAGCTTCCAAAAATATGATACCAGTATCACAAAATTGGATGGATGACGTAGTAAAACATGTGAATTTATCAAAGAGCACACAAGTTAAAACAAACCACCTGATGTTAAAGTTACTGGTTAGCGTCATCGCCAAGCAAACTTTCAGCCATTTTTCTCGACCAATGAGGAGAATATATTCGTTTACTGTAACGATATTGAAAAACTTGTTGCAGAAATGGGTATGACTTATATTCCCCACGAATGGATGTTATTTATTGATTCATCCAAAACTAGTATGAAAGCAGTTTTGCTGTACTACAATAATAAAAACCCTAGCGTTCCGATAGCATACAATTTTAACACTAGGGAAACGTACGAATCTGTGAAGTATCTACTAGAAGCAGTAAACTATGAAAGCCATAAGTGGCGTATATGTTGCGATTTGAAAATGGTGGCTCTTCTTTGGGGACTACAAGGTGGATATACGAAGAATATGTGTTTTATATGTTTGTGGAATACACGTTATAAAGGGAACCAATACCAAAAACATGATCGGGAGATCAGAGAAGATTTAGTTGTTGGATCAGATAATATAATACACACGCCCCTTGTTCCAATTGAAAAAGTATTGCTACCTCCACTACATATCAAATTACGTATTTTTAAAAATTTTGTTAAAGCACTTCCTGAAGATGAACCAGCTTTTATTACATTAAGGTCAATATTTCCACGACTTAGTGCAAGCAAAGTAAAAGAAGGTATTACATATTTACATATAAAAAATATTTTTTAAGATTTATGTAATTACTATATCATTTTGCAGGTATGTTTAATGGTCAGGACATTAGAAAATTGATAAAAAGTAATGAGTTTGATAACTCTTTAAATGAAAATGAGATAAATGCCTGGAATGCTATAAAAGACGTAATAGCTAATGTTCTCGGTAAACATCGTGACAAGAATATCAGAGAAAAAGTATATCATCTCATGAATATGTTTGATAAGCTCGGTGTACATATGAGTTTAAAGGTACATTTTCGCCATCATCATATGGATTGGTTGGAACACCAACTCTCAACGGAATTGGATGAACAAGGCGAACGTTTTAACCAAGTTGCATTAGCAATGGAGACACGGTATAGGGGGAAGAAACTGCAACCAATGTTAGCAGATCTGTGCTGGTGGCTCTCGAGAAATGAAAAAGACAATGCCGATGAGGAAGAGGAGGAAGTAAACTTACCGCCTTCAAAAATATTCAAGTTTTATTTTTTTATTACGTTTTTCAAATTGTCAGAAAATAATTAAAATTTTAACAGAAAGATTGCTTTGCTTTTTTTTCTATAAAAGTACGTTTACTAAATTTTTTATTACAACACTTTTCACACCTGTAAATCTTATATATAAAATTCTCGTGTCACAGTTTTTGAAACCATACTCCTCGGAAACGGCTTGACCGATTCTCATGAAATTTTGTGAGCATATTGAGTAGGTATGAGAATCGACCAACATCTATCTTTCAAGACCCTATGCGACCCGTTTTCCGAGATATCGACCAAACTGTGGACCAGGGGTGACCCTAGAAGGTGTTTATACTATATGGGTATCGAATAAAAGGTGTTGATGAGTGTTTAAAAAATAGGAAATTTTCAGGACCCTATGCTACCCCGTTTACGAGATATCGAAATGTGGACTAGGTGTGACCCCAGACGGGTTTTCTACAATATGGGTATCAAATAAAAGGCGTTGATGAGTATTTAAAAAAGAGGTGATTTCCAAGACCCTATGCGACCCGTTTTTCGAGATATCGAACAAAATATGGACCAGGCGTGACTCTCAAAAGTGTTTGCTCAATATGGGTACCAAATTAAAGCTGTTGTGGAGGGTTTTAATAGGAAGTGGTTCAAAGTCCAATATGGGACCCCATTTCCGAGATATTCACCAAAATGTGGACCAGGTGTGACTCTAAAAAGTGTTTGCACAATATGGTACCAAATGAAAGGTGTTGATGAGGGTTTTAATATAAAGTGGTTCATAGTCCAATATGGGGCCCCATTTTCGAGATATTCACCAAAATGTGGACCAGGTGTGACTCTAAAAAGTGTTCGCTCAATATAGGTACCAAATTAAAGCTGTTGATGAGAGTTTTAAAAGGTAGTAGTTCAAAGTCCAATATGGGACCCCATTTCCAAGGTATTCACCAAAATGTGGACCAGGTGTGACTCTAAAAAGTGTTTGCACAATATGGTACCAAATGAAAGGTGTTGATGGGAGTTTTAATATCGATATATATATCGATAACAGAGTTATCGGTCAAAATGTAGTTTTACGTAAACTTTGGATTATTCGCAGAAAATTGGTATCAAACGGAAGTGGAAGAACACCGTTTTCATTTGGACGTTGGTTCACTTCGATATATTTATCGATAACAGAGTTATCGGTCAATATGTGGTTTCGGGTAAACTTTGGAATATCCGCACACAATTGATATCAAAAGAAAGGGAAAGACGGCAGCTTTCATTCGGACTTTGGTTCGTTTCGATATATTAATATTCGCACAAAATTGGTATAAAAAGAAAGCGGAAGGCCACAGATTTCATTTGGACTTTGCTTCATTTATGGAAACATCTATTTTGAGAACGGCTGGACCTAATACACATATCTAAATTTGGAAGGTAGATTTTGTATCCGCTCGAGATTTTTATACGCTAAAAAAATAAAGGCATTTGGAAAGGTTTTGGAGATGTCCCTAAAAATGTTGACCAGGGTAACCTTATAAAGTGTTCTTTCAATATGAGCCCGTTTTCGAGATATTGGTCAAAATGTCAACCAGGAGGGGCACTCAATCAAACGAAAGGTATTGACAAATGATTTAACATGTTTTAGCTAATTTCCCATATAAAACGAAGGTTTTTAGATATTAACCAAAACGTTGACTAAAATTGGAGCTAGAAGGTTTTTGTGAGCAAATGGGTCTAAAATGAAAGGTCTGCATGAGAGTTTTAAAATGGAGTAATTTTAAGTCCTTTTGGGATTGGGATTGAGAAAGGGATAGGTATATGGATGACAATTAAAGACAAAAGCATATGAAGAGGATGGACGGAGAGAAAGATATGGAGCTGAAATTAGGAGAGCAACTCACATATTTTAAATGCAAACAAGTTAATGTTTGGGCAGGACAACGTCTGCCGGGTCTGCTAGTATATATGTATAAATAAAGGGAAATGTTCCTTTCTATATGTATCATAAATGATCATTTCTACAATAAAACTGATGAAATGCAAGTATTTTTACTTAAAAAAAACCAAAAACCTTATTTTTCCACGAGTTCCTCTACCCAAAAATAGTAATATACAAAAAAAACCCACCTAAAAATGCTTTATTTGATAAGTTTTAATAAATTTTTCCCATTCACAGGGTTGTCAACTTCAAATATGAATAAAAAAAACCAGACCTATAGGCCAAAAACCCAGTATGAGGTTTTGATATGGGAGTGATAAAGTTTCATTTCCAATTGGTTTTATCAATTACATAGAATCTTGTTGCACAGTATTATTACAAAAGTGAAAAAGCGAAAAAAAAATCTATTAAGAAAAGTGTGCATTTGCGTAGCTTTTGTGAACACCAGCTAAGGGCGCGATAAAAAATTCTAATTTTTTTAAAAGTGAACATATTTATATAAATGTATAAATGTAAAAAATTGAAGATGACAATCATTGTTTACATGGTTTCAACTCATTTTTTTCTAGTTTGTGAGTTTGGGAAATAAATTGCCTACGGAAAAAACCAAAATAGGCAAACTTTTCATGAGCATCACTTTTTATACACATTGCTTCATGGCTTAAAATGTTTAATTTTGATTTAATGTTTTAATTTTCAAGAGTAAAACAACAAAATTAACGGCGGCTGAAAGAGCACGGAAATATCTAGAGAAAATAAAGCGCGTATGTGTATAAGTTTATTCAAGAATTACTTCCTTTTTTAAATTTTTGTTAAAGACATCATGTACATGTTTAGTTTTGTATGAAAATTTTTGTTTTTTGAGGGATTTTTGCTTTCTTTTATTTACTTTTTGTAAAAAATAAACTTTTTATACCATTCATGAACATGAAATGGTATTATAACTTTGGTCCGATGTTTGTAAGTATGAGAAGAAGAAGAGATAGACCCACCATTAAGTATACCGAAATGGTCAGGGCGACGAGCTGAGTTGATTTAGCCATATCCGTCTGTCCGTCTGTCTGTTTGAACGCAAACTTCTTCTTCTTTAAATGGCCATCTAACCGCCTGAGCGATTTTGACCGTCCAACATAGCTCGCCAGTCATTTCTTCTTTCATCGGAGTGGTGGTCTTCCTCTTCCTGTGCTTCCGCCGGCGGGTGCCGATAAGTATACCTTCTGGGCTGGAGCGTCTTCGTTCATTCGCACGACGTGGCCTAGCCAGCGAAGCCGCTGTGTTTTAATGCGCTGTACTATGTCGACGTCTGCGTAAAGCTCATACAACTCATCATTAAATCTTCTTCGGTACTAGCCGTCGCCAACGCGTAGAGGCCCATAAATCTTTCGCAGAACTTTTCTCTGGAATACTCCCAATGCAGCCTCGTCAGATGTTGTTAGTGTCCACGCCTCTGCACCATATAGCAGGACGGGAGCGATGAGTGGTTTGTAGAGTGTGATTTTCGTGCGTCGAGAGAGGACTTTACTTTTCAATTGCCTACTCAGTCCAAAGTAGCATTTATTTGCAAGAGCAATTCTTCGTTGGATTTCTAGGCTGGCATTATTGTTGGAGTTTATGCTGGATCCAAGGTAAACGAAATCCTTCACTATTTCGAACTTTTTGCTGCCAGCAGTGGCGTGGGTGCCAAGGCGCGAATGCGCTGACTCTTTGCTTGATGACAGCATGTACTTCGTTTTGCCTTCGTTCACCACCAAACCCATTTTTTCCGCGCGGTTAAGTTCTGCAGATTGTATTATTTTCTCCAACATCAAATTAAAGAAATCACACTATAGGGGGTCACCTTGTCTGAAACCTCGTTTAGTTTCATACGGCTCGGAGAGGTCCTTCCCAATTCTGACTGAGCTGGTGAAACATGGGGCATCCAAAGAATGAAATAGAAATTAGTGTGTTGGCTGTGTGCCAAAGAATCATTCTGTTTTATTATAAAAATGTTAACTTATTTATACAAAATATTTCTTACTTTTTACTTATTTACTACAATACATATTTACTCTAATTCTTACATACTAAAGCAAAAGAGAATCAAGAGAGAATGCATTCCAATGCATGCATGTGCATATGTAAATATGCACATACATAAATATACATATTTTGTCAAAGCATATAAAAGCGTTTGCCCAATTCGTGGGAAAACTACGCATAGCCAAAATACATAACATCAGCAATCATTTTGGCTGGGAGTTTGTTTACGTTGGCGGTCGGTAATTAAGCCGCTGCTAGCGCTTGCATATACGAGTATATGTAAGCATTTATATATGCAAGCGTTTTGGATACATATATATATATTTTAAAATACCGTCTGTATGTAGGCATGTGCATGCATTGGACACACTACACCTCCTTACCAAAGAAGAATCACGTAGCATTGCTGTGCTTAATGCGACAGCGATTCTATTTCATTTAATTGCTTTGGCGTAAATCAAATTTTATGACTTGCATTTGGTTACTATATGAGTTATTCTATTTCAGTAAAATTTTACAATTTTTTTTTTTTTGCTTATTATTTCAAGTGGCTCTTTATTCTGTATGTTTACAATGGGCTGACTTATTTTGTTTGCTTTGTTTATACATTTGTCATATTTTTCTTACGTAATTTTGAAAAGAGTTTTGTTTAGAGAATTTTGTGTTTTTCTTTTGTACACATTCTCGTTTGGTGTTTATTTAAAGTGTAATGAACTTATTCTAGTAGTTTAAGTCTATTTTTGTGTATTACTATTTTCTTATCGTTTAAAGTATTTTTATGTTGGTTTTTATTTTCTACATTAGAAAGAATTGAAGTAAAATTGTTGTGCTTATCAATATTTGTTACTCTATACGGAATTAATGAAAAATTATTATATTTATCGATATTTACTACTCTATAGGGCCCTTTATATCTACTATCTAATTTATGACCTGCTTCGTCTCTAACTAAAACTATATCTCCTATGTTTATTTCCTTAAGTTGTATATTTTTGTCATAAACGACTTTTTGTTTTTCCTTAGCCTGTTTTACTAACCTATTAGCTCTTTCCTGTGCTAGTTGGAGCCTATATTAAATTTCCTTATCATAAGCCTCATGATTATATACCGGGCTAATGACATTTTCTTTTAAAAATTCGTAAGTCAGGGGGGATTTTGCACAAACGAGCTCAAATGGGCAGTAACCATGTACTGTAGATGGTGTTGTATTGTAACAATACGAAAAATACTTTAGATACTCATCCCAATCGTCTTTGTCAATGGATATGTAAGAACGTACATATTCATTGAATGTTCTATGACTACGCTCAATCGTGCCTAAAGTTTGGTGATGATACGGTGTAGATGTTTTATGTTAGATTTTTAGCAATTTGCATAATTCCTCAAATAAACTATTCTTGTATTCGGTTCCCATATCCGTTATGATTGTTTTCATGCAACCATAAATTAGAATGAAATTTTCGAATACAGCCCTAGCTACTACTACTGCACACACAATTGTAACTGCGTATTCATTTCCGTGAATTGATTTTGGTAGTGGTCCGACCGTGTCAATCTGCACAATATCGAACGCTTTTGTTGGTGTTTCGGTTATTGTCATGGGTTCTTTTAAGTTCACATTTGTTTTATTTTTACTGCAATGAATGCATTTTTTGATATAATTTTTAATATCATTTTTCATATTCCTCCAGTAGTATTTTTGTCTTATTTTATTAGTCATGCGATTTATTCCTGGGTGGCCACCAAAAACAGGATCGTCATGATATTTATGAAGAATTTCTTTAATTTTTTCCTTATTTGTCACATGCATAACCTCCGGAGTTAATGCTATAATTAAATTTTTGAGAGCTTTGGTACCAATTTCTTTAAATGTGTCTACCCGGGTATAATTATTCTTAAACAATTTGTCTCCTAAGGACAACTGTATTTTTCCAATTCCCAAATTGCCGGCTTCTTTCATAAGCCTGGCAAAGAATTGACCTAAGTCAATCTTCGCCTCAACAATTAGGTTTTTTATATTAATTTCGCTGCAAATTTTCTTTCCTTTTTTGAAACATAATTTCGGAGGATCGAAAACGAGCTGGACTAGTCTGTTTACTTCACATTTATATAGCGCTTCAAATATGATTGGGTTCTCTCTGTGACTTTTTATTTCTTCATTTTTACTACTGGGATTTTTCTTAGTTTCCGATCTAGTCGTAACTTTTAATATTTTACATGCTTCTACTGACATTTCTTTTAAATCTTTAATATTAATGCGCGATAACGCGTCTGCTACATAATTTTCTTTCCCTGCTATATACTCCACCTCGAAATCATATTCTTCCAAATCCAATCTGATTCTAGTTAATTTTGATGAAGGGTTTTTCATCGAAAATAAGAACGTTAAAGGTCTGTGGTCTGTTTTGACCAAGAATTTTCTTCCGTAGACATATGGTCTAAAATAGGTTATGGCCCAATGAATGGCCGCTAATTCCTTCTCAATTGTTGCTTTATTAATTTCTCCTTTTGTAAACGATCTAGATGCATATGCAATTGGTAATTGTTTTCCTTCATACTCTTGGCTTAGCATAGCCCCGCAAGCATAACCACTTGCGTCAGTTGTTATACAGAATTGTTTACTGAAATCGGGATACTGTAGAACATTGGGGCTCATTAACGCAGCTTTCAAATAGTCAAAGGATTTTTTACAATCCTCCGTCCAATCAAAAACTACATTTTTCTTACAAAGTCTTGTCAATATTCTAGAGTATTGCGCAAAATTTCAATAAATTATAATAAATAATTGCAAAATGCGACGAATCGTTTCGCCTCATCTGCATTTTTAGGAGTTGGGTAGTTTTGAACAGTTTCAAATTTACTGGGATCTGGCAAAATACCTTTGCTTGTGCATTTATGACCAAGATAAGTTACTTCCTGGTTGAAAAATATGCATTTATCTGGATGTAATTTTAAATTATATTTTCTACAAGTTGCGAAAACGTCTCTTGATCATATGCTTTTCGGAGCATCCTAGTACGACTAAATCGTCCATGTATAGCAATGCT
This sequence comes from Sphenella marginata, assembly GCA_951509765.1. Classification (NCBI taxonomy): domain Eukaryota; kingdom Metazoa; phylum Arthropoda; class Insecta; order Diptera; family Tephritidae; genus Sphenella; species Sphenella marginata. The sequence continues at coordinate 46,125,236 of OX608078.1, forward strand.
TGTGAAGGTTTTAAGCCTGAGAATGCTAATGTCATCAATCTCTGAAATGAGTTTGGTGCTACCTTAAGACCATACGGTAATCTTTTAAAGCGGTACGTGCCATTGTCGGCCGTAAATGACGTGATATCTCTCGATTCTGGGCTAAGTTCTATTTGATGAAAGCCTGACATTAAGTCTAAGCATGAAAAATATTTAGCTCTTCCCAATTGATCTAATATGTCATCTATTCTTGGTAAAGGGAATTTATCTGCGGTTAATTTTTTATTTACTTGTCTGTAGTCGACAACCATTCTCCATCTTTTTTCTTGATTATTAGGGAGTGATTTTTTCGGTACTAGTAAAATTGGACTATTAAATTCAGACATTGAAGGTTCTATTATATCGTCTTTAATTAATTTATTTACTTGTTTATTGATTTCACTCTTGTGGGCTTCTGGTATTCTATAGTTTTTAACATAAACTGGATTATTATCATTCATATGGAGTTTATGTTTGTAAAAGTTGTTAGTGGTAATTTGTTCTGATTCTAATGAAAAAATATCAATGAACTCTGTGCATAATTCATTAAGTGATTTATTTGCAAATTGTGGAAAGTTTTTATTTAGTCTTTCTAATTTTTCTTTATTGTTGGACTCATTTTCTATTTTATTATTTTTAATTATTGTGTAATCATTCAAATTTTCTGTCTTTATATTAAATTCATGAAAATTTGCATTTTTATCTGTTGTATTTATAATTCTAATAAATGTTTGGTGTGAATCTGCTAAGGTATTTGCAATAAATATACCTTCAGCCAATTCTTGTTGTGGAATTAGTAATTCTGAATATTTATTATTTTTAACTTTAATTTGTCTTACTACTTCTGATCTTGCTGGTATTGAAATACTATCAATTGTTGGGTTGCTAGTCATCTGAATTATTATGTTTTCTGGGTAATCATACGGTCTTAGTATTAGAGTGTCTCCGTCATTCTGATAATCTAAAATGCAGTTATATTTTTTAATGAAATCTAAACCCAATATTCCATCGCATGGAATTGGAAAATTGTCTTCTACTATATGAAACTTGTGTTTAATCAATAGATAATCATCCTTTAAATCTGCTTTAACAGTGCCAATAGTGCTTGTTATGCCTTGGCCAATTCCTTTTAAATCTGTTTTTTGTGAATTGTTAATAGTGACATGATCGTCAATTTGACCCTTTTTTATAATTGAAATATCCGCTCCTGTATCGATCAGGAGGGTTGAAATGGAATCATTCAGAGTTGTCTTGGAAGATATGTAGCTATTTAGGTGTAAATTGAAAACATATAATTTTTTATTTATTGAGGTGGAGTTTGTTGGTTTTCCTGTTGCGTAGCAGTTCGGACATTTCTAGTATTATTGCGAGTATTTCCTCGTGATCCGAAACTTCGACCGGATCTTTGGTTATTTGATCGGTTATTATTGTTATTATTATTGTTATTGTAGTTATTGAATGTTCTTCTTTGATTACCTCTATAATTACCATTGTGATAACCTCTGCTGAAGTTACCTCTAAAATAATTTTCTGGCGAATGTGCAAAAGGGAATTTGGGTTACCAGTCACCTCTGTGCAACTGTTAGTAAATTTTGATATAGCCTCGTTCATTGAGTTGAACGTTCCGGCTTGCATTATAGTTTTTACCTTGTCATTGGAGCAATTTTTACACATAGCCGTTTTGCTCCGCTGTTGCACATTCAGGAGTTTTGCTGCCAAAACTTCAACTGATTCGCCTTTAATTGCTGTTTTTAATTTTTGTTTGATTGCTACTATCGTCGTTTCAGAGCTTATATAATTTCTAGCTGTGCCCTGTAGTTTTGTTTTAATAAGAGATACTGCGATAGCCTCGTGGTCCTCTTTGATGAATTCGAGGATATCGAGGGCGTCCAGAAAACTAGGTAGGTTTTCTGCCTTGCCATCGAACTCTGGTAAGATCGATGACGCAGTTTTAATAAAAGTTGTGATCGCTTGTGCCATTTTGGAGTCTATTTGTGCACTTCCTTCCGTTAGTGCAACTGTTGGCTGTTTCGAGGAAGTTGCTACCTGTGTGGCAGCAGGGCCTGTTTCTTGTTTTTCCTCAATATCTGATCCGCTTTCGATCAAATATGTGTCGAAATCAATTTCGATGTTTTTCCCGTAGGATGTAGGTATCACAATATCGATATTAAATCTTGATAATGATGATACCAATTTGTCCCTAATATATGTGTATATTTGGTAGGATTCTGACTGGTGAGCTGTTGTGAGGGTATTATTTATGGATTTTATTATCTTTCCCGTGTTATTTAGTGACAGCAGTATAACATTGAGATGTTTCTTTACTGTATCTGCTTTTATTTTTATATTTTTGCATATGCATTTATATGATTTTTCTGCGTTGGTTTTTTCCTCATTCAGCTTTGTAAGAATTTCATCCCATTTACTCATTTGGAATAGGTAAATATAAATATATGGATAAATTCTTAGACTTTATCCAGTCCGTCGGCGTGGTCAATTACTTGAATGGAATTGATCACATTCGCATTAGGCTCTTCCAATTTCGATTCGTGGCCTCCCATTGACAAAAAGAAAGAAAAAGTACAATAAATGGAAACAAAATTTTCCCTAATGTGGGTTTGTTCGTCCCATAAATTTGACCTCGAATCTATATTTTTCCTCACAAGTGGTCAATAATGGTTCTAATGCGTTTTCAATTGTGGGTTCCCTAGGCATTTCAATTAGTCTCCACCATTTCCTAAGCCAAACTAGATCTTTTTCCGCCTGCCTATAAGCTTTTATCTTTCTTAATTTTTCAATTGCCTCTTGTGTGCTTGCTGATTCCAAGTTATCAACGATACTGTTGATAGCCTCGTAATCAAGGTTATCAGGTAAGGCGTTTTCCATAACAAGATTTTATTATTAATTTAAAAAAAAAATTTTCTCTAAACACTATAATGGAGAAAAATTGTTTTCATCTATCTAGGGTTTTTATCCCTATGCATTTATAGTTTATTTAAAAAAAAAAAACTTTAGTAAGTACATATTGAAGTTCTTAATTTTACGCTAATAAGAAAAATATTCCAGGAGGCTATTGGTCTTCGGGAACATCTTGCATCTGCTTATTTGGTTTCTGGGACGTCCTATATTCCACTTATTATGCCGCTTATAACAACTTGTAAAGACATTTTTCTGTTGTTATCTTCTTCCTTATAATTTCCTGTTGTTTATTATCAACTGCCTGTCTGAGCTGTTCGTGCAGCTCCCTTAACTTCTTTTTATGCTTTAACCGTTTACCCCTACGCTTTCGCTTAGGCGTTGGTTCTGGTATCTGGGGTATCTTTGTTAAGGCCTCCTCTTTTCGTTTCTGTTGCCTTTTCAAATACTCCTCTATTGCAAGGGGCTTGGGCCCAACTTTGAGATCTATGTTTTGGGCGGCATGGAAGTGTTCCAACTTTTTTAAGATTTTATCGAAATCGTCCATAAAATATTCGCGGATCTGTATTTTGAATTAATTTACGAGGACAGCAGCTAATTGTATTGCCGCGTTTGTCCTATTTTTTTTTGATTTATTAAAAAGGACAGCAGCAAGTTGCTACGTTTGTCCTGGTCTTATTTTTATTAAAAGGACAGCAGCAAATTTCTTTGCTACGTTTGTCCTTATTTACAGATTCGTAAGCAGGATCGCCATGAAAAATGGGGCATCCAAAGAATGAAATAGAAATTAGTGTGTTGGCTGTGTGCCAAAGAATCATTCTGTTTTATTATAAAAATGTTAACCTATTTATACAAAATATTTCTTATTTTTTACTTATTTACTACAATACATATTTACTCTAATTCTTACATACTAAAGCAAAAGAGAATCAAGAGAGAATGCATTCCAATGCATGCATGTGCATATGTATGTACACATGCACATACATAAATATACATATTTTGTCAAAGCACATAAAAGCGTTTGCCCAATTCGTGGGAAAACTACGCATAGCCAAAATACATAACATCAGCAATAATTTTGGCTGGGAGTTTGTTTACGTTGGCGGTCGGTAATTAAGCCGCTTTATTTATATATGCAAGCGTTTTGGATACATATATATATATTTTAATATACCGTCTGTATGTAGGCATGTGCATGCATTGGACACACTACACGGGTGGTGTTGCTCAATGTCATTTTGCAAAGCCGTATAAGTTTTGCGGGGAAACCAAATTCAGACATAGCGGCATATAGGCAGCTCCTTTTCGTGCTATCGAAAGCGGCTTTAAAATCAACAAAGAGGAGGGTTTTCTCCAGGATTTGACGTATTGTAAAAATCTGGTCGATGGTAGATTTTCCAGATCTGAAGCCACACTGATAAGGTCCAATCAGTCTGTTCATGTCGGGCTTCAGTCGTTCGCACAATACGCTTGACAAGACCTTACGCCTTACCAGCTCCTCGCCGCCATGCTTGAATAGCTCAGCAGGCAAACCATCAGCGCCAGCTGCTTTACTGTTTTTTAACCGGGATATTGCTATTCGCACCTCATTATAGTCGGGTTCTGGAACTTCAATTTCGTCGTCTTCGATTGTGGGTTCGGGTTCGAGCTCTTCTCTGGTTTCTTGCTCAATTTCTCCATTTAAAAGGGCAGAGAAGAGATCCCTCCATATCTCTAGTATTCTCTGAATATCAGTCACCAGGTCGCCGTTCTCGTTCTTACAGGAGTTGCCCCGGGTTTGAAACCTTCTGTCATTCGTCGAATTTTTTGATAGAATTTTCGGGCATTATTCCCATTGGCTAGCATCTCAAGCTCATTGATTTCACGCTTTTCTGCCTCTCTCTTTTTTGCCCGGAAAAGTCGCCTCCCTTCCCTTTTCAACTCGAGGTAGTGTTCACACACACTCCCATCTTAGCGTTGCCTTGCAGGCTTCGTTCTTTCTTTTCGTTGCAGCTCGGCACTCTTCATCATCGTACCAGTTGTTTCTTCTCGTTCGCTGGAATCCAATTACTTCTTCGGCTGCGATACGGAGTGCTCCTGTGAAGTGCTCCCACTGCTCATGCATTCCACTGGGTTGAATTGTGCTCTCAGAGAGCAGGTGTGAGAGGCGGTCTGCAAAATCGTTGGCGGTCTGTTGCGATTGCAGCTTTTCGACGTCCAGCTTTCCTTGCGTTTTCTGTTGCACCTGTTTTGTCGTACAGAGGCGGGTACGAGTCTTAGCTGCTACTAGGTAGTGATCGGAGTCGATGTTTGGACCTCTTATTGTGCGAACATCTAAAACGCTAGAAGCATGCCGTCCGTCTATCACAATGTGGTCGATCTGGTTTCGCGTTTTTCGATCGGGAGACAGCCATGGAGCCTGATGGATCTTCTTGTGCATAAACCTGGTGCTGGCAATGACCATGTTTCGGGCACCGGCGAAGTCGATCAGCCTGTACCCATTTGGCGAAGTCTGGTCGTGCAGACTGAACTTCCCGACTGTGGGTCCAAATGCACCCTCTTTGCCCACCCTGGCGTTAAAGTCACCAAGCACGACTTTGATGTCATGACGGGGGCAGCGCTCGTATGTTTCCTCCAGGCGCTCGTAGATTGCATCCTTTTCCACGTCGTCTTTCTCTTCCATCGGAGCGTGGGCGCAGATAAACGAGATGTTAAATAATCGTACTTTCACGGGTGTGAACGACAGTACTCGATTACGGATTCTCTCTCCCACCACAAATCCCACGCCAAATCTGCGCTTGTCGACATGCCCACTCCAGTAAATGTTACAAGGTGGTTTGTTCATATTACCTGGCCCCGTCCATCGCATCTCCTGTATGGCGGTGATGTCAGCTTTAGCCTTCCTCAGGGCCTCAACCAACCGGGCAGCGGCACCTTCCCCATTGAGGGACCGGACATTCCAGGTGAATGCCCTTAAATCGTAGTCCTTGTTTCGTTTGCGTGTGTCGTCATCTAAAAAGGGGGTTCTCATATCCGAGGCTTTTTTGGATTTCATTGGTACGTTGTTTTACGTGGTGGGCCCCAAGCCCAACGCACAACCCGTTCCTCAATTTTAGAGATATCTCGATGAAATTTGGTATGGAGCCGCCATTTTGTATTATATTAATCATTTGTCGGAACCAGTAAGATCGGACCAATACAACGCATAGCTCCCATACAATCGATTTTTCCGATAAATGGGTTTTGGCCTATAACTCCTGTAATCAAAAAGCTAGGAGAGCGAAATTTCGCAGGTTTAGCACATATTATATTTGTAACTTGTGTAGTGAAAATCACCCAGATAGGACAAACAAAACATATAGCTGCCATATAATCGATAGTTTCGATAAATGGGTTTTGGGCTATAAATTTTCCAGTTAAGAAGCTAGGAACGTAAAATTTTGCAAAGTTGGTACTTATTATAAATGTGATGTGTGTAATGAAAATTATACAGATCGGAGTAACATAACATATAGCTCACATATAATCGATTGCTCCGATAAATGTGGTTTGGCCATGTAGGACACTTAAAACAGAGATGCGTATTCATGAAAGGTATAAAGCCTTCGGCACAGCCGAAGACAGCCCTTTCCTTACTTGTTTTCGTTACACTTTAAATTTGGCATTATTTCTTGTTTAGGTGCAAGAAAATCTCTTGAGCGTCACACTTAGTTTTTTTCCCTTAAAATGCTTATATTTGGAGTTTTTTTAAATACATTGTTACAAGACTACTACTTTGCAAGTAACCCCTTAGTTCAAGTCCTTTTTTAACAAAAGTTTACATATTTTCATCTTGATCGTCACACTTAGTTTTTTTCCTTAAAACGCTTATAGTTGCAGTTTTTTTTTTAAATACATTGTTACAAGCCTATTACTTTGCAAGTAACCCTTTAGTTCAAGTCTTTTTTTAACAAAAATTTCCACATTTTCATCTTAAAATTTGTAAATAACTAGTCACTTTAAAAAAAAATATTTATCAAGGTGAATCATGATTTTGTGTTTATAATCGAAAAGGTGATTTTCGCAAAAGTAAATCTTGAAAAACAAAAGAACATCGTAGTAAACTTGAATTTCAAATATTTTTGCATTTTTAGCGATTTTTTATATATATTTGGTCTGTGACGCTCAAGATAGAAATCATAGAAAACCTAAAAAAAAAATTGGTTTTTTTGAGGGCCTTAAGGTACCACCGGATTCTTCATAAATTTTTACATAAATTGGCCACTCTTACAGGCGAATTGGAAAAACTTTAAAAATAAGCCAAAAAACTCGTTGTGTAATTTTTTTTTGAAATTGACCCATATATGGGTGAGATTTTGTTATTCATACCTCCGATTATTATCTTCCAACTTTTCTTGTGCATGTTGTGTTGGAGATTTCAAATCTGGATGCCATAGTATTTTGGTGTGCCCCTTAGTGGTTCGTATAAATTCAGAATACGATCGACACTTTTCTTCCAGGAGTTGAATTCTCCTGGGCGACCTGAGAAGTCTTTTAAGCATTTGACCACATCTGGTATCTTGTCTAATTCTCCAAGGTTTCCCCTTTCTTCTTCTGCAATGTCTTGGTCTTATAATACTTTGGACTACCTTGTTGTTGCAAAATGCTCGTTATTAGTTCCCCTAGGTTGTCCATACTTAGTTGTCCGGTACTTGGTGACTGAGGGGTTTTGGCCAAGGGCGGACTAAATTATTTGGGTTTGACATTTTAGAGTCCTTATTTTTATATTTTTAAATAATTAAATCACTTCCTGTATTTTCCTTTTGCTCATTCTTTATTATCATTCTTTATTTGCATTAATCATAGCTGCTAATTCTTCCTGTACTGTATCCGTATTTTCATAATCTGCTAAAGTAACTCTTTTATTCTTGCCTATCATATTAAAAACCGATTGCATGCATTTTATTGCGCTTAATTTTTCTTCTTCTGTCATTACACGTTCTTTGGTACATAATCTATGATTCTGTCTAACTCTTCGTTATCTACGTTAGGTAGAAAGCGCCCTTCTTTCAAAAAAATCCACCTCAAAATAATTACTTTATATTTTTTTCTTCTTCCAAAATTCCTTCAAAAACCACTTTATCATAAACTACAAACTCTTTATATTTTTAACAAGTATAAATCAGCATCGAACAATAACACTTATCTCTTTGTTGATATATTCCGTGATTACCACTCCGCCGTTGAGTATATTGTCTGCAACTACCATGAGCTCTCTGCTATCCTTTATACCACCGTTATTTGGTTGACGATTAAAGTTGATTTTAGCGTTTTTCGCTTATTTTCTTTTTATAATATCCGAGACGATTTTTTCACCCCTTTTTTTTCTTTAACTAGTCCTTTTTTCAGTTTTTGTAAATTTTTATGTTCATACTGCAGTTTCTCTTATTTATTGCTGCTCCTTTTTCACTCACACCAGTGGCATTCGCACAACAGTTTTTTCACAGCAAATTTTTAAAGTTTTTTAATAATATAAAAGTTTGTAATTTTAAAATTTTTTTTAAATGTGGCGTCCACCGTGGTGTGGAGTTAGTGTTGTCGGCCTACCACACCGAAGGTCCGGGTTCGAGCCCTGGTACAGGTTACATCAAAAAGTGGTTTGAAAAAGTTTTTTCAAAACGGGGTCGCCCCTCGGCAGTGGTTCGGAGTCGGCGAAAAATCGTAGGTACCGCCAATTTGTAGGACAAATTTCAAAGCGGCACACCACACATTGGAAGAGAAGCTCGGCGCAAAAATCTCCTAATAGGTTGATGATATAACTGTTGTATAGCGCGCCATATATATATATATATAATAATTTGTATGGGTCTAAGGGTTGACCAATTTCAAAAATGATTTTCAATGTATGTTAACTACCTGACACACACCCTGTGGTCAAAATTTCAATGACGAATGCTGATTTAAAAAAGAAAGTATGGGACCGAACACTGTACGCTATGACGATGACAAAAACGTCTTATACAGTATTTTATTTTGTCAATAGAATTTTGAATTTTTATCGTTTGCGCATTGTTAATAAAACGTTTGTGGACATTGGGACGCTACAATGGAAGAGGCGGTAATATGCCGGTCAGCAAGTCAGTTAAGAGTACTTGCGGAATTTCTAACTCTCTGCAACTTTAGGCAAAATACAAAATATACCTATCAGAAGATATTACACAGCTCATTGAAGATAAAATTGTATATATATCAGGAAAACGAATGTCAGATTTTGGTATTCCAACACCACAACGAACAACGGAGCTATGCAACGGATGCTTTGGCAAGCGGAGCCAACTCTGTTGCCAGAACAAAAAAGGGTTTTCGATGAAATTGTGGATCAAGTGAATAATGGGAGAGGCCGCATTTTCTAGATGCACCAAGAGGCACTGGTAAGACATATCTGCTGTTGGCTCAGTTGCCCAAGGATAAAAATGTTGCCCTAGCTGGTGCTTCATCAGGAATAGCCGCGACTCTGCTAAGTGGAGGAAGAACGGCCCACTCAGTATTCAAACTACCATTAAATCTTCCTAATCAGGAAACACCAACTTGCAACATCAGTAAAAGCAGTGGATGTGGTAACATGCTACAAAAATGCAAACTCTTGCCCGCAGGAGATTTTCGGCAGACGTTGCCAGTTATCGAACGAGGCACTCCGGCAGACGAAATAAACGCGTGCCTTAAAGCGTCACCATTATGGCGAAATGTAAAGATTTTACGTCTTACAGTGAATATGCGGGTTCAGTTTTATAACGATAAGGAGTCCGAGACGTTTGCTCGGAGCCTGCTTGAGATCGGCGAAGGACGTAAGGCAACAGATGATGATGGGCTTATAACGTTTGAAGATCAATTTTGTAAAACTATTAGCTCGGAAGAAAATATTAGAAAAGAAATATTTCCAAATTTGCATCAAAATCTGCAAAAGGAGGATTGGCTATGCGAAAGGGCAATACTAGCTACAAAAAATGAAACTGTTGGCAATATAAACAGAAAAATAGTGCAGCAGTACTAGGTGGGTCAAATATCTACATGTCTGTAGACACGGTAATGAGCAATGATGATGCAACAACACATCCAATTGAATTTCTAAATTCTTTAGAGCTATCGGGGGTACCTTTCCACAAATTGGAATTAAAAGTGGGAGTACCAATTATACTAATGCGTACTAATGGACGTACCAAGATTATGCAATGGCACAAGATTGCAAAGAATACCTATTATTCCAAATAACATGCCGTTCATTTTTAAAAGATTACAGTTTCCTGTAAAAGTTGCATTTTCTATAACTATAAATAAGAGTCAAGGGCAAACACTCAAAGTGGCCGGAATTCATTTACAATCACCTTGCTTTTCACACGGGCAACTTTATGTCGGATGCTCGCGAGTATCGAGAGCAGAAAATCCTACTAATATTATAAATGTGAATGTAGCGATGTTTGGATGTCCAGACGTTTGCTTTTGTTCCCTAAAAACGTGAGAATGGCTGGACGGATTTTGTTGAAATTTGGCACGCCTACAGGTTATAGTCTGGAAGGAGCTATAGGCTATTTTTGTTTTTAATTTTGGGGGTTCCGACCCTGCTAGCGAACGTTTCTTTTCGAAATTTTTTTTATTCCATATAACTCTAAGTATATTGAACCTATACTTATGATATTTCGCATATAGGTATAGAAATATCGTACAATATGGGTATCAAACGAAAGGGGAAGGCCCCAGGTTTCATTTCAGCTTCGATATATTTCGATAAATTGATCGATAACTAAGTTATCGGTCAAAATTCGATTGCCTGAAAACCTTAATATTACCCTGCAATATGGGTATCAAACGAAAGGGGATAGCTCCAGGTTTCATTTGGACTTCGATAGGTTTCGATAAATGTATCGATAACTAAGTTATCGGTCAAAATTCGATTGCCCGAAAACCTTAATATTACCCTGCAATATGGGTATCAAACGAAAGGGGATAGCTCCAGGTTTCATTTGGACTTCGATAGGTTTCGATAAATGTATCGATAACTGAGTTATCGGTGAAAACGTTATTGCAAAAAAACCTTAAAATTGCCCTGCAATATGGGTATCAAACGAAAGGGGATAGCTCCAGGTTGCATTTGGACTTCGATATATTTCGATAAATTTATCGATAACTGAGTTATCGGTGATTGCCCAAAAAACTTAACACTATCCTATAATATGGGTATCAAACGAAAGGGGAGGGCCCCAGGTTTCATTTGGACTTCGATAGGTTTCGATAAATGTATCGATAACTGAGTTATCGGTGAAAATGTTATTGCACAAAAACCTTAAACTTGACCTACAATATGGGTATCAAACGAAAGGGGAGGGCCCCAGGTTTCATTTTGGCTTCGATATATTTCGATAAATTGATCGATAACTAAGTTATCGGTCAAAATTCGATTGCCCAAAAACCTTAATATTACCCTACAATATGGGTATAAAACGAAAGGAGAAGGCAGCAGGTTTCATTTGGACTACGATAGGTTTCGATAGATTGATCGATAACTGAGTTATCGGTGAAAATGTGATTGCCCAAAAACCTTAAACTTGACCTACAATATGGGTATCAAACGAAAGGGGAAGGCCCCAGGTTTCCTTTGTACTTGGATATATTTCGATAAATTGGTCGATAACTGAGTTATCAGTCAAAATGGGATTGCCCGAAAACCTCTATATTACCCTACAATATGGGTATCACACGAAAGGAGATGGCTCCAGGTTTTATTTGGACTTCGATATATTTCGATAAATTTATCGATAAATGAGTTATCGGTTATTGCCCAAAAAACTTAACATTACTCTATAATATGGGTATAAAACGAAAGGAGAAGGCCCCAGGTTTCATTTGTACTTCCACATATTTCGATAAATTTATCTATAACTGAGTTATCGGTGAAAATGTTATTGCACAAAAACCTTAAAATTGCCCTACAATATGGGTATCAAACGCAAGGGGAAGGCCCTAGATTTCATTTGTACTACAATATATTTCGATAAATTGATCGATAACTGAGTCATCGGTCAAAATGCGATTGCCCGAAAACCTCTATATTACCCTACAATATGGGTATCAAACGAAAGGAGATAGCTCCAGGTTTCATTTGGACTTCGATATATTTCGATAAATTTATCGATAAATGAGTTATCGGTGAGTGCCCAAAAAACTTAATATTACTCTATAATATGGGTATAAAACGAAAGGAGAAGGCGGCAGGTTTCATTTGGACTACGATAGATTTCGATAAATTGATCGATAACTGAGTTATCGGTGATTGCCCAAAAAACTTAACATTACTCTATAATCTTACTAATATATAAAAACGTAAGTTTGTGAGTGACTGCGGATGTTTGTGGTTCTTTATCGTCTGAACAAATGGCCCGATTATTACGAAATTTTGCAGACAGCTTCTTAGGAGTGTAGAATAGGTAACAGGCATCATGGAATTTCGATAAATTTATCGATAATAGAGTTATCGGCCAAAATGTTGTTTTCCGTAAAATTTGAAGTATTCGCACAAAATTGGTATCAATCGAAAGGGGAAGACCACAGCTTTCATTTGGACTTTGGTTCAATTCGATATATTTATCGATAACAAAGTTATCGATCAAAATGTGGTTTCGGGTAAACTTTGGAATATTCGCACAAAATTTGTATCAAACGAAAGGGGAAGACCACAGCTTTCATTTGGACTTTGGTTCAATTCGATATATTTATCGATAACAGAGTTATCGGTCAAAATGTGGTTTCGGGTAAATTTTGGAATATTCGCACAAAATTTGTATCAAACGAAAGGGGAAGACCACAGATTTAATTTGGACTTTGGTTCAATTCGATATATTTATCGATAACTAAGTTATCGGTCAAAATGTGGTTTCGGGTAAACTTTGGAATATTCGCACAAAACTGGTATCAAACGAAAGGGGAAGACCACAGCTTTCATTTGGACTTTGGTTCAATTCGATATATTTATCGATAACAGAGTTATCGGTCAAAATGTGGTTTCGGGTAAACTTTGGAATATTTGCACAAAATTTGTATCAAACGAAAGGGGAAGACCACAGTTTTCATTTGGACTTTGGTTCAATTCGATATATTTATCGATAACAGAGTTATCGGTCAAAATGTGGTTTCGGGTAAACTTTGGAATATTCGCACAAAATTGGTATAAAAAGAAAGGGGAAGGCCACAGGTTTCATTTGGACTTTGCTTCATTTATGGAAACATCTATTTTGAGAACGGCTGGACCTAATACACATAACTAAATTTGGAAGGTAAATTTTGTATCCGCTCGAGATGGTTATACGCTAAAAATATAAAGGCATTTGGAAAGGTTTTGGAGATTTCCCTAAAAATGTTGACCAGGATAACCTTATAAAGTGTTCTTTCAATTTGAGCCCGTTTTCTAGATATTGGTTAAAATGTCAACCAGAAGGGGCCCTCGATGGTATTGGTATGATATGGGTATCAAATGAAAGGTGTTGACAAATGATTTAACATGTTATAGCTATTTTCCAATATAAAACGAAGGTTTTTAGATATTAACCATAACGTAGACCAAAATTGGAGCTAGAAGGTTTTTGTGAAAAAATGAGTCTAAAATGAAAGGTCTTGATGCGATTTTTAAAATGGAGTCATTTTAAATCCTTTTGGGATTGGGATTGAGAAAGGGATAGGTATATGGATGACAATTAAAAAGCAATATGAAAAGACAAAAGCATATGAAGAGGATGGATGGAGAGAAGGATGTGGAGCTGAAATTAGGAGGGCAAATCACATATTTTAAATGCAAACAAGTTAGTGTTTGGGCAGGACACCGTCTGCCGGGTTTGCTAGTATGGGTATCACACGAAAGGAGATGGCTCCAGGTTTCATTTGGACTACGATAGGTTTCGATAGATTGATCGATAACTGAGTTATCGGTGAAAATGTGATTGCCCAAAAACCTTAAACTTGACCTACAATATGGGTATCAAACGCAAGGGGAAGGCCCCAGGTTTCCTTTGTACTTGGATATATTTCGATAAATTGGTCGATAACTGAGTTATCAGTCAAAATGGGATTGCCCGAAAACCTCTATATTACCCTACAATATGGGTATCAAACGAAAGGAGATAGCTCCAGGTTTCATTTGGACTTCGATATATTTCGATAAATTTATCGATAAATGAGTTATCGGTGAGTGCCCAAAAAACTTAATATTACTCTATAATATGGGTATAAAACGAAAAGAGAAGGCGGCAGGTTTCATTTGGACTACGATAGATTTCGATAAATTGATCGATAACTGAGTTATCGGTGATTGCCCAAAAAACTTAACATTACTCTATAATCTTACTAATATATAAAAACGTAAGTTTGTGAGTGACTGCGGATGTTTGTGGTTCTTTATCGTCTGAACAAATGGCCCGATCATTACGAAATTTTGCAGACAGCTTCTTAGGAGTGTAGAATAGGTAACAGGCATCATGGAATTTCGATAAATTTATCGATAATAGAGTTATCGGCGAAAATGTTGTTTTCCGTAAAATTTGAAGTATTCGCACAAAATTGGTATCAATCAAAAGGGGAAGACCACAGCTTTCATTTGGACTTTGGTTCAGTCCGATATATATATAGATAACAAAGTTATCGATCAAAATGTGGTTTCGGGTAAACTTTGGAATATTCGCACAAAATTTGTATCAAACGAAAGGGGAAGATATTCGATATATTTATCGATAACAGAGTTATCGGTCAAAATGTGGTTTCGGGTAAACTTTGGAATATTCGCACAAAATTTGTATCAAACGAAAGGGGAAGACCACAGATTTAATTTGGACTTTGGTTCAATTCGATATATTTATCGATAACTAAGTTATCGGTCAAAATGTGGTTTCGGGTAAACTTTGGAATATTCGCACAAAACTGATATCAAACGAAAGGGGAAGACCACAGCTTTCATTTGGACTTTGGTTCAATTCGATATATTTATCGATACCAGAGTTATCGGTCAAAATGTGGTTTCGGGTAAACTTTGGAATATTCGCACAAAATTTGTATCAAACGAAAGAGGAAGACCACAGCTTTCATTTGGACTTTGGTTCAATTCGATATATTTATCGATAACAGAGTTATCGGTCAAAATGTGGTTTCGGGTAAACTTTGGAATATTCGCACAAAATTTGTATCAAACGAAAGGGGAAGACCACAGATTTAATTTGGACTTTGGTTCAATTCGATATATTTATCGATAACTAAGTTATCGGTCAAAATGTGGTTTCGGGTAAACTTTGGAGTATTCGCACAAAACTGGTATCAAACGAAAGGGGAAGACCACAGCTTTCATTTGGACGTTGGTTCATTTCGATATATTTATCGATAACAGAGTTATCGGTCAAAATGTGGTTTCGGGTAAACTTTGGAATATTCGCACAAAATTGGTATCAAACGAAAGGGGAAGACCACAGCTTTCATTTAAACTTCGGTTCAATTCGATATATTTATCGATAACAACGTTATCGATCAAAATGTGGTTTCGGGTAAACTTTGGAATATTCGCACAAAATTTGTATCAAACGAAAGGGGAAGACCACAGCTTTCATTTGGACTTTGGTTCAATTCGATATATTTATCGATAACAGAGTTATCGGTCAAAATGTGGTTTCGGGTAAACTTTGGAATATTCGCACAAAATTTGTATCAAACGAAAGGGGAAGACCACAGTTTTCATTTGGACTTTGGTTCAATTCGATATATTTATCGATAACAGAGTTATCGGTCAAAATGTGGTTTCGGGTAAACTTTGGGATATTCGCAATAAATTTGTATCAAACGAAAGGGGAAGTCCACAGCTTTCATTTGGACTTTGGTTCAATTCGATATATTTATCGATAACAGAGTTATCGGTCAAAATGTGGTTTCGGGTAAACTTTGGAATATTCGCACAAAATTGGTATAAAAAGAAAGGGGAAGGCCACAGGTTTCATTTGGACTTTGCTTCATTTATGGAAACATCTATTTTGAGAACGGCTGGACCTAATACACATAACTAAATTTGGAAGGTAAATTTTGTATCCGCTCGAGATGGTTATACGCTAAAAATATAAAGGCATTTGGAAAGGTTTTGGAGATTTCCCTAAAAATGTTGACCAGGATAACCTTATAAAGTGTTCTTTCAATTTGAGCCCGTTTTCTAGATATTGGTTAAAATGTCAACCAGAAGGGGCCCTCGATGGTATTGGTATGATATGGGTATCAAATGAAAGGTGTTGACAAATGATTTAACATGTTATAGCTATTTTCCAATATAAAACGAAGGTTTTTAGATATTAACCATAACGTAGACCAAAATTGGAGCTAGAAGGTTTTTGTGAAAAAATGAGTCTAAAATGAAAGGTCTTGATGCGATTTTTAAAATGGAGTCATTTTAAATCCTTTTGGGATTGGGATTGAGAAAGGGATAGGTATATGGATGACAATTAAAAAGCAATATGAAAAGACAAAAGCATATGAAGAGGATGGATGGAGAGAAGGCTGTGGAGCTGAAATTAGGAGGGCAAATCACATATTTTAAATGCAAACAAGTTAGTGTTTGGGCAGGACAACGTCTGCCGGGTTTGCTAGTATGGGTATAAAACGAAAGGAGAAGGCAGCAGGTTTCATTTGGACTACGATAGGTTTCGATAGATTGATCGATAACTGAGTTATCGGTGAAAATGTGATTGCCCAAAAACCTTAAACTTGACCTACAATATGGGTTTCAAACGAAAGGGGAAGGCCCCAGGTTTCCTTTGTACTTGGATATGTTTCGTTAAATTGGTCGATAACTGAGTTATCAGTCAAAATGGGATTGCCCGAAAACCTCTATATTACCCTACAATATGGGTATCACACGAAAGGAGATGGCTCCAGGTTTTATTTGGACTTCGATATATTTCGATAAATTTATCGATAAATGAGTTATCGGTTATTGCCCAAAAAACTTAACATTACTCTATAATATGGGAATAAAACGAAAGGAGAAGGCCCCAGGTTTTATTTGTTCTTCGACATATTTCGATAAATTTATCTATAACTGAGTTATCGGTAAAAATGCGATTGCAGAAAAAACTTAATATTACCCTACAATATTGTATCAAATCAACATTTGAATTTGCATTCATCCTGGCACAATTTGTCAAAATTGAATTCTTGAAAGGCCCCCTAACGTTACCAACGAATACCGCAAAAGAAAATTTTTGAAACCCGGTTTTCAATACTCTTTTTTCACAATATATAAATAGACTAGCAGGGTACCCGGCGTTGCTCGGGATGTAAGTAGTTAGGGGGCCTTTCAAAATCAATAATATACTTTAAGATTTCATATTGATATAATATTATTGCCTACTGAAGAATTTAGCAAAATATTCGAATTTGGTAAATTCTTCAGTAGGCAATAATATTATATCAATATGAAATCTTAAAGTATATTATTGATTTTGAAAGGCCCCCTAACTACTTACATCCCGAGCAACGCCGGGTACCCTGCTAGTCTATTTATATATTGTGAAAATAATAAAACAAAAAATATCGTTTACCGCGATGTGTAGCGGTAAAAATTAATATTAAATTATTTTTTTTTAATTCTATTAAAAAGTTGAAATTTTTTATGTCAACTTAACAAGTGATTTTAATTATTTTTTCTAAAAAAAAAATAAAAAAAAGACTATCTACGTTAAAAGCCAGTTTCTTCATGTTTAATTTTAAAAATAAATATTAAAAATAAAAATTAAATGGAATATATCTCTGGCAGATAAATACAAATTTATTGAGAAGATCTTTTGTTATTTTTATATTTTCTTAGGTGGGGTGAACGGGAAGAAGAATGTGGAGCTGAAATGAGGAGGGCGAGTGACTAATTTTAAATGCAAACAAGTTAATGTTTGGGCAGTACAACGTCTGCCGGGTCTGCTAGTATTTATGCTATGTCACCATATAGTGAGTACGCCACTTGAACTTCATTTACTTTAGGAGAGCTGAAATATGATTTGTAATATATTTCGGGCGACATACAAAATGCTTGCCTTTTCGCTTACTGGAATATTCGAAGAAACTACAAGTGAAAAAATATTAAATGAAGCACTAAAGCTCATTGAAGATAAAATTTTATATATATCAGGCAAACGAATGCCAGATTTTGGTATTCCAACACCACAACGAACAACGGAGCTATGCAATGATGTGCAGAGAGAGTTAAATTACGATACAGATGCTTTGGCTGCTCAAGTTATACCAGCGGAGCCAACTCTGTTGCCAGAACAAAAAAAGGTTTTTGATTAAATTGTGGATCAGGTGTATAATGGGAGAGGCCGCATTTTCTAGATGCACCAGGAGGCACTGGTAAGACATATCTGCTGTTGGCTCAGTTGCGCAAGGATAAAAATGTTGCCCTAGCTGGTGCTTCGTCAGGAATAGCCGCGACTCTGCTAAGTGGAGGAAGAACGGCCCACTCAGTATTCAAACTACCATTAAATCTTCCTAATCAGGAAACACCAACTTGCAACATCAGTAAAAGCAGTGGATGTGGTAACATGCTACAAAAATGCAAACTCTTGCCCGCAGGAGATTTTCGGCAGACGTTGCCAGTTATCGAACGAGGCACTCCGGCAGACGAAATAAACGCGTGCCTTAAAGCGTCACCATTATGGCGAAATGTAAAGATTTTACGTCTTACAGTGAATATGCGGGTTCAGTTTTATAACGATAAGGAGTCCGAGGCGTTTGCTCGGAGCCTGCTTGAGATCGGCGAAGGACGTAAGGCAACAGATGATGATGGTCTTATAACGTTTGAAGATCAATTTTGTAAAACTATTAGCTCGGAAGAAAGTATTATAAAAGAAATATTTCCAAATTTGCAACAAAATCTGCAAAAGGTGGATTGGCTATGCGAAAGGGCAATACTGGCTACAAAAAATGAAACTGTTGGCAATATAAACAGAAAAATAGTGCAGCAGTACTAGGTGGGTCAAATATCTACATGTCTGTAGACACGGTAATGAGCAATGATGATGCAACAACACATCCAATTGAATTTCTAAATTCTTTAGAGCTATCGGGGGTACCTTTCCACAAATTGGAATTAAAAGTGGGAGTACCAATTATACTAATGCGTACTAATGGACGTACCAAGATTATGCAATGGCACAAGATTGCAAAGAATACCTATTATTCCAAATAACATGCCGTTCATTTTTAAAAGATTACAGTTTCCTGTAAAAGTTGCATTTTCTATAACTATAAATAAGAGTCAAGGGCAAACACTCAAAGTGGCCGGAATTCATTTACAATCACCTTGCTTTTCACACGGCAACTTTATGTCGGATGCTCGCGAGTATCGAGAGCAGAAAATCTATTTATATATTGTGAAAATAATAAAACAAAAAATATCATTTACCGTAATGTGTAGCGGTAAAAATTAATATTAAATTATTTTTTTTTAATTCTATTAAAAAGTTGAAATTTTTTATGTCAACTTAACAAGTGATTTTAATTATTTTTTCTAAAAAAAAAATAAAAAAAAAGACTATCTACGTTAAAAGCCAGTTTCTTCATGTTTAATTTTAAAAATAAATATTAAAAATAAAAATGGAATGGAATATATCTCTGGCAGATAAATACAAATTTATTGAGAAGAACTTTTGTTATTTTGATATTTTCTTAGGTGGGGTGGACGGGAAGAAGAATGTGGAGCTGAAATGAGGAGGGCGAGTGACTAATTTTAAATGCAAACAAGTTAATGTTTGGGCAGTACAACGTCTGCCGGGTCTTCTAGTATTTATGCTATGTCACTATATAGTGAGTACGCCACTTGAACTTCATTTACTTTAGGAGAGCTGAAATATGATTTGTAATATATTTCGGGCGACATACAAAATGCTTGCCTTTTCGCTTACTGGAATATTCGAAGAAACTACAAGTGAAAAAATATAAAATGAAGCACTAAAGCTCTTCTATATATAAAAATGGAGCCTATTTTCCTTTCTGACGCTATAACTCCAGAACGGCAGGACCGAATTAAACGAAATTTTGCACGTAGTTTTTGATTGAGCCCGACATGGTTTACGGCTAAAAAAAGTATAAGAAACCGGGAAGGTTTTGGAGATATTCCAGAAAGTGTGGACCACGGGTGACTCCAGAAAGTGTTTGTACGATATGGGTATCAAATGAAAGCTATTGATGAGTGTTCTAACATGGAGTGGTTTTGAGTCCCATATGGGGTCCCGTTTCCGAAATATTGACAAAATGTGGACCAGGGGTGACTCCAGAAAGTGTTTGTACGATATGGGTATCAAATGAAAGCTATTGATGAGTGTTCTAACATGGAGTGGTTTTGAGTCCCATATGGGGTCCCGTTTCCGAGATATTGACCCAAATGTGGACCAGGAGTGACTCCAGAAAGTGTTTGTTCGATATGGGAATCAAATGAAAGGTATTGATGAGTGTTCTAACAGGGAGTGGTTTTGAGTCCCATATGGGGTCCCGTTTCCGAGATATTGACCCAAATGTGGACCAGGGGTGACTCCAGAAAGTGTTTGTACGATATGGGTATCAAATTAAAGGTATTGATGAGTGTTCTAACATGGAGTGGTTTTGAGTCCCATATGGGGTCCCGTTTCCGAGATATTGACCCAAATGTGGACCAGGGGTGACTCCAGAAAGTGTTTGCACGATATGGGTATCAAATGAAAGGTGTTGACGAGCGCTTGAACATGGTGTAGTTATTAGTCCCATACAAGACCCCGTATTCGAGGTATTTCCCAAAATATGGACCAGGTGGGACCCCAGACGGGTTTTCTACAATATGGGTATCAAATAAAAGGTATTGATGAGTATTTAAAAAAGAGGTGATTTTCAAGACCCTATGCGACCCGTTTTCCGAGATATCTACCAAAATGTGGACCAGGGGTGACTCCAGAAAGTGTTTGTACGATATGGGTATCAAATGAAAGGTATTGATGAGTGTTCTAACATGGAGTGGTTTTGAGTCCCATATGGGGTCCCGTTTCCGAGATATTGACCCAAATGTGGACCAGGGGTGACTCCAGAAAGTGTTTGTACGATATGGGTATCAAATGAAAGGTGTTGACCAGCGCTTGAACATGGTGTACTTATTAGTCCCATACAAGACCCCGTATTCGAGGTATTTCCCAAAATATGGACCAGGTGTGACCCCAGACGGGTTTTCTACAATATGGGTATCAAATAAAAGGTATTGATGAGTATTTAAAAAAGAGGTGATTTTCAAGACCCTATGCGACCCGTTTTCCGAGATATTGACCCAAATGTGGACCAGGGGTGACTCCAGAAAGTGTTTGTACGATATGGGTATCAAATGAAAGGTATTGATGAGTGTTCTAACATGGAGTGGTTTTGAGTCCCATATGGGGTCCCGTTTCCGAGATATTGACCCAAATGTGGACCAGGGGTGACTCCAGAAAGTGTTTGTACGGAATGGGTATCAAATGAAAGGTGTTGACGAGCGCTTGAACATGGTGTAGTTATTAGTCCCATACAAGACCCCGTATTCGAGGTATTTCCCAAAATATGGACCAGGTGTGACCCCAGACGGGTTTTCTACAATATGGGTATCAAATAAAAGGTATTGATGAGTATTTAAAAAAGAGGTGATTTTCAGGACCCTATGCTACCCCGCTTATGAGATATCCAAAAATGAGGACCAGGGGTGGGTGTCGAATAAAAGGTGTTGATGAGTGTTTAAAAAAGAGGTGATTTTCAGGACCCTATGCTACCCCGCTTATGAGATATCCAAAAATGAGGATGTGACCCTGGTATAACATAAAAATAAGTCGGAAAGCAGGAAAATAATGAAAGTCATTTTTCACATACATCGCCATTAATTTTATGTGACATTTTTTCTGAAATTGAAAAATGTATAGTAACTCATCAATTGAGAACGGCTGGACCGATTTCACTAATTTTTTTTTTTGTATTTGTTTGTGCCCCGAGAAGGTTCTTCAGAAAGAAAAAGTTAAAAAAGTTTCTGGAATCCTGAGATATTGACCGAAATGTGGACCAGGGGTGACCCTGAATGTATTTTAACAATATGCGTATCAAATAAAAGGTGTTGATGAGAGTTTTCACAAGGAACAGTTTTCAGGTTCATCTGCGAACCCGTTTCCAAGATATTGACCATTAGGTGGACCAAGGCTGACCCAAGAATAAGCTCATATAATATAGCTATCATATCAAAAGTGTTGATGACTGTGTCCGCTTAGAGTGAATTTTAGATTCATCTGAATTCAAGAAAAAATTTATTATACAAAAGCTTATTCATAGAGCTGTTTGCCTTATCTATATCTTATATATAAAATTCTCGTGTCACAGTTTTTGAAACCATACTCCTCCGAAACGGCTTGACCGATTCTCATGAAATTTTGTGAGCATATTGAGTAGGTATGAGAATCGACCAACATCTATTTTACAAGACCCTATGCGACCCGTTTTCCGAGATATCGACCAAAATGTGGACCAGGGGTGACCCTAGAAGATGTTAATACTATATGGGTATCGAATAAAAGGTGTTGATGAGTGTTTAAAAAAGAGGTAATTTCCAGAACCCTATGCTACCCCGTTTACGAGATATCGCCAAAAATGTGTATCAGGTGTAACCCCAGACGGATTTTCTACAATATGGGTATCGAATAAAAGGCGTTGATGAGTATTTAAAAAGAGGTGATTCTCAAGACCCTATGTTACCCCGTTTACGAGATATCACCAAAAATGTGGGCCAGGTGTGACCCCAGACGGGTTTTCTACAATATGGGTATCAATTAAGAGGCGTTGATGAGTATTTAAAAAAGAGGTGATTTTCAGGACCCTATGCTACCCCGCTTATGAGATATCCAAAAATGAGGACCAGGGGTGGGTGTCGAATAAAAGGTGTTGATGAGTGTTTAAAAAAGAGGTGATTTTCAGGACCCTATGCTACCCCGCTTATGAGATATCCAAAAATGAGGATGTGACCCTGGTATAACATAAAAATAAGTCGGAAAGCAGGAAAATAATGAAAGTCATTTTTCACATACATCGCCATTAATTTTATGTGACATTTTTTCTGAAATTGAAAAATGTATAGTAACTCATCAATTGAGAACGGCTGGACCGATTTCACTAATTTTTTTTTTTTGTATTTGTTTGTGCCCCGAGAAGGTTCTTCAGAAAGAAAAAGTTAAAAGAGTTTCTGGAATCCTGAGATATTGACCGAAATGTGGACCAGGGGTGACCCCGAATGTATTTTAACAATATGCGTATCAAATAAAAGGTGTTGATGAGAGTTTTCACAAGGAACAGTTTTCAGGTTCATCTGCGAACCCGTTTCCAAGATATTGACCATTAGGTGGACCAAGGCTGACCCAAGAATAAGCTCATATAATATAGCTATCATATCAAAAGTGTTGATGACTGTGTCCGCTTAGAGTGAATTTTAGATTCATCTGAATTCAAGAAAAAATTTATTATACAAAAGCTTATTCATAGAGCTGTTTGCCTTATCTATATCTTATATATAAAATTCTCGTGTAACAGTTTTTGAAACCATACTCCTCCGAAACGGCTTGGCCGATTCTCATGAAATTTTGTGAGCATATTGAGTAGGTATGAGAATCGACCAACATCTATTTTACAAGACCCTATGCGACCCGTTTTCCGAGATATCGACCAAAATGTGGACCAGGGGTGACCCTAGAAGGTGTTAATACTATATGGGTATCGAATAAAAGGTGTTGATGAGTGTTTAAAAAAGAGGTAATTTCCAGGACCCTATGCTACCCCGTTTACGAGATATCGCCAAAAATGTGTATCAGGTGCAGTGTTGCCATTTTAGCCGTTTTCCGGCTAGATCTAGCCGTTTTTTTTTTCATTTAGCCGGGAAAATTTGAATCTAGCCGCTAGCCGTTTTTTAGCCGTTTTTTTATATTTTTTTAGCCGTTTTAGCCGTTTTTAGTTTTTTTGCCAATGTAACAAACAATTACATTTGAATGAATGGGAAGTCGTGGGTTCCACTGTAGAATTTTGGACACAAGTTCGGGAGTATAAAAATGATTTAGGGGAAAATCCTTTTGCTGCTCTTGCTATATTTGTGTTTGAATTTTTAGGATTGCCTTTTTAGTATTGCCACCATGAAAAAACAAAGCAGCGTAATAGAATTACTGAAAAAATGCTAAATTCAATTTTGTATGTAAAATATGGACTCAAAAGGGAAAATAAGTGCTGTCATGACTTCATAATAACTAGAGATCTCGTTACGCTTATGAATAACTCTAGCATTTATGATAGTTCAGAGCAAGATATAGAAAATTGTGATATAGAAATATTGTAAAATGTATGTATATATGTACATTTCCCACAAATTTATTAATTTTTTTTTTTTCATTTTATGCCATGAAAGTATATGTTATTTAAAATATATTCGTTACCTGATGCGTTATTTTATTGCGACTTTTCATTAAGTCACATTATTTTTAAAACAGTAAGCTCTGCTTAAAATTTTGCTCGTTGTACCTTTTATATAAGCACATCTATGTAATAGATATAACAAATATATGTAAATGTAAGCTTTATATTGAGGCTATTTTAAAAAATACAGATTTGAATTGTTGAACTATTATAGCTCTGTATATTAGGATGCAAAGCATCTGTATAAGAAACTTTTTTTTATTGTTATGAAATTGGAGGCATTTTCTCAAGTAAACCTTAAAATTCATCTAAATTTTTTAAACAAAATTTTTGTTTAGAGTGAACTCTTATATTTAAGGCTAGATGAGAAACACCCCTTTACATTGTAAAATATTTATATCATTTGTTTTAATGACAAAACAACGAATAAAACATGTGAAAATTTGACTTAAAACTGTTAGCTTTAGCGGTACAAACAAAGAGTACAAATAACTTAATCACCCCTATTCTGCATTTCGACTTGGATCGAAAATTTCTCCGCTTGGCAACTTTGGTATTCTGCGTTTCAATTCCGCTACGTTCAACTTCGAAACTTCCAATTCTGCTAATTCTGCACTTCGATCGTAGCTCCGTTTTTCTACGTTGGAATTTTGTTGGCGTATAAATGCTTGTTTTTTATTTTGCAAACAATTTACGATTAATTCCCGCTCGCTATATTTTGTTTTTGTGCTCTAATGATGTTTTTTGATATGTTTGCAGGGTAATTGTTTGCGACTGGTGGCGAGTACTAATATTTGTCCAAAAATGTAGGGAGGGATATCAAAAGACGCTTTTCGATGCCAGGAATGTGAATCCGCCTACGGAGATCTAATATTTTTGGACGCGCATTAGCATCGGCACCGGTTGTAAACAATTACATATTGGACTAGCATTCAAAACACCAAACAATATTACTAACAAAATTAAAACTAAGGTAATGGCTTTGACTTTGCCATTATATCCAAACGTGCACCGGCGGCCACTCCACAGCACCCACTCATACTCTGCAAACTTCTTTGTCAGTCTTCCTCCAGCGAAAAGTACCACCTGATGTCAGCCTTAACACTGACATGTGTAATGTTTGCTCGGCGTATGGTGTGGCCCCACGATGCGACGCCAACCATCTGTGTACCTGGTCGGCAAAGCGCACTCTTCTAGCACTAGCTCTATGGAAAATACCAGCTACCTACTGACGATGTGGTAACATCCACCAACAGTGTCCTCTTGCTTTTTGTTGGTCCTTCGTTGTCTGCTACAATCAGTCAATTGATCTATAAAATTTCACTCAATTTATTCAATAATGCTCAAACATATACAATTAAGTCTATAAATCATAATAAAGCTTTACTTTTATTTCAAAAGTAATAATTTGTGTAATTTAAATTGCTTTGTTATGTTTCAATTTCACACATTCCAAGGCAAACAGCTGACTTCGAAAAACTTATAGCTCTTCCTCTTTTTCTTTCGATCCAAGCGTAACTCAGAATGCATATTTACGATCCAAGCGGAGCGTAGAGCGGGAACGTAATTGTTATGCAGAATAGGGGTGAATATTATAAAATATTTATATTATATGTTTTCATGAAAAAAATCGAATAAAACGTGTGAAAAGTTGATTCAAAATTTTTAGCCGTTTTTTCGGCCAAAATTGTAATTTTTCTCGCCGAAATTATTTTTTTTAGCCGTTTTTGGCCGTTTTTTTTTCTCGATCTAGCCGGATTGCTCGAAAAAATTCTGGCAACACTGGTCAGGTGTGACCCCAGACGGATTTTCTACAATATGGGTATCGAATAAAAGGCGTTGATGAGTATTTAAAAAGAGGTGATTCTCAAGACCCTGCGCGACCCGTTTTCCGAGATATCGACCAAAATGTGAACCAGGTGTGACCCTAGAAGGTGTTTATACGAATAAAAGGTGTTGATTGGGTGTTTAAAAAGAGGTAATTTTCATGACCCTACGCTACCCCGTTTACGAGATATCACCAAAAATGTGGGCCAGGTGTGACCCCAGACGGGTTTTCTACAATATGGGTATCAATTAAGAGGCGTTGATGAGTATTTAAAAATGAGGTGATTTTTAAGACCCTTGCGAACTGTTTTCCGAGATATCGCCAAAAATTTTTAGTAATGTAATCACTTTCCATTACCGGACGATAACTGATCAATCGTTTTTTAATTAGTTATCCTCGCCAGATGTCCACAGATGTCACTTCTGACCCAGTAAACAGGCGGTCCCCTCTTTCTCTCACACAATAAGACTTCTCTCACTCCCTACACAGCTGCAAGCCATGTTGTTTATGCATCAAGTGTAGTAAGGTTGACAATTATTATTTTGCTATCTCAGTGTAACTCTCATATTAACTATTAATCATTGCTATTCTATCATTAATAATAAAATTATCATCAATAATAATAAAATGATAAATTTTGAGTGTATTTTGCACGATTAATTAATCAAGTGATTTTCATAACCTAAAAAGTACTCAACACGTGGCATCCAATAACAACGGATTTTGTGTTGTAAGTACACTTTTTTTTATTTATATCGAAAATGTTGTTGGAAACGGTCATAAAAGATTCGGTGGAATTTAATCTATGTATATAAAAAGGATGTGTGTATGTATGTTATAGACTCCGGAACTACCACGTCGATTTTGTTCATATTTACAGGATAGCTCAGTAGGAATCCGGAGAGTGTTTATGTAAAGTTGTATTCCGGGAAGTGGACCAAGGACCGAAATATTCCAAACTTTTTTATTTATACTACGATTTTCTTCAAATTTGGTACAAGGGTACCACTTTACTTTGTTAAAATATGGGATAACTTTTTTCCGGGAAGTGGACCAGGGACCGAATTATTCCAAACTTTTTTATTTATCTTGCGATTTTTTCCCTAAATTTGGGCAGAACAACGTCTGCCGGGTCCTTATAGTTGAAGATAAAATTTTATATATATCAGGCAAACGAATGCCAGATTTTGGTATTCCAACACCACAACGAACAACGGAGCTATGCAATGATGTGCAGAGAGAGTTAAATTACGATACAGATGCTTTGGCTGCTCAAGTTATACCAGCGGAGCCAACTCTGTTGCCAGAACAAAATCAGGGTATAATGGGAGAGGCCGCATTTCCTAGATGCACCAGGAGGCACTGGTAAGACATATCTGCTGTTGGCTCAGTTGCGCAAGGATAAAAATGTTGCCCTAGCTGGTGCTTCGTTAGGAATAGCCGCGACTCTGCTAAGTGGAGGAAGAACGGCCCACTCAGTATTCAAACTACCATTAAATCTTCCTAATCAGGAAACACCAACTTGCAACATCAGTAAAAGCAGTGGATGTGGTAACATGCTACAAAAATGCAAACTCTTGCTCGCAGGAGATTTTCGGCAGACGTTGCCAGTTATCGAACGAGGCACTCAGGCAGACGAAATAAACGCGTGCTTTAAAGCGTCAATGTAAAGATTTTACGTCTTACAGTGAATATGCGGGTTCAGTTTTATAACGATAAGGAGTCCGAGGCGTTTGCTCGGAGCCTGCTTGAGATCGGCGAAGGACGTAAGGCAACAGATGATGATGGTCTTATAACGTTTGAAGATCAATTTTGTAAAACTATTAGCTCGGAAGAAAATATTATAAAAGAAATATTTCCAAATTTGCAACAAAATCTGCAAAAGGAGGATTGGCTATGCGAAAGGGCAATACTAGCTACAAAAAATGAAACGGTTGGCAATATAAACAGAAAAATAGTGCAGCAGTACTAGGTGGGTCAAATATCTACATGTCTGTAGACACGGTAATGAATTTCTAAATTCTTTAGAGCTATCGGGGGTACGTTTCCACAAATTGGAATTAAAAGTGGGAGTACCAATTATACTAATGCGTACTAATGGACGTACCAAGATTATGCAATGGCACAAGATTGCAAAGAATACCTATTATTCCAAATAACATGCCGTTCATTTTTAAAAGTTTACAGTTTCCTGTAAAAGTTGCATTTTCTATAACTATAAATAAGAGTCAAGGCAAACACTCAAAGTGGCCGGAATTCATTTACAATCACCTTGCTTTTCACACGGGCAACTTTATGTCGGATGCTCGCGAGTATCGAGAGCAGAAAATCTATTTATATATTGTGAAAATAATAAATCAAAAAATATCGTTTACCGTAATGTGTAGCGGTAAAAATTAATATTAAATTATTTTTTTTTAATTCTATTAAAAAGTTGAAATTTTTTATGTCAACTTAACAAGTGATTTTAATTATTTTTTCTAAAAAAAAAAAATAAAAAAAAAGACTATCTACGTTAAAAGCCAGTTTCTTCATGTTTAATTTTAAAAATAAATATTAAAAATAAAAATGGAATGGAATATATCTCTGGCAGATAAATACAAATTTATTGAGAAGAACTTTTGTTATTTTGATATTTTCTTAGGTGGGGTGGACGGGAAGAAGAATGTGGAGCTGAAATGAGGAGGGCGAGTGACTAATTTTAAATGCAAACAAGTTAATGTTTGGGCAGTACAACGTCTGCCGGGTCTGCTAGTATTTATGCTGTCACCATATAGTGAGTACGCCACTTGAACTTCATTTACTTTAGGAGAGCTGAAATATGATTTGTAATATATTTCGGGCGACATACAAAATGCTTGCCTTTTCGCTTACTGGAAAATTCGAAGAAACTACAAGTGAAAAAATATTAAATGAAGCACTAAAGCTCATTGAAGATAAAATTTTATATATATCAGGCAAACGAATGCCAGATTTTGGTATTCCAACACCACAACGAACAACGGAGCTATGCAATGATGTGCAGAGGGAGTGAAATTACGATACAGATGCTTTGGCTGCTCAAGTTATACCAGCGGAGCCAACTCTGTTGCCAGAACAAAAAAAGATTTTGATGAAATTGTGGATCAGGTGTATAACGGGAGAGGCCGCATTTTCTAGATGCACCAGGAGGCACTGGTAAGACATATCTGCTGTTGGCTCAGTTGCCCAAGGATAAAAATGTTGCCCTAGCTGGTGCTTCATCAGGAATAGCCGCGACTCTGCTAAGTGGAGGAAAAAACGGCCCACTCAATATTCAAACTACCATTAAATCTTCCTAATCAGGAAACACCAACTTGCAACATCAGTAAAATCAGTGGATGTGGTATCATGCTACAAAAATGCAAACTCTTGGTCGCAGGAGATTTTCGGCAGACGTTGCCAGTTATCGAACGAGGCACTCCGGCAGACGAAATAAACGCGTGCCTTAAAGCGTCACCATTATGGCGAAATGTAAAGATTTTACGTCTTACAGTGAATATGCGGGTTCAGTTTTATAACGATAAGGAGTCCGAGGCGTTTGCTCGGAGCCTGCTTGAGATCGGCGAAGGACGTAAGGCAACAGATGATGATGGTCTTATAGCGTTTGAAGATCAATTTTGTAAAACTATTAGCTCGGAAGAAAGTATTATAAAAGAAATATTTCCAAATTTGCAACAAAATCTGCAAAAGGTGGATTGGCTATGCGAAAGGGCAATACTGGCTACAAAAAATGAAACTGTTGGCAATATAAACAGAAAAATAGTGCAGCAGTACTAGGTGGGTCAAATATCTACATGTCTGTAGACACGGTAATGAGCAATAATGATGCAACAACACATCCAATTGAATTTCTAAATTCTTTAGAGCTATCGGTGGTACCTTTCCACAATTTAGAATTAAAAGTAGTAGGAGTACCAATTATACTAATGCGTAACTTGGACGCACGAAGATTATGCAATGGCACAAGATTGCAAGGAATACCTATTATTCCAAATAACATGCCGTTCATTTTTAAAAGTCTACAGTTTCCTCTAAAAGTTGCATTTTCTATAACTATAAATAAGAGTCAAGGGCAAACACTCAAAGTGGAAGGAATTCATTTACAATCAAATTGCTTTTCACACGGGCAAACTTTATGTCGGATGCTCGCGAGTATCGAGAGCAGAAAATCTATTTATAAATTGTGAAAATAATGAAACAAAAAATATTGTTTACCGTGATTTGTTGAGGTAAAAATTAATATTAAAAAATTTTTTTTTTAATTCTATTAAAAAGTTGAAATTTTTTATGTAAACTTAACAGGTGATTTTAATTAAAAAATAAATAAGAAAAGACTATCTACGTTAAGAGCGAATTTTTTCATGTTTAATTTTAAAAATAAATATTAAAAATAACAAGTAAGGAAGTCTAAGTTCGGGTGAACCGAACATAAATACCCAGCGTTAGTTTTTAGAACGAGATACAAATACCATGACTTATGTTAATTTATGTGATTTTCGATAACGAAAAAGTGGGCGTGGTTTTCATCCGATTACAGCAGCTCACCTTGGCCAGAAAATAGCCTGCATAAGAAATTCCATGCAAATATCTCCGTTTTTACGCAAGTTATGTCAATTTATGTGATTTTCGAAGTTTTCGATATAGAAAAAGGGGGCGTGGTTACAATTCGATTTTGCCCATTTTCAATAGCAACGTACCTTGGCCAGAAAGTATTCTGTATGCAAAATTTCATGCAAATATCTCAATTTTTACTCAATTTATCGTGTACACGGACGGAAAGACGGGCAGACGGACGGACGACATGCCTTAATCAATTCCTCTTTTCAACCTAAGAACTTTCACATATGGAACTCTATATCTAACTCGATTATTTTTCGCCGTTACATAGTACCGTTATGTGGACAAAATTATAATACCCTTGTACTAGTACTAGTACGCTGGGTATAAAAATGGAATGGAATATATCTCTGGCAGATAAATACAAATTTATTGGGGTGGACGGGAAGAAGGATGTTGAGCTGAAATGAGGAGGGCGAGTGACATATTTTAAATGCAAACAAGTAAATGTTTGGGCAGTACAACGTCTGCCGGGTCTGCTAGTTGCCCATAAATTTAATACACTCATAGTATTTTTTTGCCAAAATCTTCTCTTCCACATTTGTGTTCACAGTGGTTTCCCATTTGTTAATTGGGGTATATATGTGGCGTATCATACTTATGTAACTTATCTTAACTTGTTAGTAAATATTTAACAATCTTTAGCAAAGTTCAGAACGTATTGCTTATTAAATGCACAACACTGACATTTATGAAATTTGCCTTATCGCTTTCCATAATTTTTCTTAGAATTGTAGTAATAAGTTAATAAAGTTGTGAACTTCGTAAAACAAAGTCGTTTTCCCTATAAGTTCCACATTAGTGACCCGAATGTCTTAAACACGCGGTGTTTTCTAAATTTTTATTGTAATGGCACTAGCCAAAGCAATTCTGTCACAGAGAGCCTCAATATGAATGTTTTGGATAATGGAGCACCTCGAATTCCATTCCCTGTGCTCAGCGAAAAAAACATCGAGGCATTTTTCTACGCAAAGGGAATTTTGGTTCCAAGCTTGTCTCGTGTACCGCTACCAACGAAAATTTCGTATTGTCCTCAAAGACATGACACTTGGTAACCGAAAGCCTAGTGAATTGTTTGCAGACTTGTGATACGTGGCTGGTACCAAGCTCAGCCATAGCCTTTTGCATGATCTGTGGGTTGCACGCCTTCCGCCGTAATCGCTACCAACGTAGCTTTAACTGAAAAAGTTAAAGTAGCAGATTCAATTTCCGAGTCCTTTGGCTGGCATAATGAGCAAGTAGACATGGTTTCATCACGTAAAGATATTTCTGAAATTAGAAAGGAAATCGCAGAGCTATCACGTAACCTTCAAAAACAAGGTAAGGTTAGGGAGAGTAGTCCACGTTCCCGTTCAACATCGCGAACAAAAACAATTCGTGAAAATGGTACTACGAGAAACGGTCTCTGTTGGTATCACGAAAAGTTTGCTGACAAAGCCACACAATGTCGCGAGCCCTGTTCGTTTGTAAAATCAACCTCGCAATAGGGTCGCTCGGCTACGATGATGTCAGGAATTTGCAAACAACCTGATATAATCCCATTTGTTGCGGGGACAGTCCGAGCTACCTCAACCGGTAAAATTTGTTTGCTGCTAATGGGTCTCCCATTAAAGTGTATGGTGAAATAATCATGAGACTTAACCTCAATTTGCGTCGTCGAATTCTTTGATAGCCGATGTATCTCAAGTCATAATAGGTGCCGATTTATTGGGTCACTTTGGCATTGTTGTTGATCTTCAACGAAAATGTTTAATCGATGGTAAAACCGATTTAAGTGCGTCCTACGACAAAGACATAAGCAATGAGAGTAGTGTAAAAACCATTAGCACAACTTCAAAGTTTTTAGAATTCATCGACATTACACGTGCATCACTTCTTCGAGCCTATACGAAATCTACAATTGTTCATAGAATCGTGTCCAATGGCCAACCTGTTTTTGCTAGCCCACGAAGGCTTTTCCCCGAAAAACTCGCCGCAGCCCGAAGTGAGTTTGAGTCGCTTCTCAAGCTGGGTATTTGTCGCCCATCGAGTAGTAAATGGGCCAGTCTACAGCACATGGTGCGCAAGCCAGACGGATCTTGGAGGCCTTGCGGCGATTACCGCTTACTTAACGCCCAGACCGTGCCTGACCGCTACCATTCTTGCAGGACTTTTCACATGTGCTTGCTGGTAAGGAAATATTTTCCAAAATCGACTTGCAACCGCCATTACCACGACTTTTGGACTCTATGAGTTTACTCAGATGAAGTTTGGTCTGAGGAACAAAGGTGAAACGTTCCAACGTGTAATAAATGAGGTGTTTCGTGGACTTGATTTTATTTTCACATATCTGGACGATATTTGTGTTGCGTCAACGTCAGTAGAAGAACATCGAGATCATTTACGTCAAGTATTTAAACAACTTAAAAACAACAACCTAACAATTAACGTAGCGAAACCGGAATTCGGGGTAGCGAAACTTGAGTTCCTTGGCCATTCTATTACAAAGGATGGTATAAAACCTTTTCCGAGTCGCGTGAACACCTTATTGAATTTTAAACGTCCAACAGTGGTAAAAGAGTTGAAGCGATTTTTGGCTACAATTAATTTTTATAGACTTTTTTGCCGAACGCACTCGAATCCTGCAAAACGGAATTAGCAAATGCTGCTATGCTAGCACATCCCGTGCCAAATGCCGAATCACTTTTGGTTGATGCATCAAATTTCGCTGCAGGTGCAGTACTGAACCAAATTGTAAACGGTAAAATCCAGTCACTTGGATTTTTCTCGAGAAAATTTTCAAAGGCAGAACAGAGCTACAGTACCTACGATCGGGAGCTTGCGGCCATCTATTTAGCCTTACGCCACTTCACGTATATGGTCGAGGGTAGGACTTGTCACGTATACACGGATCGTAAGCCGCTTATCTTCGCATTCAAGCAACGAAAGGACAAAGCATCGGACCGGCAAGTTAGGCAACTTGATTTTATATCTCAAATCATGACAGAGATTCGTCACATAGAGGGTGAAAATAATGCCGCAGCGGATCTGATGTCCCGTATTGAGGCAGTTACTCATCAGCCAATAGATTATGAAAAGTTCGCTGAAGATCAAACAACCGATTCAGAGTTTCAGTCACTACTGAAAGGTAACACTATTCACTCTCTTAAAATTGCTCTGTTTTCTATTCCATCTAGCTCACATCAAATCTACTGTGACTGCTCAACTGGAAGAGTGCGATCTTTTATTACCTAAAAATTTCGCGCAAACGTTTCACATAGCCTCGGGCACCCAGGCACCAGAGCCACATCGCGTCTTATGACTGAGAGATTTATTTGGCCGTCAATACAACGCTTTGCTCGTAGCTGCGAAGACTGTCAACGGAGTGACACAACAGAACAGCACTACAACGACGCGCGTTACCAAACGAGCGATTTGCACACCTTCACATCGATATTGTGGGCCCTTTTCCACTCTCAGAGGGAACTCAGTACTGTGTTACAATAATCGATCGCTTCACAAGATGGCCAGATGCGATTCCAATACCTGACATTACCGCACCTTCTGTCGCCAACGCTTTAGTGAGAGAGTGGATATCGCGCTTCGGAGTTCCTATCTCAATTACTACCGATCGTGGTCAGCAGTTTGAATGTGCACTTTTTCGACAACTTCTGCAATGTTTGGGTGCTAGTCATTTGGGTACCACTTCCTACCACCCACATTCAAACGGAGTGGTAGAACGGTGGCACCGCACACTAAAATCAGCCATACTTTGCCATAGTGCTGTCCATTGGACAAAATATTTGCTTTGATTTTACTTGGTCTGCGATCAACGTTCAAGGAGGACCTACAGGAAACTTCTTCTGAGCTGGTTTATGGCACAAACCTTCGCTTTGCGATTGTAATTAATACGGGATGCGCAAGCGTTTTAAAGGCGGAATCTTCGGCCATTCTTAAAGGCCTTCCGTTTTTTGTAAATAATTCTACGATGGCATTTTCTATTTTTTCTCTGCTAACGATGTGAGTTATTTTGACCTCCCCGCCACCATCTCTCCCATTACTTTTTTTTACAAATAGTCTTTGAAATGAAAATTTTTCAAATGCCTTTCTAAATTGCCCGCGTGGCTATTTAAGGCTTTGCCACCGCAGTTTTCAAGCTGGCATATGGCTTTGTCATTATCAAAATCGAAGAGTTTGAGCAGTATACTATTTTTCGCTCGCGGCATTTTTGAGTTAGTTTTAGAGCGAAGTTAATTGTGAAATACAATATTTTTTTAAGTTAAAGTTTCAATTTGAAACGTTTGTGTGTACAAATAAATATTTGTTGGAATTGTCACAAACAAAAGGCAAACGTTTGGAAAATGTAACAAAATGTACAAAACCAAAATGACATGATACACGATGAGCAAATGTACAGTATTTTGTACTGTTTATTTTCGTACCCTGCTCGAAAGTGACAGTCAGCTGTAGATGAACCCGGTATTCCCTTGCGGTACATACCCGAATGTCAAAGAAGTGCCGGCATTTACATACTCAATGTGAAATATCTGCGTATCCAAGATAAATTCCCTACTCCCCCCCCTTCAGCTTTTAATAAGTTGTTTTTCTAAAGTTAAATATTGAAATATAAGATTAAAATACATGCGTGTACTTACATATGTGCATTAAAAAGAAATGTTTTCTTTTTTTTAGAAAAAAAAAATTGGTTAAGAAATCAGCTACAAAATGTATGCAGAGAGGATTGGAAAACTGATCCAAAAGTATGTGCTAGTATGCATCCGACAACCGATCGAAAAAGTATCTCAAAAACGTATAGAAAACGCATGCTAGAATGTAAGAATAATACACATAAAACGCATGGGAAAATGTGTCAGTTTGTTTTAAGTTTTTTCTACTTTCACACACATACGTTTGGGAAAACGGATCCAGAAAAGTACTGTAAACGCAATATGAAAACCGATGTAAAATAAGTTTTATATCAGCAATTCCTTCCATTTTCGGATACATTTATGGATTTTTTGCTGGCTGGGTTACCACTCGTTAGCATATGCCGGATATGCGTTTTCTCACTTAATTTTACTCTTGCTCCCTCTCCGCAAGGGCCTTGAGAACCGCTCCACGAACCTCGGGAACGCGAGAAAAAATTAACATGCGTCTAATTCCACGCTTTACTTAATCTTACGAGTCGTATTCCTGCTCGTTAAACAATCGCAGATATACGCATGTGAGCCCATGCATCTGCATGAGGTTACTTAAATTAGGAATGCTTATACCTAAGTGGCTATTCGGTTAAGTACTCATCCGTTAACAGGTGTTTACTTAAAGATGCGAGCACTCATCTATGCCCCTTGGTGGATTGGCAATTGCACTTCACGTGCTCACTATATGCAAATTCATACAGTATGATTTCCCTAAAACATCAGTTTTGTATCCGCCAGGCGCTCATGTGCACAATTCATTGGATAATGACCGCAGACATGCATCGGTACGTAATGGAGTAGTCAGATCCCAGTACAGAAACACACTTCCCTAACCTACCCTACAACGTGAGCAAAGGCGCCTATAATCTATGTGTTGGGGAGGGTTACACTGCTGTACCAGCACCCTGTTAGCTTCTCGCGCAAATGGCTAGCTACATCACTAAAACACCACGAATCAATCGCCCGTATCTAACTTCACCCAATGCTAGGCGGGCGTTTTGATATCTGCCAGCGATTTGCCCAAGCTGTTCCACCCTAGTGCCTTCAGGAATCTTAAACTGCTTATGTGTTTTTTGTTTGTTTATGTTATTTGGTTGCGTCACCAGTATTCATAGCAATGCTATGCGCTGAAATATAAATTATAATATAAAAGGCATGTATTCAAATATACTGTGTACGACGTCGAAGTATTGTTTTTGTTCGTTTACCGCGAGAATGCGCCGATCCGAAATCTTAGACTACGAATTTTCTACTTTGGTTCGACTCTGGTGGTCTAACCCACTACAGCTTCGAAATTATTATTCTAACTCGCCTTCTCGCGAACGTTCTGCTGGTCGACTATCTTGGTGACGCCGGGTTAGCGCACAACCATATGGAGCTCTAGGAGTATGAGAAATCAGTGGTGTATACAAACACTTACTCAGCATGAGGTGTACAATCAATGTGAAACTCACTATTCATTATGTGTGATTTGGATGACCTGTGCTGCCCTTGATGGCAACTAAGTATTTCGTGCGCTTTTTTATTTCTTCTCGCCTGCTCTTTGATACGCACCACCCTTGATGTGGTTAATTGAATCTTCGCCACAGAGGTTTTGTTCCTTTTAGGACAAGTGTGTGTGCTTTTTCTTTTGCCACACTCTATTTCTCCTTTCTCCTAATAGAATGAAAGGAAAATCTATACCCATCCTTGGATTTCTACCTTCTCCCACTCTACTTACCCCGTCTAAACTGTTTTCTTCCTGTTCTCATTGATGAAATTTTATTAATTTATCCCCGCTTCTCTGCTAACGTGCGCACCTGTTGGAAGTAGTTACGGAAAGACGGAAACTCGAGCTTTGCTGCGATAAGCTTTTCCCTCTGTCGCATTGACAGAATCAGTGTTTAATAAGCTTACCACTGACAATTCCGCGCTGTGTTTCTAAGTCGCCCGACAGGACAAGAAGGCCTAGCCCACACCAGCCGCCACATCTCGCAACACACCTTCGTTAGTCCCAAAACAATTAACCTCTTTAACCTATGTATATTTGTGGAAAATTGGGCGGTGCCACGCCCCCAGGCTATATACAATTTCAATTTGTCATAACTCTGAACATATTTAGAATAAGTTAATTTTTGGATATGTGTATTCTTTGGTCAAGATTTATATAATTTTGGAAAAGTGGGCGGTGCCACGCATACGTTTTTTCTGTTTTTTTCGTACTTCAATAATGTCCAAATTTTATGGTAGATCTCTTTTAAACTTTCCATATTCTTTCAGAAAATTTTTGTGTACGAGTTAGCCTATATTAATTTTTGAAAATGTGGGCGGTGCCTCGACCCCAGCCTATATATAATTTCAACTCTTCGTAACTCTGAACATATTTGGTCTAAATTAATGATTTTTAGATATGTGTCTCCTGTGGTCAAGATTTAGATACATAATTTTGTACTTCAATAAGTCCAAATTTTATGGTCGATCTCTTTTAAACTTTCCAGATTGTTGTGTACGATTTAGGCTCTATTAATTTATGGAAAAGTGGGCGATGCCACGCCCCCAATCCATATAAAATTTATATTGTTGTTGGATTTGCGGTCTATTTTGTTTTACAAATTTGTAAGTTTTGAGCAAGCTCGAGACCAGTTAACAATAATTCTTAGCGAATTAATATTGTCAGTTTTTGGGAAAAATTGATAATTGGAGAAAAATTACAAAGATAAATCAACAGCGATGGATAGGATTACATGTTTCAGAGTTTCCAGGCTCATCATCAGATCCCTTTTCGGACACTGGGATATGAACCAGTGTCTGCACCAAAGCCGCTGTTAGAACATTCTAACACTAAGCTATGATGCCCTGTGACGTCACAATGCATTCGTCTCCACTTCAATTAATTTCCTTTTGTTTTGTTTTGTTCTTACCAACTGTATACACAAAATTTCTTAAGACATGCGTCTGTATGTTATTATGTGTGTTGGTCTTGTTGTTTGTACATGTATATTTTTCGTAAATATGAACATATTTGGTCCAAATTAATGATTTTTGGATATGTGTGTCCTTTTGTCAACATTTACGCCCACATCTTCTGTGTTTTGTTTCAGCTTAAATTATATCCAAAGTTTGTGGTAGATCTCTTTTAAACGATCCAAATACGTTAAAAGCTTTATATATGGGGTATTCCATCCCATTTAGACCAATTTTGAACCCGACCCCTTTAGAATTGACTGAAAGTGTTTCATCTTTTTCTACCTTACGAAAGAGGTTTTTCAGAATTTTTTCAAATTTTTTCATCCAACTCAAAAAAAGTTATGAATTTTTAAAGAAACGCCGTTTTTTTTTCAAAATGCTATAACTTTTTCAAAAATTTACCGTTTGGCATCTTTTTTTTTTTAAATTTTTGTTTTTAAATTTACTTTTCGGAAAAAATACAAAAAAAATTTTTGAAGTTCATCTTATATAAAATTTTTCAGTTTTTCGAGATTTTTCAAATTTCGACATTTTTTTTTTTTTTTTTTTCTCATAAAAAACTTCAATCAATTCTGCAATCATCCGCACTAATCCCGGAGTGGACCGATTTTTTTTTCATTTTTTTTTATTTAATTAAAAAAAAAAAATTTCCAAAATAAACATTTTTTTTTATTAATTTTATTTATATAACAAAAAAAATGTAAGCAAATGATTTTTAAGTATTCTTTTCTTTATTTAATATGTTAATCTACGATTCAAATAACCAGGATTAATGACTGACACAGTAAACATTTAAGTTTTCTAAAAATAATGTAACAAATTATGAATTAATTTTCTGGCGTTTAAATATTTTACAAATTCTTTGTTTTTTGAATTTGAAAAGTTTTTAACATACAAACAACCATTTTTGTCGGGATTTATGCAATGTAATTGTTGAGTTCCTGTAATCGATTTTGTTTTCAAAAATCTTTCATTTAAATCTTTTACTGCTGTATTATAATCATCTTCTGGGGAAAACTTGACTGTAATGTTTGGCAAGTTGTCCGGATCAGAAGTCCATTTAAAAAGTCCTTCAGGTGTCGTTATTTGATTATCAACCGCGAGTTGGAGACTTGCTCTTGCTGCATATCGTTTGGTAATGCCACCAATATCATCACACGGACCTTTGCCATGAGCAGCCGCAAAAAAGTGCCATTCGGCAGGAATGTCAAAATCATCTTCATGATAATATAAATTTACAAAGTTTTTAAATTGTTGTGGAGCTCCATCAGAAAAATAATTAATCTTGTCACAACGTTCAGGAAAACTCTTCACATAATCAGTAATTATCTATATATTAAAAGGCTAACACTCTCCCCATAGTAATTTTCGCAAACCAACTTCATATAGTATTTATAGATAGATCCCTATAAAATTTATATTGCCATCTTGGTATGCACTATTTCTACTGTCTCGCGAAAAAAAAATTTTGGAAATTATGCTTTGTTTATTTGTTATTAAACAAAAAACAAGCCTACAAACTTTCCAAAACTCTCCAGCTATTTTGTAATCTCCAACTGACTGTTTCATTGTACGATAGATGGACGCGCGCCTTGCGCAAGAATTTCACCACTACCCTCAGCGACATCTACAACCCAGTAGATAAAGTCTCTGATTCACAACAGAAATGATATACATGATACAGCAGTGGCGCAGGTGGTAAGGGTGCCGGCTCTGATGCGTGCGTTAACACGATCAAGCACGGGTTCGGGGCAGGTTAAGTTTTGTTTTTTTTATAAATTAAATTTGCCTTGAAACATATAACATATGAAAACCTTTTATCATAATATTTATTTTTTTAATTTATTGAAGATTGGCCAGAAAAATATTACCAATTGTCTCATTTAGAGCAAAGCTGGAAGTAGACGCTGGAAAGTATAAGTAGTTGCTGGCGTCATTTTAAATAATTTTCCTTGCTTTAAAAGAATTAAAAAAAGAAAGAACAATTCCCATTTTTGTCTTCACCGAGAATCCCGAGAATCGAAGTCAGGTGTCCTGCAAGTAGTATACATTTATACCCATTTTGGTATAAAAATTGTACAACTAGTGTCTTCATAGGACATGCTCGAACAAATGTGACCAATTTATTCCATTTAAAAGAGACTAAACATGATCCAACTATGGAAGGTCGTGGCATGAGACAGCTGATTAAAAAGTTTTTTTCTTTAATTTTGACATTATGCCCATTTTTCAGTGTAATTTTGACAGTACGCACACAAAGTACAACAACAAAATACATTACACAAATTACGTACGCACGGATGTATGTCACCATGCGATCACCTCTTTATTGCATCATGAGACTAAAAAAGTAGTAGTCTACTACAATAAAATATTGGAAAAGCATATTTTCTAAGCAGAAAATGTATTTTTCATACTAAGAATGAAGTTAGTTATATAGAATAAAATATTTTCATAGCAACACCAGAAGAGGAATTTTTAAAAATAGAAGAGAAAAATGAAAAATATGAAAATCCATGCAAAGAAATGTAAAGCAGGAGTTATTAGCTTTCAAATGTTGTTGCAAATAATCTGTAGTCTTACTACAAGCCGAAATCTAATCACTTCAGTTGGTGCATGTTTTCATTACCTTATGAAAAATTTCAGAAGTATTTATATTAATACCCTAACTCTGTTGTACTACCACCCTAATGTGTGAAAACTTTGAGTGGCATCACCACCTCGCAAAATTTCGCACTTTTTAAAAACTACGAAAACCACACAAACCCCTCTGCTATCATGCAGATGCAGTAATCCAGGAGCTGCCACTTGCTTTTATTTGTGTGCCAAAAAAATTGTGCTAAATCCTGTACAACATCATTTGAAGCCTAAGAAATCCATCTTAACTTCTCATGGCTTTAGCTGCCATTATGCATACTTAGCATAGACTTGACTTTACTTGAGAACTGTCACATAGCACTTAGAAAAATAGCAAGAGAGTACACTAGCCAGTTTCAAATAAGAGTAAAAGTTTCCCATATCGAATTGCTTTTCAAAAGTAATCGTTAGATTTTTTACATATAACTCAGTAAAAAGTACCAAAACGT
Organism: Sphenella marginata; assembly: GCA_951509765.1. Classification (NCBI taxonomy): domain Eukaryota; kingdom Metazoa; phylum Arthropoda; class Insecta; order Diptera; family Tephritidae; genus Sphenella; species Sphenella marginata. Next base: position 46,166,794 of record OX608078.1, read on the forward strand.
ATTTTCTTGGCATTAGGTTGCGATTTTCTGAGCTTATCTACAATCAGTATATAGTCAATGCCACAAAAAAACTAAAAAGCATTTTGGAGGAAAAAAATTTTTTTTTAGGTTAGCCTAATTTGAATTCAATTTATTTGACAGTTAGTTTTGCGGCTGTCATATGAATAATATACATCCAAAAATTCTTATCCCTATAGAATAGTTGGAGGATTTTATTCAAAATGTTAAAAAAAAGGTATGGCATCACACAGTTCTCTCACGGCGCTCACTACACTTAGAATTTACATAAAAAATCAAAACTCCACAGAATTCTAAGTCAAGTCAAGTAGGGTAATCGGATACATGCAAACTTCATTAAACAGAACGCTAAGTGGCAGTTCCAAGTCAAGTCAAGTCTATGTTAAGTATGCATAATGGCTGCTTTAGCTTACACGCTCCCACATATGGGCAATCCTGTAAGCTCAAAAATTTTAAAACTCATTCATTTTACATACATACATACATATTCATACATACTTATGAAGGGAAGCCATGCGATTATAAACGTTACCGAAAAATTGAGATATCGTCATTCTCTCTGCCGAAAATTTCTGCGCATTTGGTTTCTTCTACTCGGTGCGTGAAACACTTGCTCAAATTTTCAAATTTTTTGCCCTCATTCCTTTTACTAACCATAGATAAATAGATTTGAGACTCTTCGTTTCGAAAGAGCGCTGTCAAAATGCACATTTTTTATAACATTTGTCATTGGTGCCACTCCGTGAAAGTGGAGTAAAACTGAGTATGGCTATTTTCATCATATATTTTGGGGATTTTAAAGGTTTTGCTTTAATTGGACTTTTGAAGAGGAAAATAAATTTTTCGAAACTTATTTTTCAAAAATATGACAAATTAACGTATCTGCAGGCATAAATAAACAAAAATATATGTACAAATGAAGTTTAAATGCATCATATAACACTGCCATGAGTTGATAATGAAATATTGACCTTCCGCCTGCATATTATTATCAGGGACACCGAACCACATGTTTTGATGTAGCACTCAACATTTTTCATAACTTCTACCCATTTGACCCCAAAGCTAAAGAGTTACCGACTATTTCGGCACATTTTTTCGTTGCCTTAGTCTGGCCTTCTGCGAAATGCCATTTATTTTGACTCTCCTGCTCTCCTGCATTGTACAGAACAAATTTTCTAAAATTTTTGATAATATAAATTTACAAAGTTTTTGAAGTTTTTAAATTGTTGTGTAGCTCCATCAGAAAAATAATAAATCTTGTCACAACGTTCAGGAAAACTCTTCACATAATCAGTAATTATCTATATATTAAAAGGCTAACACTCTCCCCATAGTAATTTTCGCAAGCCAACTTCATATAGTATTTATAGATAGATCCCTATAAAATTTATATTGCCATCTTGGTATGCACTATTTCTACTGTCTCGCGAAAAAAAAATTTTGGAAATTATGCTTTGTTTATTTGTTATTAAACAAAAAACAAGCCTACAAACTTTCCAAAACTCTCCAGCTATTTTGTAATCTCCAACTGACTGTTTCATTGTACGCTAGATGGACGCGCGCCTTGCGCAAGAATTTCACCACTACCCTCAGCGACATCTACAACCCAGTAGATAAAGTCTCTGATTCACAACAGAAATGATATACATGATACAGCAGTGGCGCAGGTGGTAAGGGTGCCGGCTCTGATGCGTGCGTTAACACGATCAAGCACGGGTTCGGGACAGGTTAAGTTTTGTTTTTTTTATAAATTAAATTTGCCTTGAAACATATAACATATGAAAACCTTTTATCATAATATTTTTTTTTTTAATTTATTGAAGATTGGCCAGAAAAATATTACCAATTGTCTCATTTAGAGCAAAGCTGGAAGTAGACGCTGGAAAGTATAAGTAGTTGCTGGCGTCATTTTAAATAATTTTCCTTGCTTTAAAAGAATTAAAAAAAGAAAGAACAATTCCCATTTTTGTCTTCACCGAGAATCCCGAGAATCGAAGTCAGGTCTCCTGCAAGTAGTATACATTTATACCCATTTTGGTATAAAAAGTGTACAATTAGTGTCTTCATAGGACATGCTCGAACAAATGTGACCAATTTATTCCATTTAAAAGAGACTAAACATGATCCAACTATGGAAGGTCGTGGCATGAGACAGCTGATTAAAAAGTTTTTTTCTTTAATTTTGACATTATGCCCATTTTTCAGTGTAATTTTGACAGTACGCACACAAAGTACAACAACAAAATACATTACACAAATTACGTACGCACGGATGTATGTCACCATGCGATCACCTCTTTATTGCATCATGAGACTAAAAAAGTAGTAGTGTACTACAATAAAATATTGGAAAAGCATATTTTCTAAGCAGAAAATGTATTTTTCATACTAAGAATGAAGTTAGTTATATAGAATAAAAGATTTTCATATCAACACCAGAAGAGGAATTTTTAAAAATAGAAGAGAAAAATGAAAAATATGAAAATCCATGCAAAGAAATGTAAGGCAGGAGTTATTAGCTTTCAAATGTTGTTGCAAATAATCTGTAGTCTTACTACAAGCCGAAATCTAATCACTTCAGTTGGTGCATGTTTTCATTACCTTATGAAAAATTTCAGAAGTATTTATATTAATACCCTAACTCTGTTGTACTACCACCCTAATGTGTGAAAACTTTGAGGGGCATCACCACCTCGCAAAATTTCGCACTTTTTAAAAACTACGAAAACCACACAAACCCCTCTGCTATCATGCAGATGCAGTAATCCAGGAGCTGCCACTTGCTTTTATTTGTGTGCCAAAAAAATTGTGTTAAATCCTGTACATCCATGCGATCACCTCTTTATTGCATCATGAGACTAAAAAAGTAGTAGTCTACTACAATAAAATATTGGAAAAGCATATTTTCTAAGCAGAAAATGTATTTTTCATACTAAGAATGAAGTTAGTTATATAGAATAAAATATTTTCTTAGCAACACCAGAAGAGGAATTTTTAAAAATAGAAGAGAAAAATGAAAAATATGAAAATCCATGCAAAGAAATGTAAAGCAGGAGTTATTAGCTTTCAAATGTTGTTGCAAATAATCTGTAGTCTTACTACAAGCCGAAATCTAATCACTTCAGTTGGTGCATGTTTTCATTACCTTATGAAAAATTTCAGAAGTATTTATATTAATACCCTAACTCTGTTGTACTACCACCCTAATGTGTGAAAACTTTGAGGGGCATCACCACCTCGCAAAATTTCGCACTTTTTAAAAACTACGAAAACCACACAAACCCCTCTGCTATCATGCAGATGCAGTAATCCAGGAGCTGCCACTTGCTTTTATTTGTGTGCCAAAAAAATTGTGTTAAATCCTGTACAACATCATTTGAAGCCTAAGAAATCCATCTTAACTGCTCATGGCTTTAGCTGCCATTATGCATACTTAGCATAGACTTGACTTTACTTGAGAACTGTCACTTAGCACTTAAAAAAATAGCAAGAGAGTACACTAGCCAGTTTCAAATAAGAGTAAAAGTTTCCCATATCGAATTGCTTTTCAAAAGTAATCGTTAGATTTTTTACATATAACTCAGTAAAAAGTACCAAAACGTATTTTCTTGGCATTAGGTTGCGATTTTCTGAGCTTATCTACAATCAGTATATAGTCAATGCCAAAAAAAAACTAAAAAGCATTTTGGAGGAAAAAAAATTTTTTTTAGGTTAGCCTAATTTGAATTCAATTTATTTGACAGTTAGTTTTGCGGCTGTCATATGAATAATATACATCCAAAAATTCTTATCCCTATAGAATAGTTGGAGGATTTTATTCAAAATGTTAAAAAAAAGGTATGGCATCACACAGTTCTCTCACGGCGCTCACTACACTTAGAATTTACATAAAAAATCAAAACTCCACAGAATTCTAAGTCAAGTCAAGTAGGGTAATCGGATACATGCAAACTTCATTAAACAGAACGCTAAGTGGCAGTTCCAAGTCAAGTCAAGTCTATGTTAAGTATGCATAATGGCTGCTTTAGCTTACGCGCTCCCACATATGGGCAATCCTGTAAGCTCAAAAATTTTAAAACTCATTCATTTTACATACATACATACATATTCATACATACTTATGAGGGGAAGCCATGCGATTATAAACGTTACCGAAAAATTGAGAAATCGTCATTCTCTCTGCCGAAAATTTCTGCGCATTTGGTTTCTTCTACTCGGTGCGTGAAACACTTGCTCAAATTTTCAAATTTTTTGCCCTCATTCCTTTTACTAACCATAGATAAATAGATTTGAGACTCTTCGTTTCGAAAGAGCGCTGTCAAAATGCACATTTTTTATAACATTTGTCATTGGTGCCACTCCGTGAAAGTGGAGTAAAACTGAGTATGGCTATTTTCATCATATATTTTGGGGATTTTAAAGGTTTTGCTTTAATTGGACTTTTGAAGAGGAAAATAAATTTTTCGAAACTTATTTTTCAAAAATATGACAAATTAACGTATCTGCAGGCATAAATAAACAAAAATATATGTACAAATGAAGTTTAAATGCATCATATAACACTGCCATGAGTTGATAATGAAATATTGACCTTCCGCCTGCATATTATTATCAGGGACACCGAACCGCATGTTTTGATGTAGCACTCAACATTTTTCATAACTTCTACCCATTTGACCGCAAAGCTAAAGAGTTACCGACTATTTCGGCACATTTTTTCGTTGCCTTAGTCTGGCCTTCTGCGAAATGCCATTTATTTTGACTCTCCTGCTCTCCTGCATTGTACAGAACAAATTTTCTAAAATTTTTGCACGCCATAACTGCAAAAACACCTAGAAATAGTAGGGTAATGTAAATTGGCATACATACATTATGTTGGTGAAAGAAGTACATAAATTAAAAATTTTTAAAAATTATAATTTTGTCACTTAGAAAGTTATTCCCGAGGATGCTTCAATTGCCTACCAACTCACCAATTTATTTATTTATTTATTTTATTTATTTGTTTATTTGTATGCTTATAATTCAGTACAAAGATTTAATCTTATATAACAGCACTGAATAGTATTATAGTCATATTAAAAATAAAAAATATTATGCCAAAAAAATAAATATAATAATAAAATAAAACTAAGACAACAACTTAGATTTAATTTACAATATAAAATATTAAAAACTTAGATTTAATTTACAATATAAAATATTAAAAAACAGATAACAAAAAGTCAAGAGTTTAAGTTTTAAAGTTAAAAATATAACAGTGATTTTTAACAGTGTTATTTAAAATGTTCATATATTAACTTTTTAAATTGCATTGCGTTGCTGACTAATTGCAAGTAAGGGGGTAATCGATTCCAAATTCGTATAGCGTTTATATAGAAATGTTGATCTGAAAAAGCAGTGTTATGTTGTATTTGAATAATACGGTTTCCTCTTTCTGACCTGAAGAAGTTTAATTTTTGGTAAAGATAATGCGGCTGTTGTGTGTATATTATTCTATGAAGGTAAATTACAGTTTTACAATTTAAAAGATTCTCGAAGGTAACACCAAAAATAAGTTTGGAGTAATGAGATATTCGGTCAAATCGACGTATGCCAAATATATATCTTGCAATACCATTAAAAGCCACGTTTAATTTGCGCCTACTGGTTACGTCACAGCTAGAAAACAATTCACAACCATATAGTAACGTCGGTATTAGGTATGATTTAGCCAGAAGCATTCTGACTTCAAGTGGTATGAACCATTGGCTACACCATAAACTTCTTAACATCCCGTATACTTTGCCGGTTGTGATGATAACGTGATCATTCCAGTGAAGGTGTTTATTATATGTGATACCAAGATTTTTTACTTTATCCACGTATTCAATTTTAGACTCACCCAGAACTAAATCGGGAAAAGATGTTACAATTTGTGTTTTTTTGGTTACCAACATATATTTGGATTTGCTTGGATTGAGACATAAGCCGTTAGTTGCAGCCCAAGTTCTTACATTATCCAAGTCAACATTAATTTTACGTACGCAGTCATCGAACTCTGATGCTTTGCAGCTTATGTAGAGTTGTACATCATCAGCATACATTTGAACATTACAGTATTGTAACTGACCCGGAAGATCATTTGCATAAGCCGAGTAGAGTAATGGGCCTAAAATAGATCCTTGAGGGACACCTCTTGTAAGGTCGACACTACTGGACTTTTTACTCCCATGAAAAACTGATTGTGATCTGCCTGTTAAATAAGAAGTCATCAGTTTCGCAGCTGTAGGCGAAAAATTAAGTAACCTGGTCAGTTTTAATACTAGAATTTCGCTATTAACGGTATCAAAAGCCTTTGAGTGGTCCAAGAGAATAAGAAAAGATATTTTATCATTATCAATTTGTGATCTTAAATATTCCGTAACATCAATCAGAGCGGTTACACAACTATGTTGTGGTCGAAAGCCAGATTGTCTAGGAGTAAGCAAATTGTTGTCCTGAAAATATTTGCTGATTTGCTTATGCATTAAGCGTTCAAGTATCTTAGACAGAAAGGGAAGTATAGCAATTGGCCGAAACTCAGTGTCTGTTTTGGGTATAGGTATGATTTTAGCATGCTTCCATAGAGTAGGATAATCTGATTTGGTTATTATAGAATTGAACAGGTGAGTGATATATGGTAAAATTGCAGGAAATAAAATTTTTGTAAATTTTGGATGGACTCCATCAGAGCCAATAGCATTGGACTTAATGCTTAAAAAACTTTGAAATATTTCAACTTCAGTAAAACATCTAAAATAAAATGAATTTTGGTCATTTAGAGTGGCATGGTTCTTGTAATAAGTAACATCAGCCGTAGACGATGGTAGGTTCGTAAATTTGCAGTTTAAATCATTAACATCTAAATCCTCTGAACTGTCTACTGCTTTTCCAATGATTCCAACCTTACGTATTTCATTCCATCTTGCCTTACTATCTAGACAGTTTTCAAATTGTGTTTTATAGTATAATCTTTTGGCAGTTTTAATACTTGTGTTAACTTTATTTCTCATAGTGCGAAAAGCAGAAAGTAGTTCAGAGGTTTTAAACCTCTTCCATCTTGCATAAGCTATATTACGTTGTTCAAGTAAACATTTAATTTCAGACGTAAACCAAGGATTGTAATTTGTTGTTTTCCTTTTTGTTTTCATTGGAACAAATTCTTCGAAAAGTTGTTCAATATTTTCTTGGATAAACTGAAGTTGATCATCTACGGACGGCATATAGTATGTGCAGCCCCAATCAACATTTGAAATTTTATCGTATAAAGCAGACAGATCTATATTCTTAAAATCCCGATATCTATAGTTTTCATTAACCTTTTTTAATTTAAAATCGTAGGTTAGAAATAGGAGATCATGTTTAGAAAACACGGGGGCAGATATTTGCTCAAACAATAGAATTTTTGACAATGTATTGGTAAAAAATATATCCAGAAGCGAATTTGAGTTAGAGGTGTAGTGTGTAGGTAAGATTTTATTAACAACATCTAGGCCAATATATTTCATTTCATCTGAGAATGAAGAATCTACGAGAATGTTGCTATTAAAATCACCTGATATTATAATATTATTATATCCCACTGTGATGTTGGACAGCTCCGAGAAAAATACCTCTGAATTAATATTTTTGTTTGGCCTATATACATTGCCAATCAGTAATTTTTCGTTTCCATTATATAATTCCAAGAAAATGAATTCAATTTGGTCACCTTCTTTTGATTTTGCTTTGAGTTTGCATTTAATATTATTTTTAACATAGATGGCAACACCGCCAGCTTTTTTGTCCTTTTTACCATTTTTTTGCTTTCTATCAGCCCTGAAGAGTTTGTATCCCTGCAATTTATAGCATACATCATCGACTTTGTCATTAAACCATGTTTCAGAGACACACACTATCTCCACATTGGAGCACTCGAAAATATGACGAAACTCATCTATTTTAATTTTTAAACTTTGAGCATTAATATGAACAACGCTTAAGCCAATTTTAAGTTTATTAAAAACGCGAACCATGCTATATATATTGAATTTGGAATTTACCCTCGTATTATTTAAATTGCTCAACATGAGATAAAGAACGGATTGCGACGCAAGCAAATGTGTTTTGTACATTTAATTTGGTTTCATGTTTAGTATTACGACAATTGGTTGTATTACAAAGAAATTTTAATAGAAATATTAGATGTGACAAAATTAGTTTTGATGGTAATTTTAGATATGGAGGTCGAGTGGCCAAATACAAGTATAAGGGGGAAAAAAATAATAGAATATTGAAACTGTAAAACAGAAGTAACTTAATATACAGCCTAAATATTACCATCTTGCGGACGAAATAAGTTATAAACATCACCGATCGTGTTAAGACGGTAAGGCTCATCGGACTGGTTGAATTTGGCATACACAACACCACGTGTTGTGAAAACTGAGGCCAGCTTTCTTTCCTTCCAGAGCTTGACAGCTTCAATATATATTCCAAAATTCCGAGGTGTTAAGTTCTCCTTTACTCTAAAAGGGATATCCGATGCAATTCCGATGTCATTCAAGCGTAACGGACCTTTGCGTGATCGAGTTAGTCTTGAAATTGATTTTAACAAGCCGTTTCTTTCAAATGGGGTTCCGAGTCTAACGATTATTGCAGGATCAGTATTATTCATGCCAGATTTATTTTTCTTAAGCCGAAATATTGACTTTACTACTGGACGTTTAAAATTAATTGTTTCACAAAGGTTGTTAAAAATTTGATTTACATCGTCATTTTCATGTACAGGTACACCATATAGTCGTATATCACAGGCAACTGCAGCATTTTCTTGCTTGTCGAATACATTCTTTAGATCAATTAGTTCTTTCTGAATATATGAGACATTTGCTGCGACTGACTCCAATTGAAGGACTCTTTCTTTAACATCGTTTAGCTCATTCTTATAGCCTTCAAGCTTTTGTTCAACCGCACTGAGTGCCACGCTTATTCTTTGCTCAAGTCTATCTTCATGTTCCCGAAACATACGTTGAATGAGTGTTTGCAAATTTTCTGTTAGATCTGCGCTCAGCTTATCAAAACGTTTATCCATTGTTGTTATTATTTTTAATGGAGATTCAACGTTAGTTAAACGAGGTGATTTTGCTATACTTTCACTTATGGAATTATGCAATACGTCTCTTACTCGTTTGTTTGTAAGATTATTAGCATTATTATCGTTATTTACTGTGTTACCGTTGTCTATTTTTGATGTAACATTGACCATTGCTGAAGCATCCACTTGCTGATTTTTTGTTGCGGCTTTTCTATTGTTTCTCATGTTTTGGTATTTATCCAATGAGGTGGCAGCACAATATGTAAGTCTCCGGCAGGTATATCCAGGACACAAACCAAGATCAGATGTTAACTGACAAACAGATGGCGCAGGACACCAGAACACCGATATCAGATTCTCGTAGCTGTTGTTGCTACGTCGAGACAGCTGATGTGCCAACACAAGAAAAAAAAGCAGGAGCACTGTTGAAAACACTTCTTTTTTATATAAATACGTCCGCCGGAGCAAATTTTTGATGCTGAGGGTAATTTAATGCACTTTAATTTTGTGAAATTAGCTTTATTTTGTCTAATTGGCTTTTAAGTAAGCTGAGAAAGCAAAAAAACTCAATATAATAACAAGAGCACCACAAAAAACGTCTTACTCAACCAGAGTTGCCAGTTGCTTCTTCTGGCAAATGTTTCGTTTGTTGGTTAGAGCCTTTGTGGATCAAATTAACGCACGTGAGCGTGAGTGAGTGGAGCCTTCTATAACGTACGAAAATGCGTTCACGGACATTTATCAACTGCGCTCTTATTTTCAATAAAATTTAAAACAATTTAATAGCGAGATGATAAAATAAGCATATTTGCGACCTTTAGGGCCGTTTTCACGACTAGGCATCAACTTTTTCAACTTTTTTTTTATATTCACCAAAGTTTTGGAAAAAGCGACTGATATAAACCAGTTATACGAAGAAAAGTTGTTTAAGTTCACGAAGAAGTCTATGACATGCTATATCTCCTGTGACAAAACTAAACCAAGTAAGTAGCTCTCCCGCGACTTATGCAAAACGGAATAAGTCTTAGTTATTTTTCCACCTACTTACTTGGTATTGCATTTGTCACGGGAGATATGTATGTTAAAGAAAAGATTGTGGCCAGGAAAATAAGTATTTTATTTCAAAGTTTTATTTTTAGAGGAGCTGAAGAAAATTTAAATTGGTCGAATTTCGACCACGGGCGATACTAGCTTTAATAAAAACATGAACAGCAATGGCATCATGATTATTACAATCTGAAATAATTGCTAAGCTTTTGTGTTCAAGTTTGCCAAAGAATTTGTAAAATATTTAAACGCTGAAAAATCTTACTAATATATAAAAACGTAAGTTTGTGAGTGACTGCGGATGTTTGTGGTTCTTTATCGTCTGAACAAATGGCCCGATCATTACGAAATTTGGCAGACAGCTTCTTAGGAGTGTAGAATAGGTAACAGGCATCATGAAATTTCGATAAATTTATCGATAATAGAGTTATCGGCCAAAATGTTGTTTTCCGTAAAATTTGAAGTATTCGCACAAAATTGGTATCAATCGAAAGGGGAAGACCACAGTTTTCATTTGGACTTTGGCTCAATTCGATATATTTATCGATAACTAAGTTATCGGTCAAAATGTGGTTTCGGGTAAACTTTGGAATATTCGCACAAAATTTATATCAAACGAAATGGGAAGACCACAGCTTTCATTTGGACTTTGGTTCAATTCGATATATTTATCGCTAACAGAGTTATCGGTCAAAATGTGGTTTCGGGTAAACTTTGGAATATTCGCACAAAATTTATATCAAACGAAATGGGAAGACCACAGCTTTCATTTGGACTTTGGTTCAATTCGATATATTTATCGATAACAGAGTTATCGGTCAAAATGTGGTTTCGGGTAAACTTTGGGATATTCGCAATAAATTTGTATCAAACGAAAGGGGAAGTCCACAGCTTTCATTTGGACTTTGGTTCAATTCGATATATTTATCGATAACAGAGTTATCGGTCAAAATGTGGTTTCGGGTAAACTTTGGAATATTCGCACAAAATTGGTATAAAAAGAAAGGGGAAGACCACAGTTTTCATTTGGACTTTGGTTCAATTCGATATATTTATCGATAACAGAGTTATCGGTCAAAATGTGGTTTCGGGTAAACTTTGGAATATTCGCACAAAACTGGTATCAAACGAAAGGGGAAGACCACAGCTTTCATTTGGACTTTGGTTCAATTCGATATATTTATCGATAACAGAGTTATCGGTCAAAATGTGGTTTCGGGTAAACTTTGGAATATTTGCACAAAATTTGTATCAAACGAAAGGGGAAGACCACAGTTTTCATTTGGACTTTGGTTCAATTCGATATATTTATCGATAACAGAGTTATCGGTCAAAATGTGGTTTCGGGTAAACTTTGGAATATTCGCACAAAATTGGTATAAAAAGAAAGGGGAAGGCCACAGGTTTCATTTGGACTTTGCTTCATTTATGGAAACATCTATTTTGAGAACGGCTGGACCTAATACACATAACTAAATTTGGAAGGTAAATTTTGTATCCGCTCGAGATGGTTATACGCTAAAAATATAAAGGCATTTGGAAAGGTTTTGGAGATTTCCCTAAAAATGTTGACCAGGATAACCTTATAAAGCGTTCTTTCAATTTGAGCCCGTTTTCGAGATATTGGTCAAAATGTCAACCAGGAGGGGCCCTCGATGGTATGGGTATGATAAGGGTATCAAATGAAAGGTGCTGACAAATGATTTAACATGTTTTAGCTATTTTCCAATATAAAACGAAGGTTTTTAGATATTAACCAAAACGTAGACCAAAATTGGAGCTAGAAGGTTTTTGTGAAAAAATGGGTCTAAAATAAAAGGTCTTGATGCGATTTTTAAAATGGAGTCATTTTAAATCCTTTTGGGATTGGGTTTGAGAAAGGGATAGGTATATGGATGACAATTCAAAAGCAATATGAAAAGACAAAAGCATATGAAGAGGATGGACGGAGAGAAGGATGTGGAGCTGAAATTAGTAGGGCGAATCACATATTTTAAATGCAAACAAGTTAGTGTTTGGGCAGGACAACGTCTGCCGGGTTTGCTAGTGAATTCATAATTTGTTACATTATTTTTAGAAAACTTAAATATTTCCTGTGTCAGTCATAAATCCTGGTTATTTGAATCGTAGATTAACATAATAAATAAAGAAAAGAATACTTAAAAATCATTTGCTTACTTTTTTTTGTTATATAAATAAAATTGATAAAAAAAAATTAGTGGGGATGATTGCAGAATTGTTTGAAGTTTTTTATGAGAAAAAAAAAAATGGCGAAATTCGAAAAATCTCGAAAAACTGAAAAATTTTATATAAGATGAACTTTAAAAGTACATTTAAAAACAAAAATTAAAAAAAAAAAAGGTCCCAAACGGTCAATTTTTGAAAAAGTTATAGCACTTTGAAAAAAAAAACGGCGTTTCTTTAAAAATTCATAACTTTTTTTGAGTTGGATGAAAAAATTTGAAAAAATTCTGAAAAACCTCTTTCGTAAGGTAGAAAAAGATGAACAACTTTCAGCCAATTCTAAAGGGGTCGGGCTCAAAATTGGTCTAATGGGATGGAATACCCCATATAAAATTTTTTTTTTGGAAAAGTGGGCAGTTTCAAACTTACAACCTAAGTAACATTTCAATTCGTTATATAGCAGAATATATTTGCTTTAAATTAGTGTAATTTTAATGTATGTTCATTAATGTTAATGAATACACCTCATTTTTTCTTTGTTTGTTATTGCAATTTATACATATCCGTAGTATTAAAGGATTTTCATAAAATCATAATAGTAGCGTTAAGTGATCACTGTGTACAGCAATAATAATAATAATAATGCCCAACGGAATAACCCACCATCCCGCCCAACCGACACCAGGGGCGCATCCGCATAACGCACGGCCTTTTTTTTTTTTCATATATATTGCCGAGTTGTTGAGAGGCGGGGGTTTGTTAAGTGTTGAGATCTAAAACTGCTCAGCTACAGAGAAAAGTCATCAGCTAAGTAACATAAGAACAAAGAACATGAAGCATTCAAAGAATTTCGTAAATAAAAATAGAAAAAATGTTAACATTATTGTTGTTATTGATTAAGAGAGCAAAGTATTGATTTTTTAATGCTAAAAAGGGAGTCTGTAACATCAAATGTGCTGGAGTGAGTGTTATAATTTTCACCCAAACAACGGAAGGGTTCATTTAACTCAAAATTGGTTCTACACTGTTTCAGAAGTAGAGGTTTGAAATATCTTGATGGCCGAGAAGGAATTTTAAAGATAACTTCGCCTAACAAGAATGGGCTAGATACTGACCCGTTTAATAATTTGATCATAAATATTGTTCCTACCATTTCTCTGCGACTAGCAAGGGTAGGAAGGTCAATGAGTTTTAAGCGACTAGTATAGGGAGGCAGGTTATATGAAGAATTCAATGGAAGATGTCTTAGGGCGAAAAGTAAGAACTGTTTTTGAACCGATTCAATTCGATCTATGTGGACCTGGTATCTTGGATTCCAAATAATTGAGCCATACTCTAAAATTGGTCTTACTAATGTTGTAAAAAGGGCTTTAGTCACGTAAGGGTCACCAAATTCTTTAGGCCATCGCTTAACGAAAGAGAGAACACCTCTAGATTTATTTACAGTTACATTAATATGAAGATTGAAGCTAAGTTTACAATCCATCGTAACCCCCAAGTCCACAAAGTCATGCACTTCTTCCAGAATTTGATTGTTGATTGAGTAAGAAGCTGGTTGTGAAGTTCGGCGAGAAAAAGACATATATTTAAATTTTTTAAGATTATGCGGCATATAATTTAAGTCGCACCAAGTAACCAGATTATCAAGGTCCGATTGTAGTAAATCTCTTTCTTCGATCAACGCGTAGGACTTAAAAATCTTTACATCGTCCGCGTACATCAAGATTTTTGATAACTTTATAGTACTAGATATATAATTATGAACAGCAAGAACAGAATCGGGCCAAGATGACTACCTTGGGGAACTCCAGAAGACACGTCAATGACATTCGATAGCACATTCTTGAAGACCACTCTTTGAGACCTGAATCGAAGATAAGAAGATATCCAATGGCAGAGGCTCGGTTGAAAGCCCAGAAGATCAAGTTTGTGAACGAGTAACGAATGACATACTTTGTCGAAAGCTTTACTGAAATCTGTGTATATTGCATCAGTATGCATATTTTCTCTAAAACCAACTGAGACATGAGTTGTAAATTCAAGAAGGTTAGTACTTGTTGATTTTCCCTTGCAAAAGCCGTGCTGGCAACCTGCAATCAATGTGGAAATAGGAACTGTAAGCTGATTAGTAACAATTGCTTCGAATACTTTAGGAATGGCGGATAGCTTTGCTATGCCACGATAATTCTCAATAGACGATCTACTCCCACTATTATAAAGTGTTTAAGGACTGTCTAAATAGAATAGAAAAGAACTAAATAAATACTAACTATACATCTGCTCAGCGGCTCATAAATTTTTTTGTCATAACCATTGAGTTCAAAAGCACAGTTTTTTGAGTCTGATCTGAAGTATTGTATTTCCTAAAGCAATGCAATAAATGGAATGTTAAAAATTAATAAAAAAATATTTGAAAATTTATTTCTAGGGAAGTCAGTGGTCAGGCAGAACAACATCTTCCTGGTCTGCTAGAAGTAATAACAATAAATACCAAACGGATTACCCACCATATCCCATAACTCGCGGATTGTTAGTGCGTGCCGAGTTGTTGGAACGCTTTTGTTAATCGCCAAGTTGTTAGGTTGTTTTTATTTTTCACTGCGTTTTTCTTTAAAAATTTATTCATTTCTTAGAACTTTTAAATATTGGATTAAAAATTATAGCTCAACTTAAATGAGTGCTTCACTGAATAGTTTTTTATAGTTCTTTTTAAATTTTTCAAAAAGGTCTTGCATGATAGAAAACTGCCATATAAAAAGGGAGTTCGAACGCTTTGTAGCATTCTGGTTGTGTGATGGGCTTGCCCAAGCAAAGTGCACCGGGTTAACCGGTGGAATAGCTGACTTGCTTAGTGACGGAAAAGGCATGTGCTGGTCCTGCTCTAAATCCCGATCGACGCCAGTTGATCTATGAATGCCCTTGAGAACTTGCCTCACTTGGAATGCCCTGAAAAACACGAAAACAAGCGCAGACTTACAGATGATCTCCAAAATAAAATTTTAAACTGAAACTAGTAACGAAGTCTAAGTTCGGGTGGAACCGAACATTAAATACCTGATCTGTTGTGGTATCCCAATTAACTCAGGTCTATTTTAATACCTGAAAAGTTGTTATAAAGGCAACTGATTGTTTTCGATAAAAAAAAACTTCTGTTGTGAGTGGTAAATTAAATTATCACTAAATAACAAAATATAAATAGCTTTCCTCATGCTCATGAAAGATATGATACGGGTGTTAACTACTTGCCCGTAAATCTTGCTTGTTTGTTATTCGATTTGCGTAATTGGCATGTGTGTACAACATACTATTGGGAAGCATCTCACTAACTTTCATGAAAATACCTTTTTGGAATTTCAAGCAATCGCTTTTAAGAATAACAGACCTTTTTTGCTGAAAAGTGGGCGGTGCCAAGCCTACTTCAACAAAATCCACAACATTTTCTTACAGTTTAGTTTTGCTTAAAAATCTTATTACGTGTGTAAAATCTTATTTATATAACCTATACAATTATGGAAATATCGCGATTTTAGTTTTACAAAGAAATTTTTCAGAACAGTGTTCAAAAAGTGGGCGTGTCCGCTAACCAATTTTGTTTATTTTTACAGCAAAGAGTTAGCTTTATAAATATGTTGAGCACTTTCTCCAAATATCGTTTCAATAAATCAATTTTTACCGGAGTTATGGCATGGAAAGTTTGGTGGAATAATCCACCATAAAGGGGCGGGGTCACGCCCATTTCCAAAAATTTTGTGCATTCGATTTTCTTTGCTCACGAACACTTTAGAGGTAAAATGGAACAGATATACACCTAGTTTAAGAAAATATATTGCATATTCAGTATATCTATCATCCTTTTCGCTAATTTGTTTCGGAATATTGCCTGTCTTTATATAAATATGTGTGCTGAATTTTATTTTGCTATCTTGAGCGGTTTTTGATTTATGATTAATAATATTTCCAAATTTGACTTAATCAAAAGTGGGTGGTGCTACGCCCCCTTTTCATAAATTTCTTCAAAATTTAGTTTTTGCCTTAAAGCGAACATATACACCGCATTTTATCCTTATAGGTGTATTATGTACTGAATAATCACTCTTGGAAACACGTCAAAAATCAAGCAATTTTGGGAAATAAAAATTTTTTATTGTAAATTTCAAGTCAGCACTTGGGTATAAACTTTTAAAATATTTGAAGAGTATACTGAATGCCACACTTGAACTAGACCACGTACACACAATAAAGAATACAACAGAGCTAAAAGAAAAACTTGAGACCGTAAAACTCACAGAGAACAGCACGATAGTATCCTTTGACATAAAGGACAACCCAACATCATCCAGCCTCATGGAGACCTTCATGCAGAATTTGGAAATGAAGTATATGCAAGAGCTAAAAACCAAGCTCGGGGTAATATTTTACGCAAGATATGTCGACGACATCATCTGCGTATTCAATAATAACTGTGAAGAACAAATACTGGAATTCCTAAATAAGCAGCATGAAAACATAAAATTCACAATGGAAACGGAGAAAGAGGGAGAACTGAACTACTTGGATCTTGCGGTTACAATTAACAAACTCATAAACAAGTTTAACTACGGCATCTAGAGAAAACCAACGACCACGGACACTATAATTCACTGTACGTCGAACCATCCGCAACAACACAAGAATGCAGTATTAGAGACATCTAGTGGACAGACTTCAACGAACGCCTATCACTCAGGAATCATACAGGAAATAGCTCACCACGATATACAGCATAGCTACGAACAACGGATACAAAAAGACCCTAGTGGACAAATTCCTAAGCAACCATTTGGCACAGAGAAGGGAAACCGAAGAGGAAAAGGCCAACATTTGGACAGTTATGACATACACCGGAAACACCACATACAAGTTGGAAAACTTTTTCAAGAAACACAACATCAGCACAGCATTCAGAACATCGAACAACTTGGGACAAAAACTAACAACTAACACCAACTCAGCGGAGTCGTTCAGCGAACATGGGGTATACAAGCTAACATCCGAATGCCAGGACAGCCTCATAGCACAAACGGAACGGAAAATAAGTACACGATTTCGGAAAATTTTAGGGAATACAACAAAAAGGCACGAAAACCCTCCATCACACCAGAATCGAACTTTGCTAACCCCCTGTACGAAAACAAATGCACCCTGACTAAAATCAAAAACACAGCCAGAACACTTCACGTGCAAAATAAAGGGCGACGCTTAAATGTGCTTGAGAACATGGAAATATACAAACTAAAGACAATTGACGGAATAATAATAAACGAACAAACTAGCACCAATTCTGATGCAATATTCGAACCTCTTAAACTAGTTTACAAAAAACAAAACAATATATCAGGTACAATAACCAGATGAGTAAGGATAAACGTGCTAACATATAAAATATACCAAGAGACAAAAACTACCGACTTCTATTCAAGCACAAGATTAACATTACCTGTCCCACAAACTAACTAACAAGTTGCCGCTCGGGAACATAGGGAAGTAACATAGCATTCAACATTAACTGACCCACAAGCGAATTAACGAGTTTCAAGACAACCTTATTACACCTTGACGCTCGGGCAAACCTAACACACGAACTATACACACGCATACTAACATTACCTGGTACAGCATTCGAACTATAAATACAGCACAACGGATGGACACAGATCAGAACGAAAACTTACACTGAAGATGGCGGAACGCCGAAATCGGTTTTGTAAAGAAACAAAAATTGACAAGAGATGACGGAAAATCGTTCCAGTATAAATCTGGTTTGAAGATCTTTGAAATCGATAAAGTCATTCCGTAGTAATCACACTTTAAAAGTACCTATTATCGTAATTTTTCGAATATTTCGATACCTTGCCACGCCCACAACTTTTCGAAAATTCAATTTCTAAAAATGTGATTGTGTTTTGGTCTATGCAACATTTCATCAAATTCTTAGGGGGTCGGGTTCAAAATGTGCGTTTTTTTCAGCCTTTGATATGAAATTGATCCATAGCTTTGTTCGCTTACAGAAAAAATTGCAGAAAGAGTGAGTGAAATGAATGACGTGAAACTCTCCCGAAAAGCGGAAAAGAAAAAAACAAGTTTCGCCCGATTAGAAGTCAGGGAAAATTTGCAGCAAGAGCTGCATTTTGATTCTTTAAAGTAAAATTTGTTTATTTTTGTCGCTGGTTTCCCTTGTCATTATAAGCTGTTTTTCACTTACAAGTAAAAACTTGTAGCTTTCTATGACAATGAAATGTCGAAAAAAAAATTGCTTGGCTAAAACCTCAAGCTTTCAATTCCGGGTTTTATTGTAATCAATATCAAGTTTATAGAAATAATCGGTTGAAGAGTTTGAGGCGGTGTTCTACTAGCCGTTGATTCCCGTGTGCCTTCAGAGGAGGTTAGAGGAGATCTGTCACAAACTGAGCTACAATGACATTTTAGAAGGAATTACCCATTATCTAACAAGTTTGGGAAAGCCTTAGATTTAATTTGTGCTGATGATAAAAACATATTTTTTGTTAATCCCTCTGATCCATTCGTTTTACCAGAGCACCTCTACCACCCTTCTATGGATATATTCCACAAAACCACAAGTAACATAAAATATATTTTGCCAACAGTATTCATAGATATCAACAAAAAATTTATTGGGTTAAGTATTATTAAACGACCATTTTTTAAATTTTTGTGTGTCTGTCTGTCTGTATGTTTGTGGCCGTATCACTCTGAAAGTACTGAATGGGAATGAACGAAACTTTTTTCGTTGGATTGCTAGATACTCAACTTAAAATTTAAGATATTACTTTTTTCGATATCTCAACCGGTTTTGGAATTATCGCAAAATATGTGGCCCATGTCTGTCTGTATGTTTGTGGTCGTATCACTAAAAATACTTAATGGAATTGAATGAAACTTCTTCGTTGGATTGTTAGACGCTCAACCGGTTTTGGAGTTATCGCCCAATATGTGGGCCAGGAGTGGCCAAAAATGTCTTAGTACAATATGGATGTCGAAGGAAAGGTGTCAATGAGTGCTGTAATATGCGATGTGATCAATTGAAATATCCCAAATGGTTTCGGAGATATCTTGAAGTTATGGACGAATATTTGCTAGTACAATATGGGTATCAAACGAATGGTGCCAATGGGTACTGTTATATGCGATGCGCTTAATTTAAATATCTCAAATGGTTTCAATTATATATCTTCAAAAATTTCGGAAGGGAAAAGAGAACGGTGGGTAGATGCAATTAAATACGGACATAAAATAAAATTTTTACCTCGTCACGATCGCCACTCCGCAAAACAACTTTCGCCTGTTCGCTCCCCTTATTCACATACTTGCGGATATACTTTATGGACTCCACGCTAGCACAATACTCTACATTCAAATGGGTTTCAAATGCACGTGAAAGTACTGGTGAATACGGCACCACCCATCGATTATCAACTTTAATACATTGTCCGTGCAGGTTAACATCAGCAGTGAATCCACCATTTTCAGCCGATCGACGGCGGTACGATGGATATCCATTTTCAGGCCCAAGGCCCAGAAGTTTTCGGACGTTTTACTTAAAATCGGGCAGGGTTCCATTCCCGAATCAAATGGATTAGTAACATTGCCAGAAAATCTCTGTAGTTCCATCAATGGAGGAGCTGTTTACTTCAGTTTATGGAGAAGTATCTCCGATAACGCGTCAGAACAATACTTGGCTTTGTGAGCGAGCAATACTTGCACCAAAAAATTATCAAGCAGCGGCCATAAATCAAAGTGTCTTAAAAAAAATTTATGGAGAAGAATTCTCATACACGTCAATCAACATTGTTTTAGACAGAACCGATACTATCAGTTGCCGAGTAGAGTTTCTTAACTCTCTTTCAGCACCCGGACTACCAGCGCATAACATCGTTTTAAAAGTTGGTATTCCGATTATGTTGCTTCGAAACCTAATCCCATCAAAGTTATGTAATGGAACCCGACTTAAAGTTAAATCGCTTCGAAATAATGTGATAGAAGCGGAAATTCTAACGGGTTGTGGAGCAGGTGAAGTAGTTTTCATACCACGAATACCCATTTTACCAAACAATTATCCCTTTCAATTCAAACGTGTTCAGTTTCCGGTCAGCGTATGTTTCTCAATGACAATAAATAAATCACAGGGTCAGACACTCCGAGCAGCTGGTATCGACCTTAGGACTAATTGCTTTTCACACGGGCAGCTTTATGTAGCTTGCTCGAAAAATTGTTTATAATTTGTAATTTGTGTAGAACTTCAAATATTGTGTACAAAGAAATCCTATAATTTATGTTCTTTATATTGGAAAAATAAACGGTTTTAGAGTCGTTTTTTATTCAACTTTAAGCTTTTTCAGTCCGATAAAAACATTTTTTGTGATCGAAATTTGGGTTTATCGAGCAGACAAACTTTAAAGCTTAAATTGCAACACGACCCTTAAGTCCTGAACTTCAGCCGTTTTGTTGGATTTTATTCTTTGCTAACCCAGCTGCAAACAAAAATAATAATAAACAAGTTAGGAAGACTAAGTTCGGGTGAACCGAACATTAAATACCCAGCGTTAGTTTTCAGAAAAAGGGGGCGTAGTTTTCATCCGATTTAGCCCATTTTAAGAACCAATCTATTCTGAGCCTAAACAATAGCGAATTTGGTGGGCGCGGCCACGCTCCTTGCTTATAAAGAATTCTCATACACGTTAATCAACATTGTTTTAGACAGAACCGATACTATCACTTACAGAATAGAGTTTCTTAACTCTATTTCAGCACCCGGACTACCAGCGCATAACATGGTTTTAAAAGTTGGTATTCCGATTATGTTGCTTCGAAACCAAACCCCACCAAAGTTATGTAATGGAACCCGACTTAAAGTTAAATCGCTTCGAAATAATGTGATAGAAGCGGAAATTCTAACGGGTTGTGGAGCAGGTGAAGTAGTTTTCATACCACGAATACCCATAATACCAAACAATTATCCCTTTCAATTCAAACGTGTTCAGTTTCCGGTCAGCGTATGTTTCTCAATGACAATAAATAAATCACAGGGTCAGACACTCCGAGCAGCTGGTATCGACCTTAGGACTAATTGCTTTTCACACGGGCAGCTTTATGTAGCTTGCTCGAAAAATTGTTTATAATTTGTAATTTGTGTAGAACTTCAAATATTGTGTACAAAGAAATCCTATAATTTATGTTCTTTATATTGGAAAAATAAACGGTTTTAGAGTCGTTCTTTATTCAACTTTAAGCCTTATTCCGATGAAAACATTTTTTGTGATCGAAATTTGGGTTTATCGAGCAGACAAACTCTTAAGCTTACATTGCAACACGACCTTTAAGTCCTGAAGTCCAGCCTTTTTGTTGGATTTTATTCTTTGCTAGCCCAGCTGCAAAAAAAAAAATAATAAACTATACGCATACGAAGTCGCGGGCGCTAGCTAGTTATTAATAAAACTCAATAAACTTGATGGACATGGATGGATTCCCCTCAGGAGTGCATCCATTTTTTACGAATATATTAATACAATTCAATAAACTTGGTGCGCATGGATTTACTGCTATTAGCAGTGCATCCATTTTTTTTTAAGAGCTTATTAGCGTTGAATGTTTGTGATTGAAAGATTGAAGAAATTAAGATAATTTTGTTCACTACATTGACTAAGATTCAATTTGTA
Source organism: Sphenella marginata (assembly GCA_951509765.1). Lineage (NCBI taxonomy): Eukaryota > Metazoa > Arthropoda > Insecta > Diptera > Tephritidae > Sphenella > Sphenella marginata. The sequence goes on from OX608078.1 coordinate 46,188,856, forward strand.
TAATAGAAAATCAGGTCAAGAGCTGACACCAACAAGCTTCTAGCTCCCTGCAGGCTGCAAGGACGAAGCTATCAAATAGACCCGCGAGCATTTTCTATGTAATTGCCCGGCTCTTTTGGGCAACCTGGAGCGAATGTTTATCCGCAGTAGGGACACCAAAAATCCTTGAGTTTATCAACAACTGTGTAACGGATAGCCGTACTACATCAGTCGGTTTCAACAAGTTTTTGTGGCATCAAATCGGCTTCTAAAAGCTACTTGGGGACCTCAGTCACAGCCATTTAACCTGCATACCCTAACCGAAAGTCTTTGCACATTTGGTGTGGTTAAAAATTGACAAATAGGCGAAACATTAAAAATTGTGTTAAACAAAATTAACCCTAACCCCTGGCGTTAAAAAATTTGAGAATTACACCTTCCTCCGGCGAACATATTGATGTACCTCAGAATCCTAACTACTGCCAGGCAGGATTTTTTTGCAGGGAATATTTAGTTTGATAAATAAATAGATTACATACAAAACAAACTATTTATACCTCACAATTTATAATAACATTCTATTGTTTAGTTGCTTCACTATATACATATAAATTTATATCAAACCCAATATGCATTGAACCCGACCCCCTCAGAAATCTTGCATAGAGGTACATCTTATAGACCCAAACACAACCTCATTTTAAGAATTTATATTTTCCAAAAATTGTGGGCGGGGCAAGGTATCGAGATATTCGAAAATATTCGAAAAATTACGATAATAGGTACTTTTTAAGTGTGATTACTACGGATTGGTTTTATCGATTTCAAAGATCTTCATACCATTAGCAAGGTATTGAAATTTGATTTCAAAAAAATACACTGTACAAATTTTTTAGTACACTGAAACACATTTTTTTTAAAGAAAATTTTAAACTGAAAAAACACTTCAAAGATCAAGCGATTTTGAAAAATAATTTTTTTTTTAGAAAGGTCTGTTAAATATATATAACATATCTAAAAAGCATAATGGAGTTTTTTCTTTTCTTTTTAAAAAATTTTTAAGTTAAACCTTGATAACTTTTTTATTTTGATACTAGATGCCCGGGACTTCGTATGCGTATAATTTAAATTTTTTTTCTTTTTTGTAGCTGGGTTCGCAAAGAATAAAGTCCAAAAAAAGGCTGAAGTTCAGGACATAAGGGTCGTGTTGCAATTTCAGCTTAAGAGTTTGTCTGCTCGATAAACCCAAATTTCGATCACAAAAAATGTTTTCATCGGATAAAGCTTAAAGTTGAATAAAGAACGACTCTAAAACCATTTTTCTAATAAAAAGGACGTAAATTATAGAATTTCTTTGTACACAATATTTGAAGTTCTACACAAATTACAAATTATCAACAATTTTCCGAGCAAGTTACTCGCGAGCAAGCTCGGAGCGTCTGGCCCTGTGACTTATTTATTGTCATTGAGAAACATATGATGACGGGAAACTGAACACGTTTGAATTGAAAATGATAATTGTTTGGTAAAATGGGTATTCGTGGCATGAAAACTAGTTCACCTGCTCCACAACCCGTTAGAATTTCCGCTTCTATCACATTATTTCGAAGCGATTTAACTTTAAGTCGGGTTCCATTACATAACTTTGGTGGGATTAGGTTTCGAAGCAACATAATCGGAATACCAACTTTTAAAACGATGTTATGCGCTGGTATTCCGGGTGATGAAAGAGAGTTAAGAAACTCTATTCGGTAACTGGTAGTGTCGGTTCTGTCTAAAACAATGTTGATTGACGTGTATGAGAATTCTTCTCTTGTTGTAAGACACTTTGATTTATGGCCGATGCTTGATCATTTCTTGGTGTAAGTATTGCTCGCTCACAAAGCCAAGTATTGTTCTGACGGGTTATCGGAGATACTTCTCCATAAACGGAAGTAAAAAGCTCCTCCATTGATGGAACTGTAGTACACAGATTTTCTGGCAATGTTACTAATCCATTAGATTCGGGAATGGAACCCTGCCCGATTTTAATTAAAACGTCCGAAAACTCCTGCGCCCTGGGGCTTCCACCTATGTGCGTTCTCATACCAAGCGTTAGACTCAGTTTCTGTACCCGTCGCCAGAGAACAGACCGTTTCATACATGCCGCCACCTCATCAGCTCTAGTCCCGCGAGTTACGACGGGAAGAGTTTGACGGAATTCACCATCAAAATAGAACAGTCACTTTTCCCATGAAGAATGCGATCTACTGCTTCCACGGCCTTCTTATGTGCCATCGTGCACTCATCCCAAACTATTAGGCTGCACTCTGCTAGAATATTTACCTTTTCACTATTTCGCGATATGGCACAAACTGGGGCCTCATTTGTTTCGAAGTTCAATGGTATTTTAAGTATGAGCGATTTTTCCTCCAGGAAGAAGAGTCGCAGCAATACCCCAACAAGCGACTACTATTGCTATTTTGCCTAGCCTTCTTACTTCAGCCAGTAGGAGGCGAGTCAAAAAGGTTTTGCCTGTTCCACCAGGTGCGTCCAAAAAAAACGTTTCTCCATCCTGTTGACTAACACTTCGTAGTACCTTGTCGTATACTCACTTTTGCTCATCTGTAACCTTTCAAATGTTATTGTTTACCATATCAGAGAAACTACAATTTGTTTCTGTCAAAGTGGAAATGATTCACGGCCCATGTGGATCATTCAATGTCAGCTCACCCTGCATGAAAGAAGGCAATTGCACAAAGAGATTTCCGAAAAGGTTCGTTAACGAAACTTCTCCTGCTGAAAATGGATATCCATCGTACCGGCGTCGATCGCCCGAAAATCGTGGATTCACTGCTAATGTTAACCTGCACGGACAATGTATTACAGTTGACAATCGATGGGTGGTGCCGTATTCACCAGTACTTTCACGTGCATTTGAAACCCATTTGAATGTAGAGTATTGTGCTAGCGTGGAGTCCATAAAGTATATCTGCAAGTATGTGAATAAGGGGAGCGATCAGGTTTGCGGAGTGGCGATCGTGATGAGGTAACCATTTTATTTTTTGTCCGCATTTAAATGCGTCTACCCACCCTTCTCTTTTTCCGTCCGAAATTTTTGAAGATATATAATTTAAACCATTTGAGATATTTAAATTAAGCGCTAGCAAATATTCGTCGATAGCTTCAAGATATCTCCGAAACCATTTGGGATATTTACAAGACATTTATGGTCACCCCTGGCCCACATATTGGGCGATAACTCCAAAACCGGTTGAGATATCGAAAAAAGTAATATCTTAAATTTTAAGCTGAGTAAATAGCAATCCAAAGAAAAAATTCATTCCAATTCAGTACTTTCAGAGTGATACGGCCACAAACATACATACAGACAGACAAACACACAAAAATGAAAAAAAAAATGGTTGATTTTGTCAAGCAATGGCACGACAGTGAGTGTTTGAACGGGAAGCTGAGCGGACGACAGTAGCGAGCTCTGATCAAATCGAATTGCTTACAATGAATTTCATATAATTACTCTGTTGAATACTATATTTCTGTTTTAATAAATCAAACATTTCATTATAAATCGGTCGACTAACTTGACAAATCAGAAGTTAGATGAACGACTACGCCTACAAAAAGAAAAGAAAAATAATCAACGTACAACGCACATTCAAAGTTTGTGAGTGGTAGTACATTTTAAAACACACAACGGAGTGGAAAAGACAAATTTACTAAAGCGCAACGTGCAAAGAAAAGCAGCGCGTCGTGGTAAATTCCAGAATTCTCTCAAACGTGCGACGCAATCAAAGAAGGGAGACACATACATACGAATTGTGTTTGTGAACTCAACGTTAACGGATTCAGCGAAAATACACACATTGTGCATCAACGGAAAATAAATTTCAAAGGCAGACGCGCAACAAAGGCAAACGCGCAGCATTGCAGAACGGCGCTGTCAGCAACGAAAACAGCAAAGATAGAGCAGACGGTTCAACGGAAAATAAATCTCAAAGGCAGACTCGCAACAAAGGCAAACGCGCAGCATTGCAGAACGGCGCAGTCAGAAACGGCAAAAGCAAAGTATAGCAGAAATAGAGCAGACAACTGTACGAGGCAACGGCTCTACGAAGCGAAAGCATACGAAACAAAAACAAAAGAAATAAAACGGCTCTAAATTGTGGCAAAGAAAATCAAAGAATTATTCTGCAAATAACAGCAACGACGCAACGAGGAAAAAAAAGATCAGCGCAGTTTGAGAAAACAAAAGAAAAATAGTGGCAGAGCAAAGATTTTACAAACAACGAAGAAGAAAGACGGGGAGTTGAATTTCACAACTGAACGCGTGCGGATGGAAAAATCTGGAGATAACATAAAATAAATAAGGAAATTCAAAATAATATTTAATTTATGAATTATTAAAAAAAAATTCATTGCAGTATGATTAAATTATCAACATTAAGGGTGAGCCAGCTGAACCAGCTCCTACGAAACAACAACGCAACGATGATAGGCACGAAAGCATGCAAGATAGCGAAGTTGCAGGAAATTTTGGACAGCGACGAAATTGATCCAGCAGAGTTGGAAGACGAAAATGATTTGCAAACACAAATTAATGGGCTGAAAGAGGCTATGGCTACGTTAACTACAGCCATAAGTACAATTAATTCAACACGCACCAATGATACCATCCAAACGCAATCGAATATTGAAAACGCACCACCAACGCAATCAGCACCAGTTTGGAATTTTAGTAATGCGCAAAGTTTAACAACACACGGTATAATGTCAATACAGGATATGGTAGGGATTATGCCCGATTTTGATCCCCTAAAGGATCTCACATCAGCACATCAATTCATTATCCGAATCGAGCAGTTACGTGGCGCATACAATTGGCGTGAGGATTTAGTTCTCGTAGCCATTCAGCACAAATTGAAGGGCATAGCAAAACGATGGTTGGATTCCCAAGTTGTATTTAATAGTTGGGAACAATTCGTGAGTGCGTTTGAAAGGGATTTCCCGGTCCAATGCAATGCAGCTGAAACGCACAAAACACTGCTAAAACGAAAGCGTAAAAATGGAGAGGACTACGTTGAATACTTTTACGCGATGCTAACTATGGGTCAGCAAGGTAGACTCGATGACAACTCGATCAATTCACATATCATAAGCGGTCTCAACGACATGGCACTGACCAGAAGTTTGGCAACGATGAATTTTTCGACATGTAGTGAGCTCCTAATGGCATTGAAGAATTTGACAGCTATTACTGGAACTACGGCGGCAGCTCCACTTCATAATAACCCACAGGTAAAAACGGAAGGGCAAAGTAACAGCAAGGCAACAGGACCGAAGTGCTTTAACTGCAACGAGTACGGGCACATTGCATGCAAAGAAATGTCCACGACCACAACGCAAGCAGCGGTGCACAATATGCTCCAAGGTGGGCCATGAAGCAAAACTTTGTACGAATAAGCCCACTGTAGTAAAAATTGTGGAACCAAACGACAACGTTGAAGCACCTCCTATAACAAAAACAGTGGTATTGAATGGAAAGAATTTTGAGGCGTTCGTAGATACAGGCAGTGTCAGTTCACTGATTACAGCCAAGGCAGCAGAAGGTATGACAAGTTGCGAAGCAAGTAAACGTTTCATCGGATTCGGAGGGTCAGAAGTTCAGGTTAAGCGTAAGGTTGAAGTAAATGCTCTGATAGACGACAAGCCCGTTCCAATTACGCTATATATTGTTAACGACTGCATGTTACCCTCGGACATATTAGTGGGTCGTGATGTTTTGCAGAACAGCGAGTATCGTATGGTAATTGATAGCGGCGTTTTACACTTAAACGAAGTCAGTAGCGAAGCTTTCAACATACCCAACAGCTTAAAGAAGGAGGGACGCGAAAAGCTACTGAATCTTTTAGACACTTTCCGTTCAAGCTTTGCTGAAGACATAGGTGACATCGGGAAATGTAACAACGCTAAGATGAGTATCGAAGTGACGACTACGAAGCCAATAATCGGTAAACGATATCAGGTACCATTTTCGCAACGACCGATATTATCAGAAATTTTAAAGAAATTACTAGATAACGAGATTATCCGACCAAGCGAGTCTCCTCATGCGGCATCAGTGTTATTGGTCAAAAAGGCAAACGGAGAGAATCGAATGTGCGTCGACTACCGCTCACTCAACGAGTTTACTATAAAGAAAAACTACATAATGCCTATAGTCGAGGAACAACTGTCACGCTTGGCCGGGAATCGGTACTTTACAACGCTGGACATGACGTCTGGGTATTACCAGATCCCGCTGGAGGAAGAATCGAAACCATACACTGCATTCCTCACGCATGAAGGTCTGTACGAGCACAACGTGATGCCATTTGGGTTGGTGAATGCCCCAATGGTATTCCAAGAAACAATTGTCAATATAATTAAACGACTGCGAAATCGAGACAAGATTATTAACTACGTCGACGAGGTTATCATCGCTACTAAAGATGAGCTGGAAGGGTGCGAGGTACTCCAAGAGTTTCTGGCGGCTATAAAACAAGCAAATTTAACACTCCGACCATCAAAGTGTACATTTTTGTCGAAAGTCGTCAACTTTTTGGGGCATACAATTGATAGTGAAGGCCTACGACCAGGACCAGAGAAAACGAAATGCATCAACGAGTTTCCAACACCTAACTCAACGACAATGGTTCGACAGTTCCTGGGTCTTACTGGATTTTTCCGTAAGTTTGTGCCCAAGTATAGTGAGATTGCTCTCCCTCTGTCAGCATTGTTAAAGAAGAACGCAACATTCGTATGGGAAACTCCGCAGGCATTGGCATTTCAACGATTGAAAGAATTGGTGACCACAAAGCCAATATTAACGTTGTTCGATCCTGGGAAGAATCATGAAGTTCACACCGATGCAAGCTCAATGGGTCTGGCTGGTGTGATGTTACAGGACGAGCCAGATGGGTTAAAACCAGTATTTTACTTCAGCCGGAAATGCAGCGAAGCCGAACAAAAATATGCTAGCCACGAATTGGAAGTGCTGGCAATCGTGGAGGTATTGCAAAGATTTCGTACATATTTGTTGGGTCGAGCATTCAAGGTGGTCACCGACTGCAATGCTATTGCAACAACGAAGGCAACAACACCATTGCCACCACGTATCTCCCGATGGTGGTTGAAGCTGCAGGAGTTCGATTTTACAACTCATCATCGAGCAGGGTCAAAGATGGCACATGTAGACGGAATGAGTCGAGCACCAGTACTTCCTCCAGGTAAAGTTAATACAGTCGCAGATCTTGTCTTGCAGGTATTCGAAAAGGGCGACGACTGGTTGGGTTCCATGCAGTGGCAAGATGAACGACTCAAACAAATCATTTGCAGCTTACGTGATGAGGATAAGATGAAACGCGACGAGTATAAAGACTACACGCTACAAAAAGGGCGGTTGTACCGAGACGTAGATGGGCGGAAGCAATTGGTGGTACCACAGGCAGTAAGATGGCGCATCACCAAATCCTACCATGACGATGCAGGTCACTTCGCACTTGAAAAGACGATAACACGAATTCAGGAACATTTTTGGTTTCCACGCTTACGACGCTACGTAAAATCTTACATCGATGCTTGTCCTGAGTGTTGCCTTAACAAAGCTAAAGGAGGCAAACCAGAGGGTCAACTACACGTATCAGACGAGGTGATGCCGATTCCATTCAGATCGTTGCATTTGGACCATTTGGGGCCATTCCCTAAAAGTAAGAAGGGAAATTTGCATATACTTGTGGTTGTGTGTGCATTTAGCAAATACTGCATCCTGAAAGCGGTACGAAACACGAAGACAACACCTGTGGTCAATGCACTCCGAGACATTTTCCGAACATATGGGCAGCCAAGAAGAGTGACAACAGACAGAGGTACAGCTTTCACATCGGCTGAGTTTACACGTTTCATTTCAGAAGAAGGCATTCAGCATGTGAAAGTGGCGGTTCGAACTCCACGAGCAAATGGGCAGGCGGAACGTATCAATAAAACAGTTCTTGCCTCATTGAAATGTACAACAACTAATGACCGCGAGTGGGACATAGCATTACCTACTCTGCAGTGGAACATCAATTCGCAAAACAACGCAACAACCGGGCTCAGTCCGAATCAGTTGGTCTTCAACTTTAGTCCACGTGAGGTCTCCACTAACAGATTGATTCAAGCCATCGAAGATGAGAACAGCAGTCCTAGCGACGTAGAGTACAGACGACAAGAGGCGCATAAAGCAATGCAGAAAGCAAAGGTAGCATGGAAAGAGCGGTATGATAAGCGCCACCAATCTCCAAGGCACTATGAAGTAGGAGATCTAGTGGTAACTGAATATGTACCAACAGCAACTGGAACGTCACATAAACTTGACCCGTTGTTCAAAGGACCTTATATTATTACCAAGGTGCTGCCACACGACAGATATCTGGTCGAAGACTTACCCGACGTACCTAAAACTCAACGACGTTATTGTGGTGTGTTGGCTAGCGATGGACTGAAACCATGGTGTGCTCTTGGTCCAGAACAAGATGACAGCGAGGACGAATCGTCACCCGGTGACGATAAGTCAGGAGAGGCCGAGCTGTCAAGCAATGGCACGACAGTGAGTGTTTGAACGGGAAGCTGAGCGGACGACAGTAGCGAGCTCTGATCAAATCGAATTGCTTACAATGAATTTCATATAATTACTCTGTTGAATACTATATTTCTGTTTTAATAAATCAAACATTTCATTATAAATCGGTCGACTAACTTGACAATTTGGATTCTACTCGTTTAATAATGCTTCCCCCAATAAATTTTTTGTTGATATCTGCCATGTACAGACATCGACCTGTTACAATTTTATTATATGTAGAGATTATTGTGGGACAAAAAAAGATACCTAGCTATACTTTGGAAGTTGTACAGATTTGTTTTAATCCTATTGTCAAATTTTGCAGGCATTCTCAAAATATATAACTCAAATATTTAACAGCTCATCAAAGGATACTGCGATATTTGTTTCTACCTGTTTGTTGTGCTGTTTACCGCATCAACTGAAACAAATTCCTAGGATATCGATATTAAGATAACAGTCAGGTAGAAATAGTATCTAAACGAAGGGTGTATGTTTATGTAGTGCCGAAACGTACAACATAAACATAAATCCTTCGTTGAGATAGTACTAAAAACTTTTAATGACTAATTACATATATACTATTTCTACCTGATTGTTAGCTTCATAGCGATATTGTAGGAATTTTCAAATTCAAAGCAAACGTATGTCACTTTCAAAACAAATGGTTTTACTTCGTTCTTAGTATCTCCTTAAATTACAAATAAATACAGATGTATACAGCTATCAACAAAATGCTCCCCTCAACTATTGTTCGCAAACGTCAAGCTGTGTAGTTGTGTTTTTTATTTGCTCTGTATTTTTCTTTAATAATTAAATAACTACTTGATATCTTAATATTAAAAGTTATACTTAAAGTTAAAATAGTATAATACTTAATGTGCTTCACTACTTGCTGTGAAAAATTACTTAAATCTTTGAATTGTGATTAATTATCTAAATCATGAATTTGTGTGTGCCGAGTTTTTTGCATATTGTATTTGTTGCATTTGAAAGGCTCGTACTTTGCATTGCAATTGTTGTTGTGTGCTGATTTGCTTTTTGATTCTCTCTTTTGTTACAGCTGTTTTCGTAGTTTGTTACGCGTCAAATACAGTGTGTCTAAAACTGGTCGCTTAATCCTGTGCGTTTCAAACTGTCAGGGTTGTATTTCTTTTTATTTGATAAATTAAATTTTTCTTTAATTTTTGATAAAATTAAATTTCTTATCTCCTTATTTTTTATAAAGTGCTTTAATCACTTTTTTTTTTTAATGTCGTGTATGTTTGAAAACTGTCAAAAAAAACGCGAGTCCGAACGCTTTGTAGGATGCTGGTTGTGCGATGGACTTATCCACGCAAAATGCGCCGGGTTAACAGGTTGTTGTTGTTGTTGTTTTAACAACAAAATCACTCCCCGAAGGTATTGGGGAGTGTTGTCGAAATAACAGTCCTTGGCCGGATATGAATCCGGTACTCCCTTGCGGTACTGCCCGACTGTCGTGGGAGCGATTTGGTATGACCAGTGCAACCTTCTAGGTCATGTCATCCCTCCTTCCGAAAGGAAAGAGAAGATGGGTAATGAGAGGTGGGAGGCATCATATCCGTAGATCACCCATCGAGTTGCACATCATTACCTTTGTGCAGATTGGTCGCCTCTTACGACCGGTATGCCTACCTATTCTAAGCCCCAACCCGCAGGGGCAGGTTAACAGGTAGAATAGCGGACTTAATTAACGACGGAAAAGGCCTGCGCTGGTCCTGTACTAAATGTCGATCGACGGAAGTTCACTTATGCAAAACTTTTAGGCACATTAGAAACGGGTTCTCTGAAATCAGCAAAGATTTTTCATTGCTGACTGAAAAGTTCAAAAAGTACGAAAATATTTTCAAACCGAATATTTCGATATCTTGCCACACCCACAACTTTTCGAAAATGCAGTTTCTAAAAATAATTTAATGTTTGGGTCGGTAAGATGTAAATCTATGCAAAATTTCATCAAATTCTGATGGGGTCGGGTTCAAAATGTAAATGTAATGTAAGTTTACAGAAAAAATTGCAGAAAGTGTGAGTGAAATGAATGACGTGAAACTCTCCCGAAGGGCGGGAAAGTAAAAAAAAAACTTTCGGCCAATTAGAAGTCAGGGAAAATTTGCAAAAAAAAGAGCTGCATTTTGATTCTTTAAAGTAAATTTTTTTATTTTTGTCGCGTTTTCCCTTGTCACTATCAGCTGGTTTTCACTTACAAGTAAAAACTTGTAGCTTTTTATAACAAAGAATTGTTAAAAAAAAGAAAAATTTTACAAAATTAAAAAAAAAACTATAAATGAACGCGAACACAGCTATTATAATATTATAATATTTTATAAAAATAAAAACTGTATGCACATAGAATAAATTGTTTAGTTCGGTAATAGAACTTTTTATAATAAATTTTGAATAAAAAAAAAAATTTTAGTATTATAATGGGAATGCTGACATCGTTAATTGTTATTTTCAACCATTTATTTCCGGTTCGTTTTAAATTTTCAGATTTCATCGTAAGTTTTTTTAGATTTCGAGTATATTTCTCGCTTTGGGTTATTTTTGAATGTTACATTTATTTTTGGATATTTTGGTTTACCGGTTGTTTTATGCGAACTTAAATTGGATTTTCTGTTTGTTTAAGTTTTTAAATATTTTGAATGTCAACGGTCTGTCAGTGGCATCCGAGTTTAACCGGATGTTATTTTTAGAGTTGCTTTTGAGTTTTTCCTCGCGTTTAAAAAGGCATAATTTTATCTTTTTTCTGGTCATGGACCGAAACGTTGGCAAGAGCGTACCCCAGCCGGCAATGATTTGCCACAGTACGACATCGATATCATGCCGACCGCCTTCCTCACTGCTCCATTTTGACGCGTATTCCATTACACAGCGGTGAGGAAATAATGGTTAAAGCCATACTAAGCTGCGTCCACAAAACTATTTTATCTATTCAGGGTTACTCGATTTTGATCGCTCATTGTTGGCAGCGTTAATTTAATTTGAATTATTATGCATGAATTTACCTTTAATGTCTTCGTCTTCTATAGTTGTACTCGATGAGTCTGTTGATTCCTTAACTTGAGACCCTTCACCTTTCTTTGTGATCATACTCCTACCTGCAAAGTATTAGATTAAATAAATTTATATACACTACATTTTCTAATTGTTTAACAACCGTCCCTTTAAATTTCGAGGTATTTATTCCTCACTAGTATCGCCTGTGATCGAAAATTCGAATTCTTTAGATAAACAGCCAACAAATTTTAAGCTAGTTTTACATTCATCTCTTGATAAGTAATAAATCTAAGACCGAATTTCATGCCCTTAATAATTCTATCCCACAGATTGAACATCGTTCCACTCAATCGGATCGCCCACAAAAAGGTTGACAACTTTTTCGTGTGGCGTATTCATATATTAATAACAGAATACCCAGCTCTGCGTATGAGCGACATTTTTGGCTAATATGACAGAGAAAAGTTAATTACGCGCTTAAATATTAATATATTTTGTTCAAACCAAAGGCATATGCTAAGATGGTCAGGGCGCAAATACCGACGGTGGTGGTGACTGGAGTGGGTAAATACCAGCTGTGGTCACCTGATTCGTGGATATTCAATTCATAGGCGCATATGAAAATATTTTTAATTTAGAAAGTACCGCAACAGTTGAAAATAACAGGCAAATATATCTATGTATTCGGCGGCTGGTTGAGAGTGTAGAGTAATTGTCAGAGATGTTCACTTGCAGGAAATTACAATTCTAATTAGGTTAGATTAAGTTAAGGTGTCTGCCGGAGAGGCGCACTTAAGCCTATATGGCTGATTCCTTGGAAACTGATATATTTGTGTTCACCGACTTTAATGTGAAAAATTTATAAGAAACCGACATTTTTTTAAATAAACCGATATACAGTCTTATATATCTCAGAGAGCCATATAAATTAAGTGCAAAATTTAATCATTTAATAGCATTGACTACTTTTAAACACACAAAAAAGGAAAAAATGTTATTTAATGTTAATACATGAATCAACTGATTTTGGAGCATATTGTTCGCATTACATATATGTATATGGCCCAACGTAAAATAAAACACAAAAAAATACAATCATTTTTGTTTCAATTTCCAGCAAATACATACATATCGCACTTGTTACGTTAAAGTGACAACTCAAAATTTGAACATTTTCAGTAGAGACGAAAAACTGTTTCCGTAAATATTAATAATATATTACAAAGAAAAAACAATGTAATTGCACGAAAATATCATTAAAAATAATATAACCGTTGTTTCATTTTTATTTGTTTAGTATTTGCACGAAAATAACAAATTTTTTAGTTATTACTCTTTTCCTGAAATTTTTTTTATATACATAGTGGTATTATTTTGAGATGTCTCTGTTTAGCTGAAAATTCTCACTGGAATTGATAAATATGATTTGTTATAAATAGGCACACTTCAAAATTTTACACTTTATGTGATACACTAACGAACAAATTTGATGAAACACTTGGATACAACTAAAAATGTAACTCTTTAGGTGAGTCGAAAGAAGTCATTCTGAAAACAAAGAGAGTGTAACGAAAGACTAGACAAATCACTGAACGATTTCTAAAGTGTGTAGAGATGACCACTGCACATTATTTTCTTGCAAAAAACTAAAATTTGGAAATTTTGAGTTGTTACACTTTAAAGTAACAAGTGCGACATGTATTCTCATAAGGAGTTAATAGTTTAAATATGAAACTGAAAAATTTACTTGCGTTCGATGCAATTTATGTCATAGTTGTAGCAAAACTATATATTTTAGATATTTAGAATGCATTGTTCGATATTTGAATAAGTGTACTCGTATGGGTACAGTGGGCGTGAGTGGGTTAAGTTGTTAACACTGTATACACTTTCAAAAGTCATATTTGTAAGTTTTGCAAGCTCGAGACCAGTGAACAATAATTCGTAATCAATTTTAATTGTCAGTTTTTTTGGGAAAAATTGATAATTGGAGAAAAATTACAATGTTAAATCACAGCGATGGATAGGATTACATGTTTCAGAGTTTCAGGCTCATCATCAGTTCCCTTTTCGGACACTGGGATATGAACCAGTGTCTGCACCAAAGCCGCTGTTAGAAAATTCTAACACTAAGCTGTGATGCCCTGTGATGTCGCAATGCATTGATCTCCACTTCAATTTATTCCCTTTGTTGTTTGTTGTTTTGCAAACAGTGTGCAAAAGTCCTTTATCCTAACATTGACATTTCACAAAAAGTCGATGTGAAATACAACAGTTTCCCAGAAATCAGCCATATAAGAAGACCCGTACTGATACCACGTAAATACACATTTAGTCCTCTTCAACAAACAATTTGATGAAATGACAATTTGATATTATTTCCTTGATTTTGTTTGTTTTTGCTTTCCTGTACCAAAAATTTCTTGGTTTTTGTGGACTTGAATCTTGAACGAAAATTTCAAAGACAACCGCCATTGCTTTTCTTATAGATCCATTTCTTCATCAGAGAAATTTGGCACGCACTGCTAACCAATTAGTTAACAGTAAGTACACTGTATTCTACCCAGCTACAGCACAGTTGGCACTTTACATTTAACAATTGCCTCGGTCTACATGCCTTGCGACGCGGAAGATCTTCCACCGCCAACTGCGGCAGGGACCATTTGCTAATTGGAACGGACGCAAATGCTCACCACGTCCAATGGGGAAGTTCTGACATAAACGCTTGCCGTGAGTCACTTTTTGATTTTCTTTTAACGACTAACCTCGTTAGGTAATGAACCCTCATTTATTACTAAAAATCGTAGATAGGTCATTGACCTCACTATTTGTCGCGAAAGCCATTACGAGTAAATTAGGAGCTGGCGGATTCTTGATGAAAACTCTTTCGCAGACCATCGTTATATTGAGGTGGTTTTAAACCTTGCCGTCGAGCCAGCCGTTATGAGATGGAACCCACTTTGCACAAACGGGCGGTTAAGAGCTTTAAGCCGTTCAAGTCCGTTGGATCGGACGGGAATATTCCCGCACAGCTAATCAATACTTTGGAGACATCAGCTAACTGGCTGTGTCACATTTTCACGGCCGGGTTGTTTCTCAACCATATATCATGCTTATGGAGAAGCGTAACTTTAATCTTTATTCCGAAGGCAGGCAAAGCCTCTCACTACGAGCCGAAAGACTAAAGACCGATCAGTCTAACGTCTTTCGCACTCAAAACCCTACTCAATAACTACCTCACTACCACAATTGACAGCCACCTTATATCACGATGTCCACACGCTTACCTCAAAGGTAAATCTACATACCCTAGTCTCTATCATAGAGGCATCCATGGAAGAGAAAGACTACTGTCTGGTTGCCTGTTGTGGTAAACAGGTCCCTGGTGGGACTGATCGATCAACTACTCAAAGCAAGGAAAATACTTTCATCTCTGGGGTCTGTTGATTTAACACGATACGCCACAAGACGCACTCCTCAAGGCGGCGTTCTATCGCCTCTTCTGTGGAATCTCACAGTTAACTCGCTGCTAACTATGGCCCTCTCGCTGCGGGCTTAGCGTCAACTCCGAGAAGGTAGAACTTGTCTTATACACTAAGCGATACCTCCTAAATACTACCAGAACTAAACGGCGTGCGCCTTAATCTGGCCGATAAGGCCAAATTTCTAAGTGTAGTTCTGGACAAAAGGCTGAATTGGAAAGAAAATGTCATTTAGCGTCAAAAGAAAGTGTATATTTCATTGAACACGTGCAAGAGGGCCATAGGCAGGAAAAGGGGTCTTATCCCCAAGATATGCAAATGGATTTACACTACTATCATAAAACCCATATTGCTATATATGGTCGTCGTGTGGTGGCCTGCCTTGTGCAAGGCCTCAAACTTGAACCTATTAGGTAAACTTCACAGGTAAACTGTCGACAATCTCTTCAGGAGATGGCCAAGCAGAACAGTGTCGACCTGAAATTGATACCGGGTCACAGGAATATTGAGGTTAACTGTTCGGCAGACGAGCTTACTAGAACGCTTAAGTATACCCTTTGTAACGTGCAGGCTAATGCTAAACGAATGTACCCATCGACAAGCCAACGAAAGATGGCTTCAAACCCAAGCTTGTTTGATATCCAAACAATGGCTAAAAAGGGATCCAAAGAGTTCCAAAGAGACCCCGACATATCTTCAGCTTAAGAAGGGCTGATATTTCCAAGATAATAGTAGTACTAACTGACCATTGCCTTATTGGGAGGCACTTAGAGAGACTGGGTAGGAACTGTAGAACACCTCATCTACAACTGTTCCGCGTTTAGCGGCGTTAGACGTCGCTTCCTCTTCGCCCCCTTCCTGGACAACATGCGCCAAATTGCGAAGACTGACATCAAGGACGTGATGACCTTCATCAGTTCTTCCGTGTGGTTTGAAGAGGAGAAGGTATAAAGGTGTCTCTACGTGGTATCACAGCGGGCCTAATGGTACTGGCCTAGATGTGCCCCTTTTGCAGCCACTTCAACCTAACCTTTTAATAACTCAATAATTTCTTTAAAAAAAAACAAAACAATAACAATTTTCATTATAAAAACCTCATTGATAATGATAATTCCCAAGCGGATTACCATATCCAATTCATAAATAAGTAGATAACACAAAAAATTATTGTTAGAAATAAAAATGAAAGAATAAGAAAACAATTTGTTGAGCACTATGTAATTAGAATGAATTTTAATTGTCAGTTTTTGGGAAAAATTGATAATTGGAGAAAAATTACATTGTTAAATCACAGCGATGGATAGGATTACATGTTTCAGAGTTTCCAAACTCATCATCAGATCCCTTTTCGGACACTGGGATGCGAACCAGTGTCTGCACCAAAGCCGCTGTTAGAAAATTCTAACATCTAAGCTATGATGCCCTGTGACGTCACAATGCACTTATCTCCACTTCAATTAATTCCCTTTTGTTTGTTTGTTGTTGCCAACAGTGAGCACACATTGTTGTTAGACCTTCGGTCATACGAACTGGTTCGCATCCCAGTGTCCGAAAAGGGATCTGATGATGAGCTTGGAAACTCTGAAACATGTAATCCTATCCATCGCTGTGATTTAACAATGTAATTTTTCTCCAATTATCAATTTTTCCCAAAAACTGACAATTAAAATTCATTACGAATTATTGTTTCTCTGATCTCAAGCTTGCAAAAACTTACAAATATGTAAAAACAAGAAAGATCGCAAAAACCAACAACAAAACTATGTAATTAGGATAGAAAGAGTTGCCTTCTTTATGCTGAAGAGTGAGTCCGTAACATCAAAAGTATCATAATGAGAGTTATAATCTTGACACAAACAACGAAAAGGCTCATTAAACTCAAAATTGGTTCGGCACTGTTTCAAAATAAGTGGTTTAAAATGCCTTGATGGACGAGAGGGTACATTGAAGATGACTTCTCTCAGTATAAACGGTCTTAAGATTGAACCATTTAGTAGTGTGGTATGCGATTCGCCTAATTTTTAGCAGAAATATAATATGTACATACATATGGTTGAGTAAAATATTTTATTAAGTGAGCTCGTGATTATTTCTTAAACCTATCTTTTTGAACGACAATTGAGTGGCTCAGTGCCATCCTTTCCTAAGCCTCATTTTAGTCATTTCCTAATAATTAGTGACAAAGTTAATAGGTAATTAAAAATTAAACAGCCTCTTTAGGAAGGTTTGAAACATTTATATAATTTAATTAATAGTTTCGTTCAAGAATTATTGATGTACATATATTTCTAAATAGTATAGCATAATAACTCCATATATGAAATTTCGAGGGTTAGGCAAGGATGGCACTGAGCCACTCAATTTAAATATGCAGTTTTAAAAAGTGCAAAGAACCAGCATCCCGTTGTGTAAAGGGCATGGAGCCAGGTAAAATTTGGGGTCCGTAATCAGTAGAAACAGAATGTAAATTGGTGCAAATAAGGACACTTCAACAACAACTACTAAGGATTATAGTGAACTAATCCAACATCAATTAAGTGAATACTTTTATGTTATAGTGAAAGTGTCATTAAAAGATTCAAGCTACAACTGGGCTATTGTTCCTGCTTCTAAGTGGTTTTCTGCTGGCATATATAAAATTTCACACATAAAACAATTAAATAACCAATTCGTCAACAAACTCTTACAAGTGGTCATATATATACATATATGTATTTACGATATATTATACTAAATAACAGTAATAGTCAGGGATATTAACCAAGGTAGTTGTTACGGCGGCTTGCTACTTGGTATGACACTACCAAGTTATAAGCGCTCGTAATAAGGGGTGAGTGGAAGAAAGTAAAGAAAAACTCGTTAGTTCGTATAAACAAACAAAAATACACAAGTTTATTAAAGACAAAGTTTAAATGCAAGTACAAGTGAAAACTAATTGAATTGAAATGGAATTAATCAATTAAATGAAAATATATGGAAATGAAATTTTGGATTTTACGGAATATGACTTACCTTGGGTAACTTGGCTTCTGGCGATCTCTTGAACGTTCGGAAAAGAAGTGACCGCGAGCAAAACAATAATTTAATTTGTATCCCCCGCCGAATAATAGCTCTCGCTCTTATCCGGTGCGGTACGGTTATCGGTTTCGACCGAGGTAAAGGTAAAAGCTCTGCGAATTAGGGTGTGCCTTAATATTTAGGCCGGTGGCCTAAACATGCCGGCCCCCTTGCAGCAGGCAATCTATCAAACGCGCTCAACGGCCAAGACCCGGGAAGGTAAGCAGTTATTTAAAACTTAAAACTATGTACATATGTATGTATTTTCTATTTTAGTGTCGTCGCCCCTGTGCAGTGTCCATGTTTGCGGTTCCTGTGGGTGAAAAGAAACGGTTAGTAGCTATGGACGTGGGTTAATTTTAGTGCACTTTACTTAGTTATGTATGGTTTATTGCTGGTGGGCTCCCAAAACCACCAAGCCAGGACCGGTGGAATGTCGGATCCGCCAGCTTCATAAATTGAAATGGCGTTGCTACTGACGGATCGAGTGACGTTGTAGGACTAAGCCGCGAATAGCGAGCGACTACTGTGGCCTGGGTTGTCACTTCTCCGACTATCCCATACTTTCCGCGAAGGACGAGAGTGCACTTGGTGTGGTAGTGCGTGCCGGTGCGCTCCAAACGGAGGTCCTTTGCGAGGTTCGCGTCGATTATTGAGTTCGGCGTGCACGGATCGATGAGGGCGCGCACGATGTGGAGTTCACGTTGGAGCAATAGCTACGAAGGCGCGCGTTATAGTTAAGGGAGCCTCCCAAAGGCGCCCTGTTCTGAAGCCAGCAAGCGCTTCGCTTTGTGTACGTTTTGGATATGGGGCCGCCCTGCCTTCGGTACGTCGTGACGAGCGGGGCGGACGTGGTTCCGCGTCGGCACGGCGCCCTCCGGAAGGACGGTGCGATGGGCGGAAAGGACGTGTCTCCGCGCCATCGCCGCGTGGAATATTTGAGGGCTTCTCATGGTGAAGGAGCGGTCGAAAGCGGCGAGGTTCCAAAGCAACCGGTGGAGCCCTGGACGTTAGTGTGTTAGCTACTTCCTCTGCCCATGTTAACGTCTTCTCCGCAACGTGGATGGAAAGTGCTCCCTCCCAGCTTGCGGCATCGTCCTCGTCGTGGACTGTCGGTGGTGCCTCGCGGGTATTTGCCGAAGTATGGTGCTGTTGATTGCACCGGTGGCACCGATCTTCGCTGGGGCATGCTCCTCTGGTGAAAGTGTGACAGGCAGTTAGTACAGTACCGCGCGTCGATGATCACCCTTAGTCGCTCCACGTTGGGCAAGCCCCGGTAAATTGGGCACAGTCGAATACTGTGCGACTTCTGGCACAGGCGGCACGGAATGGTATACGTGACGCCCCGAGTTTCCGCCTTTTTGCGTTGGATGCTAAAGCCAGTCATTCTGAAAGATTAGTCGTCCAGCATTAATTGTCACGGATTTATATTTCCGTATGTCGGGTGGTTTGTGGTCTTACTTAAACACGTTTGGTTTTCGCTTTTTGTTTGGCAATTTTTTCCTATCTGGCAGCTTTGTCACGAATGACAATTCCCTGCAACCCCAGAACACAGTACATAATGGTGAGTGTAGTAACTCGTTGGAGCCCGAACTGTATTATTTGTTGGTAACCTGGTGTAAAATAGGGAGAAATGGTGCGAGGTCCCTCGACTTTTGTTGTAGTTTGGGTATCATTAAGCGGTATGTGCATGTATTTGCTCTGAAAAGACTAAGTTTGTAGTCTCACCACGGCTGGTTCTTGAGTGGTGCATAACCAGCTGATCGACACTGTGTTCAATCAGCTCGTACATCACCCACATTTGCTGTTTACAGACGTGGTCAGCAACTCTGTGCTGCCACATCCCACCGCTGACGACTGTGTCACTTGTCAATGTAAAAGTGCAGACAGATATACCGCTACACCCATGAAGGAATTTAACATAACCCCCTTGTGAAAAGGGGAGTTGAACGCTCATTGCGGTGAAAAATCTACCATACTGAGATATTTCCCTTTTTTTGTGCAAATAAACTGGCACTTGTGGACAGTGCAGTGAAAAAAATAATGGTGAATTATGTGAAAAAGTGGTTAGTTTCAATATTTTTGACCACGCTATATTTCGTCTTTGCGATTAAATTAATAACGTACGGGCAAAGATATATAATTCCACCAACATTCTTAGGAGTGAAAAATGCGTATAAGGTACACATTCATAGTGACCCAGATTTCCCCTCACACCATGCGAAAAAGTTTCACCCGCCACAAAAAGTGGTGGATTTTTGTAACGATCGTTACGCGAAGTGGGTACGCTAATTCATTCAACACTGCATACATTCCTGAATGAAATGTCATTGTTGGAAAATACAAACGAGGTAAGTAGTAAAATTTGTGTTGTTGATAATTTTTCTGCAATTAATTAATATTTCTTTTATTTTTCAGGTGGCAGGTGGATCATTGGGGGATCGGAGCAGTGGATACATGACGGATTTCGAGATAAGTATAAGTTTACGCTGCCGAAATCCTGTATCGTTTCGACAGCGTGGAAACCATGTATGTGCGTGTGTGTATCACTTTCTATAGCTTTCTATATGCCCCATCAATGAGCAGCCAAACATATGCTCCATCAATGGGCAGCATTCTATATGCCCCAAAGGTGTATGCCACACAAATGTGTGATGAAAATATTAATGCCCTATTGTGGCATGGCGCATGGGCTGGTGAGAAATTTAATTGATGCGCCGGGGGAAAATATCAAATAAATTGTGGGATAGAAAAAGTGGATATTAAACTGCCGCCTCATGCTATTAGCAAGCATTTGGACGAAGCGTACCCATTTTGCAAACAACACTTGGTATTTCATCGTTTACATGCGCTTTTGTACGACCGCTTACGTACAATGTATGAGTGTGCCCATTTACTGACAACCGAGGAGGAACGCCAGCAATCAAGAAAGCACAGAAACAACATAAAGACAAACCTAATCGGAAATACAAGGCGAAGACAATTACCCTACATCCCTGGAAATGCTCCCGAATGTACTGGATGGAAATATGGATTCAAAGATTCGGCGCGTGAAATGTTCGGCTGACCAAATCCCTATTATTGAAGGAGCGGGTGAGTTATGTATGTACATATGTCTCTTTGTAAGTCGCACCAGTAAGATCTGGCCCACCAAATGTTCTCATCGATATGTATGGCATTTCAGCGCGTAATGTGGTGAATGCTGTAGCAGCTATTTTATTAAAGCAATAATAATGGCTATTCCATACGAGATTATAGTACATGCCTATATAGGTACTTAAAATGGTGGTATTGTTTGTTTTTGGCGAATTTATTAGTAGTCGAGTGCCAAAAGGAGACAATTACTAATTAAGAGTTACATATATGCCTTTTTAGAAGCTTGTTTATTGAAAATTTTGTAAAGGTTTTTAAAATGTATATTATACATATGCATTTAGTGTGCAAATAATTCAAATTCTTGTATTTCAAGATTAAATCTAATAGTTACTCTTAGCTCATTTCTAAACTTAGTACAGAAGTCATAACAATTTAATTCATTCATCATTGAAGGCTCAATGATTAGTTTATCGTACACATCTTCACAACATGTCATAGGCGAGTTCTTGGGTGGATGTGGTTTTTTTTTTCTAATTTGCTAAATCTGAATTAAAATTTTCTGAATTTATAAAGGAAATTCTGAACTTGAGTTGGGATTTTATGAATCTAAAAAGAAATTTTGAATTGCAACTATGTATGTACCATTTTCCGACTAGTATCGAGTTAGTTTGAAAATTGTGAGCGTATTTAGAAGTCTGAGAATCAGCTACAATCTATTTTTCATTATTCCGGGAAGTGGACCAGGGACCGAAATATTTCAAACTTCTTTGTTTATGGTACAAGGGTTTTTAGATGGTTTATATGTATAATAGTCCTATTGCCTGCAAAGACTTCACGGTATTTGTTTCTGCTGTGTGAGGGTGTGCCTAGTAAAAATGATACCCGTGTCCCGAATTTAGCACCATATATATTTCATAAAAGTAGATCAATTTTGGTTTATTTACAAAATGTGTTATGCATAAATAGACCCATAAACATGACAAAAATGAACGCAGCTGGTTCCATCATTACTGGGTACAATATATGTATTCGTGGGGGTCCATTTCTTTTGATGAAATGGCTAAAAACTTTGTAGATTGTGTTCCAAAGTTTATTTAAAAATCTTCGTTTTCGAAGTCGCGAAGGCGCATTTCAAGAGCCAAAATTTTTCATTGTGTTGAATTTTGTAAGACTCTTAAATGAATAACACGGTTATTTAAGAGCCAAAATTTTTCATTTTGTTGAATTTTGTAAGTCTCTCCAGTACCTCAACCTGTTGATGAAGATGAGGAAAGGGGATTTTCGTCCCGGGCTCCCTTATGACTCTGGGGGGTACTCTTGTTGTCTTGTGGTGTGTGAAAATGGGTAAGAATGCGATGTTTTGGTGATTGACGGCGAATTGTTGCCGCAAAATTCTCAACTTCTGTGGCAGATCGGTTCGTCCGTCTGCGGTAGGGTTTCGGTTGGCCTCGTTCCGTTTGAACCAGTGCGTTTATTTTCTAGTGGCTGATCGGTTCTTCCGATTACGGTAAGGTTCGGTGGCATCGTTACATTTTAACGAGTGCGTTTGAATTTTTGGGAGATAGGCTCACTTGTTTGGTGAGCAATACGGTGGTAAGTGGGTTTGTTGTAGCTAGGAGAGGGATACATTTCTTTGGAAGAAGGCGTTGAGTGCGCCTTCAAGTTCTCTAATCCGAATAGTAATTAGAAGTGGAATATCACTCCCTCCCTCCATCCTCATTACCAGGTGTAAGTAAGACCAATTTCGTGATTGGTCTGGTGGTCTGGCCCCTTGCTGTGTCGAGTTCGACGACTGGGACTCGTTTATCAGGTCCCCGATGCAGATTCACTATTCGACCTAATCCCTATTCGTTAGGAGGTAAGTTCTCTTCCTTTATGACGACCAGGTCGCCTTGTTTCAGGTTCGATTGTGGATGTTTCCACTTAACACGTTTCTGCAATGAGGTACTCGTTTTTCCATCGTTTGCAAAAAATTTGGTGTAGGGACTTAAGTTTTTCCCATCGGGGCTAATAAATGGCCGCCAATGAGGAAATGCCCTGGGGTGAGCGGTTCCAGGTTAGACGGATCATTAGAGGAGGGGCTTAATTGTCGAGAGTTGAGACACGACTCAATCCTGCAAAGTAGGGTGCTGAACTCTTCAAGAGTAAATTTATGACACAACGCGATCCGCTTGAAGTGGTGCTTAAAGCTCTTGACCCCGGCCTCCCATAATCCGCCCATGTGTGGAGCACCTGCTGGGATGAAATGCCACGTAAGGGTTTGGTGTCTGTATTTGGATAGGGTTTGGTTGCGAGCGTCCGCTAAAAAGGCTTTAACCTCCGAACGGAGCGCCCTGGATGCTCCAACAAAGTTAGTTCCGTTGTCGGAGTAGATGTTTTTCGGACACCCCCGTCTAGCCACGAACCTATCCAGAGCTACCAGGAAAGAGGCCGTACTCAGGTCGCTAGTGGGCTCTAAATGAATTGTCTTGGTTGAAAAGCAAACAAAGAGGCAGACGTAGCCCTTTGAGATCCTCTTCCGCTGTACGATTTGATGTCGAAAGGTCCGGCAAAATCTACGCCGGCGTTCGTGAATGCTCGGGAAAAGGTCGTGCGTTCCGGTGGAAGGTTCCCCATAAGTTGGGTTTGAGACCGCTTCCGGTAAATAGTGCAAACTTTGCAATTGTGAATGACCGACCGGATCATAATTTTTACCCTCGGGATCCAATATTGCGTGCTTATGAGACGCAGCTGATTTTCACCGTGAAGGGATATCTGGTGGACAAACTGGATGAGAAGACGCATGAATCGACAGGCGTAGGCGAGGTCCTAGGATGCAGCAAGACGACCGCCCACCCTCAAAATGTTATGGTCGTCAACGAAGGGGTTAAGGGGGAGGACGTCGCTTTTCGTCCCGATGGGTTCCCCGGTTTTTATGTTAACCAATTCTTGGGGATAATGTTTCTTTTGATAAATTTCTATTAAGCGTCGAGTCGTTGCCTTAATTTCGTCGGGCGAGATTAGGTAAGACTGCGCTTTAAACGAAGATTTAGTTTTATGATTAGTTCTTTGAGAGAACCTCATGACATATGGGCATTTCCCAGATGACGCACGCTACATTCGTACGGATTCAACGTGAAGAAAATTACCGAATCGCTTAAATTTCCTAACTTTGAATATAGTCTATGAATAAGTCTTCCTAAGCACTATATATAGCCAAAATTAGAGATCTGTGGAGAAATCTTTCTCGAAGATATAAACGAACAAACACTGATTCGTTGCGTGACAAAAACAGAAGTTTTTTTTAGATGCATTAACAAAAACGCAAAATTCTGCGAATGATGAAAACATTTTTTAATGTAACTTAGAACAGTTTAACCAGATTGATTTTCTTCAACAAAATACTTCTTTTTTCCTCGAATATACTTCTTCGATTTTTTTATATACAATATTAAAAGAAACGTCGCGTTACACACGTTGCGTTACAAAAACAGGACGTCATACAGAGTGTCTAGAAATTCAAAAATACCTTTTAGCTGGTTATAGGCCACTCGATTGTCTATTAAACAAAAGAAAAAAAGCTAGGTAAAATGTTCACGGTTTTCGCAATTTTCATAATTTTGAGAAATTTGGACCCTTGCTCGGTTTTTTTCATGCCGCCTACACAAATGAGAAGATTTTGTGGTTCTGTTTGCTGCGTTTTTATCTCCTTATATGCTTGTATTTAGAAAGTCCAAAAGAATGTTCGTAATCAACCTTAAAACTTTTAAAAACTAAGAAAAACTTTAAAAATGGACCCTGGCCCAATTAGTAGCCCTACATTTGAGTAGGCTTGGTGAATAAAATTTATACCAGACTAGTTTTATAAACTACTTTGAAAACTTACCTGTTAAATAAAGATTTCAAAATGGTATAACACTTACTGGTTTTTTCTTTTTCCCTATAGTAATAAGTAGTTTCAATTTGGAAATCCTGTATTTTTTCCTAGATAACAACATAGTTTTTCGAGGTTTTCAAGAAATACGAAAAATGTATGAAAAAAATTGTATCCCATTTTAAAAATCTTCCTGTGCTAGGTATTTGAAACTCGGAGAACTTTTTCAACAATGTTTAATGATATGCTCTAATGTACACGATAAATTAAAAATTTTTAAGCGCAAATTCGGAATTGGGGTACGTTGCACGACAAACGTTAGTAGGCCAAAAATAATATTATTAAAAAAAAAATTTGTTCATTAATTTTCTTTTCCGACTCTGCGTTATAAACTAACTTTGTTTTCCTCTTTTCACTATTTTCCACACGTTAAAACAGACGTAAGAAGCAAAAATATAGTTTTAAGGGTACGTACGTTACATTAGAAAATTACCGTTATCTAACCTTTGTTGCAATTCATTGTATTTTTCTTAAATAAAGTATAAATGTACCTTGTATTTAGGGGTATTCATGCAAACAGGACATCACTCCTGAATAAAAATAATTAAGAGCAAAGTTTATTAAAAATTAGGAAATAGTAGGAAATCTCTATTCTAAACTTTCAAAGAATTTTTTTTATACCTGTAAATCTGCTACGCTAAAAATATTATTTGATCATGATAACTTGACATCTCTTTTTGCTATAAAAATTATAAAATTGTTTTGCCAACATTTTATATTTTTTTCGCGGTGGACCCTCCGGGGGAAACACCCATATGATATAACTCTCAAAGCTGTGGAAAAATCGGAAAATCAGTCAAGGAGGTCCTCACTATGGTTTACTTGCACAGCTACGTGGCTTTGTATTATTTTTCCTTCAATGTTTGTACCATATGCCTTTTCTTGGGTAGGCCATTTTGTCTTGTCTTCTACTGGCCAAATCTGCTGGATTGTGTGCAGATTCGACGTGGTGCCGAGCTCGATTTCCGACTTTCTCTACGATTTTTGTTACCCGGTGAGCGACGAAGGTCGACCAAGAGCAGGGGGGGTTTCTAATCCATGCTAGAACAATCGTTGAGTCTGTCCATAGATGGGTGTTTACATTGCCTAAGTTTAGGTTCTCGCGGAAGGAATCTATTATTTCGGCCAACAAGACCGCCCCGCATAGCTCAAGTCGTGGCAATGAGATTGTTTTCACGGGGGGCTACTCTTGTCTTCGCCATGAGGATATTGACGTGTACCTGATCTTTCACCTTTGCTCATAGGTAGACTGTAGCTCCATAAGCCTTCTCCGAAGCGTCACAGATACACCCATCGTGGTATCCGTATGTGATCAATGGCTGGGTAATCCTGCATGAAGGTTTGCCATCGCTCTAGGGTAGTTGCCGACTCTGGCTCGTCCCAGTCCGTACCTTCCAGCCAGATGTTTTGCATTAGGATTTTGGCTACGATGATGATTGGGGCTAGCCAACCGATAGGTTCGAAGAGTTTGGTCAGAATGTGCGTTCCAACGTATGCCTAGGGTTTTGACTGTACTGGAATCCTCGAACTCTAGAAAATCTTCATTCAGCAGATGTTGTTTCGGTAATCCCTTGAGTATTTTGCTGAAATTTAATGTCAATTTTCGAAGGGGGAACCCTGCTGAGTGTAGTGCTTGCGTGATTTCATCTCTCGCGTGAATTGCAGACTCAATGCTGTGCCCTCCTGCCAAGACGTCATCGACGTACATACTGGTCCGCAGAATATTTGCAGCTATTGGTAGCGAAGGCTCGACGTCATCTGCCAGTTGGTGCAGTGTCCTTATTGCCAGATATGGGGCACAATTCACACCAAAGGTTACCGTCTTCAGCTCGTAAACGCTGATTGGATCTTTGGGACAGGTACGAAAGACGATTGTTACGGGCGGAGACGTCGCAATGGAGGGCGCGCTCGCACGTAATAATGTATAGATAGTAGAGGAAGAAAAAGAAGTATGTGGCGAGTTAGTGCAAAAAGTAAACACTGAGTTTTCAAATTAATTAATTACAAATTGGTTTATTGGATGGTATGAATAAAATGAATAAATAAAGTGAACAGTGGAAAATGGAAAATGGATTTACAGTGTATTTACCTGGTTTGGCTGCTGGTGACTTGGTTGACGGTCGATGCTAAAAGAGAAAGGCTTATATTTTGTTTTCGGCTCGTACCACCGGCGAATGCTTACTTTCGTTAGGTTCGAAAGGAGCGCGCAGTTATCGGTACGAACCTGAGTGCACTTTAATTTTTGAATAAGTCTACGAGGGACGACCGATATATTTAGGCCGATGGCTTAAACATGCCGGCCCCCTTGCGGCGAGCAACCTTGAATAGGGAAAGCAACGCGCGGGTAGCCACCGGCAGCCAAGCCGAGATTAGCACACTTTACATGTGTATGTATAATTAAACAAATTTTTCTTAGTTAAAATTTCTGGAGAACCTTCGGCCATCTCCTTGGTTCTGCCGTCTGCTGCTTGATCCCTGTTGTGGATGAAAAAGAACGGTTAGTATATGGACGTGGTTCTGCCTAGTTCAATGCACCTTATTATTGAGTTTTTTTTTTTTTTTGGTCAATAGCGTGTAATACGACTGGTTTTCATTGCTGATGGGAACCCGAAATTACCAGACCGAAGATGGTGGCCTGTGCCAGCAGCCCATTGATGGTGGACGGTGGAGTGGCGCTGAGCATCAGGCTGGCGTAAACGTCGGCGCCTAGCGTAAGACGCACTGGAGAGGCCCGGAAAAATTCGGGATCTGCCAACCTCATAAGCTGGAAGGGTGCAGCTATCGTCGCATCAAGGTTCGCGGCCGGGCTCAGACGATGGTGGCGTGCCTGGACCGTAGCCAAGGTGGTGACCCTTCTGGTCACCCCGTACTTTCCTCGAAGTACCAGTGTGCACCTGATCGGCCGTGTCCCCCCAACCCGTTCTAGGTGGAGCTCGGTAGCGAGCTCACCGTCAACGACCGTGGTGGGTGAGCACGGGTCGATCAGAGCACGGACAAAATGTAGTGCGCCGCCCGATTCAATGCACACTAGTACCGTTGGTGCAATGGCAACAAATGACCGCATAACGATCGCTGCGGCAGGCGCGTTGGCCGCTCGACCGGTGCGAAAAGTGGTCGTCGTTGCAGTATGGCGAACCATTGCGGTGGTGCTTGATGGTCCGCGGACCTGATAAGGTGCAGTCCGACCCGATGTGCGTCGTGATGAGCGGAAAGGACGCGTTTCCGCGTCACCCCGACGGACCTCAGTGAGACTGTGCGATGGTCGGAAAGGACGTGTTTCCGAGCCACCAGGATTCACCTTAGCCGACCGCGGGGATGGGCGGAAAGGACGTGTTTCCCCGCCATCCTGACGTGGTTTGGTGGCTTTGTGCGAACGTCGAGCCGTAGCGGGTTCGCGCAGCCTCTGTTGCTCGTGTCGTAGTAGCGGTCGGAAAGGACGTGTTTCCGAGCCGCCGAGTTGTGGCGTCGAAGTTGCCGCTGCCCTCATGCCTTCCAATTCTTCCTCCTCCTCTGCTACCTGTTCCGCCCACGACTTTGTATTTTCCGTGACGGCGATGGAAAGGGCATCATCCGATAGGTCGCCGTCGTCGTTGAGGATGTGTGCCGGCTTTCGAGTACTGCCGTTGTTGTTGTCGTCGATGTGGAGGGACGTATGGTGGGGCTCGTGGCAGCGGTAACAGCGGTCCTTACTTGGACATATTTCCGGTCGGTGGAAAGGGGACAAGCAATTGGGGCAGTACTTGTGTATAAGTACCACTCGCAGTCGTTCCTCGGCCGACATACCGTGGTACTGTGGACAAAAACGTAAGCCATGGTTGTTGCTGCATAGCCGACATGGTACGGGGAAATTGTTGGACCGCTCCTCGGTTTCTGCGCGTGTGGCAGTAAAACGGGTCATTCTAAAATATAAACCCGTTATTAGGGTGGTTGAATTGGGTTTTGGACGGTTGGGTGGCTTGAATACATAATTGACGCGCATTTCCTTTATTTCGGTTTGGCATATTCAAATTTAAAACAAAATTGTTATTGCTAAATTTTGGACGACTCGGAGACTAGTACGCTTCGTTGTTGCGTGAATCCTCCTATAGCAGCTTTGTCACGTTTTGACACTTTCCTTCCGCCCGAGAATGGAGATTTTCCATTTTTCTGTGTAAATGAAATCGCAAGTGTGAAATAAAAATAGTGAAAAAGTTGCACAGATAGAAATCTCGGTACAGATTTAATGTGCCTGTGGTAACTGAAATCGCAAGTGCGAAATAGAAATAGTGAAAAAAGCCGTGGAAACGGAGGATATATATGGGTATGTGTCGTTGTTGATATGTTAAACCCTATAAAACATCATGCTCAAGAGGACGTGTTTCTCGCCAGTATGATACGGCGTACGGCACATTCGTGTTGCCGCGGAAGTTTAGAATGGGGTCCCATTGATAGGAAATACCGGGTATTTCAGGATGGTAGAGGGACCTCTCCTGATCACAAATATATATCATAGGGTGAGGAACTGTACCACTTTTATTGCACAATTCATGGGACACCATTCTAAATCGCAGTCTAGTTAAATTGTCCAGTGGAAAAGTAAGACCTTCAATAAACGGTTGATTGAAGTATTTTTCCGGACGTCGTATTTCATAATTTAAAGTTAATAAATGGCTATTCCCACTTGATGACGTACACATTCATAATGGCCAAGACTTCACCTGGCCCAAGTGAAATCAATCCACCCGCACAATACGGCACGCTACAAAAATTGGTGGATTTTCGTAACGAGTACATACCCCTTAATATCATGTGTGGGTACCGATCGTTACGCGAAGTGGCTACGCTAATTCATTCAGCACTGCATACATTACTGAATGAAATGTAATTGCTGGAAAATACACACGAGGTAAGTCGTAAAATTTGTTGTTGATAATTTTTCTTAAATTAATAAGTAATTCATTTATTTTTCAGGTGGCAGGTGGATCATTGGGGAACGAAGCAGTGGATACATGGCGGATTTCAAGGTAAGTATAAGTTTACGCTGCCGAAATCCTGTATCGTTTCGGCAGCGTTGAAACCATGCATGTACGTGTGTGTATCACTCGCTGTGGTGGCCGGCGCCCAGCGATGGATACATACATGAAAATTATGTAGATATCCAATTCTAATTTTTTATCTTTTTAGGTTGTATGGGCAGCTTTCTATATGCCCCATCAATGAGCAGCCAAACATATGCTCCATCAATGGGCAGCTTTCTATACGCCCCATCAATGAGCAGCCAAACATATGCTCCATCAATGGGCAGCATTCTCTATGCCCCAACGGTGCATGGCACACAAATGTGTGACGCACATTAATGCCCTATTGTGGCATGGCGCATGGGCGGGTGGTACAATTTTTTAATGCGCCGGGGGTATAAAAGTGCTTTTAGTTTTTAGAATAATTGGTGGGTGGACCTCACCCGTATGTTGCAAGTCGGCTAATCTGTGCAACGGCCATGCTGCAAAACGGCAGCTGGAAGAAGTAAAGCTGGTAAACGGCCATAAAATAACATGATTTGGCACCCACGTCGATTTCTCGGACGAGCGAAACTGGCGGACACAGCTAGCTGAGTTACAAGCATTGCCAGCATTTGCGAGGGTTATATCGGCAGCAAATATGCTATCACCGTACGGCTATACATGGAGTGCCAGAAGGTCGAACGCCGGGTCATCAGGCGAAAAGAATCCCATTAGCTATTTGCATAGTGCTGTCTCCCACCGAACCAAAAAACGGATTTTGGCATTTTAAGTGATTGAAGGTGGGTAGCTGGTGTTAATTGTAAATTGGCGTAGAATAGTGCTGATTTTAATCTACAAATTTGTGTGATTTTGCAGGAGAGAACACTACAAGGAAAATGGAATAGATTGAACTGTACGATGGAGCAAAAATTAGCGATGGCAAAGCACTTGCCGACCAGATTAAAACGAACTCAAGGAAGAACCTGCCCAGTACGTGCAATTGAGAATGAAAATAAAAATGGCTAGCTTTGGAACTTTGCGAAATCATTGGAAAAAACATCTCTGTTTGCTTCTGGGGTTGCGAGCTATGGACCTTCTTATGCGAAAACCAGTTCTGAGTAAGTATAGTAAATATTTTAATGTACCAAAATAATGCTGTAATCAGCAGTTGTAATTGATAATTTACCATTTGTAAACATTTAAATTTTATGACAACAATCTATACTGACTTAAGCTTGGTTTTAATTGTGTAGTATGTTATTTAATATTTGTATTTATCGCAATGATAGGCTTGTCATATTCCTTCAGGTATTTTGATTTGAAGTTTCTTATCGGTTCTAAGTTACTGTTGTCCAAATTCGACTTCAAATTTGAGTTCAGTCTAGTCAACTTAGACATGGCTAGGTAGTGTAGCATTACATAAACACATTGCCCTTTTACTTTAATTGTCATGTGCACATAAAAAATGTATAAACCAATATGAATGTATATAAACAACATTCTGCCCAAATTAGTTACATTGAACTCAGCGGGAGTTTATACAAATAGTGCACATGCCGCTCATAACGAGGATCTTGTTACACTTGTGTGGACGGTCAAAGACACCGCCACAGACAGTCGCAATGACCAACTGAACACAGCGTCAGTT
The DNA here is from genome assembly GCA_951509765.1 of Sphenella marginata. Classification (NCBI taxonomy): domain Eukaryota; kingdom Metazoa; phylum Arthropoda; class Insecta; order Diptera; family Tephritidae; genus Sphenella; species Sphenella marginata. Next base: position 46,220,666 of record OX608078.1, read on the forward strand.
TGTCAATGCGACTGACATATTTATATTTTTATTGCAGTCATATGTTGACTTAGCATATTTTAGAATTATGCATTTTTATTTATATGTATTAGTAAGGTATCTATTTGTATATGTTTTAGTTCGTAAATAATTTGTAAGTATTAGTGTAAGAATTTTGTATAAAAAGAGAAAGTAATTTCAATAAACATTCAATTTGAATCTGCACGCTCAACATCTATGGAGTGTTTATATTACATGGCGATCCAGACCAGGCTTAATATCAGCCAGTCATAATTCCGCCAGGATTTTTTTTTATAACGTTGACATGTGTTGCGGCCATATTTGCACTTCTTTTTGGCAAATGTTTTTGAATGAAACCTACAACAGCAAACAGAAGACATCCAGAAGACTGGCAGCAGCAAGTCAAATATTTTTGAATGAACCCTGCGCATAAAAAGAGGGGAATACCTCATAGAAGACGTTGAAACAGGAGCGACTGGCAGCAATTAGGTTTCACCACATGCTTTGCGTACTTTTGGCATTCAGCGGCATTTCACAGAAAATCTTGAATCGGCAGTCCTGGAAATCAACTTCATCATAACACCGCAACATTTCATCAAAGGGCAACTAAAGCTGAAATACACTGCCCGCATCTATGACATTTATATACAAGAAGCTGAAAAGCTTACAGAAGAGGTATAAATTTAGAGGAAAATTTTTAGAATGATTTGAGCACGCCTCACGGCCGCTAAACCATTGGCATTTAAATATGCCTAGGGACTAAATATATTAAAACAAATTGAAAAACTAAGATACAAAATGAAAAACAAAAATTAAATTGAGTAAGGTTGAACGCTCTTGTTATAATTTTCCTAATGGAGTGTGCATTACCCGATAATCATGATTACGAAGTAATAAATAAAATTGTGGACAATCTAGAAAACGCAGATACAGATCGTAGATCCAGAATACGAGGAAAGGGAAGCAATAGGTACAATTTAAACAAATTAAAACAATTTTGGTACTATATAGGAATGGGTAGAGAACCCACAATGGAAGATTTGTTATACCCTTCCACGGTAATAGAAGAATCATACAGATTATTAGCTACAGTAAAATTGGATTTAAAAAAAAAAAAAAAAAAAAAAATATATATATATATATATAAATAAATGAATGAATAAAAATCGATTTTTTGTTTTTTCTTTCGAAAATGGCTTGGTGGAAAATTGCCTTAAATGGAATATTGATAGGAATAGCAGGATACGAGGTAGGAAAAGAAAATTCTGCAGAGAAAAATTATGAAAACAAACTAGTTAAATATGAACCACATACTATTGTAGAAAATAAGGAAGAGCTTCCCGACAAATGGTTGACTATTTTTGGATGTGTAGTCACATGTTTAATTGTTGCAATTGCAATCTTAATAAAAAATTATATCAAAAACAAATTGAGACAATTAAACGACGCACACCAACGCGTTTAAGAAATGAGTAGATGGCAAGAAATTTATAACGCATTATCTGAAGAAAAAACAAAAGCCAGTAAATCATACAAATGCATAAATAAAAGCGCTCTTATAAAAACAGAAACAATAGTCAAGCATTTGAACATAATCGCAGGAGCTTTAGAAAGAATAAGACAGGTAATTAATACAACAAACCGTATACTTACCAAAGAACACCAAAAAGAGGCTAGCCAATTTTTTTTCGCAGTACGAGATAAATTGGTATCTTCATTAGCTAGGCACAATATAGAATGCAACATACCAACCACAGTGCAGGAGAAGCTTAAAATAGACTTCAATTTCCTTTTGTTGGAACGCGCTCAGAGTCCGATTCCAACACCTTCCACTAGCCAGACAGCAACAATAAAAGAAAGTAAACCAAATTTTCAATCCGTAAATACCCCAATCATAAAGGTCACAATGGTGCAAACAACAGTTGAATTCATTAAAACTGCTTCGTCAGTGCTACCGGAGTTTGATGGTAAACCAGAAAACCTACACAGTTTCTTGGACGCCCTTGATATACTTGAGCAAATCAAGGATGAACACGAAGCTTTAGCTATAACAATGATAAAGACCAAGCTAAAGGGAACGGCAAGAAATTTCATCAGTAATGAAAGCACAATAGAACAAATAAAAATTAAATTAAAAACCGCAATAAAGGGTGAATCAGTAGAAGTTTTAACAGCTAAGCTCCTGAACATCCAGGAGCGTAGCAAAACTGCTAACCAGTACACTGCGGAAGTAGAAAAAATAACAAGGTCATTAGAAGGAGCGTATATCTCAGATGGATTAAATCCAGACTTAGCCACGAGATATGCAACACAGGCAGCAGTCAAAGCCATGTGCAAAAACTGCTCCAACACCCAAGTTAAGATGATAATGCAAGCGGGAACGTTCGCAACAATGAACGACGCAATCTCCAAATTCACAAACAGCTGTACCGAAATTACAGGCAGCTCTAACACAATTTTAAATGTACGACAACAAGGTCAATACCGGAGTAATTTCCGTGGAGGTTACCGTAGTAACAACTATGGAAATTACCAAAATAGAAGATACAGACCACAGTCAGGCTACAACAATAATTTTAGATCAAACAACAACAATAGTAACAATAATAGAGGATCACAATCCCGAAATACAAACAGACCATACACACAAACCCGTAACGTGCGTAGTTGTACCGAAACGGAAAACCAGGAAACTCCACTTCAAAATTAACAAAACGAAAAATATGCGTACTTAATCTAAACTTAAACAGCTATATATCTACAAGGACATCGTTAAACAATTCGTACTCAAATTTTTTAATTGATACGGGAGCCGATATCTCCATAATTAAAAAACAGCAAATAGATAATAAAGGAAAAATAAATACTGAACAAATCACAGATTTGAAAGGCATTGGTCAGGGAATAACTAGCACTTTAGGCACAATCAAAGCAGATCTAAGAGGCGATGACCTTCTAATTTATCATAAATTTCATGTTGTAGAAGACAACTTTCCAATTCCATGTGATGGAATAATAGGCTTAGATTTCATAAAGAAATACAATTGTATTCTAGATTACGGAAAAACAGAGGACAAACTAATTTTAAGACCATATGATTTCCCTCAAACAATAACAATGAATCTAACAAACTGTCTGTCCGTCAACACAATCACAATTCCGGCTAGATCGGAAGTTATTAGACAAATTAAAATAAACACAAACAACAAAAACATTTTCATACCACACCAACAACTATCCGATGGCATTTATATTGCAAATACCATTACAAATAGCGAGCAAACCTTCGTGAGAATTATTAACACAACACATAACAACACAACTATTCAAAATTATAAAATTAATACTGAAAATTTAGACGATTGTACACTAATTAAAGCAACCCAACACAATAAAAGTTGCATAGACACCGAAAAATTAAAAAGACTAACTGAAAATTTTCCAAATTTTGTTAAAGCTCAATTAACATCACTTTGCACAGAATTCATAGATATATTTGCACTAGAAACAGAACCAATTACTTCTAATAATTTTTATAAACAAAAACTATATATGAAAGACGACAACCCAGTTTACATTAAAAATTATAGATTACCTCAAACCCAAAAGGGAGAAATAAGCAAACAAGTAAATAAGCTAATAGAAGATGATATAATAGAACCCTCCATATCAGAATATAATAGCCCAATCCTACTAGTCCCTAAAAAGTCACTTCCAGGAAAAACAGAAAAAAGATGGAGACTAGTAGTCGACTACAGACAGGTAAATAAAAAGCTAGCAGCAGACAAATTCCCACTTCCAAGAATTGATGACATTTTAGACCAACTTGGAAGAGCAAAATATTTTTCATGCCTAGACCTTATGTCAGGTTTTCATCAAATCGAACTACACCCAGATTCAAGGGATATAACTTCCTTTACAGCCGAAAATGGCACATATAGGTTCAAAAGACTACCCTATGGATTAAAAGTAGCACCAAATTCATTCCAAAGAATGATGACCCTAGCATTCGCAGGGCTCAAACCATCTCAAGCATTTCTCTACATGGATGACTTAGTTGTATTAGGTTGTTCCGAAAATCACATGCTAAAAAATTTAAGAGACGTATTCTCCACTTGTCGAAAATACAACCTAAAACTACATCCAGATAAATGTTTATTTTTTAGCCAAGAAGTAACTTATTTAGGACACAAATGTACAAACAGGGGAATATTACCTGATCCAAGCAAATTTGAAACCGTTCAAAACTATCCAACGCCAAAAACAGCAGATGAAGTTAAAAGATTCGTAGCTTTCTGCAATTATTACAGAAGATTTGTTCCGAATTTTGCAGAATATTCTAGAAAATTAACTAGGCTTTGCAAAAAGAATGTTACCTTCGAATGGACAGAAGAATGTCAAAAAGCTTTTACCTACTTAAAGGAAGCATTAATTAGTCCAAAACTTTTGCAATACCCGAATTTCGAAAAATAATTCTGCATAACAACAGACGCTAGTGGATACGCTTGTGGTGCAGTCCTTAGCCAAGAACATGATGGCAAACAGTTACCAATTGCTTACGCTTCAAGGTCCTTTACAAAAGGCGAAACTAACAAAGCTACAATAGAAAAAGAATTGGCCGCGATTCATTGGGCCATAACCTTCTTCAGACCATACGTATATGGCAGAAAATTCCTAGTTAAAACCGACCATCGCCCATTAACATACTTATTTTCAATGAAAAGTCCTTCCTCAAAGCTGACACGAGTAAGAGTAGATTTAGAAGAGTACTATTTTGAAGTGGAGTACATAGCTGGTAAAGAAAACCATATAGCGGACGCATTATCCCGCATAACTATAACAAATTTAAAAGATATGTCAGTAGAAACAAATAAAATATTTAAAATAACAACAAGATCAGCAGCTAAAAAGATCAGTAATAAAACTGAAATTAAAGAAAGTCACAAAGAGAACCCCAAAATTTACGAAGCGCTAAATAAATTTGAAGTAAAAAGACATGTCGAGCTCATTTTCAATCCTCCGAAATTGTATTTCAAAAAAGGAAAGAAAATTTGTAGCAATTTTGATACAAGCAACCTAATTGTTGAGGATAAGATTGACTTAGGACAATTCTTTACCAGGCTTGAAAGAGAAGCCGGCAATTTAGGACTTGTACAAGTACAGTTGTCCATAGGGGACAAATTGTTTAAAATGAATTATACTGCAGTAGGAAAATTTATTGAAATGGGTAATAAAGTTCTCAAAAAGTTAACAATAGCTCTAACCCCAGAGGTTATATGCGTGACAAATCCCGGGAAAATTAAAGAAATTCTGCAAAAATATCATGACGATCCTATTAGTGGTGGCCACCTAGGAATAAATCGCATGACAGATAAAATCAAGCAGAAATATAGCTGGCTGAATATGAAAAATGACATACGAAAATACATAAAGAACTGCATCCACTGCAAGAAAAATAAAACAAATAAACACATAAAAGAGCCAATGACAATAACGGAGACACCTCCGAAGGCATTTGACATTGTACAAATCGATACAGTCGGACCATTACCGAAATCGATAAATGGAAACGAATATGCAGTTACCATTATATGCGAACTAACAAAATACTTGGTAGCAATTCCGGTCCCAAGCAAACACGCAATTACAGTCGCTAAAGCCGTGTTTGAGCATTTCATCCTAATTTATGGACAAATAAAAACAATCCTGACAGACATGGGCACAGAATACAAAAATAGCCTATTCCAGGAACTGTGTAAATTGTTGAAAATTGAACATAAAACTTCAACACCATACCATCATCAAACTTTGGGTACTGTGGAACGCAGTCATCGGACATTTAATGAATACATACGTTCATACATATCCAGTGACAAAGACAATTGGGATGAATACCTTAAGTACTTCGCGTATTGTTACAATACAACACCATCTACCATACATAAATATTGCCCGTTTGAGCTCATATTTGGGAAAAATCCACCAAATTACGAGTTTTTAGAAGAAAACAAAATCAGCCCACTGTACAATCACGAGGCTTATGACAAAGAAATAAAATATAGACTCCAGATAGCACAGCAGAGAGCTAGAAAATTAGTCCAAGAGGCTAAAGAAAAACAAAAGTTTAATTATGACAAAAGTAGTTATAGTAAGGAAATAAATATAGGAGATTTAGTATTAGTTAGAGAAGAGGCCTCTCATAAGTTAGAAAATATGTATACAGGACACTATAAAGTAAAAAATATTGATAAAAATAACAACTACACTTTAATTCCACATAGCATAGGAGACAGTAACAAAAACAAAAAAGAAATCGTAATTCATAAGAATAGACTTAAACCAATCTAAAACTCGTAGCGTTAAACAATAAAAATAAGCAAAGCACTTTATTCATAATAATTCAGTAATAACAAAAAAAAAAAAAAAAAAAAAATCCATAAGCATTCCAATTTACTCAATCTTATACACGGCACAAGCCAAAAGAAAACAATATCAAGTATCAAATAAAGTATACAAACAAATAGAAATAAAATAAAAACATGTGACAAAACAATGGTAAATAACAAGATCCTAAAACAATTAAAATTTTCAAACAAACATCAAGCGGTTCAAATAGATATATATAGTTGACTACAAATATATATATCTATTTTTTTTAAGGGGGAAGGTGTAGCATTACATAAACACATTGCCCTTTTACTTTAATTGTCATGTGCACATAAAAAATGTATAAACAAATATGAATGTATATAAACAACATTCTGCCCAAATTAGTTACATTGAACTCAGCGGGAGTTTATACAAATAGTGCACATGCCGCTCATAACGAGGATCTTGTTACACTTGTGTGGACGGTCAAAGACACCGCCACAGACCGTCGCAATGACCAACTGAACACAACGTCAGTTTGTCAATGCGACTGACATATTTATATTTTTATTGCAGTCATATGTTGACTTAGCATATTTTAGAATTATGCATTTTTATTTATATGTATTAGTAAGGTATCTATTTGTATATGTTTTAGTTCGTAAATAATTTGTAAGTATTAGTGTAAGAATTTTGTATAAAAAGAGAAAGTAATTTCAATAAACATTCAATTTGAATCTGCACGCTCAACATCTATGGAGTGTTTATATTACAGTAGTATATTTCCAAATCAAGGTAAATATAATATAAGTTTCACAACAAAGTCGAAGTTGTTGGATTCCCTGCAGACTACTAAAAAACAAGGGTAGCTACATATTGTGGTTGCGGGGATTACCCAAACGGGACTTTTGTGTGCTTTTAGGGTTTAGTCTACTCCATTTCGCCACTTTTGTGTGCCTTTTTATGGTCGGTTTTGGATAAAGTCTTAGTGCCTGTAAAGACTTCACTACAGACCATTTGCAATTCCTTTACGCGAGTAGTACCACATACATCTGAATGATGACTTTCGATAATCGATCGTATAAAATTCTCTTCGTGAAGATCTCCTTTGAAATCGCTAAGTTGGTTAAAACCTTGCATACTTCAAACTTCTTTATCTAAATTAAATCAAGCATCATGACTTTTTTTGTATTTCGGTTGTGTAAGTGTGTGCCTAGTTTTCCAAGTTTTATTTAAAAAATCTTCGATTTCGAAGTCGCGAAGGTGTATTTCAGGAGCCAAAATTTTTCATTTTGTTGAATTTTGTAAGACTCTTCAGTTAATAACACGGTTACTTAAGAGCCAAAATTCTTCATTTTGTTGAATTTTGTAAGTCTCCAGTACCTCAACCTGTTGATGTCGATGAGAAAAAGGGGTTTTCGTTTATTGCTCCTTTAGGACTCTTGGGCGTACTCTTGGTGTCTTGTGGTGGGTGCGATGTTTTGGTGATTTGCGGCTAATTGTCGCAAAATTATCAACTTATGTGGCAGATCGGTTCGTCCGTCTGCGATAGGCTTTCTGTTGGCCTCGTTCCGTCTGAGCGAGTGCATTGATTTTATTGTGAAATGTCGGACTGACTTTTTGTTAAGTCGCTTCGACGAAACTATGACCTCCCTAGTTCGTTAAGTAATTAGAAGTGGAATAGGACTAGTTTTCGCCATCGTTTCCGGATGGTAGTAGGACCAATTTCGTGATTGGTCTGGTAGTCTGCCCCCTCGCGGTATCAAGTACCACGACTCGGACTCGGTTATCTGGTCCATGATGCAACTGAGTGACTCGTCCTAGCCTCCATTCGTTGGGAGGCAGGTTGTCCTCCTTTAGAACGACTAGGTCCCCTTGTTTCATGTTGGATTGGGGCTGCTTCCACTTAACGCGCTTTTGCAGTTCCGTGAGGTATTCCGTTTTCCAGCGTTTGCAAAACGTCTGATGCAGGGCCTTCAGCTTTTCCCATCGATTGACGAGTGATGCGCGATTCTCGCTAACGTCAATCTCCGGTGGGGCTAATAGATGTCCTCCAACGAGGAAATGTCCGGGCGTGAGGGGCTCCAAGTTCGATGACTCGTTGGACGATGGACTAAGTGGTCGAGAGTTGAGGCAAGACTCGATGCGACACAGCAGGGTACTAAACTCTTCCAGGGTAAATTTATGATCTGATGCGATCTTTTTGAAGTGGATTTTGAAACTTTTTACCCCTGCTTCCCACAGTCCCCCCATATGAGGAGCGCCTGCTGGTATGAAGTGCCAGGTCAGGATCTGATGGTGGTATTTGGACAGGGTTTGATTGCGAGCGTCCGACAGAAATGCTTGGACCTCTGAGCGGAGGGCTTGAGAGGCTCCGACAAAGTTAGTTCCATTGTCGGAGTAGATGTTCTTTGGACATTCTCGTCTCGCAACAAATCTGTCGAACGCTGTTAGAAACGCTGCGGTACTAAGGTCGCTAGTGGCTTCTAAGTGAATAGCTTTGGTGGTGAAGCAGACAAAGAGGCAAACGTAGCCCTTTGATAGACGACACCCTCTTCCACTGTAGGATTTAATATCGAATGGTCCTGCGAAATCTACCCCGGTATTTGTGAATGCGCGTGAAAAGGTGGTGCGTTCTGGAGGGAGGTTCCCCATTAGTTGGGTTTGGGTTCGCTTACGGTAGATTGTGCACGCTTTGCAATTGTGGATGGTGGACCGGATCATATTCTTGACCCGTGGGATCCAATATTGCGTACGTAGGAGGCGCAACATGAGCTGGTTTTCGCCGTGGAGGGATATTTGATGGATAAATTGGACGAGAAGACGCGTAAACTGACAGTCGTACGGGAGAATTACTGGATGGCGTTCATTGAAGGCGAGATCCAGGGACGCAGACAGACGACCGCCCACTCTCAGTATGTCATGGCTGTCAACGAAGGGGTTGAGAGAAAGGACTTCACTTTTTGTCCCAATGGGTTTACCGGTTTTTAAACCCCTTAGCTCTTCAGAATAATGTTTCTGTTGATATAATTTGATAAGACGTCGAGTCGTAGCCTTAATTTCGTCGGGCGAAATGAGGTATGACTCCGCCTTGAAAGAAGATTTTGTCTTGGGATTAGTTCTTTGAGAGAACCTCAAAATGTATGATATAACCCTCAAAGCCCTTGAAAAACTAGAAAACCTTTCGAGAATGTCCTCGTTATTGTGCATTTGCTTAGTTGTGTGCACTTGTACTCTCTTTTCTTCGATGTTTGTACCATAATATTTTTCTTGAGTTGGCCATTTTGTCTTGTCTTCTTGTAGCCAAGAAGGTCCCTGCCACCACAATGTGTTGTTCACTATATACTTCGCGGATAGTCCTCGGCTGGCCATGTCTGCTGGGTTTGATGCAGAGTCCACATGTCGCCAGATTTGATGTCCCACCTTTTCCACAATCTTTGTTACTCTGTGAGCCACGAATGTTGACCACGAGCATGGTGGTTTTTCCAAGCGAAAATGAGGAAGCCAATCGCGCCATGCCTCAGAGCCAACAGTGCTCGCCACCAACCAATACATATAGGGTGTCACAGGTGTCCCGCATCTCCCGTTCTCTAAAGAACAAAATGTTTTTAACATTTGCGCAACACGGTCATCAGAACCTGAGCCAAATGATTTAATAAATACCTTTTGAGCAAGACGGTCGCCTAGGCCTGAGCCAAAAGGTGGTTTTTCATAGCGAAAATGAGGAAGCCAATCTCGCGCCATGCCTCAGAGCCAACAGTGCTCGCCACCTACAAATACATTTAGGGTGTCACAGGTGTCCCGCACCTCCCGTTCTCTAAAGAACAAAATGTTTTTAACATTTGCGCAACACGGTCATCAGAACCTGAGCCAAATGATTTAATAAATACCTTTTGAGCAAGACGGTCGCCTAGGCCTGAGCCAAAAGGTGGTTTTTCCAAGCGAAAATGGGGAAGCCAATCGCGCCATGCCTCAGAGCCAACAGTGCTCGCCACCAATAATACATACATACACTCTCGTTCTCCAAAGAACATTTTAGGCAAACATGGTCGTCAGAACCTGAGCCAACTGAATACATACAATTTGAGCAAAACGGTCACATAGCACCTGAGCCAAATAATAAAATAAAATTAAAAAATAATAATAACTTAAAAAACAACTCGCCTTCTCTAAAGCTTAGACAACGATCCTTTGGTATTGCGTGTGGTTGGCCTTTACCCATATCTGACGATACATCTTTTCGATGTCGCTGTGGTGGTATGACCCTAGTAACTTTTGACATATGACCTAATGTCTCGTATTCCGATACTACCCTGTTATACTCTGCCTGTGGGGCTGGTGTCTTTGATAAGCGCGTCTCATTCCGGTAGAATTGTGTCGTTAGGAAAATCGCGTTTGAAGGGAAGGGCGACTATATATTTTCCATCGGAGTTTCTGGTCGTTGTTGCCTTGTAGAGTGCCTCGCAATAGGCGTTGTCTTCATTGAGTGCCTTTTTCTTCGGGACATCCTCCAAGTCCCAGAAAGCAGTTAACTGCTTGTCCAGGTTTATTTCTTTGAAAAATGACACCCGACCCGAGTATTGAGGTGCGTCTGCACGACCGGTTAGGATCCAACCGAATACGGTTTCTTGGGGTAGAAGCGTGTTTAATACGTTCTTCCGTATACCGTTTAACATAATTTGGGGATAAACGTCGCCTCCGAGAATGAGGTCAACCGGTTCATTTATAAAGAAACTTTTATCCGCCAGTATTAAGTCCGGGAATGCTTGCCTTGCCATTGCGCTAACTTGACAAGTCGGCAGATCCCCTGTAAGTTGTGGTAGGACAAGGACCACTGTGTCAATGCGCACTAAGGGATTTGTAAGTGATCCTAATTGAATTTGACACGACTCTTTAACCTGTGCTGACAGCGTATTGTTGATGCCCGAAACTTGGACATGCATGCGTTTTGACTGCAGGTTTACTCTTCTCTTTAGTATTTCGGTTATGAAAGAGCATTCAGAACCGGAGTCAATCAGTTCTCTTGCTGAGAAATTGACTCCATTGTGTTGGATGTTAGCTCGAGCCGTCCCTAGTAATACCCCCTTAGTTGTATTTGCATGACAAGATGAAACATTACTAACCTCTTCTTTTCCATTTGCAGGGTCGAGTCTTTGCCTAGCCTGCTGTGAGGTCAAGGGCCTATCGTCAGATGTGTTTTGCCGCCACCTCTGGTTCGTTGCTTTTGGCTGAGCTGTTTCCAGATGGAGTAAAATGTTGTGCCTTGCGTGACACGAGCTGCAGTTAAAGGAACTAGTGCAGCGTGTCACCGTGTGTCCAGCCGACAGGCAGTTCAAGCAACAGTTGTTGCTCTTGATGTAGGCTATCCTATCTGATATGGTAAGCCCACGGAATTTTTGGCAATTTCGTAATTTGTGCTCCCTACTGTTGCACATTTTACACGACGCTGTTGGGGTGCTGACTTGGTATACTCCAAGTTTCGGAGGCGTTTGCGGTGTATTATTTTGACTCTTGGGTGCTGTCAATGATTTGCTACCCTTGAGGTCAGAAACAGTTTCCAACGTTTGGAAGCGGTTGGATTTTGTCCATATCTTCCCATTTTGGTATCTCTGTTTTGTTCTCTATGGTTTGTTCCCATAGAGCCAGAGTACATTCGGGAAGTTTGGTGGAACAAAGATATGTTATAATTGCATCCCAATTTGATATGTCAATTTGATAGCCCTGAAGCGCCGAGATGCAATTATTAATGTCGCGCTGAAGCTTTTTGATTGCTGTACCGCATTCATGTTCGACGGACGTTAAATTAAATAGCGATTTCAATTGTGTATTAACTAGGATACGCTTGTTTTCGTATCTGTCGCTTAGATTTTTCCAGGCTGTGGTAAAACCTTCGTTGGTCAAGGGACATCTCCGCACAATCTCCTTCGCTTCCCCTAGTGTTTTCTGGTTGAGGTGGTATAGCTTTTCACCGGGGTAAGGTTTATTTAATATGTATATGGCCGTGAACATGTCCCTAAAAGTTGGCCAGGATAGGTAGTCTCCTTTAAACACATCGGTGTCACAAGGTGGAAGTCGTATGTTTTGTTCACGGCTGGAAGTATCAGAGACTTGTGGTGCTGGAGTTGTTTCAACCGTTAATTTCTCTATTTCACCATTAATTGCAGCCATGCCTCTCGCGTAACATGCGAAGCAGGTCTTATTTTTTTGTCTTAATGACTGCAGGTCTTCCTTGGATAGGTCTGGTGAACTTAAAAGACTTTCATAGGATGCTTTAGTCTTTTTCCACAATGACTTCAGCTCTTCTTGCTGAATGGCAAGGGTGTGCTTATCTTGGTCTTATGGCTGAAATCTTGGTCAAACAAAACGACGCAATCTGAAAGACGTATGTAAGTCTTCATTTTTTTAATAATTTTAAAAATCTTGTTTGTTTGCTGTATCGTGGAAAGTATATGTGACCTAGATAGAAATCGCAAGGATTTAATGTGTCTTTTAGCACGCTGAGAGTGAACGTGTGTGTTGAATAAAATGGAAAAACAAATGCCTAACAGCCAAAAAAACCAAAGTGTTTCCAATCCAAAAGTGCAATAAAATGTGTAAAACGTCATTTAAAATGTATTATTTATTAGACAATTAAAATCGACAAAAATGTAAAAGATCTTAATTTAATACAATATCGAGTGTTGTTTAAAAATATGTGAGTTTGCAACAATGTCGCAAGGAATAAATGCCACAAGCCACCCAACGTATGCTATAGTTCTGTCGGTGGCACGTATTACAAACGTTCGACGAAGTATTAAAAAGATACAAGTGAATATTGCGATATTTTTTGCAAATGCATCAACCAAGTGGAAGTGTAAATTATTGTTGAAATTCAACAATCAATGGACTGTAATATTCGAAAGAATAGAGACTCTACAGTGCTGTGGTAATGTGTTAAAAAAATAAAAAATAAAAGAGGTTTAGCCACTGCCTGTCTGCCTTGAGCTGTGTCGAGGAGCCCTTACCACTGGAGGGGGGAACTTCTCGATAGTCAAAAGGCGCTAAGTGTGTGTTACGAACACAAAGAACCTCAACTTGCTCTGATCTACAAAGTTCTATCACAATTTCACTTGTGGTACGTGATTGCGTACTTAAAAAAAAATTGTGCACTAAAATCAACCACTTACCTTAAAAAGTTTAGGGTTTAATATGTGCAGTGATGAGAACTGTGTACGCTGATGATGTGACGTGATGTGATGTGATGTTATGGACTGTATTGTGATGTGATGTTATGGACTGTATTGTGATGTGATGTTGATGGACAGTATTGTGATGTGATGTTGATGGACTGTATAAGTTAGATTATTCACTACTTATTTGATTTAAAAAAAATGTTTTTTTTTAGGACATGCGTCCGTTCTTTTCTTTAGTCAAAAGACAAAAGACACTTAAATCAATTTACAGTTGTATTTACAACTATACTGCCAACCGTTGGTCAACGTCACGTTGCACCTGCATCTATGGGAAAGTTTATCAATTTGCCATTTGAGACATCATCACATTCTGGTTGCGCGTGTGGTGTCATTTGCCAGACAGCGTCATATTGCACCCACATATGTGGGAAAGTTTATTATCTTGCTATTCGAGACGTCTTCATATTTTGTTTGCGCGAGTGGTGTCATTTATCAGTGCGACCAAGGTCTTATGATCTTATGAGCAAGCATTGTGTTAACTATCCCCCCTTTAAGTGATGGACGTCCTCGGACATTAAAAATATGGTAGGTCATTAAACTTGATGTAGGTCGGTGGTTTATTTATGTGATTGACCGTATGTAGTTGAGGAATTGCGGCTGGTGTTGCATCCTTTTTTTCTACGTATTTCACCGTAATTGACTTGCGTGAACGTAGTATGACGAATATAACCACCAAAGCGAGGATTATTGCCACTGTAAGTATTCCAAGGGAAACTGTTGTCCTTTTCAAAAATATGAATCGTTTTATGTTATTGATATGCATTTCCTGGAGGTATTCCAGTGATAGGATGTCTATGTGCTTATTCTTATTTGGAGTTAACTGGAGTACTGGTGGTATTGTTTCGAATGGTAGTGATATAAAATTTTCATATATTTGATCTTTGACCTTTATTGTTGCGTTGAAGAATTTAATTATATGGGTCCCATTAATTTCTTGAGTAGAGTTATTGATCTCTACATTACCATCAAGATTGTTCAATACTAGCACGCCTGGTTGTACTTCTTCCACGGTTGGTAGGTTTTGCCCTGACGTGGTTGTGCAGTTTGAATTTAAACTATTTATACTCTAGGTATACATTGATCTCTTCTTAAATCTACTAAATTATTACTATTACAAATTGATATTTCATTGTATTTTTCACATTTTTCCCGAATTCCATATATTGCATTTTTATTTTTCAATATTTCTTTAAATTGAATATTTAGTACAACATTGCTTTGTTTTTTTACTGGTTTTAAAATTAATTTTTTAAATATTTCCGAGCTTGTAAGCGGAATTTTAATCATATAAACTATCGTCATTGCTTCACAAAGAGCGTTCACCTTTGAAAATTCTAACGCTTCCTCTGTGTTGCTAAATGGAAATCTTTCTTCCTTCAATTTATCTAATGCAATCTTTACTTCATTTCTATCCAATAAAACCGTATTTATGATATTTTCTTTCGCCCATTGTATGGCGTATTCAATGTTAACTAGTTCATCCTTAATTAACCTAATTTTACTTTGCAAATCTATTACTATTTCATTTACCAAATTGCTGCTTTTCTTTATAGAATTTAATATGACATTTGTAATAGCTGTGATATTATTTATCCGTTTTTCGAAAATCTCATTTATTATGGTCTGTTTATCGTTATTTTCATTGAGATTCATCAAGTTACTACCAATAATTTCTAGATCGTCGTGGTCAGGTGATCCTGCTAAGTATTTCCAAGCGGTTCCTAGTATATTAATCGCTCTTTTGGATCGAAATTTGCTGATAGGCTTTAGGGTTTGGAGGATTTCAAGGGTTTGGTTTGTTTCATGTTTAATGATTGGGTAGAGGAAGCTGTCCTTAGGTAAATTTTCAGTTACGCGGTCGTGAATGTCCGTCAGGAGTGTTTCGTATTTCTGCAAGTCAATTATGTGGATTAGTCTAAAGGTACCGTCCTGTATTTTGGCAATTCCGTTATTTATAGTCACTAAGTACGAGTTTGTGTGGTCAAGAATTTCGACATCTCCTTTTGTCGGTAGGAGGAAGCAAAGTCTGCAATAGAATGGGTGAGTTAGCTTTTTATATTACTTTTATGTACTGTTCTGCCAGCTTTTGTCAAAATTGTTCTATTATTATTTTCTCTGACTGTTTCATTTCTGTATCTTGGTGATACATGTGATCCTAACCGTTTGTCTATTTTTACAAATATAATATCTCCTGGCGAATATGTTTTAAGGGGTGAGCGTTTCTTATTATGTAGTGCTATATCCTTATTTTGTTTTTCCCTGAGTCTGTCACCGTTTTCTTGTCGTGCTTGAGCGAATTGTATTGGGTCTGTACTAACGTTTCGTCCAAAAAATATTTATATTGGCTTTCTACCTGTTGTTGAATGTATAGTGTAATTGTACTCGTAGACTGCTGTGTCTATGAGTTCGGGGAAGGATGCGAAAGATCGTTCGGCTTTAAGGCATCTTATTATTTCCGTTAGCGTGGAGTGGAATCGTTCAATCTGCCCATTTACTGAACTCTTGTATGGGGGGGTTTTATATATTCGTATGCCGAGGGTGTCCTCCAACATGAAAGTAATTAAGACTTGTTTCATTGTCGATAACAATGAATTCTGGGACGCCAAATTGGAATAAAAGTTCGCGCAAAGGTTCTTTTACGTGTTCTATTGCTCTAGATTTTATTATCTTAGTTTGTACGTATTTTGAGAATTTGTCGATTGCCGTTAGAACCAACTGTTTTTCTGTGAGGTATATGTCAATGTGGAGAATGTGACCGGGGTACAGTGGTAATGGGGTCTTTCCCAATTCAGGGTTGTTGGGATTGCGGTCATATTTGTTTTCTCTGCAAACCGAACAATTTTTTACTATATTTTTTATCTTTCCGGACATGGCTGGGAAAAAGTAGTTAAAGTTATCTTAAACTGGTATGTTGAGGTAGGTCCTGTGTTTAAAAATATTTGGTTTCTGAATGCATTGATAGGAGTTTCCACACTGGTTATCAACTCATGTGAAGAACTATCGCTGCTATGACACGTGGCTGTTGTTTTCTGTTTTAGGGGGCCTAGAGAGTGCATCAGCGACCACATTACTTCTTCCTGGCTTGTACTGCAGTGCGTAATTGTACTCTTCCAGGATACATTTCCACCTTTTCATTTTCCCATTGAAGTTTTTGTTACTTAAAGCGAAAGTCAACGGTTGGTGGTCAGTGTATATTATTACTTTCGGTGAACCATACAAATAGCTTCTGAAACTGTTTAGTGCCCATACTATTGCTAGCATTTCCCTCTCATTTGCTGCGTTATTTTCCTCTGTTGAATTCAATGAACGAGATATGTACGCTATGGGTTTGCCTGCCTGTTCGAGCACTGCTCCAAGTGCGTAATTGGAAGCATCGGTGGTGAGATGAAAATCCTGTGTAAAGTCCGGGTATGCTAGAATCACTTCATTTGAAATCAGCGACAATTTTATTTTGTTGACGGCTTCCAACGTCAAGGGTTATTTGTTGTTTGCTGGACGCATTTTTCGAGACACGCCCATCCTCCCCTCTTAGGAGCGAAGTCAGGGGTTTTGCCAGCTTGGCATAATCCCTGATAAAGCGTCGGTAATAGCCGGAGAGTCCAAGGAAAGACCTCAAATCCCTCAAATTTTTTGGACAGGGAAAGTCCTGAATTGCTTCCACCTTAGCAGGATTCGTCCTTATTCCCTTGGGTGAAATGATGAAGCCTAGGAATTCGACTTCTTCTCGGAAGAACTCGCATTTATCGAGTTGCACTTTCATATTAGCTTTTTCCAATGTGCGAAATATTTTATCTAAATTTTGAGAGTGGCTTTCTTCATTTTCGCCGAAAATTATTATATCGTCTATATAGACGTAACAAATTTTTCCAATATAATGCCTTAGAATGTCGTCTAAGGTCCTCTGAAAAATGGAGGGTGCGTTTTTCAGCCCGAATGGGAGTCGTGCAAACTCATATTTCCCGTTATTGACGGAAAAGGCTGTTTTCTCAATGTCTGACTCTTTCAAAGGGATTTGGTGAAATCCACTTTTTAAGTCCAGGACAGAAAAGTATTTATTGTTTCCTAGTTGGGCAATAATTTCATTAATCTCAGGTATTGGGTATCTGTCGGCCACAGTAACATTATTCAGCTTCCTGTAATCGATTACCAGTCTGTACTTCTTAACTCCTGAGGCGTCCATTTTTTTTGGCACCACCCAAACGGGTGAATTGTACGGAGAGCATGATGGTCTTATTATGCCATCCCTAAGTAGAGACTGTATTTCGTCAGTGACAAACTCCCTCATTCCAACAGGGTATGGGTAATACCTTGTATATACGGGAGTGTCAGAGAATGTCCTAATTTCGCCTACCACCGTCGAGGTGTAGGTCAGTTTCTTGTTTGGGTCAGCAAATAATTGACTATAATTCTTTGTGAGTTGCTGCATTTTTGATTTCTGCGTCGGGGTCATATGTTCTGTTCTAATATCGATTTTATTAACGGAGGGGGAAGGAATTTCTTTGATTCGGATTTTTTTTCCGTTGCCGAACTGCATCGTATCATTGCGGACGTTGATAGTTGCGTCAAGGTCCTTCAAAATATCGTTACCGATAATTCCGTTGAAAGTCTTGAGGTCCGGTAGAATAAAGAATTTCAAGTTTGTGTCGCAGGTGTTGATGAAAATCATAAGATTGTGCTAGACATATTGTGTAAGCAGTCTCGTGGTCTTAATGTAGTTCATTTTAATGCCCGGAGTCTTAGTGGAGATAAACTAGACTACGTTAGAAACATACTCGAAGGATCATTGGTAGACGTAGTTTGTGTATCAGAAACTTGGTTTAACCCCACTGTTCCAGATTTTGTTTACGGTATCCCAAACTACAGCCTTATTCGTCACGATAGATGTAACCAACGAGGGGGAGGTGTGGCAATATATTGCAGGTCGTCGCTAAAAATACGCCTTCTGGCTAAGTCCACTACCACGGATACTGAGTTTATCATATCTGAAATTTCAGATGGAGCTAAAAGCATGTTAGTATCGTGTGTATATAATCCGCGTAAGTGCTGTTCGTTGGATTCCTTTTTTGTAGAACTATCGATGTTTATTATTGATTATGAGTTTTATGTAATTTGTGGTGATTTCAATGTGAACCTCCTCGTAAATGACTCTTTTTCCTACAAACTACATGAACATGTTACTGCAATGGGCCTTTCTATAGTTAACAAAGATTTGCCAACGAGATTTGCACAAAATGTGAATCCCAGCCTTTTAGATTATTTTATCACTTCTAGCGTTGATCATATACTGAAATTTGACCAGTTATCCTTTGTTTCTGATCATGACCTAATATTCTGTACAGTTGATGTTGTGTTTAATCGCCCTCCTGTTAAAAGTAATTTTATGTATCGGGATTTTAGGTCCATAAATTTTAATGTGCTATATCAGAGTCTTTCAAATGTAGATTGGAATGACTGTTGGTTCTGCGATTCAGTGGATGAAAAACTTCGTCTATTTAATGAAAAGTTGTCTATTTTATTTGAAAATCATGTTCCTCTCCGTATGGCTACTGACAACCCTTCTTGTCCATGGTTCAATAGACAAGTGCATTTGGCTATAAAACTGCGCAATAAGGCATATAAACAATGGAAGAGAAAAATGACAGATCAAACCTGGTCTGAGTACAAAACTGCTAGGAACAAAGCCACGTTACTTATAAGGCAAGCGAAGAGCAAATATTGTAGAACTAAGTTAAATCCATTGCTTCCTTCTAAGGACCTGTGGCGAAACTTAAAAAATCTGAAAGTCCATGGTAGTCTAAAGCCTGAATGTGACATAGATCCCAATGTGCTAAATGATTTATTTGCTGTCTCAGGTAGTAGTGAAACTTTTGTTCATACTTTGAGTTCACGTCGGGATCATACTGCTTTCGAAAATAAATTTCAATTTGTAGGAGTTAGTGAAGGTGATGTGATGAAGGCTGTCTTGGATATCAGATCTAATGCTGTTGGTGATGATGGTATTTCCTTAAAATGCTTCCCACTGAGTGGAAAAAGGCGATCATACTGCCTGTAGCCAAGAAAAGTACGCCTTTAACCCCTGGTGATTATAGGCCTATAAGTATACTTCCAGCACTGGGAAAAGTATGTGAATCTCTGATGGCATCTGAAATCTCTGCTTATATTAAATCCAATAATTTATTATCCCCGCTGCAGTCAGGTTTCAGACCGCAACATAGCTGTTCCACCGCAATGATGAAAATACTTGACGATATTAGAATAAACTTTGATGATGGATCACTGACACTCCTATGTCTATTAGACTTCTCCAAAGCATTCGACATGGTTAGTCATAATATTTTACATCTAAAACTTAAACACTATTTTGGCTTTTCAGAAAATGCATTAAAACTTATGATGAGTTATCTTAGTGAAAGAGTGCAAAAGGTGAAGGGAAGGAGTACATTTTCTAGATCTAAGGTTGTGGCGGCTGGTGTTCCCCAAGGGTCTGTACTGAGACCTCTTTTATTCAGTTTATTCGTCAATGATGTTTTCTCAGTGTGTAAATATGTTAATGCACATGCGTATGCTGATGACATTCAGGTGTACTTGTCTAGTCGTATTGGCCTGGTTGAGGATTTATGTTTCAAATTAAATAGTGATTTGTCTGCTATTTCACAATGGGGAAGTGATAACTGTTTGTGTCTTAATGCGTCTAAGTCAGTTGTATTGCCAATATGCTATAGCGTAGTCCATGTAGATAATATTCCAAACTTGCTTATTGGTACTGATGTTTTGCGGATTACCAACAAAATTAAAAACTTGGGCTTTGTCATTAACTCGAGGTTGACCTGCTCAGATCACGTCAATAATATTGTCAGTAGTGTGTACTGTATTCTACGCAGATTGAGAATGTCTGTTTCTTTTACACCAATAGAAACTAGACGCAAGTTAGCTAAACAGCTCATCATGCCCCATATAACGTACGCCGAACTTGTTTATAGTAAGCTGGACTCAATCTCCGCTCACAAAATTAATGTTTTATTTAATAATGTTACCCGGTATGTGTATGGTATAAAAAAGTTCGAACACGTATCCCTATGGAGGAATGAGATTCTTGGTTGCAGTGTAAATGATTACCTTGCTGCTAGAAACTGCATATATATATACAAATTATTAGAATGGAAAACTCCAAGTTATCTATATGAGAAGTTAAATCTGACGAGATCTGCGAGGCTGCACAATCTAAATATACCCAGATTTACCTACCTGTCATCATCACGGCTTTTTTTCATCACCGCCGTGAGGCTCTGGAATAGTATCCCTGAATCCGTTAAATCTTTCCTAAATAGGAGTAACTACAAGGCAAATATACTTAACTACTTCAAGTCGTCGTAATGAGTATGATAGTAACTAACTACTTTCTATCTGTATCTACTATTTTATCTTCATTTCATTTTCATTACTTTATGTTCTATCTTCTCTGCATACTTCCTATTCGAAGACACTCATGTACATCTAATTTTTCTTATTTATTTATTTTATCTTTTCTTATTACAATTGTTATTCATAAGTGCTATTAAATTTTATAATGTTAATAATATAATGTCATTTAACTTAAGTTGATGTACTTTTAAAAGACTGTTGTCTTACATGTACAACCACTATCGCATTAAATAAATTTGAGGGTTCTCCTCACCGAACAAATTTATTACCGTGTGATGGGTAATCTTGATTTGGCCTGCTATGGAATTTGCAACAAATGGTTTTTCGTTGGGTATGGGGTTTGCTACAAATTTCGGTTGTATGTAATTTTTACTCGAGCCTATATCCACCAGTATCCTTAAAATTTCTCCGTTCCTCGTTTTAAACTCCAAGTATGGCAACGAGGAACTCTTCATCCTAAAAAATTTACGTCGATATAGTCTACCTGGTTTTCTTCTGTATACTCTTGCGATGGCTCTTCGTCCACTGCTTCAGCCACGTATGCCTCATATTCCTGTTCTGTTGGAGTCCAATTTTGTTGGTATCGTTGGTCCTCCTGATATTGACTTTGCTGGGCATAGGGGTATTGTTGGTTTGCTAGTTCTCCCTGTATAATATGGAAATTCCTTTACTGCTTAAGTGGTGTCTGGTGGGAGAAGCTTGCCGTCCTTTTTTCGGCCG
Source organism: Sphenella marginata (assembly GCA_951509765.1). Taxonomy (NCBI): domain Eukaryota; kingdom Metazoa; phylum Arthropoda; class Insecta; order Diptera; family Tephritidae; genus Sphenella; species Sphenella marginata. The sequence goes on from OX608078.1 coordinate 46,242,409, forward strand.
GTTTGCTGGTGCTTTGCCTATTCATATAGTTAACAGCTCTAGACTGAGCAGACCGATCGATGTCCATTGGCTCTGGACGAGGTTGAGGCTTCCGATCTAATGGTCTTAGTGGCTGAGATTGGCGATAGTTTGGATAAAGCAGTTGGGTATTTTGGTTTATTTGCGGGAATCGCTGGTGCGATTGCTGGTTAAATTGGGGTAATTGTAAGTTATTTTGCGGAAATTGCGGATAACGGACCTGCATGTTTGGTCCTGGGATATACGCGAGTTGTGGGTAAAATGGTTGCTGCCTAAATTGTTGTGTTCTGGGTGGTAAGGGAGGTGCAACCGGTTTTCTGGCTGGGCTCTGAGAGAACCCGTAGCCGCTTCGTGCCACTTGATTTTCTAATTTCAAGCAAAGGTGCAATGCTTGCGGAAGGTCTTCGGGTTCCTTCATACCCAAGAGACGAGGTAAATCACCCTTTAAACCCCTTATGAAGGTGTCCAAGGCTTTATGTCTGTATGTCTGTGTTAGCAGCGAAAGAGTTTCCTGGCTCATCTCCAGGCTACTTAATTTATTTAAAATTAAGGAGAGATGAGTATAAACATTTTGGTAAAACTCTGGCATTGTCGAGTTACCCTGGATAAGAGATGTCATTATTTCAGAACTTTCCGCAAAAATACGAAAGAACAAGTTTGCCTTAGCGTTGTTGGACTTGAAGGACATTTCCCAATATACGAAAGTCTGTCTATAAATTACAGAAAGCTTCTTTAAGAGGCTACTAAATTGAGGCGTGCCAGTAAGCTTACAGCTGAATTCACCATCCGGTGCACTGTATTTGTCAAGGAAATGAACCTGCTGGGAAGAGAATTGAAAACCTGTCTGAATTTGAGAGCTTCTGCGATGATTTCAACATTAACCTCCTTGCTTGTAGCTCTTCCAAATTTACAGATGATTTCTCCGGGCTTGGTCTTTCTATCGTTAATATGACTGCGCCTAGTCAAGACGAGTATAACTCCAACCCCAGCCAACTTACTTCTTCATTGTTTCCGATCCGACTCTTGTTTCAAGGTTTGACGACTTATCTTTTATATCTGACCATGATCTAATTTTTTGTTCTATTGACATTAATCTTGGCCACTCTAGAATAGCATCTTTTTGTTTAGCGATATTAAGGGGTTAGATTATGACTCCCTGTTTTCACACAAGGCGTCTATTAACTGGATTTCCTGTTAGCGTTTGTTTCTGTCAATGAAAAGCTTAGTTACTTCAAGGAAAATTTACTGGACGCTCTTAACTTGTATGTTCCAGTCCATAAACGTAAAAATATATCAACAGGATGGAAAAGCGTAAGTTCTATTGCTAAAAGATAGACCCTAAACTTCCGTCTTCTATAATATGGCGTAACATTAAAAATCTTCGTGTACATGCTTCTGACGCCGCTGACTGTAATATTAACGTTGATGTCTTAAATAGTAATTTCTTAGCATGACCTTCGTCTATTTCACCTCCGCCCCAATTTATTCACCGAGTCGATGCCATATTTCCTGGTCCTAATTTGACTTTGTTCCTGCCTCTGAGTGAGATTTACTTAGATGTGTTTTGAGTCCAATGTAACTGGAGAAGATGATCGTCCAATAAAATTTATTAAAATCGTTTCATCATATGCTATTGTCACCATCACGCATGTCATTCACCACAGTATTACTACCTCTTTCTTTCCGAAATTGTGGAAAACTGTTTGTTGCCAAAAAAAATCGTCTGCTAGTGCTCTTCGTGATTTCCGTCATTTTGGATAGGATTGATCATTTGTCGGAACCAGCAAGATCGGACCGATATAAGGTGTAGCCCCCATACAATCGATTGTTCCGATAATCAGGGTTTGGCCTATAAATTTCGCAATTAACAAGCTAGGAACGTACAATTTTGCAGGTTTGGTACATATTATATATTTAACGTATATAGTAAAAATCAGCCAGATTGGAACAACAAAACGTATAGCTCCCTGTTTACGCGACTTAGGTAGCCACACGTCCCAATTCCAAAACTATAATAAAACCCCTTACCCTGAATTGTACATATATAATACCCGTCATTGAATTACGTCATTATATCATTTTTATAGATTATACTATATCTCCTTTGAGTGAATTATACTATGTATATCTCATTCTGAATTATATTATACTAGCAGGGTACCCGGCGTTGCTCGGGATGTAAGTAGTTAGGGGGCCTTTCAAAATCAATAATATACTTTAAGATTTCATATTTATATAATACTAGCAGGGCACCCGGCGTTGCTCGGGATGTAAGTAGTTAGGGGGACTTTCAAAATCAATAATATACTTTAAGATTTCATATTTATATAATACTAGCAGGGCACCCGGCGTTGCTCGGGATGTAAGTAGTTAGGGGGACTTTCAAAATCAATAATATACTTTAAGATTTCATATTTATATAATATTATTGCCTACTGAAGAATTTACCAAATTCGAATATTTTGAAAATTTTGAAAAAAAACCGGTTTTCAAAAATTTTCTTTTGCGGTATTCGTTGGTAACGTTAGGGGGCCTTTCAAGAATTCAATTTTGACAAATTGTGCCAGGATGAATGCAAATTCAAATGTTGATTTGATACAATATTGTAGGGTAATATTAAGGTTTTTCTGCAATCGCATTTTGACCAATAACTCAGTTGTCGATAAATTTATCGAAATATATCGGAGTCCAAATGAAACCTGGGGTCATCCTTACCTATGTACATATATGCGAAATATCATAAGTATAGGTCAAGTATACTCAGAATTGTATGGGGGAAAAAAATATCAAAAAGTAATGGTCCCTAGAAGCGTCCGAACCCCCAAAATTAATAAAAAAAAAATAGCCTATAACTTCTTCCAAACCTGTATGCGTTCCTAACTTCATCAAAATCCGTCTTGCCATTCTCACGTGATTGAGTAACAGAAGAAAACGTCTGGACATCCAAACATCGCTATATTCACATTTATAATATTAGTATGATTATTGCTACTGAAGAATTTACCAAATTTTGAAAAAGAATATTGAAAACTGGTTTTCAAAAATGTTCTTTTGAGGTATTCGTTGGTAACGTTAGGGTTCCTTTCAAGAATTCAATTTTGACAAATTGTGCCAGGATGAATTAAACTTCAAATGTTGATTTGATACAATATTGTAGGGTAATATTAAGGTTTTTCTGCAATCGCATTTTTACCGATAACTCAGTTATAGATAAATTTATCGAAATATGTCGAAGTACAAATGAAACCTGGGGCCTTCCCCTTTCGTTTGATACCCATATTGTAGGGCAAGTTTAAGGTTTTTGGGCAATCACATTTTCACCGATAACTCAGTTATCGATCAATTTATCGAAACCTATCGAAGTCCAAATGAAACCTGCTGTCTTCTCCTTTCGTTTTATACCCATATTATAGAGTAATGTTAAGTTTTTTGGGCAATCACCGATAACTCAGTTATCCATCAATTTATCGAAATATATTGAAGTACAAATGAAACCTGGGGCCTTTCCCTTTCGTTTGATGCCCATATTGTAGGGCAACTTTAAGATGTTTGTGCAATAACATTTTCACCGATAACTTAGTTATCGATAAATTTATCGAAATATATCGAAGTCCAAATGAAACCTGGAGCTATCTTCTTTCGTTTGATACCCATATTGTAGGGTAATATAGAAGTTTTCGCGCAATCGCATTTTGACCGATAACTTAGTTATCGATCAATTTATCGAAATATATCAAAGCTAAATTAAAACCTGGGGCCTTCCCCTTTCGTTTGATACCCATATTGTAGGTCAAGTTTAAGGTTTTTGGGCAATCACATTTTCACCGATAACTCAGTTATCGATCAATTTATCGAAATCTATCGTAGTCCAAATGAAACCTGCTGCCTTCTCCTTTCGTTTTATACCCATATTATAGGGTAATGTTAAGTTTTTTGGGCAATCACCGATAACTCAGTTATCGATAAACTTATCGAAATATATCGAAGTCCAAAGAAACCTGGAGCTATCTCCTTTCGTTTGATACCCATATTGTAGGGTAATATAGAGGTTTTCGGGCAATCGAATTTTGACCGATAACTTAGTTATCGATCAATTTATCGAAATATATCGAAGCTAAATTGAAACCTGGGGCCTTCCCCTTTCGTTTGATACCCATCCCTACCAACCATGGCTATCCACTTTTTATGAATTTCTTATCGATTTCCAAAACCATCTCTATTTTTTGCTTCTCCTTACCAATACCAACGCATAGTTTTGGGATATATTTCCCAAACAAAAATCGTTCTCTTTTTTCGCTATTGCAATTCCCATGAGAGTGAATGAAATAGCAACATTTTCATAATTGCAAACAAAAGGAATTTAAACAGCTGATTTCATAAATTAAATTTTCTGTCAAAATCAATTTCAATTTTTTTTTGGTGTTTGGTTAAAAATATATATTTCATTGAAAATCAAGGTAAGTACAATAATTTTAAGCTTTTTTAATACAAAATATTAATATTTACAATGCATTGTATGTTTTCACAGGCGTATCTTCGTTATGGACTGCTGTTCCGCGGATAATTGAATGATTTTGGGGTTCTTTCCGGTCGGCCCACAAGAACGCAAATTTAGCCGTCGAATTTTGAGGTGCGTAAAATGAATTTAGTGTAGTGTACCTGACCAAGATCAGGACATGGTTATGATGTCACCATATTATACAAATGTACATGCGCTTGTGCATTTGTTTGTTATGTTTGTGGCAAAAGTGAATTAAGTGTAGTTTACCTGACCAAGATCAGGGGCATGTCATGTTATTTGAATGATTATTTAATATTTATTCATTTCTTACAGGTATCCAATCTTAAGGAAACGCGAAGCCTGCGAATATATATATCTATGTATCTTTTAATAATGTATTCTCAATTTTATCAATTTTGTAAACACATATGTGTAATAGAACAAAATCCATGGATTTTTTTCAAGTTGTAACAAAGTTACATTTTTCTTAAAGATTTAATTTGTAATTGTATAGTTGTTTAGCATCAAAAGAAAGGTTATTAAATTACCTCTCATTTAATGCTATTTTTGTTGAAATCGCTTAATAATTTATTGTAAATTTTATCAATTTTGTAAACACATATGTGTAATAGAACAAAATCCATGGATTTTTTTCAAGTTGTAACAAAGTTACATTTTTCTTAAAGATTTAATTTGTAATTGTATAGTTGTTTAGCATCAAAAGAAAGGTTATTAAATTACCTTTCTTTTGGTGCTAATTTCGTTTAAATCGCTTAATAATTTTTGCAACTAATAAAACAGCATGTATTTAATTATATGTATGTCTATAACTTTAAGTAAATTTTGTATTATATTTCCTAAAATTAAAGTATATATTTTCATTAAAACGTATTTTATAAAAAATAAATCGTTTTGAAATTATTTGGATTTTTTGGGCCGTTTCCATATTTTTGGGGTATTTTTTTGGGCATTTTCCCTTAATTTTTGGGTATTTTTTAGGCATACCAGATTTCCGATCTGGCAACTCTATGAAAATGCAACCCTTTGTTTTGGGAAATTTTTATATTTAGAACGGCGCAGCTATGTTTTTTCTTATGGAATTTCCAAATGAGTGCGATGGTGATGCAAGGTCACACGTACACGAAATTTACATGGGGAATGTGGATAATATCTGCACGCGGCCCATAGAAAACTATCCACTTTTTTATCCTCATTTGTGGATAGCGCGACCTATGTTTTATCCATTTTTTTATCTGCGTATGGTTGGTAGGGATATTGTACGATCTTTATATACCTATATTCAAAATATCATAAGTATAGGTTCAATATACTTAGAGTTATATGGAATAAAGAAAATTTCGAAAAGAAACGGTCCCTAGCAGGGTCGGAACCCCCAAAATTAAAAAAAAAAATAGCCTATAGCTCCTTCCAGACTATAACCTGTAGGCGTGCCAAATTTCAACAAAATCCGTCTAGCCATTCTCACGTTTTTAGGGAACAAAAGCAAACGTCTGGGCATCCAAACATCCAAACATTCAAACATCCAAACATACAAACATCCAAACATCGCTACATTCACATTTATAATATTAGTAGGATATATTCACTCAAAAATGTAATGGAAATTGAATATCTGAATTTTTAAACGTTTTTCTTGGAAATGACACCAAATTTTTTTACATTTTTATTTAATTTTGACACTAAATTCTTTTTGACTAATTGTGTCAGGATGAATGGAAATTCAAAAGTTGATTTGATACCATATTGTAGGTAAATTTTAGGGTTTTAGGGCAATCACATTCTCACCGATAACTAAATTAACGATAAATTTATCGAAATATATCGAAGTAAAAATGAAACCCGGGACCATCCCCATTCGTTTGATACCCATATTGTAGGGTGATATTAAGGTTTTCGGGCAATCGCATTTTGACCGATAACTCAGTTATCGAATAATTTATCGAAATATATCTAACTCCAAATGCAACCTGGGGCCATTCCCTTTCGTTTGATACCCATATTATAGGGTAATGTTAAGTTTTTTGGGCAATACAATTTTCACCGATAACTCAGCTATCGATAAATTTATCGAAATATATCGAAGTCCAAATGTAACCTGGAGCTACCCCTTTCGTTTGATACCCATATTGTAGGGCAATTTTAAGGTTTTTGGGCAATCGAATTGTGACCGATAACTTAGTTATCGATCAATTTATCGAAATATATCGAAGCCAAAATGAAACCTGGGGTCCTCCCCTTTTGTTTGATACCCATATTATAGGGTAATGTTAAGTTTTTTGGGCAATCACCGATAACTCAGTTATCGATCAATTTATCGAAATATATCGAAGTCCAAATGTAACCTGGAACTATCCCCTTTCGTTTGATACCCATATTGTAGGGCAATTTTAAGGTTTTTGTGCAATAACATTTTCACCGATAACTCAGTTATCGATAAATTTATCGAAGCCCAAATGAAACCTGGGGCCATCCCCCTTCGTTCGATACCCATATTGTAGGGTAATATTAAGGTTTTTGGGCAATGGAATTGTGACCGATAACTTAGTTATCGATCAATTTATCGAAATATATCGAAGCCAAAATGAAACCTGGGGTCCTCCCCTTTTGTTTGATACCCATATTATAGGGTAATGTTAAGTTTTTTGGGCAATCACCGATAACTCAGTTATCGATCAATTTATCGAAATATATCGAAGTCCAAATGTAACCTGGAACTATCCCCTTTCGTTTGATACCCATATTGCAGGGCAATTTTAAGGATTTTGTGCAATAACATTTTCACCGATAACTCAGCTATCGATAAATTTATCGAAATATATCGAAGTCCAAATGAAACCTGGGGCCATCCCCTTTCGTTTGATACCCATATTGTAGGGTAATATTAAGGGTTTGGGCAATCGAATTTTGACCGATAATTTAGTTCTCGATCAATTTATCGAAATATATCGAAGCCAAAATGCCCTCCCCTTTCGTTTGATACCCATATTATAGGCACGGTGTGCCTGAAGCAAGTTTAATTGAAGGGTCAAAGCACAACCGATTTTCTCATGGATTCTTATTTTAGGAACCCAATTAAGTCATAATCCAAAATTTAAGCTTTTTCTACCGAGCCGTTTTTGAGTGGTGGTCCTTAGGGTTGCCATCTATATAATTTTTTTTAAATATTAAGCAATATATGGCAATATATGTATCAAATGAAAGGTATTTTAGGCCGTATACCAACCAAAATATTGTCGAATAGGATTGTCACCTAGGGTTGCCACCGGAACGCATTTTTTTTATTCCTTCAGATATCGGCCACTATCTCGGGAAAGGCTAAACCGATTTCGATGAAATTTGGTAGATGGATAGTACGCTTCCTTCTCAGATTTTCTACTTGGATGTTGCCACTAAAGGGAACTTAGAGGGTTGCCACCTTTCCGAATTTTTTTCAAATATTAAGTAATATACGGCATTGTGGGTATCAAATGAAAGGTATTTTAGGGCGTATACCAACCACAATACTTTCGCGTAGTATTGCCACCTGAACGCATTTTATTTATTCCTTCAGATATCGACCAGTATCCCGGGAACGGCTAAACCGATTTCGATGAAATTTGGTAGATGGATAGTATGCTTCCTTCTTAGATTTTCTACTTGGATGTTGCCACAATGGAAGCTTAGAGGGTTGCCACCTTTTCGATTTTTTTTTTAAATATATGGCAATATGGGTATCAAATGAAATCTATTTTAGGGCGTATACCGACCAGAATATGTAATACACAACAGGTGTCGCCAATGTATGTTAAGTGACTTTTTGTGGTCAGTGTTCGATATTTTGGAAATCTATTTTGGAAATTTATGCTCTTGGTAAGTAAGATTATGCGGCAAATTCGAAAAATACAGAGCAAGTCTCGGTCACCCAGGTACTGACAATTATGTGACACAAACACAAAATCCATGGATCTTATATCAAAAAAGTTAGTACTAATTTTTTGTAATTTTCAAAATTTAAATCGAATTTTCTCAAAAACGGCTCGGTAGAAAAAGCTTAAATTTTGGATTCTGACTTAATTTGGTCCATAAAATAAGAATCCACGAGAAAATCGGTTGTGCTTTGACCCTTCAATTAAACTTGCTTCAGGCACACCGTGTAGGGTAATGTTAAGTTTTTTGGGCAATCACCGATAACTCAGTTATCGATCAATTTATCGAAATATATCGAAGTCCAAATGAAACCTGGGGCCATCCCCTTTCGTTTGATACCCATATTGTAGGGTAATATTAAGGTTTTTGGGCAATCGAATTTTGACCGATAACTTAGTTATCGATCAATTTATCGAAATATATCGAAGCCAAAATGAAACCTGGGGCCCTCCCCTTTCGTTTGATACCCATATTGTAGGGTAATATTAAGGTTTTTGGGCAATCGAATTTTGACCGATAACTTAGTTATCGATCAATTCATCGAAATATATCGAAGCCAAAATGAAACCTGGGTCCCTCCCCTCTCGTTTGATACCCATATTGTACGATAATTCTATACCTATATGCGAAATATCATAAGTATAGGTTCAATATACTTAGAGTTACCCATTACCCATGATACCCATATTGTAGGGCAATTTTAAGGTTTTTGTGCAATAACATTTTCACCGATAACTCAGTTATCGATCAATTTATCGAAATATATCGAAGCCCAAATGAAACCTGGGGCCATCCCCTTTCGTTTGATACCCATATTGTAGGGTAATATTAAGGTTTTTGGGCAATCGAATTTTGACCGATAACTTAGTTATCGATCAATTTATCGAAATATATCGAAGCCAAAATGAAACCTGGGGCCCTCCCCTCTCGTTTGATACCCATATTGTACAATAATTCTATACCTATATGCGAAATATCATAAGTATAGGTTCAATATACTTAGAGTTATATGGAATAAAAAAAATTTCGAAAAGAAACGGTACCTAGCAGGGTCGGAGCCCCCAAAATTAAAAAAAAAAAATAGCCTATAGCTCCTTCCAGACTATAACATGTAGGCGTGCCAAATTTCAACAAAATCCGTCTAGTCATTCTCACGTTTTTAGGGAACAAAAGCAAACGTCTGGACATCCAAACATCCAAACATCCAAACATCCAAACATCGCTACATTCATATTTATAATATTAGTAGGATTTATCGAAATATGTCAAAGTACAAATGAAACCTGGGGCCTTCCCCTTTCGTTTGATACCCATATTGTAGGGCAAGTTTAAGGTTTTTTGGCAATCACATTTTCACCGATAACTCAGTTATCGATCAATTTACAGAAACCTATCGAAGTCCAAATGAAACCTGCGGCCTTCTCCTTTCGTTTTATACCCATATTATAGAGTAATGTTAATTTTTTTGGGCAATCACCGATAACTCAGTTATCGATAAATTTATCGAAATAGATCGAAGTCCAAATGAAACCTGGAGCTACCCCCTTTCGTTTGATACCCATATTGTAATGTAATATAGAGGTTTTCAGGCAGTCGCATTTTGACCGATAACTTAGTTATCGATCAATTTATCGAAATATATTGAAGTACAAATGAAACCTGGGGCCTTCCCCTTTCGTTTGATGCCCATATTGTAGGGCAACTTTAAGATTTTTGTGCAATAACATTTTCACCGATAACTTAGTTATCGATAAATTTATCGAAATATATCGAAGTCCAAATGAAACCTGGAGCTATCTTCTTTCGTTTGAACCCATAATGTAGGGTAAGATAGAGGTTTTCGGGCAATCACATTTTCACCGATAACTCAGTTATCGATCAATTTACCGAAACCTATCGAAGTCCAAATGAAACCTGCTGTCTTCTCCTTTCGTTTTATACCCATATTATAGAGTAATGTTAAGTTTTTTGGGCAATCACCGATAACTCAGTTATCGATAAATTTATCGAAATAGATCGAAGTCCAAATGAAACCTGGAGCTATCCCCTTTCGTTTGATACCCATATTGTAATGTAATATAGAGGTTTTCGGGCAGTCGCATTTTGACCGATAACTCAGTTATCGATCAATTTATCGAAATATATCCAAGTACAGAGGAAACCTGGGGCCTTCCCCTTTCGTTTGATACCCATAATGTAGGGTAAGATAGAGGTTTTCGGGCAATCACATTTTCACCGATAACTCAGTTATCGATCAATTTACCGAAACCTATCGTAGTCCGAATGAAACCTGCTGCCTTCTCCTTTCGTTTTATACCCATATTATAGAGTAATGTTAAGTTTTTTGGGCAATCACCGATAACTCAGTTATCGATAAACTTATCGAAATATATCGAAGTCCAAAGAAACCTGGAGCTATCTCCTTTCGTTTGATACCCATATTGTAGGGTAATATAGAAGTTTTCGCGCAATCGCATTTTGACCGATAACTTAGTAATCGATCAATTTATCGAAATATATCAAAGCTAAATTGAAACCTGGGGCCTTCCCCTTTCGTTTGATACCCATATTGTACGATCTTTATATACCTATATGCGAAATATCATAAGTATAGGTTCAATATACTTAGAGTTATATGGAATAAAAAAAATTTCGAAAAGAAACGGTCCCTAGCAGGGTCGGAACCCCCAAAATTATAAAAAAAAATAGCCTATAGCTCCTTCCAGACTATAACCTGCCGGCGTGCCAAATTTCAACAAAATCCGTCTAGCCATTCTCACGTTTTTAGGGAACAAAAGCAAACGTCTGGACATCAAACATCCAAACATACAAACATCCAAACATCCAAACATCGCTACATTCACATTTATAATTCATATTTATATAATACTAGCAGGGCACCCGGCGTTGCTCGGGATGTAAGTAGTTAGGGGGACTTTCAAAATCAATAATATACTTTAAGATTTCATATTTATATAATACTAGCAGGGTACCCGGCGTTGCTCGGGATGTAAGTAGTAAGGGGGGCTTTCAAAATCAATAATATACTTTAAGATTTCATATTTATATAATATATTATTGCCTACTGAAGAATTTACCAAATTCGAATATTTTGAAAATTATGAAAAAAGAGTATTGAAAACCGGTTTTCAAAAATTTTCCTTTGCGGTATTCGTTGGTAACGTTAGGGGGCCTTTCAAGAATTCAATTTTGACAAATTGTGCCAGGATGAATTCAACTTCAAATGTTGATTTGATACAATATTGTAGGTGTATTAAGGTTTTTCGGAAATAGCATTTTTACCGATAACTCAGTTATAGATAAATTTATCGAAATATGTCGAAGTACAAATGAAACCTGGGGCCTTCCCCTTTCGTTTGATACCCATATTGTAGGGCAAGTTTAAGGTTTTTGGGCAATCACATTTTCACCGATAACTCAGTTATCGATCAATTTATCGAAACCTATCGTAGTTCAAATGAAACCTGCTGCCTTCTCCTTTCGTTTTATACCCATATTATAGAGTAATGTTAAGTTTTTTGGGCAATCACCGACAACTCAGTTATCGATCAATTTATCGAAATATATCGAAGCCAAAATGAAACCTGGGACCCTCCTCTTTCGTTTGATACCCATATTATAGGGTAATGTTAAGTTTTTTGGGCAATCACCGATAACTCAGTTATCGATAAATTTATCGAAATATATCGAAGCCCAAATGAAACCTGGGGCCATCCCCTTTCGTTTGATACCCATATTGTAGGGTAATATTAAGGTTTTTGGGCAATCGAATTTTTACCGATAACTTAGTTATCGATCAATTTATCGAAATATGTCGAAGCCAAAATGAAACCTGGGACCCTCCTCTTTCGTTTGATACCCATATTATAGGGTAATGTTAAGTTTTTTGGGCAATCACCGATAACTCAGTTATCGATAAATTTATCGAAATATATCGAAGCCCAAATGAAACCTGGGGCCATCCCCTTTCGTTTGATACCCATATTGTAGGGCAATTTTAAGGTTTTTGTGCAATAACATTTTCACCGATAACTCAGTTATCGATAAACTTATCGAAATATATCGAAGCCCAAATGAAACCTGGGGCCATCTCCTTTCGTTTGATACCCATATTGTAGGGTAATATTAAGGTTTTTGGGCAATCGAATTTTGACCGATAACTTAGTTATCGATCAATTTATCGAAATATATCGAAGCGAAAATGAAACCTGGGGCCCTCCCTTTCGTTTGATACCCATATTATAGGGTAATGTTAAGTTTTTTGGGCAATCACCGATAACTGAGTTATCGATAAATTTATCGAAATATATCGAAGTCCAAATGTAACCTGGAGCTATCCCCTTTCGTTTGATACCCATATTGTAGGGTAATATTAAGGTTTTTGGGCAATAACATTTTCACCGATAACTCAGTTATCGATAAATTTTTCGAAATATATCGAAGCCCAAATGAGACCTGGGGCCATCCCCTTTCGTTTGATACCCATATTGTAGGGTAATATTAAGGTTTTTGGGCAATCGAATTTTTACCGATAACTTAGTTATCGATCAATTTATCGAAATATGTCGAAGCCAAAATGAAACCTGGAACCCTCCTCTTTCGTTTGATACCCATATTATAGGGTAATGTTAAGTTTTTTGGGCAATCACCGATAACTCAGTTATCGATAAATTTATCGAAATATATCGAAGCCCAAATGAAACCTGGGGCCATCCCCTTTCGTTTGATACCCATATTGTAGGGCAATTTTAAGGTTTTTGTGCAATAACATTTTCACCGATAACTCAGTTATCGATAAACTTATCGAAATATATCGAAGCCCAAATGAAACCTGGGCCCATCTCCTTTCGTTTGATACCCATATTGTAGGGTAATATTAAGGTTTTTGGGCAATCGAATTTTGACCGATAACTTAGTTATCGATCAATTTATCGAAATATATCGAAGCGAAAATGAAACCTGGGGCCCTCCCTTTCGTTTGATACCCATATTATAGGGTAATGTTAAGTTTTTTGGGTAATCACCGATAACTCAGTTATCGATAAATTTATCGAAATATATCGAAGTCCAAATGTAACCTGGAGCTATCCCCTTTCGTTTGATACCCATATTGTAGGGCAATTTTAAGGTTTTTGTGCAATAACATTTTCACCGATAACTCAGTTATAGATAAATTTATCGAAATATATCGAAGTCCGAATGTAACCTGAAGCTATCCCCTTTCGTTTGATACCCATATTGTAGGGCAATTTTAAGGTTTTTGTGCAATAACATTTTCACCGATAACTCAGTTATCGATAAATTTATCGAAATATATCGAGGTCCAAATGTAACCTGGAGCTATCCCCTTTCGTTTGATACCCATATTGTAGGGCAATTTTAAGGTTTTTGTGCAATAACATTTTCACCGATAACTCAGTTATCGATAAATTTATCGAAATATATCGAAGCTAAATTGAAACCTGGGGCCTTCCCCTTTCGTTTGATACCCATATTGTACGATCTTTCTATACCTATATGCGAAATATCATAAGTATAGGTTCAATATACTTAGAGTTATATGGAATAAAAAAAATTTCGAAAAGTAACGGTCCCTAGCAGGGTCGGAACCCCCAAAATTAAAAAAAAAATAGCCTATACCTCCTTCCAGACTATAACCTGTAGGCGTGCCAAATTTCAACAAAATCCGTCTAGCCATTCTCACGTTTTTAGGGAACAAAAGCAAACGTCTGGACATCCAAACATCCAAACATCCAAACATCCAAACATCGCTACATTAACATTTATAATATTAGTAGGACTAGCAGGGCACCCGGCGTTGCTCGGCTTGTAAGTAGTTAGGGGGACTTTCAAAATCAATAATATACTTTAAAATTTCATATTTATATAATATTATTGCCTACTGAAGAATTTACCAAATTCGAATATTTTGAAAATTTTGAAAAAAAACCGGTTTTCAAAAATTTTCTTTTGCGGTATTCGTTGGTAACGTTAGGGGGCCTTTCAAGAATTCAATTTTGACAAATTGTGCCAGGATGAATGCAAATTCAAATGTTGATTTGATACAATATTGTAGGGTAATATTAAGGTTTTTCTGCAATCGCATTTTGACCAATAACTCAGTTGTCGATAAATTTATCGAAATATATCGGAGTCCAAATGAAACCTGGGGTCATCCCCATTCGTTTGATACTCATATTGTAGGGTGATATTAAGGTTTTCGGGCAATCGCATTTTGACCGATAACTCAGTTATCGAACAATTTATCGAAATATATCTAACTCCAAATGCAACCTGGGGCCATTCCCTTTCGTTTGATACCCATATTATAGGGTAATGTTAAGTTTTTTGGGCAATAAAATTTTCACCGATAACTCAGCTATCGATAAATTTATCGAAATATATCGAAGTCCAAATGTAACCTGGAGCTACCCCTTTCGTTTGATACCCATATTGTAGGGCAATTTTAAGGTTTTTGTGCAATAAAATTTTCACCGATAACTCAGTTATCGATAAATTTATCGAAGCCCAAATGAAACCTGGGGCCATCCCCCTTCGTTTGATACCCATATTGTAGGGTAATATTAAGGTTTTTATCCAAATGTAACCTGGAACTATCCCCTTTCGTTTGATACCCATATTGTAGGGCAATTTTAAGGTTTTTGTGCAATAACATTTTCACCGATAACTCAGTTATCGATAAATTAATCGAAATATATCGAAGCCCAAATGAAACCTGGGGCCATCCCCTTTCGTTTGATACCCATATTGTAGGGTAATATTAAGGGTTTGGGCAATCGAATTTTGACCGATAACTTAGTTATCGATCAATATATCGAAATATATCGAAGCCAAAATGCCCTCCCCTTTCGTTTGATACCCATATTATAGGGTAATGTTAAGTTTTTTGGGCAATCACCGATAACTCAGTTATCGATCAATTTATCGAAATATATCGAAGTCCAAATGTAACCTGGAACTATCCCCTTTCGTTTGATACCCATATTGTAGGGCAATTTTAAGGTTTTTGTGCAATAACATTTTCACCGATAACTGAGTTATCGATCAATTTATCGAAATATATCGAAGCCCAAATGAAACCTGGGGCCATCCCCTTTCGTTTGATACCCATATTGTAGGGTAATATTAAGGTTTTTGGGCAATCGAATTTTGACCGATAACTTAGTTATCGATCAATTTATCGAAATATATCGAAGCCAAAATGAAACCTGGGGCCCTCCCCTCTCGTTTGATACCCATATTGTACGATAATTCTATACCTATATGCGAAATATCATAAGTATAGGTTCAATATACTTAGAGTTATATGGAATAAAAAAAATTTCGAAAAGAAACGGTCCCTAGCAGGGTCGGAACCCCCAAAATTAAAAATAGCCTATAGCTCCTTCCAGACTATAACCTTTAGGCGTGCTAAATTTCAACAAAATCCGTTCAGCCATTCTCACGTTTTTAGGGAACAAAAGCAAACGTCTGGACATCCAAACATCCAAACATCGCTAGATTCACATTTATAATATTAGTAGGATTATTGCCTACTGAAGAATTTACCAAATTCGAATATTTTGAAAATTTTGAAAAAAAAACCGGTTTTCAAAAATTTTCTTTTCAATTTTGACAAATTGTGCCCGGATGAATGCAAATTCAAATGTTGATTTGATACAATATTGTAGGGTAATATTAAGGTTTTTCTGCAATCGCATTTTGACCAATAACTCAGTTGTCGATAAATTTATCGAAATATATCGGAGTCCAAATGAAACCTGGGGTCATCCTTACCTATGTACATATATGCGAAATATCATAAGTGTGCCAGGATGAATGCAAATTCAAATGTTGATTTGATACAATATTGTAGGGTAATATTAAGGTTTTTCTGCAATCGCATTTTGACCAATAACTCAGTTGTCGATAAATTTATCGAAATATATCGGAGTCCAAATGAAACCTGGGGTCATCCCCATTCGTTTGATACTCATATTGTAGGGTGATATTAAGGTTTTCGGGCAATCGCATTTTGACCGATAACTCAGTTATCGAACAATTTATCGAAATATATCTAACTCCAAATGCAACCTGGGGCCATTCCCTTTCGTTTGATACCCATATTATAGGGTAATGTTAAGTTTTTTGGGCAATAAAATTTTCACCGATAACTCAGCTATCGATAAATTTATCGAAATATATCGAAGTCCAAATGTAACCTGGAGCTACCCCTTTCGTTTGATACCCATATTGTAGGGCAATTTTAAGGTTTTTGTGCAATAAAATTTTCACCGATAACTCAGTTATCGATAAATTTATCGAAGCCCAAATGAAACCTGGGGCCATCCCCCTTCGTTTGATACCCATATTGTAGGGTAATATTAAGGTTTTTATCCAAATGTAACCTGGAACTATCCCCTTTCGTTTGATACCCATATTGTAGGGCAATTTTAAGGTTTTTGTGCAATAACATTTTCACCGATAACTCAGTTATCGATAAATTTATCGAAATATATCGAAGCCCAAATGAAACCTGGGGCCATCCCCTTTCGTTTGATACCCATATTGTAGGGTAATATTAAGGGTTTGGGCAATCGAATTTTGACCGATAACTTAGTTATCGATCAATATATCGAAATATATCGAAGCCAAAATGCCCTCCCCTTTCGTTTGATACCCATATTATAGGGTAATGTTAAGTTTTTTGGGCAATCACCGATAACTCAGTTATCGATCAATTTATCGAAATATATCGAAGTCCAAATGTAACCTGGAACTATCCCCTTTCGTTTGATACCCATATTGTAGGGCAATTTTAAGGTTTTTGTGCAATAACATTTTCACCGATAACTGAGTTATCGATCAATTTATCGAAATATATCGAAGCCCAAATGAAACCTGGGGCCATCCCCTTTCGTTTGATACCCATATTGTAGGGTAATATTAAGGTTTTTGGGCAATCGAATTTTGACCGATAACTTAGTTATCGATCAATTTATCGAAATATATCGAAGCCAAAATGAAACCTGGGGCCCTCCCCTCTCGTTTGATACCCATATTGTACGATAATTCTATACCTATATGCGAAATATCATAAGTATAGGTTCAATATACTTAGAGTTATATGGAATAAAAAAAATTTCGAAAAGAAACGGTCCCTAGCAGGGTCGGAACCCCCAAAATTAAAAATAGCCTATAGCTCCTTCCAGACTATAACCTTTAGGCGTGCTAAATTTCAACAAAATCCGTTCAGCCATTCTCACGTTTTTAGGGAACAAAAGCAAACGTCTGGACATCCAAACATCCAAACATCGCTAGATTCACATTTATAATATTAGTAGGATTATTGCCTACTGAAGAATTTACCAAATTCGAATATTTTGAAAATTTTGAAAAAAAAACCGGTTTTCAAAAATTTTCTTTTCAATTTTGACAAATTGTGCCCGGATGAATGCAAATTCAAATGTTGATTTTATACAATATTGTAGGGTAATATTAAGGTTTTTCTGCAATCGCATTTTGACCAATAACTCAGTTGTCGATAAATTTATCGAAATATATCGGAGTCCAAATGAAACCTGGGGTCATCCTTACCTATGTACATATATGCGAAATATCATAAGTATAGGTCAAGTATACTCAGAATTGTATGGGGGAAAAAATATCAAAAAGTAATGGTCCCTAGAAGCGTCCGAACCCCCAAAATTAATAAAAAAGAAATAGCCTATAACTTCTTCCAAACCTGTATGCGTTCCTAACTTCATCAAAATCCGTCTTGCCATTCTCACGTGATTGAGTAACAGAAGCAAACGTCTGGGCATCCAAACATCGCTACATTCACATTTATAATATTAGTATGATTATTGCTACTGAAGAATTTACCAAATTTTGAAAAAGAATATTGAAAACTGGTTTTCAAAAATGTTCTTTTGAGGTATTCGTTGGTAACGTTAGGGGGCCTTTCAAGAATTCAATTTTGACAAATTGTGCCAGGATGAATTAAACTTCAAATGTTGATTTGATACAATATTGTAGGGTAATATTAAGGTTTTTCTGCAATCGCATTTTTACCGATAACTCAGTTATAGATAAATTTATCGAAATATGTCGAAGTACAAATGAAACCTGGGGCCTTCCCCTTTCGTTTGATACCCATATTGTAGGGCAAGTTTAAGGTTTTTGGGCAATCACATTTTCACCGATAGCTCAGTTATCGATCAATTTACCGAAACCTATCGAAGTCCAAATGAAACCTGCGGCCTTCTCCTTTCGTTTTATACCCATATTATAGAGTAATGTTAAGTTTTTTGGGCAATCACCGATAACTCAGTTATCGATAAATTTATCGAAATATATCGAAGTCCAAATGAAACCTGGAGCTATCTCCTTTCGTTTGATACCCATATTGTAGGCTAAAATAGAGGTTTTCGGGCAATCGCATTTTGACCGATGACTCAGTTATCCATTAATTTATCGAAATATATTGAAGTACAAATGAACCTGGGGCCTTCTCCTTTCGTTTGATGCCCATATTGTAGGGCAACTTTAAGATTTTTGTGCAATAACATTTTCACCGATAACTTAGTTATCGATAAATTTATCGAAATATATCGAAGTCCAAATGAAACCTGGAGCTATCTTCTTTCGTTTGATACCCATATTGTAGGGTAATATAGAAGTTTTCGCGCAATCGCATTTGGACCGATAACTCAGTTATCGATCAATTTATCGAAATATATCGAAGTCCAAATGAAACCTGGAGCTATCTCCTTTCGTTTGATACCCATATTGTAGGGTAAAATAGAGGTTTTCGGGCAATCGCATTTTGACCGATGACTCAGTTATCCATCAATTTATCGAAATATATTGAAGTACAAATGAACCTGGGGCCTTCCCCTTTCGTTTGATGCCCATATTGTAGGGCAACTTTAAGATTTTTGTGCAATAACATTTTCACCGATAACTTAGTTATCGATAAATTTATCGAAATATATCGAAGTCCAAATGAAACCTGGAGCTATCTTCTTTCGTTTGATACCCATATTGTAGGGTAATATAGAAGTTTTCGCGCAATCGCATTTGGACCGATAACTCAGTTATCGATCAATTTATCGAAATATATCCAAGTACAAATGAAACCTGGAGATATCTCCTTTCGTTTGAACCATATTGTAGGGTAAGATAGAGGTTTTCGGGCAATCACATTTTCAACGATAACTCAGTTATCGATCAATTTACCGAAACCTATCGAAGTCCAAATGAAACCTGCAGCTATCCCCTTTCGTTTGATACCCATATTGTAGGGCAACTTTAAGATTTTTGTGCAATAACATTTTCACCGATAACTTAGTTATCGATAAATTTATCGAAATATATCGAAGCCCAAATGAAACCTGGGGCCTTCCCCTTTCGTTTGATACCCATATTGTAGGGTAATATTAAGGGTTTGGACAATCGAATTTAGACCGATAACTTAGTTATCGATCAATATATCGAAATATATCGAAGCCAAAATGCCCTCCCCTTTCGTTTGATACCCATATTATAGAGTAATGTTAAGTTTTTTGGGCAATCACCGATAACTCAGTTATCCATCAATTTATCGAAATATATTGAAGTACAAATGAAACCTGGGGCCTTCCCCTTTCGTTTGATGCCCATATTGTAGGGCAACTTTAAGATTTTTGTGCAATAACATTTTCACCGATAACTTAGTTATCGATAAATATATCGAAGTCCAAATGAAACCTGGAGCTATCTTCTTTCGTTTGATACCCATATTGTAGGGTAATATAGAAGTTTTCGCGCAATCGCATATATCGAAATATATCAAAGCTAAATTGAAACC
Source organism: Sphenella marginata (assembly GCA_951509765.1). Lineage (NCBI taxonomy): Eukaryota > Metazoa > Arthropoda > Insecta > Diptera > Tephritidae > Sphenella > Sphenella marginata. Next base: position 46,262,727 of record OX608078.1, read on the forward strand.
TGGGGCCTTCCCCTTTCGTTTGATACCCATATTGTAGGTCAAGTTTAAGGTTTTTGGGCAATCACATGATCAATTTATCGAAACCTATAGTAGTCCAAATGAAACCTGCTGCCTTCTCCTTTCGTTTTATACCCATATTATAGGGTAATGTTAAGTTTTTTGGGCAATCACCGATAACTCAGTTATCGATAAACTTATCGAAATATATCGAAGTCCAAAGAAACCTGGAGCTATCTCCTTTCGTTTGATACCCATATTGTAGGGTAATATAGAGGTTTTCGGGCAATCGAATTTTGACCGATAACTTAGTTATCGATCAATTTATCGAAATATATCGAAGCTAAATTGAAACCTGGGGCCTTCCCCTTTCGTTTGATACCCATATTGTACGATCTTTATATATGTACCTATATTCGAAATATCATAAGTATAGGTTCAATATACTTAGAGTTATATGGAATAAAGTAAATTTCGAAAAGAAACGGTCCCTAGCAGGGTCGGAACCCCAAAATTAAAAAAAAAAGGCCTATAGCTCCTTCCAGACTATAACCTGTAGGCGTGCCAAATTTCAACAAAATCCGTCTAGCCATTCTCACGTTTTTAGGGAACAAAAGCAAACGTCTGGACATCCAAACATCCAAACATCCAAACATTCAAACATCCAAACATACAAACATCCAAACATCGCTACATTCACATTTATAATATTAGTAGGATATATTCACTCAAAAATGTAATGGAAATTGAATATCTGAATTTTTAAACGTTTTTCTTGGAAATGACACCAAATTTTTTTACATTTTTTTTAATTTTGACACTAAATTCTTTTTGACTAATTGTGTCAGGATGAATGGAAATTCAAAAGTTGATTTGATACCATATTGTAGGTAAATTTTAGGGTTTTAGGGCAATCACATTCTCACCGATAACTAAATTAACGATAAATTTATCGAAATATATCGAAGTAAAAATGAAACCCGGGACCATCCCCATTCGTTTGATACCCATATTGTAGGGTGATATTAAGGTTTTCGGGCAATCGCATTTTGACCGATAACTCAGTTATCGAACAATTTATCGAAATATATCTAACTCCAAATGCAACCTGGGGCCATTCCCTTTCGTTTGATACCCATATTATAGGGTAATGTTAAGTTTTTTGGGCAATAAAATTTTCACCGATAACTCAGCTATCGATAAATTTATCGAAATATATCGAAGTCCAAATGTAACCTGGGGCCCTCCCCTTTTGTTTGATACCCATATTATAGGGTAATGTTAAGTTTTTTGGGCAATCACCGATAACTCAGTTATCGATCAATTTATCCAAATGTAACCTGGAACTATCCCCTTTCGTTTGATACCCATATTGTAGGGCAATTTTAAGGTTTTTGTGCAATAACATTTTCACCGATAACTCAGTTATCGATAAATTTATCGAAATATATCGAAGCCCAAATGAAACCTGGGGCCATCCCCTTTCGTTTGATACCCATATTGTAGGGTAATATTAAGGGTTTGGACAATCGAATTTAGACCGATAACTTAGTTATCGATCAATATATCGAAATATATCGAAGCCAAAATGCCCTCCCCTTTCGTTTGATACCCATATTATAGGGTAATGTTAAGTTTTTTGGGCAATCACCGATAACTCAGTTATCGATCAATTTATCGAAATATATCGAAGTCCAAATGTAACCTGGAACTATCCCCTTTCGTTTGATACCCATATTGTAGGGCAATTTTAAGGTTTTTGTGCAATAACATTTTCACCGATAACTGAGTTATCGATCAATTTATCGAAATATATCGAAGCCCAAATGAAACCTGGGGCCATCCCCTTTCGTTTGATACAATATTGTAGGGCAATATTAAGGTTTTTCTGCAATCGCATTTTTACCGATAACTCAGTTATAGATAAATTTATCGAAATATGTCGAAGTACAAATGAAACCTGGGGCCTTCCCCTTTCGTTTAATACCCATATTGTAGGGCAAGTTTAAGGTTTTTGGGCAATCACATTTTCACCGATAAGTCAGTTATCGATCAATTTACCGAAACCTATCGAAGTCCAAATGAAACCTGCGGCCTTCTCCTTTCGTTTTATACCCATATTATAGAGTAATGTTAAGTTTTTTGGGCAATCACCGATAACTCAGTTATCGATAAATTTATCGAAATATATCGAAGTCCAAATGAAACCTGGAGCTATCTCCTTTCGTTTGATACCTATATTGTAGGCTAAAATAGCGGTTTCGGGCAATCGCATTTTGACCGATGACTCAGTTATCCATCAATTTATCGAAATATATTGAAGTACAAATGAACCTGGGGCCTTCCCCTTTCGTTTGATGCCCATATTGTAGGGCAACTTTAAGATTTTTGTGCAATAACATTTTCACCGATAACTTAGTTATCGATAAATTTATCGAAATATATCGAAGTCCAAATGAAACCTGGAGCTATCTTCTTTCGTTTGATACCCATATTGTAGGGTAATATAGAAGTTTTCGCGCAATCACATTTGGACCGATAACTCAGTTATCGATCAATTTACCGAAATATACCGAAGTCCAAATGAAACCTGGAGCTATCTCCTTTCGTTTGATACCCATATTGTAGGGTAAAATAGAGGTTTTCGGGCAATCGCATTTTGACCGATGACTCAGTTATCCATCAATTTATCGAAATATATTGAAGTACAAATGAACCTGGGGCCTTCCCCTTTCGTTTGATGCCCATATTGTAGGGCAACTTTAAGATTTTTGTGCAATAACATTTTCACCGATAACTTAGTTATCGATAAATTTATCGAAATATATCGAAGTCCAAATGAAACCTGGAGCTATCTTCTTTCGTTTGATAACCATATTGTAGGGTAATATAGAAGTTTTCGCGCAATCGCATTTGGACCGATAACTCAGTTATCGATCAATTTATCGAAATATATCCAAGTACAAATGAAACCTGGAGATATCTCCTTTCGTTTGAACCCATATTGTAGGGTAAGATAGAGGTTTTCGGGCAATCACATTTTCAACGATAACTCAGTTATCGATCAATTTACTGAAATATACCGAAGTCCAAATGAAACCTGGAGCTATCTCCTTTCGTTTGATACCCATATTGTAGGGTAAAATAGAGGTTTTCGGGCAATCGCATTTTGACCGATGACTCAGTTATCCATCAATTTATCGAAATATATTGAAGTACAAATGAACCTGGGGCCTTCCCCTTTCGTTTGATGCCCATATTGTAGGGCAACTTTAAGATTTTTGTGCAATAACATTTTCACCGATAACTTAGTTATCGATAAATTTATCGAAACCTATCGTAGTCCAAATGAAACCTGCTGCCTTCTCCTTTCGTTTTATACCCATATTATAGAGTAATGTTAAGTTTTTTGGGCAATCACCGATAACTAAGTTATCGATCAATTTATCGAAATATATCGAGGTCCAAATGAAACCTGGAGCTATCTTCTTTCGTTTGATACCCATATTGTAGGGTAATATAGAAGTTTTCGCGCAATCGCATATATCGAAATATATCAAAGCTAAATTGAAACCTGGGGCCTTCCCCTTTCGTTTGATACCCATATTGTAGGTCAAGTTTAAGGTTTTTGGGCAATCACATGATCAATTTATCGAAACCTATAGTAGTCCAAATGAAACCTGCTGCCTTCTCCTTTCGTTTTATACCCATATTATAGGGTAATGTTAAGTTTTTTGGGCAATCACCGATAACTCAGTTATCGATAAACTTATCGAAATATATCGAAGTCCAAAGAAACCTGGAGCTATCTCCTTTCGTTTGATACCCATATTGTAGGGTAATATAGAGGTTTTCGGGCAATCGAATTTTGACCGATAACTTAGTTATCGATCAATTTATCGAAATATATCGAAGCTAAATTGAAACCTGGGGCCTTCCCCTTTCGTTTGATACCCATATTGTACGATCTTTATATATGTACCTATATTCGAAATATCATAAGTATAGGTTCAATATACTTAGAGTTATATGGAATAAAGTAAATTTCGAAAAGAAACGGTCCCTAGCAGGGTCGGAAACCCAAAATTAAAAAAAAAATAGCCTATAGCTCCTTCCAGACTATAACCTGTAGGCGTGCCAAATTTCAACAAAATCCGTCTAGCCATTCTCACGTTTTTAGGGAACAAAAGCAAACGTCTGGACATCCAAACATCCAAACATTCAAACATCCAAACATACAAACATCCAAACATCGCTACATTCACATTTATAATATTAGTAGGATATATTCACTCAAAAATGTAATGGAAATTGAATATCTGAATTTTTAAACGTTTTTCTTGGAAATGACACCAAATTTTTTTACATTTTTTTTAATTTTGACACTAAATTCTTTTTGACTAATTGTGTCAGGATGAATGGATATTCAAAAGTTGATTTGATACCATATTGTAGGTAAATTTTAGGGTTTTAGGGCAATCACATTCTCACCGATAACTAAATTAACGATAAATTTATCGAAATATATCGAAGTAAAAATGAAACCCGGGACCATCCCCATTCGTTTGATACCCATATTGTAGGGTGATATTAAGGTTTTCGGGCAATCGCATTTTGACCGATAACTCAGTTATCGAACAATTTATCGAAATATATCTAACTCCAAATGCAACCTGGGGCCATTCCCTTTCGTTTGATACCCATATTATAGGGTAATGTTAAGCTTTTTGGGCAATAAAATTTTCACCGATAACTCAGCTATCGATAAATTTATCGAAATATATCGAAGTCCAAATGTAACCTGGGGCCCTCCCCTTTTGTTTGATACCCATATTATAGGGTAATGTTAAGTTTTTTGGGCAATCACCGATAACTCAGTTATCGATCAATTTATCCAAATGTAACCTGGAACTATCCCCTTTCGTTTGATACCCATATTGTAGGGCAATTTTAAGGTTTTTGTGCAATAACATTTTCACCGATAACTCAGTTATCGATAAATTTATCGAAATATATCGAAGCCCAAATGAAACCTGGGGCCATCCCCTTTCGTTTGATACCCATATTGTAGGGCAAGTTTAAGGTTTTTGGGCAATCACATTTTCACCGATAACTCAGTTATCGATCAATTTACCGAAACCTATCGAAGTCCAAATGAAACCTGCGGCCTTCTCCTTTCGTTTTATACCCATATTATAGAGTAATGTTAAGTTTTTTGGGCAATCACCGATAACTCCGTTATCGATAAATTTATCGAAATATATCGCAGTCCAAATGAAACCTGGAGCTATCTCCTTTCGTTTGATACCTATATTGTAGGCTAAAATAGAGGTTTTCGGGCAATCGCATTTTGACCGATGACTCAGTTATCCATCAATTTATCGAAATATATTGAAGTACAAATGAACCTGGGGCCTTCCCCTTTCGTTTGATGCCCATATTGTAGGGCAACTTTAAGATTTTTGTGCAATAACATTTTCACCGATAACTTAGTTATCGATAAATTTATCGAAATATATCGAAGTCCAAATGAAACCTGGAGCTATCTTCTTTCGTTTGATACCCATATTGTAGGGTAATATAGAAGTTTTCGCGCAATCGCATTTGGACCGATAACTCAGTTATCGATCAATTTACCGAAATATACCGAAGTCCAAATGAAACCTGGAGCTATCTCCTTTCGTTTGATACCCATATTGTAGGGTAAAATAGAAGTTTTCGCGCAATCGCATTTGGACCGATAACTCAGTTATCGATCAATTTATCGAAATATATTGAAGTACAAATGAACCTGGGGCCTTCCCCTTTCGTTTGATGCCCATATTGTAGGGCAACTTTAAGATTTTTGTGCAATAACATTTTCACCGATAACTTAGTTATCGATAAATTTATCGAAATATATCGAAGTCCAAATGAAACCTGGAGCTATCTTCTTTCGTTTGATACCCATATTGTAGGGTAATATAGAAGTTTTCGCGCAATCGCATTTGGACCGATAACTCAGTTATCGATCAATTTATCGAAATATATCCAAGTACAAATGAAACCTGGAGATATCTCCTTTCGTTTGAACCCATATTGTAGGGTAAGATAGAGGTTTTCGGGCAATCACATTTTCAACGATAACTCAGTTATCGATCAATTTACCGAAACCTATCGAAGTCCAAATGAAACCTGCTGTCTTCTCCTTTCGTTTTATACCCATATTATAGAGTAATGTTAAGTTTTTTGGGCAATCACAGTTATCCATCAATTTATCGAAATATATTGAAGTACAAATGAAACCTGGGGCCTTCCCCTTTCGTTTGATGCCCATATTGTAGGGCAACTTTAAGATTTTTGTGCAATAACATTTTCACCGATAACTTAGTTATCGATAAATATATCGAAATATATCGAAGTCCAAATGAAACCTGGAGCTATCTTCTTTCGTTTGATACCCATATTGTAGGGTAATATAGAAGTTTTCGCGCAATCGCATATATCGAAATATATCAAAGCTAAATTGAAACCTGGGGCCTTCCCCTTTCGTTTGATACCCATATTGTAGGTCAAGTTTAAGGTTTTTGGGCAATCACATTTTCACCGATAACTCAGTTATCGATAAATTTATCGAAACCTATCGTAGTCCAAATGAAACCTGCTGCCTTCTCCTTTCGTTTTATACCCATATTATAGAGTAATGTTAAGTTTTTTGGGCAATCACCGATAACTAAGTTATCGATCAATTTATCGAAATATATCGAAGACCAAATGAAACCTGGAGCTATCTTCTTTCGTTTGATACCCATATTGTAGGGTAATATAGAAGTTTTCGCGCAATCGCATATATCGAAATATATCAAAGCTAAATTGAAACCTGGGGCCTTCCCCTTTCGTTTGATACCCATATTGTAGGTCAAGTTTAAGGTTTTTGGGCAATCACATGATCAATTTATCGAAACCTATCGTAGTCCAAATGAAACCTGCTGCCTTCTCCTTTCGTTTTATACCCATATTATAGGGTAATGTTAAGTTTTTTGGGCAATCACCGATAACTCAGTTATCGATAAACTTATCGAAATATATCGAAGTCCAAAGAAACCTGGAGCTATCTCCTTTCGTTTGATACCCATATTGTAGGGTAATATAGAGGTTTTCGGGCAATCGAATTTTGACCGATAACTTAGTTATCGATCAATTTATCGAAATATATCGAAGCTAAATTGAAACCTGGGGCCTTCCCCTTTCGTTTGATACCCATATTGTACGATCTTTATATATGTACCTATATTCGAAATATCATAAGTATAGGTTCAATATACTTAGAGTTATATGGAATAAAGTAAATTTCGAAAAGAAACGGTCCCTAGCAGGGTCGGAACCCCAAAATTAAAAAAAAAATAGCCTATAGCTCCTTCCAGACTATAACCTGTAGGCGTGCCAAATTTCAACAAAATCCGTCTAGCCATTCTCACGTTTTTAGGGAACAAAAGCAAACGTCTGGACATCCAAACATCCAAACATCCAAACATTCAAACATCCAAACATCCAAACATCGCTACATTCACATTTATAATATTAGTAGGATATATTCACTCAAAAATGTAATGGAAATTGAATATCTGAATTTTTAAACGTTTTTCTTGGAAATGACACCAAATTTTTTTACATTTTTTTTAATTTTGACACTAAATTCTTTTTGACTAATTGTGTCAGGATGAATGGAAATTCAAAAGTTGATTTGATACCATATTGTAGGTAAATTTTAGGGTTTTAGGGCAATCACATTCTCACCGATAACTAAATTAACGATAAATTTATCGAAATATATCGAAGTAAAAATGAAACCCGGGACCATCCCCATTCGTTTGATACCCATATTGTAGGGTGATATTAAGGTTTTCGGGCAATCGCATTTTGACCGATAACTCAGTTATCGAACAATTTATCGAAATATATCTAACTCCAAATGCAACCTGGGGCCATTCCCTTTCGTTTGATACCCATATTATAGGGTAATGTTAAGTTTTTTGGGCAATAAAATTTTCACCGATAACTCAGCTATCGATAAATTTATCGAAATATATCGAAGTCCAAATGTAACCTGGAGCTACCCCTTTCGTTTGATACCCATATTGTAGGGCAATTTTAAGGTTTTTGTGCAATAAAATTTTCACCGATAACTCAGTTATCGATAAATTTATCGAAGCCCAAATGAAACCTGGGGCCATCCCCCTTCGTTTGATACCCATATTGTAGGGTAATATTAAGGTTTTTGGGCAATCGAATTTTGACCGATAACTTAGTTATCGATCAATTTATCGAAATATATCGAAGCCAAAATGAAACCTGGGGCCCTCCCCTTTTGTTTGATACCCATATTATAGGGTAATGTTAAGTTTTTTGGGCAATCACCGATAACTCAGTTATCGATCAATTTATCCAAATGTAACCTGGAACTATCCCCTTTCGTTTGATACCCATATTGTAGGGCAATTTTAAGGTTTTTGTGCAATAACATTTTCACCGATAACTCAGTTATCGATAAATTTATCGAAATATATCGAAGCCCAAATGAAACCTGGGGCCATCCCCTTTCGTTTGATACCCATATTGTAGGGTAATATTAAGGGTTTGGACAATCGAATTTAGACCGATAACTTAGTTATCGATCAATATATCGAAATATATCGAAGCCAAAATGCCCTCCCCTTTCGTTTGATACCCATATTATAGGGTAATGTTAAGTTTTTTGGGCAATCACCGATAACTCAGTTATCGATCAATTTATCGAAATATATCGAAGTCCAAATGTAACCTGGAACTATCCCCTTTCGTTTGATACCCATATTGTAGGGCAATTTTAAGGTTTTTGTGCAATAACATTTTCACCGATAACTGAGTTATCGATCAATTTATCGAAATATATCGAAGCCCAAATGAAACCTGGAACTATCCCCTTTCGTTTGATACCCATATTGTAGGGCAATTTTAAGGTTTTTGTGCAATAACATTTTCACCGATAACTCAGTTATCGATAAATTTATCGAAATATATCGAAGCCCAAATGAAACCTGGGGCCATCCCCTTTCGTTTGATACCCATATTGTAGGGTAATATTAAGGGTTTGGACAATCGAATTTAGACCGATAACTTAGTTATCGATCAATATATCGAAATATATCGAAGCCAAAATGCCCTCCCCTTTCGTTTGATACCCATATTATAGGGTAATGTTAAGTTTTTTGGGCAATCACCGATAACTCAGTTATCGATCAATTTATCGAAATATATCGAAGTCCAAATGTAACCTGGAACTATCCCCTTTCGTTTGATACCCATATTGTAGGGCAATTTTAAGGTTTTTGTGCAATAACATTTTCACCGATAACTGAGTTATCGATCAATTTATCGAAATATATCGAAGCCAAAATGAAACCTGGGGCCCTCCCCTCTCGTTTGATACCCATATTGTACGATAATTCTATACCTATATGCGAAATATCATAAGTATAGGTTCAATATACTTAGAGTTATATGGAATAAAAAAAATTTCGAAAAGAAACGGTCCCTAGCAGGGTCGGAACACCCACAATTAAAAAAAAAAATAGCTTATAGCTCCTTCCAGACTATAACCTGTAGGCGTGCTAAATTTCAACAAAATCCGTTCAGCCATTCTCACGTTTTTAGGGAACAAAAGCAAACGTCTGGACATCCAAACATCCAAACATCGCTAGATTCACATTTATAATATTAGTAGGATTATTGCCTACTGAAGAATTTACCAAATTCGAATATTTTGAAAATTTTGAAAAAAAAACCGGTTTTCAAAAATTTTCTTTTCAATTTTGACAAATTGTGCCCGGATGAATGCAAATTCAAATGTTGATTTGATACAATATTGTAGGGTAATATTAAGGTTTTTCTGCAATCGCATTTTGACCAATAACTCAGTTGTCGATAAATTTATCGAAATATATCGGAGTCCAAATGAAACCTGGGGTCATCCTTACCTATGTACATATATGCGAAATATCATAAGTATAGGTCAAGTATACTCAGAATTGTATGGGGGAAAAAATATCAAAAAGTAATGGTCCCTAGAAGCGTCCGAACCCCCAAAATTAATAAAAAAAAAATAGCCTATAACTTCTTCCAAACCTGTATGCGTTCCTAACTTCATCAAAATCCGTCTTGCCATTCTCACGTGATTGAGTAACAGAAGCAAACGTCTGGACATCCAAACATCGCTACATTCACATTTATAATATTAGTATGATTATTGCTACTGAAGAATTTACCAAATTTTGAAAAAGAATATTGAAAACTGGTTTTCAAAAATGTTCTTTTGAGGTATTCGTTGGTAACGTTAGGGGGCCTTTCAAGAATTCAATTTTGACAAATTGTGCCAGGATGAATTAAACTTCAAATGTTGATTTGATACAATATTGTAGGGTAATATTAAGGTTTTTCTGCAATCGCATTTTTACCGATAACTCAGTTATAGATAAATTTATCGAAATATGTCGAAGTACAAATGAAACCTGGGGCCTTCCCCTTTCGTTTGATACCCATATTGTAGGGCAAGTTTAAGGTTTTTGGGCAATCACATTTTCACCGATAACTCAGTTATCGATCAATTTACCGAAACCTATCGAAGTCCAAATGAAACCTGCGGCCTTCTCCTTTCGTTTTATACCCATATTATAGAGTAATGTTAAGTTTTTTGGGCAATCACCGATAACTCAGTTATCGATAAATTTATCGAAATAGATCGAAGTCCAAATGAAACCTGGAGCTACCCCCTTTCGCTTGATACCCATATTGTAATGTAATATAGAGGTTTTCGGGCAGTCGCATTTTGACCGATAACTCAGTTATCGATCAATTTATCGAAATATATCCAAGTACAAAGGAAACCTGCGGCCTTCCCCTTTCGTTTGATACTCATATTGTAGGGCAACTTTAAGATTTTTGTGCAATAACATTTTCACCGATAACTTAGTTATCGATAAATTTATCGAAATATATCGAAGTCCAAATGAAACCTGGATCTATCTTCTTTCGTTTGATACCCATATTGTAGGGTAATATAGAAGTTTTCGCGCAATCGCATTTGGACCGATAACTCAGTTATCGATCAATTTCTCGAAATATATCCAAGTACAAATGAAACCTGGAGATATCTCCTTTCGTTTGAACCCATATTGTAGGGTAAGATAGAGGTTTTCGGGCAATCACATTTTCACCGATAACTCAGTTATCGATCAATTTACCGAAACCTATCAAAGTCCAAATGAAACCTGCTGTCTTCTCCTTTCGTTTTATACCCATATTACAGAGTAATGTTAAGTTTTTTGGGCAATCACCGATAACTCAGTTATCCATCAATTTATCGAAATATATTGAAGTACAAATGAAACCTGGGGCCTTCCCCTTTCGTTTGATGCCCATATTGTAGGGCAACTTTAAGATTTTGTGCAAGTTTAAGGTTTTTGGGCAATCACATTTTCACCGATAACTCAGTTATCGATCAATTTATCGAAACCTATCGTAGTCCAAATGAAACCTGCTGCCTTCTCCTTTTGTTTTATACGAATATTATAGAGTAATGTTAATTTTTTTGGGCAATCACCGATAACTCAGTTATCGATAAATTTATCGAAATATATCGAAGTCCAAATGAAACCCGGAGCTATCTCCTTTCGTTTGATACCCATATTGTAGGGTAAAATAGAGGTTTTCGGGCAATCGCATTTTGACCGATGACTCAGTTATCCATCAATTTATCGAAATATATTGAAGTACAAATGAACCTGGGGCCTTCCCCTTTCGTTTGATGCCCATATTGTAGGGCAACTTTAAGATTTTTGTGCAATAACATTTTCACCGATAACTTAGTTATCGATAAATTTATCGAAATATATCGAAGTCCAAATGAAACCTGGATCTATCTTCTTTCGTTTGATACCCATATTGTAGGGTAATATAGAAGTTTTCGCGCAATCGCATTTGGACCGATAACTCAGTTATCGATCAATTTCTCGAAATATATCCAAGTACAAATGAAACCTGGAGATATCTCCTTTCGTTTGAACCCATATTGTAGGGTAAGATAGAGGTTTTCGGGCAATCACATTTTCACCGATAACTCAGTTATCGATCAATTTACCGAAACCTATCAAAGTCCAAATGAAACCTGCTGTCTTCTCCTTTCGTTTTATACCCATATTACAGAGTAATGTTAAGTTTTTTGGGCAATCACCGATAACTCAGTTATCCATCAATTTATCGAAATATATTGAAGTACAAATGAAACCTGGGGCCTTCCCCTTTCGTTTGATGCCCATATTGTAGGGCAACTTTAAGATTTTGTGCAATAACATTTTCACCGATAACTTAGTTATCGATAAATTTATCGAAATATATCGAAGTCCAAATGAAACCTGGAGCTATCTTCTTTCGTTTGATACCCATATTGTAGGGCAATATAGAAGTTTTCGCGCAATCGCATATATCGAAATATATCAAAGCTAAATTGAAACCTGGGGCCTTCCCCTTTCGTTTGATACCCATATTGTAGGTCAAGTTTAAGGTTTTTGGGCAATCACATGATCAATTTATCGAAACCTATCGTAGTCCAAATGAAACCTGCTGCCTTCTCCTTTCGTTTTATACCCATATTATAGGGTAATGTTAAGTTTTTTGGGCAATCACCGATAACTCAGTTATCGATAAACTTATCGAAATATATCGAAGTCCAAAGAAACCTGGAGCTATCTCCTTTCGTTTGATACCCATATTGTAGGGTAATATAGAGGTTTTCGGGCAATCGAATTTTGACCGATAACTTAGTTATCGATCAATTTATCGAAATATATCGAAGCTAAATTGAAACCTGGGGCCTTCCCCTTTCGTTTGATACCCATATTGTACGATCTTTATATACCTATATTCGAAATATCATAAGTATAGGTTCAATATACTTAGAGTTATATGGAATAAAGAAAATTTCGAAAAGAAACGGTCCCTAGCAGGGTCGGAACCCCCAAAATTAAAAAAAAAAAATAGCCTATAGCTTCTTCCAGACTATAACCTGTAGGCGTGCCAAATTTCAACAAAATCCGTCTAGCCATTCTCACGTTTTTAGGGAACAAAAGCAAACGTTTGGACATCCAAACATCCAAACATCCAAACATTCAAACATCCAAACATACAAACATCCAAACATCGCTACATTCACATTTATAATATTAGTAGGATATAGTATGTATTCACTCAAATGGAAATTGAATATCTGAATTTTTAAACGTTTTTCTTGGAAATGACACCAAATTTTTTTACATTTTTATTTAATTTTGACACTAAATTCTTTTTGACTAATTGTGTCAGGATGAATGGAAATTCAAAAGTTGATTTGATACCATATTGTAGGTAAATTTTAGGGTTTTAGGGCAATCACATTCTCACCGATAACTAAATTAACGATAAATTTATCGAAATATATCGAAGTAAAAATGAAACCCGGGACCATCCCCATTCGTTTGATACCCATATTGTAGGGTGATATTAAGGTTTTCGGGCAATCGCATTTTGACCGATAACTCAGTTATCGAACAATTTATCGAAATATATCTAACTCCAAATGCAACCTGGGGCCATTCCCTTTCGTTTGATACCCATATTATAGGGTAATGTTAAGTTTTTTGGGCAATAAAATTTTCACCGATAACTCAGCTATCGATAAATTTATCGAAATATATCGAAGTCCAAATGTAACCTGGGGCCCTCCCCTTTTGTTTGATACCCATATTATAGGGTAATGTTAAGTTTTTTGGGCAATCACCGATAACTCAGTTATCGATCAATTTATCCAAATGTAACCTGGAACTATCCCCTTTCGTTTGATACCCATATTGTAGGGCAATTTTAAGGTTTTTGTGCAATAACATTTTCACCGATAACTCAGTTATCGATAAATTTATCGAAGCCCAAATGAAACCTGGGGCCATCCCCCTTCGTTTGATAATCATATTGTAGGGTAATATTAAGGTTTTTGGGCAATCGAATTTTGACCGATAACTTAGTTATCGATCAATTTATCGAAGCCAAAATGAAACCTGGGGCCCTCCCCTTTTGTTTGATACCCATACTATAGGGTAATGTTAAGTTTTTTGGGCAATTACCGATAACTCAGTTATCGATCAATTTATCGAAATATATCTAACTCCAAATGCAACCTGGAGCCATGTTAAGTTCTTTGGGCAATAAAATTTTCACCGATAACTCAGCTATCGATAAATTTATCGAAATATATCGAAGTCCAAATGTAACCTGGAGCTACCCCTTTCGTTCGATACCCATATTGTAGGGAAATTTTAAGGTTTTTGTGCAATAAAATTTTCACCGATAACTCAGTTATCGATAAATTTATCGAAGCCCAAATGAAACCTGGGGCCATCCCCCTTCGTTTGATAATCATATTGTAGGGTAATATTAAGGTTTTTGGGCAATCGAATTTTGACCGATAACTTAGTTATCGATCAATTTATCGAAATATATCGAAGCCAAAATGAAACCTGGGGCCCTCCCCTTTTGTTTGATACCCATACTATAGGGTAATGTTAAGTTTTTTGGGCAATCACCGATAACTCAGTTATCGATCAATTTATCGAAATATATCGAAGTCCAAATGTAACCTGGAACTATCCCCTTTCGTTTGATACCCATATTGTAGGGCAGTTTTAAGGTTTTTGTGCAATAACATTTTCACCGATAACTCAGTTATCGATAAATTTATCGAAATATATCGAAGCCCAAATGAAACCTGGGGCCATCCCCTTTCGTTTGATACCCATATTGTAGGGTAATATTAAGGGGTTTGGGCAATCGAATTTTGACCGATAACTTAGTTATCGATCAATTTATCGAAATATATCGAAGCCAAAATGCCCTCCCCTTTCGTTTGATACCCATATTATAGGTTAATGTTAAGTTTTTTGGGCAATCACCGATAACTCAGTTATCGATCATTTTATCGAAATATATCGAAGTCCAAATGTAACCTGGAACTATCCCCTTTCGTTTGATACCCATATTGTAGGGCAATTTTAAGGTTTTTGTGCAATAACATTTTCACCGATAACTCAGTTATCGATAAATTTATCGAAATATATCGAAGCCCAAATGAAACCTGGGGCCATCCCCTTTCGTTTGATACCCATATTGTAGGGTAATATTAAGGTTTTTGGGCAATCGAATTTTGACCGATAACTTAGTTATCGATCAATTTATCGAAATATATCGAAGCCAAAATGAAACCTGGGTCCCTCCCCTCTCGTTTGATACCCATATTGTACGATAATTCTATACCTATATCCGAAATATCATAAGTTTAGGTTCAATATACTTAGAGTTATATGGAATAAAAAAAATTTCGAAAAGAAACGGTCCATAGCAGGGTCGGAACCCCCAAAATTAAAAAAAAATAGCCTATAGCTCCTTCCAGACTATAACCCGTAGGCGTGCCAAATTTCAACAAAATCCGTTCAGCCATTCTCACGTTTTTAGGGAACAAAAGCAAACGTCTGGACATCCAAACATCCAAACATCGCTACATTCACATTTATAATATTAGTAGGACTAGCAGGGTACCCGGCGTTGCTCGGGATGTAAGTAGTTAGGGGGCCTTTCAAAATCAATAATATACTTTAAGATTTCATATTTATATAATACTAGCAGGGCACCCGGCGTTGCTCGGCTTGTAAGTAGTTAGGGGGACTTTCAAAATCAATAATATACTTTAAGATTTCATATTTATATAATACTAGCAGACCCGGCAGACGTTGTTCTGCCTGACCAGTGACTTCCCTAGAAATACATTTGCAACTATTTTTCTATTAATTTTTAACATTCCATTTATTGCAGTGCTTTAGTATATGCAATGTTTCCGGTTTTAACGTATTTGGTATAAACAAATAAATTTGTTGGATGTCCAACTCAAAAAACGAATCTTTTGAACTCAATGGCTATGACACAAACCATTATGCGCTGCTGAGCAGATGTGTAGTTAGTATTTATTTAATTATATCCTATATCTACCACTTAACGCCACTATTATGATTTTATGGAAATCCTATAATACTCTGGATATGTATAAACGGCAATAACAAACAAAAAAATTAAGTGCTTTGATTAAGATTTAAGAACGTTAAAATGTCACTAAAGAAAATACATTCAGGGATATAACGAATAGAAATATTACTTAGCTTGTGGTCTTAGAACTGCCCCCTTTTCCAAAAAATTTACAAATGTAGCCTATGTATGTCGTACCCAACGAAGATTTTAACGTATTGGAAAAGTTAAAAACAGATCAACCATAAACTTTGGACATAATTGAAGTACAAACAACGTTCTGAATACAAAAAATGTGGGCGTGGCACCGCCCACTTTTCTAAAATTACATAAATCTTGAAAATCCGGAAATTTTTCCCTTGAGTCAAATCTGTCCAGCCGTTCTCATTTTTTTCCTATCATTTTTGAATTGATTAATATGAAATAAGAAATTAATAATATAATTATGTGATAATACTTACATGTATGTATATACATATTTTAATTAAATATTTTTTAACAATGAAGCAATTGTATAAAATACGAATAACGGGGTTTCACAAAATGCGTTCACTACAAAATATGTACATATATGGATTTGATTTTTACTTATCCCTCAGCAACACGAAAACGTACATACATATGTACATATGAATGTTAATTTTGTTTTTATTTGAAGCGTCATACATACATACATATGTATGTATGTACGAAGCGAAGTACCGCTACCGAGCGCTCGCTTAACTTAAATCGATTCATTTGGTTGACAGCGAACTAACACACAAACAGCTTTTTTTTAGAAAAGGTGCTCCTATTGTTTAAACAATTTTGGTTAAATAATATATGAATCAACTATTTTTTTTGATGCAGAACGAAAGTAAATATTTCAAAGTTTAACTTCAAGTAAGTTTCATTCTAATCGGTGGATCCGTTTATTATTTGTGGCTGTGTAAACAAAAAAACTTATGGTTTTTTACCGATTTCCACTCCCCCTTGAGATATAAGGTATCCTATCTTTCAAGTTGGATCAAACTGTAGATGCTGTGCAAATTTCATTAAAATCGGTTGAGTAGTTTAGGAGCTCACCCTGATTGAACATGTGACACGTGATTTTTATATATTAAGACTAGCAGACCCGGCAGACGTTGTTCTGCCTGACCAGTGACTTCCCTAGAAATACATTTGCAACTATTTTTCTATTAATTTTTAACATTCCATTTATTGCAGTGCTTTAGTATATGCAATGTTTCCGGTTTTAACGTATTTGGTATAAACAAATAAATTTGTTGGATGTCCAACTCAAAAAACGAATCTTTTGAACTCAATGGCTATGACACAAACCATTATGCGCTGCTGAGCAGATGTGTAGTTAGTATTTATTTAATTATATCCTATATCTACCACTTAACGCCACTATTATGATTTTATGGAAATCCTATAATACTCTGGATATGTATAAACGGCAATAACAAACAAAAAAATTAAGTGCTTTGATTAAGATTTAAGAACGTTAAAATGTCACTAAAGAAAATACATTCAGGGATATAACGAATTGAAATATTACTTAGCTTGTGGTCTTAGAACTGCCCCCTTTTCCAAAAAATTTACAAATGTAGCCTATGTATGTCGTACCCAAGGAAGATTTTAACGTATTGGAAAAGTTAAAAACAGATCAACCATAAACTTTGGACATAATTGAAGTACAAACAACGTTCTGAATACAAAAAATGTGGGCGTGGCACCGCCCACTTTTCTAAAATTACATAAATCTTGAAAATCCGGAAATTTTTCCCTTGAGTCAAATCTGTCCAGCCGTTCTCATTTTTTTCCTATCATTTTTGAATTGATTAATATGAAATAAGAAATTAATAATATAATTATGTGATAATACTTACATGTATGTATATACATATTTTAATTAAATATTTTTGAACAATGAAGCAATTGTATAAAATACGAATAACGGGGTTTCACAAAATGCGTTCACTACAAAATATGTACATATATGGATTTGATTTTTACTTATCCCTCAGCAACACGAAAACGTACATACATATGTACATATGAATGTTAATTTTGTTTTTATTTAAAGCGTCATACATACATACATATGTATGTATGTACGAAGCGAAGTACCGCTACCGAGCGCTCGCTTAACTTAAATCGATTCATTTGGTTGACAGCGAACTAACACACAAACAGCTTTTTTTTAGAAAAGGTGCTCCTATTGTTTAAACAATTTTGGTTAAATAATATATGAATCAACTATTTTTTTTATGCAGAACGAAAGTAAATATTTCAAAGTTTAACTTCAAGTAAGTTTCATTCTAATCGGTGGATCCGTTTATTATTTGTGGCTGTGTAAACAAAAAAACTTAGGGTTTTTTACCGATTTCCACTCCCCCTTGAGATATAAGGTATCCTATCTTTCAAGTTGGATCAAACTGTAGATGCTGTGCAAATTTCATTAAAATCGGTTGAGTAGTTTAGGAGCTCACCCTGATTGAACATGTGACACGTGATTTTTATATATTAAGATTATTGCCTACTGAAGAATTTACCAAATTCGAATACATATTTTGAAAATTTTGAAAAAAAAACCGGTTTTCAAAAATTTTCTTTTGGGGTGTTCGTTGGTAACGTTAGGGGGCCTTTCAAGAATTCAATTTTGACAAATTGTGCCAGGATGAATGCAAATTCAAATGTTGATTTGATACAATATTGTAGGGTAATATTAAGGTTTTTCTGCAATCGCATTTTGACCAATAACTCAGTTGTCGATAAATTTATCGAAATATATCGGAGTCCAAATGAAACCTGGGGTCATCCTTACCTATGTACATATGTATATGCGAAATATCATAAGTATAGGTCAAGTATACTCAGAATTGTATGGGGGAAAAAAATATCAAAAAGTAATGGTCCCTAGAAGCGTCCGAACCCCCAAAATTAATAAAAAACTAGTAAGGAAGTCTAAGTTCGGGTGTAACCGAACATTAAATACCTAGTAGTGATCTGTTTTGGTATCCCAATTTACTCAGGTCTATTTTAATAACGGAAAAGTTGTTATAAAGGCAACTGATTGTTTTCGATTAAAAACACTTCTTTTGTGAGTGGTAAATTCAATTATCACTAAATAAGAAAATATAAATAGCTTTCCTCATGTTCATGAAAGGTATGAAAATAAAAAAAATTAATAAAAAAAACGGCAGTAGGGTGTTAACTACTTGCCCGTAAATCTTCCTTGTTTGTTATTCGATTTGCGTAATTTTTGGCAGGAGTATACTACATACTATTGGGAAGTGTCTCACTAAATTTCATTGAAATACATTCTTGAAATTCCAAGCAATCGCTTTTGAAAATAGCAGAGCTTTTATGCTAAAAAGTGGGCGGCGCCACGCCTACTTCACCAAAATCCACACAATTTTTTTACAGTATAGTTTTGTTTAAAAAGGCTATTATGTGTGTAAAATCTTATTTATATAACTTATACAATTATGGAAATATCGCGATTTTAATTTTACGAAGAAATTTTTTAGAACTATGTTCAAAAAGTGGGCGTGTCCGTTCTCCGATTTTGTTTATTTTTTCAGCAAAGAGTTAGCTTTATATGTTGAACACTTTCTCTAAATATCGTTTCAATAAGTCAATTTTTACCGGAGTTATGGCATGGAAAGTTTTGTGGAATAATCCCCCATAAAGGGGCGGGGCCACGCCCATTTTCCAAAAATTTTGTGCTTTCGACTTTCTTTGCCCACGAACACTTTAGAGGTGAAATAGAAATGATATACAGCTAGTTTAAGCAAAGTTATAGCATATTCAATATATCTATGATCCTTTTCGAAATCTTTCGTATAAAATTGGGCGTGGACCTAATCCGATTTCGCTAATTTTTTTTCGAAATATTGCCTGTATTAATAGAAATATGTGTGCTGAATTTTATTTTGCTATCTTGAGCGGTGTTTGATTTATGATTAATAATATTTCCAAATTTGACTTAATCAAAAGTGGGCGGTGCCACGCCCTTTTTTAAAAATTTCTTCAGAAATTTATTTTTTGCCTTAACGCTAAGGTACACACCAAATTTTATCCTTATAGGTGTATTATGTACTGAATAATCACTCTTTTTGTATTTTCGAAAATATTATATATATAGAAAGTGGGCGTGGCTTTTAACCGATTTTGCCTATTTTCAATAGCGTTCAGAGATAAGTAAAAAGGAACCTGCATACCAAGTTTCATTGAGATATCTCAAGATTTACTCAAGTTATCGTGTTTACAGACGGACGGACGGACGGACATGGCTCAATCAATTTCTCTTTTCCTCCTGAACATTTTGATATACAAAGTCAATATCTATCTCGATTCGTTTATGCCGTTACATACTACCGTTAGGCGAATGAAGTTAATATACCTTGTGTGCGAAGCACTACTAGGTATAAAAAATAGCCTATAACTTCTTCCAAACCTGTATGCGTTCCTAACTTCATCAAAATCCGTCTTGCCATTCTCACGTGATTGAGTAACAGAAGCAAACGTCTGGACATCCAAACATCGCTACATTCACATTTATAATATTAGTATGATTATTGCTACTGAAGAATTTACCAAATTTTGAAAAAGAATATTGAAAACTGGTTTTCAAAAATGTTCTTTTGAGGTATTCGTTGGTAACGTTAGGGGGCCTTTCAAGAATTCAATTTTGACAAATTGTGCCAGGATGAATTAAACTTCAAATGTTGATTTGATACAATATTGTAGGGTAATATTAAGGTTTTTCTGCAATCGCATTTTTACCGATAACTCAGTTATAGATAAATTTATCGAAATATGTCGAAGTACAAATGAAACCTGGGGCCTTCCCCTTTCGTTTGATACCCATATTGTAGGGCAAGTTTAAGGTTTTTGGGCAATCACATTTTCACCGATAACTCAGTTATCGATCAATTTACCGAAACCTATCGAAGTCCAAATGAAACCTGCGGCCTTCTCCTTTCGTTTTATACCCATATTATAGAGTAATGTTAAGTTTTTTGGGCAATCACCGATAACTCAGTTATCGATAAATTTATCGAAATAGATCGAAGTCCAAATGAAACCTGGAGCTACCCCCTTTCGCTTGATACCCATATTGTAATGTAATATAGAGGTTTTCGGGCAGTCGCACTTTGACCGATAACTCAGTTATCGATCAATTTATCGAAATATATCCAAGTACAAAGGAAACCTGGAGCTATCTCCTTTCGTTTGATACCCATATTGTAGGGTAAAATAGAGGTTTTCGGGCATTTTCGCATTTTGACCGATGACTCAGATATCCATCAATTTATCGAAATATATTGAAGTACAAATGAAACCTGGGGCCTTCCCCTTTCGTTTGATGCCCATATTGTAGGGCAACTTTAAGATTTTTGTGCAATAACATTTTCACCGATAACTTAGTTATCGATAAATTTATCGAAATATATCGAAGTCCAAATGAAACCTGGAGCTATCTCCTTTCGTTTGATACCCATATTGTAGGGTAAAATAGAGGTTTTCGGGCAATCGCATTTTGACCGATGACTCAGTTATCCATCAATTTATCGAAATATATCCAAGTACAAATGAAACCTGGAGATATCTCCTTTCGTTTGAACCCATATTGTAGGGTAAGATAGAGGTTTTCGGGCAATCACATTTTCACCGATAACTCAGTTATCGATCAATTTACCGAAACCTATCGAAGTCCAAATGAAACCTGCTGTCTTCTCCTTTCATTTTATACCCATATTATAGAGTAATGTTAAGTTTTTTGGGCAATCACCGATAACTCAGTTATCGATAAATTTATCGAAATAGATCGATGTCCAAATGAAACCTGCAGCTATCCCCTTTCGTTTGATACCCATATTGTAGGGCAACTTTAAGATTTTTGTGCAATAACATTTTCACCGATAACTTAGTTATCGATAAATTTATCGAAATATATCGAAGTCCAAATGAAACCTGGAGCTATCTTCTTTCGTTTGATACCCATGTTGTAGGGTAATATAGAAGTTTTCGCGCAATCGCATTTGGACCGATAACTCAGTTATCGATCAATTTCTCGAAATATATCCAAGTACAAATGAAACCTGGAGATATCTCCTTTCGTTTGAACCCATATTGTAGGGTAAGATAGAGGTTTTCGGGCAATCACATTTTCACCGATAACTCAGTTATCGATCAATTTACCGAAACCTATCGAAGTCCAAATGAAACCTGCTGTCTTCTCCTTTCGTTTTATACCCATATTGTAGGGCAACTTTAAGATTTTTGTGCAATAACATTTTCACCGATAACTTAGTTATCGATAAATTTATCGAAATATATCGAAGTCCAAATGAAACCTGGAGCTATCTTCTTTCGTTTGATACCCATATTGTAGGGTAATATAGAAGTTTTCGCGCAGTCGCATTTTGACCGATAACTCAGTTATCGATCAATTTATCTAAATATATCCAAGTACAAAGGAAACCTGGGGCCTTCTCCTTTCGTTTTATACCCATATTATAGAGTAATGTTAAGTTTTTTGGGCAATCACCGATAACTAAGTTATCGATCAATTTATCGAAATATATCGAAGTCCAAATGAAACCTGGAGCTATCTCCTTTCGTTTGATACCCATATTGTAGGGTAAAATAGAGGTTTTCGGGCAATCGCATTTTGACCGATGACTCAGTTATCCATCAATTTATCGAAATATATCCAAGTACAAATGAAACCTGGAGATATCTCCTTTCGTTTGAACCCATATTGTAGGGTAAGATAGAGGTTTTCGGGCAATCACATTTTCACCGATAACTCAGTTATCGATCAATTTACCGAAACCTATCGAAGTCCAAATGAAACCTGCTGTCTTCTCCTTTCATTTTATACCCATATTATAGAGTAACGTTAAGTTTTTTGGGCAATCACCGATAACTCAGTTATCGATAAATTTATCGAAATAGATCGAAGTCCAAATGAAACCTGCAGCTATCCCCTTTCGTTTGATACCCATATTGTAGGGCAACTTTAAGATTTTTGTGCAATAACATTTTCACCGATAACTTAGTTATCGATAAATTTATCGAAATATATCGAAGTCCAAATGAAACCTGGAGCTATCTTCTTTCGTTTGATACCCATGTTGTAGGGTAATATAGAAGTTTTCGCGCAATCGCATTTGGACCGATAACTCAGTTATCGATCAATTTCTCGAAATATATCCAAGTACAAATGAAACCTGGAGATATCTCCTTTCGTTTGAACCCATATTGTAGGGTAAGATAGAGGTTTTCGGGCAATCACATTTTCACCGATAACTCAGTTATCGATCAATTTACCGAAACCTATCGAAGTCCAAATGAAACCTGCAGCTATCCCCTTTCGTTTGATACCCATATTGTAGGGCAACTTTAAGATTTTTGTGCAATAACATTTTCACCGATAACTTAGTTATCGATAAATTTATCGAAATATATCGAAGTCCAAATGAAACCTGGAGCTATCTTCTTTCGTTTGATACCCATGTTGTAGGGTAATATAGAAGTTTTCGCGCAGTCGCATTTTGACCGATAACTCAGTTATCGATCAATTTATCTAAATATATCCAAGTACAAAGGAAACCTGGGGCCTTCTCCTTTCGTTTTATACCCATATTATAGAGTAATGTTAAGTTTTTTGGGCAATCACCGATAACTAAGTTATCGATCAATTTATCGAAATATATCGAAGTCCAAATGAAACCTGGAGCTATCTTCTTTCGTTTGATACCCATATTGTAGGATAATATAGAAGTTTTCGCGCAATCGCATTTTGACCGATAACTTAGTTATCGATCAATTTATCGAAATATATCAAAGCTAAATTGAAACCTGGGGCCTTCCCCTTTCGTTTGATACCCATATTGTAGGTCAAGTTTAAGGTTTTTGGGCAATCACATTTTCACCGATAACTCAGTTATCGATCAATTTATCGAAACCTATCGTAGCCCAAATGAAACCTGCTGCCTTCTCCTTTCGTTTTATACCCATATTATAGGGTAATGTGAAGTTTTTTGGGCAATCACCGATAACTCAGTTATCGATAAACTTATCGAAATATATCGAAGTCCAAAGAAACCTGGAGCTATCTCCTTTCGTTTGATACCCATATTGTAGGGTAATATAGAGGTTTTCGGGCAATCGAATTTTGACCGATAACTTAGTTATCGATCAATTTATCGAAATATATCGAAGCTAAATTGAAACCTGGGGCCTTCCCCTTTCGTTTGATACCCATATTGTACGATCTTTATATACCTATATTCGAAATATCATAAGTATAGGTTCAATATACTTAGAGTTATATGGAATAAAGAAAATTTCGAAAAGAAACGGTCCCTAGCAGGGTCGGAACCCCCAAAATTAAAAAAAAATAGCCATAATAATGTTAAGTTTTTTGGGCAATCACCGATAACTAAGTTATCGATCAATTTATCGAAATATATCGAAGTCCAAATGAAATGATCAATTTATCGAAACCTATCGTAGTCCAAATGTAACCTGGAGCTACCCCTTTCGTTTGATACCCATATTGTAGGGCAATTTTAAGGTTTTTGTGCAATAAAATTTTCATCGATAACTCAGTTATCGATAAATTTATCGAAGCCCAAATGAAACCTGGGGCCATCCCCCTTCGTTTGATACCCATATTGTAGGGTAATATTAAGGTTTTTGGGCAATCGAATTTTGACCGATAACTTAGTTATCGATCAATTTATCGAAATATATCGAAGCCAAAATGAAACCTGGGGCCCTCCCCTTTTGTTTGATACCCATATTATAGGGTAATGTTAAGTTTTTTGGGCAATCACCGATAACTCAGTTATCGATCAATTTATCGAAATATATCGAAGTCCAAATGTAACCTGGAACTATCCCCTTTCGTTTGATACCCATATTGTAGGGCAATTTTAAGGTTTTTGTGCAATAACATTTTCACCGATAACTCAGTTATCGATAAATTTATCGAAATATATCGAAGCTCAAATGAAACCTGGGGCCATCCCCTTTCGTTTGATACCCACATTGTAGGGTAATATTAAGGTTTTTGGGCAATCGAATTTTGACCGATAACTTAGTTATCGATCAATTTATGGAAATATATCGAAGCCAAAATGCCCTCCCCTTTCGTTTGATACCCATATTATGGGGTAATGTTAAGTTTTTTGGGCAATCACCGATAACTCAGTTATCGATCAATTTATCGAAATATATCGAAGTCCAAATGTAACCTGGAACTATCCCCTTTCGTTTGATACCCATATTGTAGGGCAATTTTAAGGTTTTTGTGCAATAACATTTTCACCAATAACTCAGTTATCGATAAATTTATCGAAATATATCGAAGCCCAAATGAAACCTGGGGCCATCCCCTTTCGTTTGATACCCATATTGTAGGGTAATATTAAGGTTTTTGGGCAATCGAATTTTGACCGATAACTTAGTTATCGATCAATTTATCGAAATATATCGAAGCCAAACTGAAACCTGGGGCCCTCCCCTCTCGTTTGATACCCATATTGTACGATAATTCTATACCTATATGCGAAATATCATAAGTATAGGTTCAATATACTTAGAGTTATATGGAATAAAAAAAATTTCGAAAAGAAACGGTCCCTAGCAGGGTCGGAACCCCCAAAATTAAAAAAAAAAATAGCCTATAGCTCCTTCCAGACTATAACCTGTAGGCGTGCCAAATTTCAACAAAATCCGTTCAGCCATTCTCACGTTTTTAGGGAACAAAAGCAAACGTCTGGACATCCAAACATCCAAACATCCAAACATCGCTACATTCACATTTATAATATTAGTAGGATTATTGCCTACTGAAGAATTTACCAAATTCGAATATTTTGAAAATTTTGAAAAAAGAGTATTGAAACTCGGTTTTCACAAATTTTTTTTTGCGGTATTCGTTGGTAACGTTAGGGGGCCTTTAAAGAATTCAATTTTGACAAATTGTGCCAGGATGAATTCAACTTCAAATGTTGATTTGATACAATATTGTAGGGTAATATTAACGTTTTTCTGCAATCGCATTTTTACCGATAACTCAGTTATAGATAAATTTATCGAAATATGTCGAAGTCCAAATGAAACCTGGGGCCATCCTATACCTATATGCGTACTGTCATAAGTATAGGTCAAGTATACTCAGAATTGTATGGGGGAAAAAAATATCAAAAAGTAATGGTCCCTAGAAACGTCCGAACCCCCAAAATTAATAAAAAAATAGCCTATAACTCCTTCCAGACTATAACCTGTATGCGTTCCTAACTTCAACAAAATCCGTCTTGCCATTCTCACGTGATTGAGTAACAGAAGCAAACGTCTGGACATCCAAACATCGCTACATTCACATTTATAATATTAGTATGATTATTGCCTACTGAAGAATTTACCAAATTCGAATATTTTGAAAATTTTGAAAAAGAATATTGAAAACTGGTTTTGAAAAATGTTCTTTTGAGGTATTCGTTGGTAACGTTAGGGGGCCTTTCAAGAATTCAATTTTTACAAATTGTGCCAGGATGAATTCAACTTCAAATGTTGATTTGATACAATATTTTAGGGTAATTTAAGGTTTTTCTGCAATCGCATTTTTACCGATAACTCAGTTATAGATAAATTTATCGAAATATGTCGAAGTACAAATGAAACCTGGGGCCTCCCCCTTTCGTTTGATACCCACATTGTAGGGCAAGTTTAAGCTTTTTGGGCAATCACATTTTCACCGATAACTCAGTTATCGATCAATTTATCGAAACCTATCGAAGTCCAAATGAAACCAGCGGCCTTATCCTTTCGTTTTATACCCATATTATAGAGTAATGTTAAGTTTTTTGGGCAATCACCGATAACTCAGTTATCGAACAATTTATCGAAATATATCCAAGTACAAATGAAACCTGGGGCCTTCCCCTTTCGTTTGATACCCATATTGTAGGGCAATTTTAAGGTATTTGTGCAATAACATTTTCACCGATAACTCAGTTATCGATAAATTTATCGAAATATATCGAAGTACAAATAAAACCTTCGGCCTTCCCCTTTCGTTTGATACCCATATTGTAGGGCAAGTTTAAGGTTTTTGGACAATCACATTTTCACCGCTAACTCATCATTGATAAATTTATCGAAACCTATCGAAGTCCAAATGAAACCTGCGGCCTTCTCCTTTCGTTTTATACCCATATTATAGGGTAATGTTAAGTTTTTTTTTAACTCAGTTATCTATACCTAAACTTATCGAAATACATATATCGAAGTCCAAATGAAACCTGGAGCTATCTCCTTCGTTTGATACCCATATTGTAGGGTAATAAAGAGGTTTTCGGGCAATCGCATTTTGACCGATGATTCATTTATCGATCAATTTATCGAAATATATCGAAGTCCAAATGAAACCTGGAGCTATCTTCTTTCGTTTGATATCCATATTGCAGGGTAATATAGAAGTTTTCGGGCAATCGCATTTTAAACGATATCTTAGTTATCGATCAATTTATCGAAATATATCGAAGCCAAAATGAAACCTGAGGCCTTCCCCTTTCGTTTGATACCCATATTGTAGGGCAATATAGAAGTTTTCGGGCAATCGCATTTTAAACGATAACTCAGTTATCGATCAATTTAGGGGCCATCCCCTTTCGTTTGATACCCATATTGTGGGGTAATATTAAGGTTTTCGTGCCATCGAATTTTGACCGATAACTTAGTTATCGATCAATTTATCGAAATATGTCGAAGCCAAAATGAAACCTGGGGCCTTCCCCTTTCGTTTGATATCCATATTGTAGGGTAATGTTAAGTTTTTTGCGCAATCACCGATAACTCAGTTATCTATAAACTTATCGAAATACATACATACACATATCGAAGTCCAAATGAAACCTGGAGCTATCTCCTTTCGTTTGATACCCATATTGTAGGGAAATATAGAGGTTTTCGGGCAATCGCATTTTTACCGATGACTCAGTTATCGATCAATTTATCGAAATATACCGAAGTCCAAATGAAACCTGGAGCTTTCTTCTTTCGTTTGATACCCATATTGTAGGGTAATGTTAAAAGTTTTTTGGGCAATCACCGATAACTCAGTTATCGATAAATTTATCGATATATATTGAAGTCCAAATGAAACCTGGGGCCTTCCCCTTTGTTTTGATACCCATATTTTACGATCTTCTATACCTATATGCGAAATATCATAAGTATAGGTTCAATATACTTAGAGTTATATGGAATAAAAAAATTTCGAAAAGTAACGGTATCTAGCAGGGTCGGAACCCCCAAAATCAAAAAAAAAAAATTGACTATAGCTCCTTCCAGACTATAACCTGTAGGCGTGCCAAATTTCAACAAAACCCGTCTAGCCTTATCACGTTTTTAAGGAACAAAAGCAAACGTCTGGACATCCAAACATCGCTACATTCACATTTGAAGGGTTTAGAACCAAATGGATCTAAGTGACTCCGAAATTTTTTTGAGATAGTCAAGTTTAAAGTTTACTGCCTTTTAAAAATGCTATGTAAAATCTAGGTAGGGTGTTTATTGTATGGTAAATAGATGGCACTACAATGTCCGAAATGGCTCGGATCTCTTTGCCAATATATAAACACCATATTTCACTATACAAATATGGGTATAACTGAATTTAAAAAAAAAAGTCACTTAGATCCTTTTGGTTCTGAGCCTTTCATTTATAATATTAGTAGTAGCCTACTGAAGAATTTACCAAATTCGAATATTTTGAGAATTTTGAAAAAAGAGTACTGAAAACCGGTTTTCAAAAATTTTCTTTTGCGGTATTCGTTGGTAACGTTAGGGGGCCTTTCAAGAATTCAATTTTGATAAATTGTGCCAGGATGAATGCAAGTTCAAATGTTGATTTGATACAATATTGTAGGGTAATATTAAGGTTTTTCTGCAATCGCATTTTTACCGATAACTCAGTTATAGATAAATTTATCGAAATATGTCGAAGTCCAAATGAAACCTGGGGCCATCCTATACCTATATGCGAAATATCATAAGTATAGGTCAAGTATACTCAGAATTGTATGGGGGAAAAAAATATCAAAAAGTAATGGTCCCTAGAAACGTCCGAACCCCAAAATTAATAAAAAAATTGCCTATAACTCCTTCCAGACTATAACCTGTATGCGTTCCTAACTTCATCAAAATCCGTATTGCCATTCTCACGTGATTGAGTAACAGAAGCAAACGTCTGGACATCCAAACATCGCTACATTCACATTTATAATATTAGTACTAGTATGTAACTCCCGATAATCGGGTGGGTTTTTTTTAGAAAAAAATTAAAGCAAATTTTAAACGCTAATATCTTATGAACAAATTAACCAATTGAAATTTTGTGCAAACATGCTCATGATAAGCTTTCATGTGATACACATTTCATTTATGTACGTATTGTAGTTTAGTCTAGCTAAGCGCCTTGTTTTAGAATAATAATATAGATGATTATTCACCTCAAGATATAAACACACCCTTAGCTTAAGTATGAAATATGGAATCATTTGGGACGTGTGACAACCCTCGCGTAAATCACCCCACACCAATTCGCCGCATGAAAACCAGCTGATGTGGGGGCGGCCATCATTTTTTATTATTACAAATTTACTACTGTTTGCATATAACCGGCGTTTGGCGAAATTTCTATCTTTGTTTATAAATCTATTATATATCTAGATATATTGTTAATAAAACCAACTCTAAACAAAATTTACT
Source organism: Sphenella marginata (assembly GCA_951509765.1). Classification (NCBI taxonomy): domain Eukaryota; kingdom Metazoa; phylum Arthropoda; class Insecta; order Diptera; family Tephritidae; genus Sphenella; species Sphenella marginata. Next base: position 46,292,622 of record OX608078.1, read on the forward strand.
AAAAGTGCAAAAGTTATTTTTCATACATACAATAGAATATAGAATTTCCCATTCCTTAAAGGAATTGCAAAAGTAATTGAAAAACTGATAAATGTTTATTTGCTTATTACATTTGTTAGCTATTGTGGTTGTATATAAATATCCATGTTGCACAAAATAGTTAATCTTACTGGTGTTGTTGTAAAGTATGCAGTTGAAATGATAATTGATGTCATGATGGGACATACCACATACAGGGAGTTTATTGATACTAGTCTTCTTGGTAAGCGCGCTCTCTCCTTCATCTCTTTTGAATTTGGAAGGCTGATCTTCGACCAAAAGAGACTGCCTGCCAGGCCCGTGCGCACGGGGGGGTTTTGGGGGTTAAAACCCCCCCCCATGGCCAAATCTAAGTTGCAATAATTTTGCAAAAGTTTTCAAAATACAGTTTATAAATCTTATATTGAATCTTGACTAATAATTTTTGATGAAATTAGTTAAAATAATTTTACGGAAGAAGAAATTGGTGAAAGTTGCAAAGAATAAGGTTGGCCAATACATATTTCTTCTTATTAAGTCCGGCACTTTGAATTGCACTTGGAGCTTTCCGAAATTACAAAGTTGTGTAGCGTATGGGCATTTTTATTTTTTTATTTTACTGATGAAAACAGTGAGCAGTTTCAATTAACAGAGCGAATGAACTGCAAGGCTCAATTATATGAAAGATCCCTTTTGTTGTAGGCGTAAAGAGAATTGTGAGAAAATGAACGTTGGAGAGCAGATGAGCGACACCGTTCAAATATTTGAATGTTTTCAAACATTTTCTAAGGTTTTTTTTTATTTCACCTAACAGAAGGTAAAGATCGCATTTTTCATGGACGTTTATCAATAGTCTGGCTTTGGTTTGTTAATCGTCGAGATCTAAAACTGCTCAGCTACAGAGAAAACCTCATCAGCTAAGTAAGGTAGATAAAAAATAGATGACACAATTAATAAATAATTAGTTGACAGCGAATAGTTATTGTAAAGAATAAAGATAAGAATCAAAGGATATGAAAGCAAATTGTTGATATGTATTTAGGATAGAAAGAATTGACTTTTTTATGCTGCATAGTGAGTCTGAAATATCAAACGTAGTTATAATCTTGACACAAACAACGAAAAGGCTCATTTAATTCAAAATTAGTTCGACACTGTTTCAAGATAAGTGGTTAAAATGTCTTAATGGACGAGAAGGTACATTGAAGTTCACTTCGCTCAAAAGAAACGGGCTTACGATTGAGCCATTTAGTAATTTAGTCATGAAAACAGTTCCAAGCAGTTCCCTCCGACTAGAAAGGCTGTGAAGATTAATTAGTTTTAAGCGACTCGTATACGATGGCAAATTATACAAGGGATCCCAGTGAAGATCTCTTAAGGCAAATATTAAAAACTGTTTTTGAACTGATTCCAAGCGATCCACGAGGACCTGGTAACGTGGGTTCCAAATTATAAAACCGTCTGACTAATGTAGTAAAGAGTTTTAGTTACATAAATTCTTTAGACCATCGTTTAACAAATGCTAGAACGCCTCTATCTTTATTGACTGTTAAGTTAATGTGGCAGTTAAAACCGAGTTTTTAGTCCATAGTAACCCCAAGGTCAACAGAATCATACATTTGCTCAAGACTATAACTGTTAATTGTATAGGAAGCTGGCTGTGATATTCCTCTCGAAAAACCCATGTACTTACATTTCTTTAGATTAAGCGGCATATAATTTAAATCGTACCAAGTAACTAGTGTATTTAGATCTGATTGAAGCTTCTTCGAATGGCAAAGCTTTCGAAAATTATATTACTGTAGAAATATCATTTATAAACAACAAGAACAGAATCGGGCCAAGATGGCTTCCTTGAGGAACTCGCTGTCGCTTAGGCAAGAAGAGATCTAGCGATTGAGACCCGGCTGGAAACCCAACTGATCCAGTTTATGAATAAGTAAAGAGTGACACACTTTATCGAAAGCTTTACTGAAATCAAAGTAAATTCAAGTAAGTTTGTAACGGTGGACTTTCCCTTACAGAACCCGTGTTGACAGTCGGAAATCAAGATAGAGATAGGATTCGTAAGCTGATTGGTAACAATAGCTTCACACACTTTTGGGATGGCAGAAAGCTTTGCTATGCCACGATAGTTCTCTATAGAAGCCTTGCTTCCGCTTTTATGATGCGGTAGAAGAAACGACTCTTTCCATGCTTTTGGAAAAACACCACACTTTAGTGACAGATTGAACAAATTGGTAAATATTGTTAGCACACTTCTTCAAAAGGCATGTAGGAATCCTATCAGGACCGCATTTAAAAAATTCCTTCAAAGATTTCAGATAAATAAGAACATCATTGGCGCATATAGTTGGACAATTAATTAAATTGTTCCCATGTAGCTCATAGGGATAATTTAGAAAGTCAGAATTGGTGACCGCAGAATAGTTAGAAGGGAAAAATTGCGCAAAGAAATTATGACCCAAAAGAAATAAAATACGACCCCAAATAAGCTTCAGAAAAACACCAATAAAAGCCTCCCAAAAGAGTCCAAAAACCCTCAGAATGGAGGAATAAAAGGATCCGAAAAAGATTCAGAGAAAAGCACCAATAAAAGGCTCCGCAGTTCATTTAAAAATAGTCAAAAAACGCTTCAAATTCATCGAAATCGGACTCATTTCGGACTCTTTTTTATGACTCCGTTGGAGTTCCCGCGTAGACCGATTTTTCGCTCCATTTGGGCTCCGAAAGAAGCTTATTTTGGAGAGTAAAGCTCTGAGAAATGAGCATTTTATGGTCCGAAAGGAGTCTTTTTTTGCACTTTTAGTTAGCTGGGATGTGCCATCATATCACCAATTCTCTATTAAATACAGAAAAATGTGTGCAACCAAAAAAATTTTCTTGGGTATAGTTTTAGGTATCAGAGTATGCAGTTTCAGAAAAGTTAAAGAACATTTAAATTTATGATGTATGGGTCTAGGTATCTGTTTCAGCAAATATGTTTATCTTAGTGAAAAATGTATGTGAATGCAAATCTAAATTAAACCCCCCCCCCCCCCCCCCCCCAAGGCCAATTCCTGCGCACGGCCCTGCTGCCTGCTAAATATAATAATTATTTAATATTTAGCATTTTAGTTTCTTGGTGGAGGTGGGACATAAGCACAGCTAGAAAATACCCGTAACAACATTGAGTCCTTCAGGTCGTGTCATTTTCATTCGGCGACCACATATATGGGGGGTCCTGTCCAGAGTATATTTCTGGCTTGGAAGGCTTGTCAGGAAATATTCATCTATATTGTAGGTGTCTTTCGGAGTGGACAAGAGACTGTTGTTCCCCAAATTTGAGAAATAAATTAGAAGCAGCACGGTACAAATTGGTAGAGAAGCTCTTTCTTAACTAAGGGGCTGGAGCTTTGTTGTAGACGACCATTGTTTGGCAGCGGTCTTCTTCCGTTGGAAGTTGTTAGGTATTGAAGGCGTCAAGCAAAAGATATCAAAATATCATGGCGTGATCGGCACTTATTTGTTTAATATCTTTTGTCATAGGACTTCCTGTCCTCGTATTTCTTCCGGTCCGTCAGCGCGAGGACGCGGATAAATCATATATTGAAGAGCCTGCCTTATCGAAGCTTAGCGGAAAATTACAAGTTAAGCAGTCTCGCGATGAATAAAGGTCACGTTCTATAAGTCGTTCTTCAGTCCCTCCATGATATACTTGCAAGAAATCGTGGACGCTTCCAATATCATATGAGCCTTCTAGTGATAAGGATAGAGATTCCCATATTTTAGTTGTTGAAATGATGAATTCAAAGTATATTTACTTATCAGCTAAAACCCTTCACAAGCCTGTCGCTACAAAGAGAAGAGGGCGGCTCAACTTGGCTGGCAAAATCAGGACAACTTTATGCTCCCTGGTGTTTTCTAGTATGGGTCATTATCGCTTAGAAGGGATTCCTTTTTGAAAAAGTGAAAAATATTGCCCGAAAAGCCTATTGAAATATGTTTTTATGCAAGAATTAACATTTTGCTTTTCAATTACTTTTACAATTCCTTTGAGGAATGTAATTGGATATTAGAGAGTGCTTTTGGCATTCCTTGTAATGTAATTGGAAAAATTTCAATCACATTTTCAATTCCTTTCGAAAGTATTTGAGAAGAAATTACATTTGCGTAAAGTATTTTTTTTCAATTCCAAAAAGAAATTTTTTTGTACGTGAGCCTCAAAATGATGAAATTACATTTGGTATTTTTTTTGAGGAATTGAAATGTAATGAATTCCTTTTGTGTGGGGAAAAGGAATTGATTCCTTTCCCCAATTCCTGAGGAATGGAATTGTAATTGTAATGGAATTGAATTTACCCAGCTCTGGTTGTAATCACAGATTACGGAGTGCGAAAAAAGTGTGTTCGGCTGAGAATTACTGGGTATCGCGAAGCCGTTGTCGGACTGAAAATATTTCTTTTCCGATTTTGGATTATTGATACAGACGTTATGATACCTCAGCCGATATTTTTGGACATGTAAATGGTTTACTAAAAGGTAGACAAATCGTTCTTTCCATTTAAAGGTAGAAAAATAATTTACTTTTTAGCACGATATTTACAATTTGTGTGTTTCGGAGATATAAAAAAGGATGGCAACAGTGACATTAAATCTTTACCAATAAGGAAATAGCTTACATAAAAATGTAGTACCTGGGTGACCGAGACTTGCTCGGTATTTTTCGAATTTTCCGCATAATCTTACTTACCAAGAGCATAAATTTCCAAAAAAGATTTCCAAAATATCGAACACTAACCTCAAAAAGTCACTTAACATACATTGGCGACACCTGTTGTGTATTAAATATTCTGGTTGGTATACGCCCTAAAATACCTTTCATTTGATACCCATATTGCCATATATTTAAAAAAAATCGGAAGGGTGGCAACCCTCTAAGTTTCCATTAGTGGCAACATTCAAGTAGAAAATCTAAGAGGGAAGTATACTATCCATCTACCAAATTTCATCGAAATCGGTTTAACCGTTCCCGGGATAGTGGTCGATATCTGAAGGAATAAAGAAAATGCGTTCAGGTGGCAATACTACTCGAAAATATATTGGTTAGTATACGCCCTAAAATACCTTTAATTTGATACCCACAATGCCGTACAGGGCCGTGCGCAGGAATTAGCCTTGGGGGGGTTTAATTTAGATTTGCATCCGCATACATTTTTCACCAAGATAAACATATTTGCTGGAACTGATACAAATTGGACCGGGTTACACTGAAATAACAGCCGGGTAAAGCCCGGGTCATTCCGGTACGTAGAACCGGCTGTTGTGGGAATGCAGATACCTAGACTCATACATCATAAATTTAAATGTTCTTTAACTTTTCTGAAACTGCATACTCCGATGCCTAAAACTATACCCCAGACAATTTTTTTGGTTGTACACATTTTTCTGTATTTGATAGAGATATGATGGCATATCCCAGCTAACTAAAAGTGCAAAAAAATACTCCATTCTCAGAGCTTTACTCTCCAAAATGACCTTCTTTCGGAGCCCAAATGGAGCGAAAAATCGCTCTACGCTGGCACTCCAACGGAGTCATAAAAAAGAGTCCGAATGAGTCCGCTTTCGATGAACTTGAAGCGTTTTACGACTCTTTTTAAATGAACTGCGGAGCCTTTAGTTGGTGCCTTTCTTTTATTCATCCATTCAGAGGGTTTTTGGAGCCTTTTTGGACTCTTTTCGGAGCCTTTTATTGGTGTTTTTCTGAAGCTTATTTGGGGTTGTTTTTTATTTCTTTTGGGTCATAAATAATAAAAAATAAGTATCCTGGATACTTGAAATATAAAGACCGGAAACACAAGCTTGTTGTTTGTGTAAAATCTCCATAAAAAATAAGGTTATTGAAGTTTTATTGACACAATTCGGAAAATATGAAATGTGCTATGTTTATTTTCTACAGACTATTGATAAACGTCCATGAAAATGCGATAAAAAAACCTCAGAAAATGTTTGAAAACATTCAAATAATTGAACGTTGTCGCTCATCTGCTCGCCAACGTTCATTTTCTCACAATTCTCTTTACGCCTACAACAAAAAGGGTCAGAAAACACTCGAAATCTTTCATATAATTGAGCCTTGCAGTTCATTCGCTCTACATTATTAATTTCTTCTCACCGAAAAGGCTCCAATTACGGACTGCTTTTTTTGGAGCGCTCCGACTTTGGAAAGCTGGGATTATTCGCATTTTTATGAATACATGGCTATAATTAAAGTCCGTTTAACATTGCAACTCTTCGAGGTACGGAAAAGAATTCTGTCAATACTCATGAAATAAGTAGAAGTCAGCTGGCCACTTGACACAACGTTAGCATCATTTGGCCATGCCATCAATTGTACTTGTACAAATTAGGGACGTGCGATGAACAGATTAAATCATATTCAGCCCAATTATAAATATTCTCGCGGAATTTCGTTCTCTTGTATTTTTTTATTCCCTAGGAAAAATTCCTCAAACTCTTTTCTCCTAGGGAGCAAAAATATGGGGAACGGGAGTTTCGAATTTTCGAAATCAGCTGTTTTGCCAAATGAGCGGAATTTTAATGTTGCAAAATAAATTCAAAAGTTTAACGAATGTAACAAATTCTCATTAAATGAAGTAAAAAAAAATTAAACAATGTAAGTATCGTTCCTATAGATGAAAAAGGGCGCAAAGCTGTTTGTCGACGAAGAAAGGCGTAAACTTTTTTTGTTTGAAGAAAGGCGCAAACTTTTTTTGTTTGAAGAAAGACGCATTATAATCATTTTGAAAAAGAAAGACGCATTAAAATAATTTTTAAGAAAGAAAGGCGCCTTAAAATAATTTTTAAGAAAGAAAGGCGCATTAAAATAATTTTTAAGAAATAAAGGCGCATTAAAATAATTTTTAAGAAAGAAAGGCGCTTTAAAATAGAAAGAAAGGCGATGTAAGTTGGAGTTACTCTAAGCTGCTGTTTCATTTTATGTACGCATACCCTTGTATTTTTACCAGCCGGAAAATGGGAAAGCCTGTTTTTAATTTGGTGTAGGCCTTTACTGATTATATTTCATATTTCCAGCAAATGGAATGGTTATGCGTCTTTCTTCCTCGAAATATTTTTTAATGCGCCTTTCTTCGTCAAAATATTTTTTAATGCGCCTTTTTTCGTCAAAATATTTTTTAATGCGTCCTTATTTCCCGCAATATTTTCAATGCGCCTTTTTTCTTTGAAAATTTGTTGAATGCGCCTTTCTTCGTCGGTAGCGACGGTAAGTATTGCTTTTCGCCTGGTGGGGGAGGAAGTTAATGATGAAATAGAAGTGCAGGAGCATGAACAGAGGAGTATCAGAAGAAGGTTGCGCGATAGTACGAATCCGCTTGAACTGCCACAATCGTTTTAAGTTGTTTCACTCAGTTTTCTTTCTATGTTCAATCTACTTTGTGCCACTTGTAGATTTCAAATGTATTATAGAGTAAATAAGCCCGCATTTCGATACTTATTGGACCTTCTTCCATTCCGCAATACATTTAGTTGGTGGTCCTGCCGAGTTCAGCTCTTCCTCAATTTTCAGCCAAAATCTATTTAACACCTCTTTACTTCCCTTATGAAATCCTTGAGCAGTTTCTGGATGGCTTTGCATAAACACAAATAGTTTTCCATTTGAAAAACATTAACTTAAATTTTTTCTGTAGCTCTCCTTTTCGTGTTGATCATGAAAAAATTCTGAATAAATGGCTCTAAAATCTCCCGTTCACTCACATTCGTAATAGCTACTTTTCTCTCATAACCGGTTTTCCCATTTTCAAACATTATTCAGAATAGGAGGAAAGGGAGAAGTGAAAAAATTCCCGAGAAATTTTTATTCAGAATAAGGGGAATGGGAGAAGAGAAAAAATCCGTGAGGAATTTGTATTTAGAATTGGGCTGATTTTGATTAGTCATAATTCTGATTCATCAAAACCTAATTAATCAGGTCCTGAATAGTACTGTTTACAGTACTTGTTAATTGAAACTGCTCACTGTTTTCATCAGTAAAATGTTTTAAAAAATGCCCATACGCTACACAACTTTGTAATTTCGGAAAGCTCCAAGTGCAATTCAAAGTGCCGGACTTATGTATTGGCCAACCTTATTCTTTGCAACTTTCACCAATTTCTGCTTCCGTAAAATTATTTTAACTAATTTTGTCAAAAGTTATGAGTCAAGATTCAATACAAGATTTATAAACTGTATTTTGAAAATTTTTGCAAAATCATTGCAACTTAAATTTGGCCATGGGGGGGGGGGGGGGGGGTTTAACCCCCAAAACCCCCCTGTGCGCACGGGCCTGATGCCGTATATTACTTAATATTTTAAAAAAATTCGGAAAGGTGGCAACCCTATAAGCTTCCTTTAGTGGCAACATCCAAGTAGAAAATCTAAGAAAGAAGCATACTATCCATCTACCAAATTTCATCGAAATCGGTTTAGCCTTTCCCGAGATAGTGGTCTATATCTGAAGGAATAAATAAAATGCGTTCAGGTGGCAACGCTAGGCGGCAATCCTACTCGAAAATATTTTGGTTGGTATACGGCCTAAAATACCTTTCATCTGATACCCATATTGCCATATATTGCTTAATATTTAAAAAAAAATTATGTAGGTGGCAACCCTAAGGACCACCCCAAGTGGCAACACCAAAGTAGAAAATCTTAAAACAAAGCATAGTAACTGTGTACCAAATTTCATTAAAATCGGTGAAGTCGTTCGGGAGATAGTAGTGGATATACAAATATACAAATATACAAGAATAAGTCGTTTAAAGTTATAAGATACCATGGTTGCACATTTCAAGTAACTTTTTACACTTTTCAAAGAAAAATAAGACATTCTGGAAATTTTTTTGGGATTATGAAAGTGTTTAAAATGAAGACAATTTTTCTCTGTTAGAGATATATTTTTTCTAAGTGCACTTACATACATATTAGTTTTTTTATTATTTCGCTCTTCGCAAGCATACATACATATGTATGTGTATGAATATGTAACCTGTTCCTACATATGATTTTCCGCCCTCTCTGCAAAAGATAGTTCAATGACCATATAAAGATACAGATTAGCTGTTGAGGTAGGTCAGTGATTTGCTTTTAACTACCCCCAAACAAAAATTGTTAGAAGTTAAGTAATGTTTTTTTTTTCTAAATTTGGAATACATACTTAGGTGGTAAAAATCGATAGTTTTAATGTTATGGTTAATCATGTCTTGAATTGTAATAAAAGCATTGTTATTTATTTACTAGTAAGGCCCGCTTGCTTCGCTGCGTATCAGAACTTATAACAGACTGAGTCCGATTTTAATCATTATAGCCTATACGCACTTTTTCGAAGTTCGACTTTCTTTCTATAACTTGATTGTATAGTTCACAGCAACAATTAAAAAATACATTTGGGCCAGCTTTCGAAATTTGAAATACATACATATCTCTACATATAATAAAATTGTAACAGGTCGATGTCTGTACATGGCATCTACCCACCCTTCTCTTTTTCCGTCCGAAATTTTTGAAGATATATAATTGAAACCATTTGAGATATTTAAATTAAGCGCATCGCATATAACAGTACCCATTGGCACCATTCGTTTGATACCCATATTGTACTAACACATTTTTTTGCAAAATATTCGTCGATAACTTCAAGATATCTCCGAAACCATTTGGGATATTTCAATTGATCACATCGCATATTACAGCCCTCATTGACACCTTTCGTTTGACATCCATATTGTACTAAGACATTTTTGGTCACCCCTGGTCCACATATTGGGCGATAACTCCAAAACAGGTCGAGATATCGCAAAAACTAATATCCTAAATTTTAAGTTGAGTATCTAGTAATCCAACGAAAAAAGTTTCATTCATTTCCATTCAGTACTTTCATAGTGATACGGCCACAAACATACGGACAGACAGACAGACAGACAGACAGATAGACAAACAGACAGACAGACAGACAGACACACAAAAATAAAAAAAATGGTTGATTTGGATTCTACTCGTTTAATAATGCTTCCCCCAATCAATTTTTTGTTGATATCTGCCATGTACAGACATCGACCTGTTACAATTTTATTATATGTAGAGATGAGCACTTAAATCTACTAGTTTGGTCTGATTGAGGGTAGTGAGGGTGGGTTTAATTGGGGCCTTTTCTATCACCTTAAGGGCCATGGTTGGGTGGGTACAGAGCAGCCAAAACATGTATCTGTGCTGCAATGTGATGGGCATTGAAGTCCCGGAGAAGTAAGTATGGATGTCAATGGGTAAGTCGATGGGTGTTTTTGAGTCGTGTGCAATAGTATTTATATTTATGTCTTGTTAGAGCTAAGGATTAGGGAGAAGGTGTCTGGGTCCTGCAGCTGTTCCAATACCATGACCTAGGATGAAGCTCCGGGAAAGAGCCAGTGCACACTCGCCAGTTGTAGGGCAATTCTCAACCAGCTCTTCTAGACGACCCTCAATCGTTTCCTTTTGACGACCTGTCCACTAGTCTCATAACAGAAATGGCGCCCGAGCAGGGACGTAGTGCTGTAAGCTAAAAGGTTATAACTTTTATTTGCTAATATGCCCTGCTTGTGACCAACTATTAATGACTCACTATTTAGCTCCCAGTTTTTTTTTTTTTGTATGGTCTTTACAGATTTTGTCCTCTTATGACAACAGATCGCATCGGAAAGAATAAAAAAGAAAAAAATTTCCTTGCAGAATCTTCTAGTTGGTTCAGGACTATTTTTTTGACCGCCACTGTAACTGATTATGTGAAAGGGTTAGTTTAGAAAGAAGCAAAAAAAAATCGCTGTCTCAAACTTTAATAATACTTATGTATGTATGTAGGTATATAGATATGTAACCTAGCAAAATCTTTTCGACCCAGAGAAAAGACAAAAAAAACTAATAAAAACAATAAAGATATTGCGTGAGGGAGATTAGTGAGTACAGTTGTACCAAAAGACATCAAAACTAAGTTAAAGTTGAAAATAAAATTCTTTATGACTTCAACGTGGTTAATTATGTATTATGCTAAATTCTATAAAAAATTTCTTTAAATATGTAGCACAAATGGTGCTTAACTAAGTTTAGCGTTTAGCTTAAGTTTATACTTCAAGAAAATATCTGTAGGTATATGTTTATAATAATATGTATAAATTTTTCTAAATGTATTTTATTTTATTATTTGATTTTAGGTTTTGAGTTTTATGTTTATGCATGTATAGGCATGCACACCTAGGTACGTTTAAAATGACTTTGGCAAAATCATTCTTCTATTATCTTGTTTGGTTAAAGAAAAAAAACGTGAAACTAGGTTTTTCTACCGTGTATATAAGAAAACCCTACCCAAACACTTCAAAAGATATATATAAAAGCTTAATTTAATATGTGCGAAACTATACAGCTGGGGTACGGCTCCTGGTTTCCAAGCGGGTATAAGTGGGCTCGTGGCATGCACCTTGGATGAGGCCCTGGACCTTGATATGTCGGCTTTAGCGTTGGATCAGTGGAGATAATTTGGTATAGCGAGACCGATTGTATATCACGCGTAGGTATACTTTTTAACCCTTACTTTCGGTTTTAAGCTAAACTTTCCGCACGCGGGCAGATAGAATTAATTCGAAAGCACACTTGTGCTTGCATATGAACAAGAAAGTACATATGTATATGGCAAGCGAGTCAAACTTTGCCTCATCTCCACTGATCTTACCTCCTTGGTATCTCGTTTAGGAAAAAAAAGAAAGTTTCCTTCCGGAAGTCTAGCTAGGCTCTCTTCTGACAGCTCGCAATCAGCTGTTTTGAAGGTGCACAAAGGGAAGTGTTCTGATCGTGATGTGGTGCGTTAATTTTGGGACAAATTAGTACGAGTAATAAAACAGAGAAGAATATATACCCTACAGCAAATATTGGCTATTAGTAAAAAAATGTTTGTTTTAGCTCAAGCATGTACGCCAGTACAACTTTCCCAATACATTAAAAGCTTCGTTAGGTATGACATAGTCTAAAAATGTAAATTGTTTGGAAAAGTGGGCATTTCCAAGCCTACAAGCCAAGTAATATTTTAATTCGTTATATCCCTGAAGGAATGTACTTTAGTGAAATTCAGGACTTTTATAAAATCATAATAGTAGCGTATAGTGATAAGTGTGTACAGCAATGTTTAAGCACAGCCTTAATCGAATAGGATAGAACTAAATAAATACTAACTATACATCTGCTCAGCAGCGCATAGCGGTTCTTGTCATACTCATTGAATTCAAAAGAGCCGTTTTTTGATTCGGGCATCCAAGCAATTTATTTGATTATACCAAAGACGGGAAAACCGGAAATATTGTATATCCTAGAGCACAGTAATAAATGAAATGCTAAAAAGTAATAGAAAAATATTTGCAAATTTATTTACAGGGAAGTCGCTGGTCAGACAGAACAACGTCTGCCGGGTCTGCTGGTTATTAAATATAAAGCAGTTTTAACAACTTATCAGTTGCAATAAAGGATAAATAAGTGGTACTCGGAGTACCATCATCCACAGCCTTTCATTCCGATTCTTAAAAAAAAATGCCAGACTAGTAGGAGTAAACAATGAGTATGATACTCCACGTTAAACAGTACGAACGTGCTATGTATTATGTATGAAAATAATTTGTTGTGATTATTATTATTGTAACTATTTAGTTTTATGTTGTTATTAGTTTGTCCTGAGGACGATTGCCGACGGCAATAAAAAAATATATTGGCCAAACGAAAAACTTGTGTTTTTATTAGTTTTTGCGAGAAAAACATAGACCTGGAGCCAGCTAAAGCGAATATTAAATTTTATATCTTTTGTCATGGGACTTCTTGTACTCGTATTTCTTCCTGTCCGTCAGCGCAAGGACGCGGATAAATCTCATATTGAAGAGCTTGCCTCTCTCTCCCGATGAATAAAGGTCAAGTTCTATAAGTCGTTATTCAATCCCTCCATGTGCAAGTATGTCATCGTGGAAATCGTGGACGCTTCCAATATCATATGAGCCATCTTGTGATAATGATAAAGGTTTTCATGTTTTTGTTGTTTAAATGATGAATTCAAAGTAAATTTACTCATCAGGTAAAACCCTTCACATGTATTGCTACAAAGGGAAGAGGGTGGCTCTACTTGGCTGGCAAAATCAGGACAACTTTATGCTCCCTGGTGTTTTCAAGTTGGGTCATTATCGCTTAGAAGGGATCCCGTTTTGAAAAAGTGAAGAATATTGCCCGAAAAATCGATTGAAATATGTTTTTATGCAAGAATTAACATTTCACTTTTCAATTACTTTTGCAATTCCTTTAAGAAATGTAATGGTAAATTCGAAAGTACTTTTGGCATTCCTTGTAATGTAATCGGAAAAATTTCAATTACATTTTCAATTCCTTCCGAAAGTATTTGAGAAGAAATTACATTTGCGCAAAATATTTTTTTTCAACTCCAAAAAAAAAATTTTTTGTGCTTGAGCCTCAAAATGAGGAAATTGAGGAGTTGCGTGCAAAAAGGGCACTTCTATGAAAAGTATGTTTTGAGATATTCGTGTTTTAAACTTTTGAAGCATTGTAACTTTTCTGTTGTTGTAGTATATAGAAAAATATATTGATATTATTGTTATCTAGTGTATTATCTTTTAACTTGGTAAGGTTACAAAAGCGACACTTCACACCGTTAGCCAAAAACGATGAAACAAATCGGTGATAATTGTGCCCTTTTTGCATAAAACCGGGAAAGCGAAGGATACATCTAGTTTTAACTTCATAAAAACGCTTTTTCTGTGAATACTAATAATTTTTTATTCCAAGCGGACTTTTATTACATAACCTAGTACACATATTTACATACCTAAGAACATTATGGAGCTGTACGGAAAATTAAATGGAGTCGAAATGATATTGAACTAATATGTCGTTCACGGGTACTTATTTCCATAAAACACAAAGAATCGGGTCATGGTCCAAAGAAATAAGGTTATCGTTAACAATACCAAGAATTTAAAGCAAAAATACATGCATATACATATTTGTTAAACAAATATGAAATATACCTATGTATGAATAGTACCAACTCAGGTACCAAAATACTAAAACAAAGTAATCTTATTTTAAAGAAATAGAAAAGGTAACTCAGGAAAAAGAGTATAAATAAAATGAAAAAATCAATTTCAGTTTAGTTCTAGAAAAAATATAAAATAATTACGCCGGAACACACAAACACAAACGTTAATTAAACACAAAATGTTCATTTAAATTGTATCAATTTTGGCGTATTTATTTAATGGGATTTAAGTTTAAACTTATAACAGATTGTAACGCCTTCACTCAAACAATGAAGAAAGCTGAGGGTCCACTTCGGGTTTCAAGGTGGGCTATCTCTCTTCAGGATTTCGATTTTACGATTGAACACCGTTCTGGAACAAAGATGAAACATGTAGATGCATTAAGTCGTGTAGGTTGTTTGGTAGTAGAGGATTCGATTAGGCATCGTTTAAAAGAGCCTCAGAAGAGCGATGAATGGATTAAGGCAATACGTAAAGTACTTGAGAGAGAACAGTATTCAAACTTTTTTGTGAAATATGATTTATTATATAAAGATCATTCATCGGGACTGTTGGTAGTACCGTCTGCTATGGAGGAGGAGATAATTAAGATTGCACATAGTAAAGGACATTTTGGCGTAAAGAAAACGCAGGAGTGCTTAGAGAAACAATTTTATATTCCACAATTACGTTCAAAAGTAGATAGGGTAGTTCGAAATTGTGTTGAGTGCATTATTACTGACAGCAAAGCAGGGAAGAAAGAAGGATTTCTCGTTCCAATTTATAAAGAAGATGCCCCTTTAGGAACTTTTCACATAGATCATGTAGGACCTTTGGATTTGACTTCTAAGGGGTACAAACATATTCTGGTAATTGTTGATGGTTTTTCTAAGTTCGTCTGGTTGTATCCAGTAAGGTCAACAGACGCTGCATCCGTTATTGGTAGTTTGGAAAAGTTGTCGTTAGTTTTTGTTAATCCAAAAATAATAATATCAGATAGAGGAACAGCATTTACGGCTAGTGTTTTTGAGGAATATTGTAGGGTAAACTTTATTCAGCATTTAATAACTGCGACTGGTGTACCAAGAGGTAATGGGCAGGTGGAGCGGATCCACCGAATTGTAGTTCCAATGTTATCGAAGTTGTGTATGAATAATCCATCCCATTGGTATAAATACGTTGGTCGTGTGCAGCAGGTTATAAATAATACGGCACTTAGGAGTACCAATTGCTCACCATTTAAAATATTGACAGGATTGGATATGAGGTTTGCAGATGACTTAGGGCTAAATGACATATTAGATGAAGTTATTTCATATGAGATTGATGAGGAAAGAAATAATTTGCGAAAAGAAGTAAAAAGAAATATTCAAAAAGAAAATTGCAGAATTTTTAATAGTAAACGAAAGCCAGAAAGAAAATACAAAGTCAATGATCTGGTAGCTGTAAAAAGAACTCAGTTTGGGGTGGGATTAAAGTTGAAACCCAAGTTTTTAGGGCCTTATAAAGTGATTGCACTGCTTCAACATGGCAAGTATAAGGTTAAGAAGGTTGGGGATCATGAAGGCCCAATAGAAACCATTACAGTGGCGGAGCATATGAAAATGTGGAACGATTCATTCTGGGCGAATGACTTATCAGGACGGCCGAATGTAGGAAAATACTGTTTACTTAGATAAAGTGTAGCAAAATACTAAAACAAAGTAATCTTAGAAAAGTAACTCAGGAAAAAGAGTATAAATAAAATGAAAAAATCAATTTCAGTTTAGTTCTAAAAAAAATATAAAATATTTACGCCGGAACACACAAACACAAACGTTAATTAAACACAAAATGTTCATTTAAATTGTATCAATTTTTAAAAAATGTTTTAAATAAAACCAAATAATTGTTAAAATGAACCAACCATTTTTTTGCTAAAAAACAAATTACTTTTATTTTATACAATATTTTTAATAATCCAAATCACTATTACTATCTTCTGCATCAGATAATTTATAAGAATCAGTGTGTATTGCGCTAGTAAATGAATTATTCTTATACCAGTCCGAATCTGTTTTTTCCAAATATTGGATTCAATCTTTTAGATCATTAATTTTTTCTGGATTAATTGTTGCGGAAGGTACAGACATCAAATTAACTTCTTAATGTTTTTCTTTTTTGTCTTCCAAAGGCTAAAGGAACAATAGCATTCATTATAGTTTTCACCAGCTAATATAATTCCTGAAAAGGTATAATTGAGAATGCAATACGTTCTTAATTTAAAGATGTTATCCGTTGTTTTTTTTTTTCAAGATTTTTCAATATCAATACACTACCAATTTTCACGCACTTAAGATTAGCACCTTATTGTACTAAAATTTAATCTAAAAATTCTCAGAACTTTGAAATTTTGATGAAAATTCATCGGATTTTTTTGCGATTTTTACATATACATACTTTTAAAAAATAATTCACATTATTTATAAAAAATTTGTTTAAATAGTGTTGCAGAAATTGGTGAAAAATGCAATAAAATGCATGCATGTATAAGAAAAAGACTGTATGAGCGTATGAGCAACAAATCATAATTTTGAAAAAAAAAAACAAGTACTCATATATACGTAGCTCAACATTTTATTGATGTTGCTAAGCCAGTTTAAAAGACATCAAATCCATATTTGGAGGGGAGAGAAAACATAGATTATTCTTTCTAATTAGCCGTTTTATTGATTCCTTTCCCCAATTCCTGAGGAATGGAATTGTAATTGTAATGGAATTGAATTTACCTAGCTCTGTTAACAACATACATTTTTTTTAATTACCTGAAATTAATTTTAATAATTCGAATAGGTATATAATCTAACTTACAATGCACATTATCATTCGTGTTTTGGAGATTAAAGAACTAAGTATTCTGTTTACTTAGATAAAGTGAAAATTATTTTTTTATATAGCTGACAATTTATTATTTAGTCAAATACACTTGAAGCTAATTGTAATATGTATCTAGAAAACTCGAAACTATTTGCGGTGTTTGAATCTGCAAAGTCAAGACGGGACTTCGTTAAGGCTATTATGCGAGTGAAACATGGATTAAAGAAAACGAAAGCTGGAAAAAAAATACGTTTAATATACATTAAAATAGAAAGAAAATGGCAGGAGATCAATCATACCAATTCAAAATTTATAAGTAAGCATGAAAGCTGGCTAGCTGACAAAATTTTTTTGAAAGAAGGAACGCCTAGCACGTCAACGAATCAAAGTAGAGGAAGACCATCAAAACACATAGAAGAGTGTTCTACCTACACAAGGAAAAGGAAGCTGTCTGATACTACACGACAAAACCCATCGAAAATAGGGATACGATAACAAAAAGGGCAATCCTTTCAGCCATCGCCAAACTGTTTGATTCACTAGGCTGGCTGGCACCAGTAGTCATAGTAGCCAAAATTCTTATGCAAAACATATGGCTAGAGGGGACTGACTGGGACGAAAAGGTGTCTGCACAAACCCTAGATCGGTGGCTAAGCTTCACACAGGATTATGACGAAATCAATAACATTCGAATCCCGAGATGGGTGCATTTCACACCATCCACCGAGATGGAAACACACGGGTTCTGCGATGCATCAGAAAAGGCCAAGGTTAGGGATCAGAACTACGTCCATTTACTAATGTCTAAAACAAGATTGGCTCCTGTTAAAACGATATCATTACCCCGATTAGAGTTATGCGGGGCAGTCTTACTGGCCGAAACAATAGAATCGGTTCGCGAAAACCTAAACTTAGGCAACTTCAATACGTATCTATGGACCGATTCAACGATCGTTCTTGCTTGGATCAGAAAACCACCACGCTCTTGGTCAACATTCGTGGCTCACAGAGTAACAAAGATTGTGGAAAAGGTGGGAAATCAAATCTGGCGACATGTAGATTCCGCATCAAACCCAACAGACATGGCCAACTCAAGAAAAATATTATGGTACAAACATCGAAGAAAAGAGAGTACAAGTGCACACAACTAAGCAAATGCACAATAACGAGGACATTCTCGAAAGGTTTTTTAGTTTTTCAAGGGCTTTGAGGGTTATATAATACATTTTGAGGCTCTCTCAAAGAACTAATCCCAAAACAAAATCTTCTTTCAAGGCGGAGTCATACTTCATTTCGCCCGACGTAATTAAAGCTACGACCCGACGTCTTATCAAATTATATCAACAGAAACATTATTCTGAAGAGCTAAGGGGTTTAAAAACCGGTAAACCCATTGGGACAAAAAGTGAAGTCCTTTCTCTCAACCCCTTCGTCGACAGCCATGACATACTGCGAGTGGGCGGTCGTCTGCCTGCGTCCCTTGATCTCGCCTTCAATGAACGCCATCCAGTAATCCTCCCGTACGACTGTCAGTTTACGCGTCTTCTCGTCTGATTCATCCATAGAATATCCCTCCACGGCGAAAACCAGCTCATGTTGCGCGTCCTACGTACGCAATATTGGATCCCACGGGTCAAAAATATGATCCGGTCCACCATCCACAATTGCAAAGCGTGCACAATCTACCGTAAGCGAGCCCAAACCCAACTAATGGGAAACCTCCCTCCAGAACGCACCACCTTTTCACGCGTATTCACAAATACCGGGGTAGATTTCGCCGGACCGTTCGATATTAAATCTTACAGTGGAAGAGGGTGTCGTCTATCAAAGGGCTACGTTTGCCTCTTTGTCTGCTTCACGACCAAGGCTATTCACTTAGAAGCCACTAGTGACCTTAGTACCGAAGCGTTTCTAGCAGCGTTCGACAGATTTGTTGCGAGACGAGGATGTCCAAAGAACATCTACTCCGACTATGGAACTCTTCTTTGTCGGAGCCTCTCGAGCCCTCCGCTCAGAGGTCCAAGCATTTCTGTCGGACGCTCGTAATCAAACCCTGTCCAAATACCACCATCAGATCCTGACCTGGCACTTCATACCAGCAGGCGCTCCTCATATGGGGGGGACTGTGGTAAGCAGGGGTAAAAAGTTTCAAACCCACTTCAAAAAGATCGCATCAGATCATAAATTTACCTTGGAAGAGTTTAGTACCCTACTGTGTCGCATCGAGTCTTGCCTCAACTCTCGACCACTTAGTCCATCGTCCAACGAGTCATCGAACTTGGAGCCCCTCACGCCCGGACATTTCCTCGTTGGAGGACATCTATTAGCCCCACCGGAGATTGACGTTAGCGAGAATCGCGCCTCGTCAACTGATGGGAAAAGCTGAAGGCCCTAGGACGAGTCGCTCAGTTACATCATGGACCAGATAACCGAGTCCAAGTCGTGGTACTTGATACCGCGAGGGGGCAGACTACCAGACCAATCACGAAATTGGTCCTACTACCATCCGGAAACGATGGCGAAAACTAGTCCTATTCCACTTCTTAATCTCCCTAATTCCACTTCTAATTACTTAACGAACTAGGGAGGTCATAGTTTAGTAGAAGCGACTTAACAAAAAGTCAGTCCGACATTTCACAAGAAAATCAATGCACTCGCTCAGACGGAACGAGGCCAACAGAAAACCTATCTTAGACGGACGAACCGATCTGCCACATAAGTTGATAATTTTGCGACAATTAGCAGCAAATCACCAAAACATCGCACACACCACAAGATAACAAGAGTACGCCCAAGAGTCCTAAAGGAGCAATAAACGAAAACCCTTTTTTCTCATAGCTATTAACAGTTTAAGTTACCGGAGAGACTCACAAAATTCAACAAAATGAAAAATTTTGGCTCTTAACTAACCGTGTTATTCACTTAAGAGTCTTACAAAATTCAACAAAATGGAAAATTTTGGCTCCTGAAATACGCTTCGCGGCTTCGAAGATTTCTAAATAAACCTTGAAAAACTAGGCACACACTTACACAACATAAGTTGAAACCACAGCAGAGTAGACTGCATCCCACGTTTGCATAACCATTCAAAATAAATAGTAACTTTACTTAGTCAATTATTTATTTATGTATTTAACTGAAACGGAATGATGATAAACATTGACTAGTGTAAGGAGACAAAGAGCTTCAAAGACCGCCTTTTTACCTTACTTCCACACCTTTTCGGTTATCAAATAAATAAGTCGTACTTATACACCGACTGAATGAGAAAATGTACCAAGAGAAACGAAACACCAGAATTTGAATTTGCTGGATTTAACCATACAATTGCCATAGGTTAAACACGCAATTTCACTCGAAAGGGAATTGAAAAACCTGCCTGAATGTCCAAAGGACAAGTCAGAAAGCAGACATGAAACATCACATATAAATTAGCATATGTATAGGGTAACATATGTACATATTGTATAATATGTGAGAAAAAAGAAGTCATTTTAATTCCTAATATAAATAATTAAATACTGGTGCTTGCCTAAATCGTCGGAGGCATGGCTTAATAGCATAGCCCAAAAGAATGTTTTTGAAACCAAAACACCGGTTTAAAAGCAAGATACTTCTGACGGGTAGTAAAGAGACAGATTCCTGAATTAATCAAGTTTATTTATGCAAGAGGCAAACCCTGCACTGTACATACAATGTATCCATTAGCAAACCCACAGTACTTACAATTATACATACTTAAAAATCGAAGTGCTTACCGAGAATTTATACCGCTTCCTTGCAGGCATGCCACATGCGCAACATCTCTCCACGTTGTGTGGTGATTCTGCAGACTATTCCATCATTTGGGCCTAAAAATAAACGAAGAAACACATTAGTGACATTGTAATTAGGATAACCTGTAATAAAATAAAAACACAAATGTACCTAAGCCATCTGTTTGAATTGGTGTAACCGACGGATCTATATTCCCTTATATGCTATTGGTGTCTTCAATACTAAACCCGGCCTATTGACCGGCTCACTTTTACGGGTCGTACGTTGCGATGAACGATGGTGCCCAGATCCACCCACACCAATGCCTCTTGACGAGGTCGACGCACTTACGTGGTGTAAAGTGATTCATGTGGAAGCAGGCGCCAATAAATCATCGCCACTGACGTTCATTAGTTTATGGGTATTATCCAAAGGCACCAATACACCATTGTCATTCATGCCATGCGAATGTGCGATATCAACACCTTTACTACTTCCATCTTGCATATTCACCAGCACCATTTGAGTGTTTGGCTTGTTTCTTAGGATGGCTACTCTGTTCGGCAACAGATGTCGGATTGCGTCGTTTCACTTGCTTGGAGGATTCCGTTGTGGTGTGGAATCTGTTGGATTTCTACTCGCCACCGTTGACGTATATTTGCCGGTGAATGGTGGTAATCCCGTCGCCACCGCCACATTTGTTGACGCAGTTGCATTCGACGTAGTTGAAGATGTTGATGATGCTTGCTTTAACGTCCCACCATAACCATGATCCAGCAGATGCGTTGCTGTGGACGTTAAAGCAGCGCTACTAATCACTTGCGTCTTTTGTTGCCGTTGTGGGTGTTCCATTCCACATCTGCCACATCGAACTAAGAGCACTTTTATACCCCCGGCGCATTAAAAAATTGTACCACCCGCCCATGCGCCATGCCACAATAGGGCATTAATGTGCGTCACACATTTGTGTGCCATGCACCGTTGGGGCATATAGAATGCTGCCCATTGATGGAGCATATGTTTGGCTTCTCATTGATGGAGCATAGAGAAAGCTGCCCATAAAACCTGAAAAGACAAAGAATTAGAATTGAATATACAAATGATTTTCATGTATGTATCCATCGCTGGGCGCCGGCCACCACAGCGAGTGATACACACACGTACATGCATGGTTTCAACGCTGCCGAAACGATGCAGGATTTCGGCAGCGTAAACTTATACTTACCTCGAAATCCGCCATGTATCCACTGCTCCGTTCACCAATGATCCACCTGCCACCTGAAAAATAAAAGAATTACAAATTAATTTAAGAAAAATTATCAACAACAAATTTTACGACTTACCTCGTGTGTATTTTCCAGCAATGACACTTCATTCAGTAATGTATGCAGTGCTGAATGAATTAGCGTAGCCACTTCGCGTAATGATCGGTACCCACACTTGATCGTGACGGGTATGCACTCGTTACAAAAATCCACCAAGTTTCTGTGGCGTACCGTATTGAGCGGGTGAATTTATTTCGCATGGGGTGAGGTGAAATTTGGGTAACGACAAAAGTGTACCCATATATATTTCTTTTCGTTGCAAAATGTGGTGGAGAGGAATATGTCTGCCAGCACGTTTTTAATTTAACAGAAATTAAATATCCTGGGACATAACCACTTACACCACGTACTTAGAATACCTCCGTTTCCACGGTTTTTCACTATTTCTATTTCACACGTGCGATTTCATTTACATAGAAAAATGGAAAATCTCCATTCTCGGGCGGAAGAAAAGTGTCAAAACGTGACAAAGCTGCTATAAGGGAAAATTTACGCAACAACGAAGCGTACTAGTCTCCTAGTCGTCCAAAATTTAGCAATAACAATTTTGTTTTAAATTTGAATATGGCAAACCGAAATAAAGGAAATGCGCGTCAATTATGTATTCAAGCCACCCAACCGTCCAAAACCCAATTCAACCACCCTCTTAACGGGTTTATATTTTACTGCCACAAGCTCAAAAACCGAGGAGCTGTCCACCAACTTCCCCGTACCATGTCGGCTATGCAACAACAACCATGGCATACGTTTTTGTCCACAGTACCGCGGTATGTCGGCCGAGGAACGACTACGAGTGGTACTTATACACAAGTACTGCCCCAATTGCTTGTCCCCTTTCCACCGACAGGAAATATGTCCAAGTAAGGACCGCTGTTACCGCTGCCACGTCCCTCCACATCGACAACAACAACAACGACAGTACTCGAAAGCCGGCACACACCCTCGAAGACGACTGCGACCTATCGGATGATACCCTTTTCATCGCCGTCACGGAACATACGAAGTCGTGGGCGGAACAGGTAGCAGAGGAGGAGGAAGACATGAGGGCAACGGCAACTCCGACGCACATCGGGTCGGACTGCACCTTACCAGGCCCGCGGACCATCAAGCACCACCGCAATGGTTCGGCACAGTACATCGACGAACACCTTTCGCATCGGTCGAGCGGCCAACGCGCCTGCCGCAGCGATTGTTATGCGGTCATTCGTTGCCATTGCACCAACGGCACTGGTGTGCATAGAATCCGGCGCACTACACGTTGTCCGTGCTCTGATCGACCCGTGCTCGCTACCGAGCTCCACCTAGAACGTGGGGGGACCCGGCCGATCAGGTGCACCCTGGTACTTCGTGGAAAGTACGGGGGACCAGAAGGGTCACCACCTTGTCGACGGTCCAGGCACGCCACCACCGTTTGAGCCCGGCCGCGAACCTTGACGCGACGATAGCTGCACCCTTCCAGCTTATGAGGTTGGCAGATCCCTCTCCAGTGCGTCTGACGCTAGGCGCCGTCGTTTACGCCAGCCTGATGCTCAGCGCCACTCCACCGTCCACCCTCAATGGGCTGCTGGCACAGGCCACCCTCTTCGGTCTGGTAATTTCGGGGGCCTAACAACAATGAAAAACCCTACTCTTATTTCAACACGCTATTGACCAATAAAGAAAAAAACTCAATAATAAGGTGCATTGAACTTAGGTTCGTACCGATAACTGCGCGCGCTCCTTTCGAACCTAACGAAAGTAAGCATAAGCCTTTCTCTTTTGCATCGACCGTCAACCAAGTCACCAGCAGCCAAACCAGGTAAATACACTGTCCATCCACTTAATTTTTCATTCCACTTTATTTTATGCACATTGTATTTTCTAATTACAATTCCAATAAACACACCTGTAATTATTTAATTTGAAAACCCGGCCACATATGTACTTTTCTTCTTCTTCCATATACAATTATAACGTGCGAGCGCGCCCTGCATTGCGACGTCTCCGCCCGTAACACCGATAAATTTATCGATGATGAGTTATCGGTGAAAATGTGATTGCCCAAAAACCTTAAACTTGCCATACAATATGGGTATCACACGAAAGGGGAAGGCCCCAGGTTTCATTTGTACTTCGATATATTTCGATAAATTGATCGATAACTGAGTTATCGGTCAAAATGCGATTGCCGAAAAACCTTAATATTACCCTACAATATGGGTATCAAACGAAAGGGGATGGACCCAGGTTTCATTTGGACTTCGACATATTTCGATAAATTTATCTATAACTGAGTTATCGGTAAAAATGCGATTGCGGAAAAACCTTAATATTACCCTACAATATGGTATCAAATCAACATTTGAATGTGCATTCATCCTGGCACAATTTGTCAAAATTAAATTCTTGAAAGGCCCCCTAACGTTACCAACAAATACCGCAAAAGACAATTTTTGGAAACTGGTTTTCAATACCTTTTTTCAAAATTTTCAAAATATTCGAATTTGGTAAATTCTGCAGTACAATAATATTATATAAATATGAAATCTTAAAGTATATTATTGATTTTGAAAGGCCCCCTAACTACTTACATCCCGAGCAACGCCGGGTACCCTGCTAGTATTATATAAATATGAAATCTTAAAGTATATTATTGATTTTGAAATGCCCCCTAACTTCTTACATCCCGAGCAACGCCGAGTACCCTGCTAGTAAATAAATAAATAAAAACCCTTATTAAAACCTTTAATTTAATGCCCGTGACGTATAAAAGCCTCCTAGGGTCGGCTCAGCTCCACAACGGGTTTTGATATGAATCCGAAATTGACCCCTTGTTAAAACTTCATTTGATATCCATATTGTAAAAATATATGTAAGGGAAACCCGGGTCCACGTTATGACCTATATCTCCAAAAGCTGAGATCAGGACTCCAGAGCCACCCCGCAAAGAACTTTATGGTAGGAACCTTTCCTTCCTACAAAGTACTGAAAACGGAAGAAAATTGCAAAATTGTGAGGCCTTAGCATTCCGCATTTTTCGGCCTCAAAATTAAAAAGTTTTGAAATTTTTTTTTCTATAAACCTTCCACAAAGAAGGTCCAAGAAACTACTTTTTACAGAACTGAGATCGGTTTATCCATTTGAGCAGGCATCGCGGTAATACGAAAGACATTTATTTTATACATATTTAGACAGTATTCGTAAGCTAACAGATGTATTTATATTTATTGATAAATATGTTTGTAATTGCTTACAATATACCAATACAAAATAAGATTATTTAAATTTACGTCTGGACATCACCGAGATCGCTTCAAGAAGAAATTCATTGCCAAGAGGCCGGAAGAATGTAGCGTCAAAGGGAAAACGACAAAATGTCATATGTTGACATTATTATTTTCGTGGTGTTACCACTGTGCATGTTTGACACTTGGAGTGGCCACATTACTCCCCCTCTAGAAGGTTTCATAATCTTTAAGGTTTCCAGGAAGGTTAATTCGTCGACCAGATCGTGTAAACTTTTCTATAGGTTGAGGCGTGTTACAATTTGCGTCGTCTTGGTTGCTGCTTACTTTGCAGGCAGGTTTTAAGCGATCAATTGACACGTTTTTTCTTTTTCCTTCTACCAGGATTTCGTAAAATTTTGAGTTTCTATTCAAAATGGGATACGGACCGTCGTATGGTTTGCTCAGCGTTGGTTTAATTGAGTCATTACGGATGAAAACGTGTATACATGTGGAAAGTTGCTGCGGAATAAACACGCTCTGGTTGGAGTGCCAAGTAGTAGGGTGTGGGCGTACATTTCTCATAGCTTCCCGTAGTTGGTTCACTACTTCCGTTTCAGTTCGTAAATCGCTATTCTCGATGAAAAATTCTGCTGGTAACCGAAGAGTAGTTCCGTAAACTAGTTCTGACGCTATTGATTGAATATCGGTTTTATGCACTATCCGAAGTCCAAGCAGAATGATTGGTAAATTGTCGACCCAATGATTAGTATCTTTGCACAGAATGGCTGATTTCAGTGTACGATGCCAACGTTCTATAATTATATTGGATTGTGGATGGTACGAGGTTGTTTTAAGGTGGTCGATGCCAAAAACGCGAGTTAACTCATTGAAAATAGTGCTTAAAAATTGTCGACCTCTGTCTGAGGTGACATACGTTGGCACACCGAATCGTGAGATCCAATGGAAAACGGAGGCATCGACTATCGTTGACGCTGTCATATCTGGAATGGGAATGGCTTCGGGCCACCGTGTAAACCGATCAATGATGGTAAGACAGTACCTGTGCCCTTTACAGGGTGGGAAAGGTCCAACTATATCAATATTTATATGCGTAAAACGCTTATCGGGCAATGTGTATGACTGCAATGGTGAACGAGTGTGCTGGTTGATTTTAGCGCGCTGGCAATCGAGGCATGCTTTTGCGAATTTAATGCAGTCTCTTTGCATGAACGGCCATACGAAACGTTCCGCTACTAGTTTTGCAGTCGAGTGCGTACCCGGATGAGCGAGGTTATGTACAGACGACATTACCTTATTTCGAAACGGCTTAGTTACGAATGGTCGAATGATGTTTTTGGAGGTATAGCAATATAGACGTTTGTCAGTTCCTGGTACCGGAAATAATTTGACAGCCAATGATATTTTACTAGAATTGCTGTTTTTTAGAATTTTATGCAGTTCTTTATCATTTTTTTGGTCATCGGCTAAAGCGCTAAAATCGGTAGTCGGCGACGAAGAAATTGATTCAATGCGTGATAGTAAATCAGCAGTAACATTAGACTGGCCATCGACGTGCCTTATATCAGTAGTTATTTGCCCGATTGCATCTAATTGACGAGCTTGACGACTTGAAGCTTTTTCGAGTTTTTGGCGAAACGCAAAAATTAGTGGTTTATGGTCAGTGTAAACGTGACACTCTCTGCCCTCTAACATATATTTAAAATGTTGCAAAGCCATATAAATTGCGGTCAATTCACGATCATACGTGCTGTATCGTAATTGAGCATTATCGAACTTTCGGGAAAAATATCCAATTGGTTGAATTTCCCCATTGAGGATTTGATGCAGCACTGCGCCAGCAGCGAAGTCAGATGCGTCCACCCATAGCGACAGCTCAGCATCTTTTTGCGGATGTGCTAAAGATGACGCATTAACTAATTGCCGTTTGCATTACGAGAAGGCTTCCAAGGCTTTAGGATTCCACTCGATCTTTGAATTATCATTCTTTTTATTTCCCGGTGTCAGTGCGAATAAATACTTTTGTGTATCGATTGCTTTAGGGATGAAACGTCTATAGAAATTTATCATTGCCAGGAATCTGTTTAATTCCTTCACTGTATTTGGGTGAATTCCTTCTGCAGAAATCTCGTGGCCGAGAAAATTCAGTTTTCTTTTCAGAAACTCGCATTTTGATACATTAATTTTGAGGTTATTTGCCCGGAGCCTACCGAACAATATACGTAAGTGTTGATTGTGCTCATCTAAGTTTAGAGATGCAACGCAGATATCGTCTACATAAGCAAATACGAAGTCGAGGCCACGAACAACCTGATGAATTAAGCGCTGAAATGTTTGCGCAGCATTTCGCAAGCCAAAGTCATGACTGGAAATTCGAAAAGCCCGAACGGTGTGGTTACTGCTGTCTTTTGAATGTCGTCTGGGTGTACAGAAACCTGATGGAAGGCGCGCTGCAAGTCGATTTTTGAAAAAAATGTTTTTCCATAAAGAATTGTGGCAAAATGTTGCAGAAAAGGAAGCGGGTATGTGTCTGGGACAGTGATAGCATTTAGAGCGCGATAGTCTCCACAAAGTCTCCACTTACCATTTGGTTTTGGAACCAAGTGTATTGGACTAGCCCAACAACTTGCTGATTGTCGACATATACCAAGGCGTAAAAGTTCGCCTATTTCATTTTTTGCTGCTTGCAATTTCTCGGGCGATAACCTTCTGGGACGTGAGAAAACTGGCTGCCCGTACGTTTCGATACGATGCATGACAGATGTTTCTGTCGGACTACCTGGCTGTTGCGGTATAGTGATGTCTATGTACTCTTCTAAAATAGGAGGCATTGGCAAAGAGGTGTCAAATGCTTTAATTAATTTACCTGGTGTGGCTGAGTATTCACAATTTGTGTAAATATTCGTTGAGTTGTCAATAAGTCGTTTGCGTTTAACGTCGATTAGGAGACCATAATGTTTTATAAAAGCTGTCTTACAACGTTTGGGAATTTTATTAGCAGCTTCAGCGTGTTGCATATGTCATTGCTTCTTTGGTGTTTGTGGAAAGCAGCAAGGTTTACGGCAATTTCGAGCGTCATTACCATATGTGAGATGATACCAGCACATTTCTCTATTTGTGTTTGAACGTACGTTTTCTCGTGGACGATTTCCTCCGCGGTTTCGTGATGAGCTACGATCGGTTGTGTAACTATTCAGCCATTGAGATAGCTGAGCGATTTCTCTCTGCAATGTTTCTAGCGCCGACACAGTATCGCTCTTGTTGTTTTCATTGGTTAGCGATCGAATATGTGTATCTGAACTAAATGATTCACCGAGGTTTAGCGATTCAACGATATCATCAGCGATCTTAGCCTTTTTTGCTATTTTATATTCTGATGCTATAATCGCGGCTCGTGCCTGCGCAGGGAGTCGAGCTGTCCAGAGATCTATTAAAATATTTTCGCTTATGGATTCTCCAGCGACGCGTTTCATTTCACTGAATAATTGACTTGGCTTTAAGTCACCGAGAGGCATTTCGGATATGACTTTTTGCAAGCGGCGCTGCTGGCTCTCTGCAAAATGCTTTGTAAGTTTTTCTTTAATCGCTGATAATGCTTTGCAGCTCAATGAGTTTCGTAGGTGGTACTTGCGCCATTACTATGTTGTACTTTTTTGAGTCGGATAATATACCTGTTGCTGCAAACCAGAACTCCAATGACATGAAATAGGATTCGATGTGTGTATCAGCCATATTTGGTGGATTGATTTTTGGAATTACAAAATTTGCTTCCACGTACGCGCCATCGTTGGCTGCATTTTGTTGATTGCGATTCGAATCTCCGGCGGTGTTCATGATCCTATGTTCGGGGTCACCAATTTAGACAGTATTCGTACGCTAACAGATGTATTTATATTTATTGATAAATATGTTTGTAATTGCTTACAATATACCAATACAAAATAAGATTATTTAAATTTACGTCTGGACATCACCGAGATCGCTTCAAGAAGAAATTCATTGCCAAGAGGCCGGAAGAATGTAGCGTCAAAGGGAAAACGACAAAATGTCATATGTTGACATTATTATTTTCGCGGTGTTGCCACTGTGCATGTTTGACACTTGGAGTGGCCACACATATATGTATGTAGAGATATCCCCTAATATACTAATATGTACTACATACACTAATGCTTACAAGTTAAAAGTGTTTACATTTCTAATATAATTCTATATGTTGGCAGTTCACATTGGCAAACTGACACTGTCGAGGGCTTTGTGCTCATCTTTGATTTGATCAAGTACCTCTATCAAGGTCGTCTAGGAAACTATGTGAGTTCTCCGGCTTACCATCAAACTCTTCTAGCACAGATGAAGCAGTTTTAATAAATTCAACTACAGGTTGTGTAAAGTGGTTGGTTAAAATAAAACAATTTGTTGCGTCTTTGGAGATGTCCAAACATTAATTCACTTTATTGAAATGTTTTGCTCTTATTTATACTAAACTAGCTGACCCGACAGACGTTGTCCTGTCAATGTTCTTCCTTCGTAGTTCTTTAACTCTGCAACGCATATCAGTGCCTTATGGCTTTTGTGACTTTGGCTGTGTATCAAATGATATTTGTTTTCGTCAGAGTAAAATGAGGTGAACAAATTTATATTATATTTTTGTGTAGCGAAACGGAATTCACCATTTGGAAAAATTACGGAATAAAAATCTATAATCACAATCAAAACTTTTGGTTGTTGTCTTCCCTACTGGAACATTTCAGTTAGAATACCTACCAGTGATCTCAACTGACTACAATTTTTATGGTAGCTAAATTTCTTTAGCTAATATGTGATTAAATTGAGAATTTAGAAAATGTTTTGTTCTATATAAATAAGCACTATATCCGATAGAATAAAGAAAAGACAAAATTTTGAAAATCGGTCAAGCCGTTATTGAGTATTAGGTAAACAAATTTTAAATTGAGATTAGAAAAAAAAAATGTATGTGGTAAATGAGACCTGAAATAGATTGGAAACATTAAAGAAAAAATATTTAAATTCGGTTGAGCCGATCCGGAGATCTTACGGTATATACGAACGCCAATTCATTTATATATATATAGATTGTGATAAAGGATGGAATAAAAACCTATGTTCATAATTAAAGATTTTGGTTGTTGTATTCACTTTTTCAACATGCGCCAAATCGCAATCAAAGCTTTTGGTTGTTGTATTCACTTTTTCAACATGCGCCAAAGTAGCGAAAAGGAATTCACCATTTGGAAAAATTACGGAATAAAAATCTATAATCACAATCAAAACTTTTGGTTGTTGTCTTCCCTACAGGAACATTTCAGTTGAATACCAGTGATCTCAACTGACTACAATTTATATGGTAGCTAAATTTCTTTAGCTAATATATGATTAATTTGAGAATGTAGAAAGTGTTTTGTTCTATATAAATACCCCTATATCCGATAGAATAAAGAAAAGAAAAAATTTTGAAAATCGGTCAAGCTGTTATTGAGTATTAGGTAAAAAAATTTTAAATTGAGATTAGAAAAAAAAAAATGTATGTGGTAAATGAGACCTGTAGCGCGATTCACTAACTTTTAACAATTTCGCAATAGAGATATTTATCATTAACGTGTACTGTTTAATTTAACAATTGTGCGATTCACTAACTCGGATTTAACAATAACGTGCAGCTAATTGTTTAAAATGATGACATGTGGCATCTCAGTCGAAATTGACTAGAACGTTGCTTAAATGTTAAGTGCAGCATTTGCCAGCGCCGCCGTTGGTGTCGCAGTAGCGCAGCTGACAAGCGTCTGGATAACAAAATAGACGTCGCAAGTTCGATACCAATAACTAGGAGACATTTTTTTTATAATATATTTTTTTTTAAATATAGAAATACTTCTTGCTCAAAAAATTTGTTTTTAATTTATTTTTATTTTAACTAATATTTCAACGACACCAACGGATAACGTGATAAAATATCAATTTACAAATCGACTACGATAAATTAACGATTGAAGAGTTGACAAAAAGTTAGTGAATAGCATAGATAGTTACAATTTTTGTTACGTTAATTTATCGTGGACAAATCGTGTTATAAGAGTTAGTGAATCACAAAATTGTTTAAACTATTGTTAAGTTAATTTATCGTTGACAAATTACATATTTGTAAGTTTTGCAAGCTCGAGACCAGAGAAAACAATAATTCGTAATGAATTTTAATTGTCAGTTTTTTGGGAAAATTTGATAATTGAAGAAAAATTACATTATTAAATCACAGCGATGGATAGGATTACATGTTTCAGAGTTTCCAAGCTCATCATCAGATCCCTTTTCGGACACTGGGATATGAACCAGTGTCTGCACCAAAGCCGCTGTTAGAAAATTCTAACATCTAAGCTATGATGCCCTGTGACGTCACAATGCATTTATCTCCACTTAAATTAATTCCCTTTTGTTTGTTTGTTCTTGCCAACAGTGAGCACACATTGTTGTTAGACCATCGGTCAAACGTCCGAATGTGTGTGCTGGACTTTTTTGTTTGTACATATTTATGTACGTAAACCCGTGCTTCGGTTCTTAATATTTGTTGTTGGCTTTTGCGGTCTTTCTTGTTTTTACATATTTGTAAGTTTTGCAAGCTCGAGACCAGAGAAAACAATAATTTGTAATGAATTTTAATTGTCAGTTTTTTGGGAAAAATTGATAATTGAAGCAAAATTACATTATTAAATCACACCGATGCAACTCGATGTTTGATCTACGGACATGATGCCTCTCACCTCTCATTACCCATCTTCTCTTTCCTTGCGGAAGGAGGGATGACATGACCTAGAAGGTTACACTGGCCATACCAAATCGCTACCACGACAGTCTGGCAGTACCGCAAGGGAGTACCGGAGCGTACCGGATTCATATCCGGCCAAGGACTGTTAATTCGACAACACTCCCCAAAACCTTCGGGAAGTGATTTTGTTGCTAAAACAACAACAACAACAACCGATGGATAGGATTACATGTTTCAGAGTTTCCAAGCTCATCATCAGATCCCTTTTCGGACACTGGGATATGAACCAGTGTCTGCACCAAAGCCGCTGTTAGAAAATTCTAAAATCTAAGCTATGATGCCCTGTGACGTCACAATGCATTTATCTCCACTTCAATTAATTCCCTTTTGTTTGTTTGTTCTTGCCAACAGTGAGCACACATTGTTGTTAGACCATCGGTCAAACGTACGAATGTGTGTGCTGGACATTTTTGTTTGTACATATTTATGTACGTAAACCCGTGACAAATTACGTTAAAAAAGTTAGTGAATCGCGCTACTGAAACAGATTGGAGACATTAAAGAAAAATATTAAAAATCGGTTGAGCCGATCCGCAGATCTTACGGTATATACGAACGCCAATTAATTTTTATATATATAGATTACATCTTCTTCACCATGATGAATAAAAACCTATATTCACAATCAACCACCTACATATGTATATTCACAATCAAAACTTTTGGTTGTTGTTTTCACTTATTCAACATTCGCCAAAGTAGCGAAAGGGAATTCACCATTTGTACTTAAATATAAAACGGAAAAAATCTGTACGGCAATTAAGTTCCCTACAGGAACATTTCAGTTAGAATACCAGTGATCTCAGCTGACTACAATTTATATGGTAGCAAAACTTCTTTAGCTAATATATGATTAAATTGAGGATTTAGAAAATGTTTTGTTCTATATAAATAAACACTATGTCCGATAGAATAAAGAAAAGAAAAAATTTTGAAAATCGGAAAAGCCGTTATTGAGTATTAGCTAAAAAAATTTTAAATTGAGATTAGAAAAAAAAGAATTTATGTGGTAACTGAGACATGAAACAGATTGGAAACATTGAAGAAAAAATATTTAAAATCGGTTGAGACGATACGGAGATCTTACGGTATATACGAACGTAAATTCATTTTTATATATATAGATTATTCTAAACATTTTCTTATACATATTTACTCTAATTCCACAAGTATACACGGTTTTGGATCTGGGCAACTAAAAGTGGTTTTTAGGTCAGTTTATGACGCTGAATCCGAATCTGCATTCCGTTTTTTAAGATTGATTTAAGATTTCGAGATATCGGTAATTTTGTGTTTTTTAGGTATCTCTTCATTCAAAAAATCGTTTCGCCAATTTGACAAATGCACGGAGGTAATAGCTTGTTCGAAAGGAAATTAAAATACGATTCAAATCGACGTATAATATGTAGGGAAAGGTCAAACCATTGCTAAGCAATAGCTGGCCAAAGTCGAAATTTGGTCGAATTTTTACGATTTTTGAAAAAATTTTGATTTTGAAAATGGTTTTTTTGTACGAAGTTGTGAAAATCAGGATAATTTTTTTTTCCCCTAAAATTAGTGTGTTTAATAGCAAACAATTGTAGCAAAACATTAGGCAGATCCGGCAAAAACTCTATTTTTGGGGAGTTTTTTTGTAACTTTCAACAAAATTTAAATTCTTTTTTAAGATTTTTGTCAAATAATATTCATTTTATTAACTTAAAAGTAACAAATCAGAAATGAAGATTGGTGGAACTTTGCCTTTTGTATTGTTTAGTATCTGTTTCGCGTATTAGAGTCCAACAATAGTCGCTTATCATGCCTTCATCCCAAAATCCTAGGTGTCGTCTTTCAATTTTGGCTAGATCTTGATGTAACCGCTCTCCCTGTTCGTCGCTCGTATCACCCAAGTTTTCGGGAAAGAAATCGAGATGGGAATGCAGAAAATGCATCTTTAGAGACATCCGAGCTCCAATCTTTCTATAATTTTCCAACATATCGCCAATAATTTCCCCAAAATTAGGGGGATTTGTGATTACCAAGAAAGTGGTGAACGATATTTGGAAATATTCCTTGTTTGATTTTTGCATATGACAATTTAGGAAACAACTTGACTAAGTACTGAAAAGTCGGTCTTTCACTTCGTCAAAGAAGTTCTTTATAAGGCCAAGTTTAATGTGAAGATGTGGCAGGAAAATGTCTTGTGGATTTACAAGTGGTTCAGCGGAGACGTTTTGCTGTACAGGCTCATATTGAGTACGACTTTGCCATTCTTTCCTCACATAATGATATTCAGTTGCGCGGCTATCCCACAAGAATAATAAACAACAAAATTTGGTGAATCCAGATTGCATCCCAGTAAGATGCCAATAAACTGTTGAAATAATATAAAAAATAAGTGTTTTCGATTTAATTGGAATTAATGTTTATACCTTTAGATCACCACATATTTTCCATTTATGAAAAAATAAGTGTTTTCGATTTAATTAGAATTAATGTTTATACCTTTAGATCACCACATATTTTCCATTTATGATCATTGTATTTGATGAAGCACAGCATCTTCCGCATTGTTTCTTAGCATTCCTTCGCTTGTACTGCATGAGCAATCGGAATAGATGGTTTGTTATTCCTGTTGTGGAGAAGAACAGCTTTTAGGCTGTATTTGGTACCATCAGTGAATACCCGGCATTCGTCGTTTCCAACCATTAATATCGATACAGAAACTTATGTTGTCTTCTTTTTTGAAGAACGGTCGAAGTGCCTCATTTCTGTTTCTGTATACAGAAACTTGTGTTCGAGAGTCTAGATTTTTCCACTGCTGCAGCCGCGATGCTAGCTCCTCTGCTTTTTGTTTGGACAAACTCAAGTCACGAATCAAATCGCTTACTTCATCTTGCGAAATGAAATGTGGCCCTTCCATGACAAAGTCGCTTTCACTGCTCGGGGGTGACGGGGTTAAAGTTTCCAGGACGTTTGCACTTATACTTCGATAAACTGGCAATGGACCATTAGCTAGCAACTCTGCTTTTTGTTTGGACAAACTCAAGTCACGAATCAAATCGCTTAGTTCATCTTACGAAATTAAATGTGGCCCTTCCATGACAAAGTCGCTTTCACTGCTCGGGGGTGACGGGGTTAAAGTTTCCAGGACGTTTGCACTTATACTTCGCTAAACTGGCAATGGACCATTAGCAGTACGTGGAACTGGCTTGGATACTGATGATACATCAGGATAATTATATTTTGCTAATTTTTTGCATTTATACTCGTAACTTTCATCAAACAAAAGTAGCAATCATCTCCATGGTTTTTAGGTTCTCTACAGAGCGCTGGCTTTGAAAAGAAAAAGTACTCACGTTCTCCCAATGACCACTTATACAGCTTTGTTTTGCATGCGTTACAAATAAATTTGGGTCTCCATGACTTATGAGTGTCTGCTACTCTGAAACCAAAATAGTGCAGATACGCATCTTTGAGCGCATTTGTTATTATTTTGCCACTTTTGTAATCATATAACTACCACAAACGTAACAAAAACACTTTGGATCAACTTTGCAACACTGTCTCTGCATTTTTATTTTTATATAATGTTGTTGATGGTTTAGAATATATTTTAATTCTGAGTCTTAAACTATTTTACATTTGCTTATATACTAAATATTAAAACTATGTTCCTAAACGTTCCTAATGTTCTATTGATTCTATTGTTTGTTTGTTCAAGGGCATTTCTTGAATATTAAGAAACCATCTGTTTTTTATGAGGGTTGTTTATACTTATCTTTCCTCAAGTGGACTGATTTTTTTTTTTTCAGAGGAGGAAGCATCGAAAGCCTTATAGATAGTGTATGACTTTAACACACTAAACCTCCTACCGTCATGTACCGATCCCCCCGGTACTACCGTTAAGTATTCCGGCGGGAGGTGGTTTGAGCCCAAGTCTCAACGTCAGTGGGTCAGCGTTACTGTACTATTTCAGTTCTTAGCTGGGGATCTTTTGTTAGATTTTTCATTCATCTAGTCTGAAGTATTGATCATCTTGATCAAAGAAAGTCGTTCTTGTCCAACTACCAAAGATATGTATATAGATATAGCTCTATAGGCATGCACTTACACTTCATCATCGTCTCTTATTCTGTCTCACTAGCTCTTCTGCATCTAGCCGGTTGGAGTGGCCGTGTTTCCGGCCCGCATCTATAATAATTCAGTACGTTTATAAGTAATCAATTATACTCACAACATATTCAGTTACATGGCAATGCAGTGGGGAGGCCGCGTCCCCAATCTGCTCTTTCTGGTTTGTGTCACGTGAACCGGGCGGTTGAAAGACCGTGTTTCCACCCGCATCTGAGATACTTACGTACTCATAAAGTTTTGTTTGCAGGTCAATGCAGTGGAGAGGCTGAATCTCCAATCTGCAGGCTGCACCTCTGGTATAGGTTTGTTAAACTGGGCGGTTGGAAGGCCGTGTTTCTAACCCGCCTCTTGTTTTACGTGTTTGTTTGCTTTTCTTCAGTCTTCCCTGCTGCGGCGCAGCCGTTCCAGACTTCTAAGCCACTTCATGGCTTCTGCGATTACCTCGCACGCTGCCATCCATTTTTGTTTACTTCGTAGCATGTGACCAACCAGCGACTCAGGAGTGTAGTCCTCATCGGCTATGCTGCGTAGTTTACTTCTAAAGCTGTACGATCTGGGGCATTCGAAGAACACGTGGTAGACATCTTCCACTGCCTCGCCTCCACAGTGATCGCATACGTTGTTGCTTTCGTGCTTAAACTGCTAAAGGTATTTTTTAAAGCATCCGTGGCCGCTTAGAACTTAGCCAGATAAAAATCAACCTCCCCGTGTGTTCTCGTTACCCATGTTTTAATATCTGGTATACAGCGGTATATCCAGCGCCCCTTATTCGATATGTTCCATCTGTTTTGCCAATTTTGAATACTTATCTCGCGTGCTTCGGACCGCGAGTTTCAATCCTCAAACGTTGTGGCTGCTTCCTTTGCCAATATGTCAATTGGGCACAAGCCTGAGATTACCAGTGCGGCATCGTCTGATACCGTTCTAAAAGCGCTACAAACTCGGAGAGCACACAAGCGATAGGTCGACTTTACCCCGCGTAGGTGCGACTGATACTCCATGGCGTGCTGGCTTACCGGTGCCCCATAGAGTAGTTTGCTTTTCACTACGCCTGCCAGTAGCTGACGCCGCCCTTGCTTTGGACCTCGTGCGTTTAGCATTATCCTCGATAACGATGATATAGTTTTCGCTGCTTTCTCGTTAGCGTATTCCAGATGTGTTTTGAAAGACAGTCTCCTGTCTATCATAATTCCCAGATACTTACCTGCCGGCATTGTTTCAATGTCGTGGTCTCCGATTCTTATAGTGACCTGCTCTACCTTCTTCCTGCTTGATACTAGTACCGCCTCTGTTTTGTGCTCTGCAAGCTGTAGTCCATGTTGCATGAGCCATGATTGAACGCTGGCTATGCTTACATTAGTTCTTCCACATAGTTATATCACTTAAGTGTTTGGCAGTAACAATCAATACGATATCATCCGCGAATCCGATAATCTTAACTCCAGTAAGTACTTTAAGTCGCAGCACTCCGTCGTACATAATGGTCCATAGTAATGGGCCGAGCCCGGACCCCTCAGGAACCCCGCCTATGACGAGGAGTTTTTCCGTGCCATCTGCAGTTTCGTATTGCAGCAGACGTCCGTCAAAATAGCTGCGGATTATGCGTCTCAGATAATAGGATATACCTACCCGGTCTCGGGTATCAAGAATTTTCGCCCAGTCAGCGCAATTGAATGCGTTCTTTACATCTAAGTCCACGATAAGGCAGTATTCCTTAGATCCCTCGAGCCAGCGTGTGCCGCTTATTGCATCTTGAGCGGTATCTCTAGCCACGTTCACGGCATTTATGGTGGGTCTGCCTCTTCTGAACCCAAACTGGCTGTCAGATATGCCACCCATCTCTTCTATTTCTTTTTCTAAACGATTGAAGATTACTCGCTCAAGGATTTTGCCTGCCGAGTCGAGCAGGCATATGGGCCTGTAGCTGGATGGCTCCGACAGGTTTTTTCCAGGTTTCGGCAGTAGTAGCAAATTTTGGCGTTTCCATATCGAAGGGAATGTCCCCTCAGCTAGGCATACAGTAAATAATTTCGCGAACGTTGACGCCTTATAATCAACCGCCACCTTCAGTACTTTGTTGGGCACGCAGTCTGGACCAGCAGACTTGTTGTCATCTAGTCTCTTAACCGCTAGGAGCACTTCCTCTTTCGTCACTTCATTAAATGCATATAATGGATTATTTGTCGTATGGGAAACTAGTTTTATTTGTGTGGGAAAGAGAGTATCGAGCACGTTTTTGAGGAATGACGGGCATGTTGGTATGGCTACGCGCTTGGTTTTCAACTTTTTGATGACCAATTCGTAAGCCGTTCCCCATGGGTCGTGTTCAGCCCCATCGCAGAGGTTTAGAAAGCATTGTCGTTTGCTATTCGCTATTGCCGCCTTCAAAGGCTGACGCGCAGCTTTATAGGCAACTCTGTACTCTAAGAAGGTTGGCCTATCTCGTGATCTTTGGAAGCGGCGCCTCGCCCGAATACATTCTCTCCTTAGCGTTTGTATGCTGTCATTCCACCAATACGCCGAGCTTTGCTGTTTTCGTATGGTCTTTCTTGTCATCGACGCATCGCACGCTCCTTTGATGTCAGCCATTACCTTAGTGGCTATAAAGTTCGCGCTGCCTGTATACTCGGATGCTGGCAGCATTGCCTTGAAAACATCGGAGTCGAAGGTGTTGAGCTCCCAACCTCGACTCCTCACGGAAGTTCGGTTGGTAGGAGTCCTTCCCCCGTCTACTTTGATGTCCACTATGATGACCGAGTGGTCGCTTTGAGTATAGCACTCACTAGCCTTCCACTCGCACATCCTAAACATATTTGCACCATTTCTGGAAAATGTATGTTGCCCACCTGTATTAAGAAGCGCTAGATCCAAGCAAGCGAATGCTTCGAGAAGAGCTCTCCCTTTCGGAGAAGTTCGCTGTGAGCCCCATTCGACAGCCCATGCGTTAAAGTCGCCAGCTATGACAAACCGCTGCCTCGTAGTCGCGTCTGTGGCTATCTTACCAACTACTTCTTCAAAAGCTTCTAGCAAGGTGCTAGGTGATATGTAGCAGCTATATACGAAGATATCTCCTATACTGCCGCACACAAAACCTCTTTCTTTAAGAACGGGCTCTATGTACAACGGGTTTTCTCCGCAGGACCAAATTGCTGCCTTGCCACATAAATCGGGTAGCCAATCCAAGGACTTGTTCCTGTATGGCTCGCTTATTAATGCTACGTCGACTTTTACATCCCTTATGGTTTGCGACAATAGGTCTTGTGTAGCTTCGCAGTGGTTGAGATTGAGTTGGAGCAATCTCATGACGGTCTGAGTTTCCGAACCGCCACTCTGTTTACCGGGCAGTTGTTTCCCCCGGTACGATGATCGACGCTATTGGCTCCCCTTTCAGTACACAGAATGCACTTTGCCGAACACGTGAACGTTTTGGCGATGTGTCCCTCGCTTCCGCATTTAAAGCATCTCCCTTTTGCATCCTTTTCGATGGTCCAGTTCCTCGAGATATGTCCGAAGTCCATACACCTGTAGTAGCGTTTTGGCTCAATTTTCGCTCGAATACGGCATACAACCCAGCCTATTCTAACTTTGCAACTGGCTAGTAGCTTTCTGGCCGCTTCTCCAGGAATCGAGATTGTCGCCGTTAGTGTTCCGCCATAAGCTTTCCGAATGGATCGTATGTTGGACGGTTGAATTTCGAGCGCTGGGAACTGCGAATTCAGTGCCTGGCAGACTTCCGTTTCCGTGGTCACCTCATCCATATCCCGGATCTCGCATATAGTCTCTTCCGTCAGGGACTTGACTTCGGCTTTGCCAGATAAGGCTTACCCTACTGTCGCTTTAAGCTTAGCGGTGCTGCCCTCTGCCTGCTTGGTGAGCTGGAACATCAACTCACCTTTCGCGGTCTTACGGATCTTGCAAACCATAGTACTCATTTCTTTAAGAGCCTCCTCCGTTTTTACAGCCTTTAGAATATCGGCATATGAGCTATCTCTCTTTGCTTTGATCATGATAGCGTCGGGTCGAGCCGCCTTGGGCTTCGGGCGTTTCTTCTGGACAGTTTTCCATGCCGCTCCTTGCCCTGGTGGCTCCGCTGCTTTGGAGACCTTGGCCGCCGCTACGTCGGAGATCCTAGGTGCTGGTTTTTGAGCATCCTTTTGCTTCTTTGACAATTTTTGTGGGCCGCTCTCTTTTTTTCTGCTGTCACAGCTCCTTCTGCTTCTTCGTAAGATACTGAGATCGCTTTACCTAAGTCTTTGAGGTTTTGGTTAGTGGACCCTTTTCCACTTCCAGTAACCTCCTTTAGTTCACCGATGAGCTTTCCTAGTGAGTGGAAGGCATGATCATCGTATTCTTTGCATTCGGCCGTAGAATCAATCCGCGCCGGCCCGGGCATGGCTGAGGTTGGAGGAGCTGATCGCGGTGGCGACTGTGCTAACCTCGACCGCCTCTCGAAGGGATTACCACCGTCTACCTCGTTTTTGCCACTTTGACGTACTGGCGTGTCTGTCATCTCGGTGACCGCCTCGGCGTCCGCAACAACCTTTGCGAACACTGCAACGACACCCTTCCTGTTCGTCGACACTTTTCTTTTGTAACCTTCTGTTTTATGTTTTTTTTTTAACCTGTATTATTATTATAATTACTTTTGTATGTTATTAATGTTATTATTATTATTTCTTGATGAGATTTTCCCCTATTATTATTACTTTTATTTTATTTTAACTTTAGTTTATTTTCAAATTTTTTTGTCTCCCCCCTAGTGGCCGAATGACAGAAGGTTCTTGTCTTCACTAAATAGGCAGCACTATTGCCCAGCTGATCTGTTCCCACCTTTGGGTGACAAGATCAGCTGTATTTGACACTTTTTATGAAAAGTTTTGTTGATATTAATTGTCTCGTTTTTGCAATCCTTCCAATATGCGAATGCGAAATTTAAGTAAAATTGTTTTAAAATTATACAAATTCAGTACAAAACTCGCAAACACAGTATTTCAGGGCTTGCAATCACGCAACGGAACAGGATGACTTACCAGATATATTTCTTCCTTAATTTGGGGTTTTTTTCGCACTTTTTATATACTTTATTCACTTTTTTAAGGAGCCTCGCTCAACTCCACTTGTACTTTCAACAAACGTATATGTAGATGGACTGTATGTGTGTACATATGTGTGTGTATGTGTGATAGGTTTAGGTACCTTATCCTGTTTGTTTTGTAAGTATGTATGTTTGACAATATTATCTTAAATTCTAGTGGACTGTATAAATTTACTTATTTTAGAGCGGCGTAGTTATATTTATGTTCATAGCTTTATAAACATTCTGCCATTTTTGCTTACTTATCAAGCAGTGCCACGATTTAAAAGCAGCTATAACAGCACAATGGTGCTCTCATGCGAGATCTCGTAAACTAGAATCAATCTTGAAAAGCTGAATGCAGATTCGAATTGAGCATATCAAATATAGTTAAGAATCGCTCTTATATGCTCAGATCCAAAAGTTGACCTGAATTTGTAAACTTGCGTTCTTAAATATACACATTTACTCTAACTCTAACGCTATGCACATATGTATGTACATATATTGATACATATTTATGTGCATAGCTCTGTGTTCATATATCTCAGTGCAGTCACCAACGTACACACAAACATATCTACAGCGGCCATGCAGTGAAACATCAAACTAGTTAGACAACATACAAGTATACAACTACAATTTGTTGGTTGAAATCCTACTAGTCAGAAAAAGTCTATTCCATACTAGTATTCAACTACAATTTTCATGTTCAAATTGTTCTAGTTTGAAAAAGTTCAAACTCTGATTACCTACCTTATATGCATTCTTTTAACTATGAAGTTATTAAAACAAAGTTTGCTTTTAGTTTTTATTTATTTTTATAGCTATCATATGCATTTTTCAGTTGCAGTATTTTTATTATATCTACAGGTTTCGATCCCTTTTTGGATTAGAAAGGTTCAATCTTTTTCAAACTTGATTGATACTAGTCCCACTGGGTTGAAATTTTACTAGTTCATTTCATTCCATTTTGAACTGCTATGAAACTGGTATATTTCAACTATATGCAAACTGGTATGTATATACTAGTAGATGACTGGTATGTTCTGGTCGAAATCTGACAATCGAAATTTCGTAGGACATCAACATTGTAAAAATACCAGTAGCTTGTATGAAAATATGACAGTTGGCTGACTAGTTGGGCTTAGTGCACATACTAGTTGTAAAGTAGTTTTCACCTAGTTGGTTTGATTGCAGGGGGGACTGAGCAATGCAGTCGCATACTAACCCTACCGGACAATCCTAATGCACACCAACACAGCCTGACATCTGAGGCCTCAGCGACAACTCAGCTGATATTCAGGGCTTAGGTTAAGCACATACACACACACAGATGGGTTACATGTACAGAAATGTTTTGATAAGATTTTGCACCACCGCCATAGAAATCTTATCACAATTCTGACGGCTCATTACCTAAGCCCTGATTATCAGCTGATTTTTCACTGATCGAACATAATGCACCAAATGTCCGGTAGGGAAATGCATGTAGAGCTGCCACCCTGCCAACCATGGCTAACCATGGTGAAACTCAACGTAATTAGAAATACGTTGACACAGCGGAATGTTTGGAAGTCGGCGTGTGTCTTTGCTATTGTTGGCGACTTGTTTATGAAATAGTTTTATTTTAATAATTTGAGCCTTTTTGGGTACAATAAATCTTTGTTTGCTTACAATGTTGAATTTGAGATTACATACATAAGTGTGGCTTTTTGTTATTTTTGTGTTTTTATTTTGTACACAATGAAATTTAATTTTGCATATACAATTCTTTTCGAATGTTTTTGTATTTGCTTAGAGAAAAAAACGCTAAGTACTTATTCTATTAATTTACGTATATTTTTATGCACTATGATTTTCTTATTTTCATTTCTTAAAGTGGAATTACTTATCCTATCAATATTTTCTATTTTTATATTCGGATAACATATCCGTCATAATGGTTTTCATACATCCATATATCAGGATAAAGTTTTCGAATATAGCCTTGGCAACTACCTTTGAGTGCTTGCTCGGTATTGGTACCGCAACCAAATAATTGGTTAGGTTACATGCAATAGTCACCGCATATTCATTGTCATTTCTTGATCTTGGGAGAGGTCCTATGGTATCTATTTGTACTGTATCGAACGCTTTTGTTGGTGTCTCTGTTATGGTCAGAGGCTCCACTAGGTTTCTATGTATTTTATTTTTATTACACTCACCGCATTTCTTAATGTATTTTCTTATGTCATTTTTCATACTTTTCCAGTAGTATGTTTGTCTGATTTTATTTAACGTACGATTTATTCCTGGGTGGCCACCAAAAACAGGACAGGTTGTTATACTTTTGACGAATCTTTTTAATATTTTCTTTTTCGGTCACATGCATAACCTCCGGAGTCAATGCAATTGTTAAATTTTTGAGAACTTTGGTACCAATTTCTTTAAATTCATTTACTCGAGTATATTTAATTATATTTAAACAATTTGTCTCCTAAGGACAACTGTATTTTTCTAATTCCTAAATTGCCGGGTTCTCTGCTAAGCCTGGTGAAGAATTGACCTAAATCAGCCTTCGCCTCAACAATTAGGTCACTAGTATTTATTTCACTACAAATGTTCGTTCCTTTTTTGAAATATAATTTCGGTGGATCGAAAACGAGCTGGGCTAGCGTTTTCACTTCGTATTTGTATAGCGCGTCATATATTGGGTTCTCTTTGTGACTTACGATTTCTTTATCTTTAATATTACCGGTACCCTTTTTAGTATCCGATCTTGTCGTAACTTTTAATATCTTACAAGCCTGCACTGACATATCTTTTAGGTCTTTGATATCTATCACTGAGAGTGCGTCGGCTACGTAATTTAATTTTCCAGCTATGTACTCCACTGCAAAGTCATATTCTTCCAAATCTAGTCTGATTCTAGTTAGTTTAGATGATGGATTTTTCATCGAAAATAAAATTGTTAAAGGTCAATGATCAGTTTTTACTGTAAATCGTCTGACATAAATGTA
The DNA here is from genome assembly GCA_951509765.1 of Sphenella marginata. Taxonomy (NCBI): domain Eukaryota; kingdom Metazoa; phylum Arthropoda; class Insecta; order Diptera; family Tephritidae; genus Sphenella; species Sphenella marginata. The sequence continues at coordinate 46,336,900 of OX608078.1, forward strand.
TGGTCGGAAATATGTATTGGCCAGCGAATAGAAGCTAATTCTTTTTGTATTGTAGCTTTATTTGTTTCGCCTTTTGTGAAAGATCTTGAAGCTTAGGCAATTGGTAACTGTTTTCCTTCCTTATTTTTCTCATACAAAATAATCCAGTGAAATCGGAATATTGTAGTATACTAGGGCTAATAAGTGCATTTTTTAAGTAATTAAAAATTTGTTCGCAATCTTTTGTCCAATCAAAAATCACATTTTTCTAGCAGAGTCTTGTTATTATTCTGGAATATTCAGCAAAGTTTAGAATAAATCTTCTATAGTAATTGCAAAATGCCACAAATCTTTTTGCTTCATCTGCATTGTTAGGCGTAGGGTAGTTTTGAACAGTATTAAATTTGGATGGATCTGGTAAAATACCAGCACTAGTGCATTTATGTCCAAGATACGTGACTTCTTGCCTGAAAAATAAGCATTTATCTGGGTGCAATTTTAAATTATAATTTCTACATGTTGCGAAGACATCTCTCAGATTTTTTATCATATGGTTTTCTGAGCACCCTAATACGACTAACTCAACTATATACAGAAATGCTTGTGATGGTTCAAACCTGCAAAAGCTAAAGTCATCATTCTTTGGAATGGAATAAGTTTGGTGCTACCTTAAAACCATGAGGCAATCTTTTAAAGCGATATGTGCCGTTATCAGCTGCAAATGACGAAATTCTCTTGATTCTGGACTTAATTCTATCTGGTGAAATCCAGACATTAAATCTAAATATGAAAAATATTTTGCTCTACGTAGTTGGTCTAGAATATCGTCTATTCTTGGTAACGGAAATTTTTCTGCAATTTTTTATTTACCTGTCTGTAATCAATAACTAATCTCAATCTTTTTTCTTTATTACCGGAGAGAGATTTCTTGGGAACTAAGAGAATTGGACTATTATATTCTGAAATTGAAGGTTCTATTATATCATCTTGAATTAATTTAGTGACTTGTTTGCTAATTTCGCCTTTATGTGCTTCGGGGAGTCTATAGTTTTTTATATAATTTTTTTTATGAAGGATGATATCATATGTAATTTTTGTTTGTAAAAACTGTTAGGTGTAATCGGTTCTGATTCTAATGAAAATATGTCGATAAATTCTGAGCATAACGCGTTAAGCGATTGGTTAGCAAATGCTGGAAAATGTTTATTCAATCTTTCTAATTTTTCTTTACTATTAATATCATTTTCTAAATTTTCATTCTTTATAACTGTGTAATTGTCTAAGTTTTCATACTTTATACTATAATATTTGATTGATGCATTATTATTTGTTGTATTTATGATTCTTACAAATGAATGGTGAGAATTTACTATAGTGTTTGCAATAAAAATTCCTTTTTCTATTTCTTGTTGTGGTATTAATAATTCGGGATTTTGATTTTCTATGTATATTTGTCTAATGACTTCCGATCTAGCGGGTACTGTAATGCTATTGATATCCGGTTTATTTGTCATCTCAATGACTATATTGTCTTTGTAGTCATTTGGACGTAATATTAGATTGTCTCCATTTTTATTATATTCCAAAATGCAATTGTATTTCTTTATAAAATCGAGTCCTAAAATTCCATCACATGGGATTGGGAAATTATCTTTAACTATGTGGAATTGGTGCTTAATTATTAGATAGTCATCTTTTAAATCTGCTTCAACCGTTCCTAATGTAGTTGCTATGCCTTGACCAATGCCTTTTAAGTCTGTTGTACGTGAAGTATTAATGGTGATGTTACTATCAATTTTACCTTTTTTAATTATAGAGATATCTGCTCCTGTGTCTATTAGGAGAGTTGAAAAAGGGTTATTCAGAGTTGTTCTGGAAGATATGTAGCTGTTTAGATGTAAATTAAATGTATATATTAGTTTATCTATTGTTGGAGTGGAGCTGGTTGGTTCTCCTGTTGGTTGCAATTGCGTACATTGCGTGTGTTATTCTGATTGGTTCGGCTTTGATTTCCAAAAGTTCTATTTCGATTTTGCAAATTATTACTTTATCTATTACGCGTAGAATTATTGATTTCCTCTGTAACTGTTACTTCGGAAGCCTCTTTGAAAACTACCACGATAATTATTTTGTGTGCCAGTCAAATGCAACACCGAATTTGGATAACCGGTTACTTCAGTACAGCTATTGGTGAACTTAGAAATGGCTTCGTTCATAGAGGTGAACGTACCAGCCTGCATAATAACCTTAACCTTTTCGTTAGAGCAGTTTTTGCATATGGCTTTTACCGCTGATTGTGTAGCGTATTTAGTTGCTAACTTTGGTGAAAGTCTGTCAGATAGGTATGTATGCTCTAATGATTTTGTGAGCTTTTCAATTTCAGCAGTGTATTGATTTGCAGTTTTACTGCGTTGTTGGATGTTCAGGAGTTTTGCTGACAAAACTTCGACTGATTCTCCTTTAATAGCTGTATGTAGCTTTATTTTAATGTCTATAATCAATGATTCTGTGCTTATATAGTTTCTTGCGGTACCTTTCAGCTTTGTTTTAATCATTGATACTGCAATGGCTTCATGACCATCTTTGATTTGCTCAAGGATGTCAAGAGCATCCAGTAAACTTGGTAGGTTTTCGGGTTTGCCATCGAACTCAGGTAAGACCGACGCCCACTTTTTCGATATCGAAAATCACACAAATTAACATAAGTTGAGTAAAACCAAGCATGGAGCTGCCAGTGATGCAGTCACACACATTCACACATATGTGACCAGCCCTGCAAAAAACCGAAATACTCCGTTTTACACTCCATAGAGTACTTCTTAAGGAGTATCGGAGTACTCCAACACTTATCCACGCTCATATAAAAAAGGTGGTCCAATTTATATGGCGATGTCCGGTAATTGGATCACCTAATCCGACTCGGAGTACTCCGTTTCTTTGCTTTTGAATACTCTATAGACCACCTACATGAGAGTAGTCCCAAAATACTCCTATTGGATTACTCTATGGAGTATTCAACAGCAAAGCGAGAGAGTGAGTAGGTGTTCCTTTTGAGGACCACTGCACTAGTACTCTATAGAGCAGTCTTTTGGCAAAATTTTCAAAGTATTCTTACGTAGGTGCTCCATAGATTATTCAGCGGCGTGCTCTGACGTGGATTAGGTGATCCAATCACCGGACATGGCCACATAAATTGGACCACCTTTTTATATGAATGAGGATAAGTGTTGGAGTACTCCCATGCTCCAACGTTTTTTACAGGACAACATATGTCAACTAATACAACTCCATCGCTTGTGCCGCTCTTGTACTTTTGGGCAGCGTGAGAAACTCAACGTAATTACCCTTCAATCAAACCAACTAGTTGAAAACTACTTTACAACTAGTATGTGCACTAAGCCCAACTAGTCAGCCAACTGTCATATTTTCATATAAGCAACTGGTATTTTTACAATGTTGATGTCCTACGAAATTTCAATTCTCAGATTTCGACCAGAACATACAAGTCATCTACAAGTATAATACTAGTATGGAATAGACTTTTTCTGACTAGTAGGATTTCAACCAACAAATTGTAGTTGTATACTTGTATGTTGTCTGACTAGTTTGATGTTTCGGGTGTTTTTTTTAGGGGTATAGAACTTCGAATTGAAATAAAACACAAGAAAATCGTTTTAAGGTCCATCAATTTGGCTTTATTGGAAGGATAATTTTATGCCATTAATGTTTAAATATGATTTCGGGCATGTGACCGCCGCGGCTGGCTCGAATGAAGCCAATTCTACAGGTCCAATTTTCAACCACTTTGTCGAGCATATGGGGCCGTATGTCGGCAATAACGCCACGAATGTTGGCTTCCAATTCCCCTAACGTTTCTGGTTTGTTGGTGTAGACGAGCGGCTTCACATATCCCCAAAGAAAATAATCCAATGGTGTCAAATCACACGACCTTGGTGGCCAATTGACAGGTCCATTCCGCGAAATTATGTGCTCATCGAATGTTTCCTTCAATAAATCGATTGTGACGTGCACTGTGTGGCATGTAGCGCCGTCTTGTTGGAACCACAACTCATCCACATTCATGCCATCCAATTCGGGAACAAAATAGTCGGTTATCATGGCTCTATACCGGTCTCCATTAACGGTAGCGGCATTCGGGTCCTCTTCAACACTTTGCTCTACAGCGGCAATTGTTTCTTCGGTGCGCACTGTTCGACGTCTCTGCGGATGCGTATTATCACATAGAGTAAACGTAGTGCGAAAACGATCCATGGTTAACCGAATTAATTGCTCTGATGGACGATTATGTCGACCATAAAATGGACGGAGCTCATGGTAAACTTCGCGAACTGAACCATTATTTTCGAAATAAATTTGCACGATTTGCAAGCGTTGTTCTTTTGTCAACCTGTTCATGATGAAATGGCAAACCAAACTGAACATAAATGACATTAGAGTTGCCAGATTTGACCACAAAATGCCTGTTTTATCTCTATTCGAAAAACAAACCTGTAAAAAAAACACAAATACTAGTATACAACTACAATTTTCTGGTTGAAATCATACTAGTCAGAAAAAGTCTATTTCATACTAGTATTCAACTACAATTTTCTGGCTGAAATCATACTAGTCAGAAAAGGTCTATTCCATAATAGTGTTCAACTACAATTTTCATGTTCAAAATATTCTAGTTTGAAAAAGTTCAAACTCTAATCACCTTATATGCATTCTCTTAACTATGAACTTATTAAAACAAAGTTTGCTTTTAGTTTTTATTTATTTTTATAGCTATTATATGCATTTTTTAGTTGCATTGACCTTTTTCAATCTTAATTTTGAAATATTCTTCCAATTATGCTTTAACCTCGTAACGACACTGTATGCGAATATTCCTTCTAACGTGGAAAGCATCGGGAAAATACTGAAATAACAATACCATATTTTTACAATGTAATCATGAGTTTATTTTCGTATTTTTATTATGTCTACAGGTTTCGGTCCCTTTTTGGATTAGAAAGGTTGAATTTTTTTCGAACTAGTTTAATACTAGGCCCACTCGGCTGAAATTTTACTAGTTCATTTCATTCCATTTTGAACAATATGCAAACTAGTATGTATATACTAGTAGATGACTGGTGTGTTCTCGTCGAAATCTGACAATTGAAATTTCGTAGGACATCAACATTGTAAAAATACCAGTTGCTTATATGAAAATACTAGCAGGGTACCCGGCGTTGCTCGGGATGTAAGTAGTTAGGGCGCCTTTCAAAATCAATAATATACTTTAAGACTTCATATTTATATAATATTATTGCCTACAGAAGAATTTACCAAATTCGAATATTTTGAAAATTTTGCAAAAAGATTATTAAAACCGGTTTTAAAAAATTTTCTTTTGCGGTACTCGTTGGTAACGTTAGGGGGCCTTGCAAGAATTCAATTTCGACAAATTGTGCCATGATGAATGCAAATTCAAATGTTGATTTGATACCATATTGTATGGTAATATTAAGGTTTTCCGGCAATCGCATTTTTACCGATAACTCAGTTATAGATAAATTTATCGAAAGACATATGTTGAAGTACAAATGAAACCTGGGGCCTTTCCCTTTCGTTTGATACCCATATTGCAGGGCAAGTTTAAGGTTTTTGGGCAATCACATTTTCACCGATAACTCATCATCGATAAATTTATCGAAATATATCAAAGTCCAAATGAAACCTGAAGCTATCCCCTTTCGTTTGATACCCACATTGTAGGGCAAGCTTAAGGTTTTTGGGCAATCGCATTTTGACCGATAACTTAATTATCGATCAATTTCTCGAAATATATCGAAGTACAAATCAAAACTGGGGCCTTCCCCTTTCGTTTGATACCCATATTGTAGGGCAAGTTTAAGGTTTTTGGGCAATCACGTTTTCACCGATAACTCATCATCGATAAGTTTATCGAAATATATCGAAGTCCAAATGAAACCTGGAGCTATCCCCTTTCGTTTGATGCCCATATTGTAGGGTAATATTAAGGTTTTCGGGCAATCGAATTTTGACCGATAACTTAGTTATCGATCAATTTATCGAAATATATCGAAGCCAAAATGAAACCAGGGGCCTTCTCCTTTCGTTTGATAGCCATATTGTACGATCTTTCTATACCTATATGCGAAATATCATAAGTATAGGTTCAATATACTTAGAGTTATATGGAATAAAAAAAATTTTGAAAGGTAACGGTCCCTAGCAGGGTCGGAACCCCCAAAATAAAAAAATAAAAAATAGCCTATAGCTCCTTCCAGACTATAACCTGTAGGCGTGCAAAATTTCAACAAAATCCGTCTAGCCATTCTCACGTTTTTAGGGAACAAAAGCAAACGTCTGGACATCCAAACATCGCTACATTCACATTTATAATATTAGTAGGATGACAGTTGGCTGACTAGGTGGGCTTAGTGCACATACTAGTTGTAAAGTAGTTTTCAACTAGTTGGTTTGATTGCAGGGATGCTGCTGCAGCAGCAGTGCATGGGCGAAAATGCGATGATAGGGAATATTCGAATTAGAGCTCTTCAAAACAACAAAGCGACGACGGTGAGGTAATGTTGTACAACAAAAGTATTAATGCGTGCGATGAGCAACAGTTTGTCTTTTTGTATGCAAGTATGTAACTATTAAAACGAAGAATTACTGGAACGGCAGGTGCGCCGGAAGTTAGGAGGGGCGTGAACATTCTCCCCAACTTGAAAGTGCTACTTTCAATGTAACGCGTGTGAAGTGTCTTGTTCGATTGGTAGTATACAAACTCGAGTTATGGAACGTTTGTAGACTCATTCTGCGGTTTTCACTTCTACTACCCTTACCTTTCTATCGTCCCCTGGCATAATGGCTGTGATGCGACCCATAGGACATTTTAATGGTGGAGCCAGATCGTCCTTGAGGATGACCAAATCGTTCAGTGCTAGATTGGGAGATGAAGTGTTCCATTTCGACCGCTTTTGTAGTTCCTTTAGGTACTAGTGCTGCCAGCGATGCCAAAATTGTTGTTGGACTTATGTTTTCCTGTACTGAGGGCTCAGGAATAGGAGGGATCGAACAATGAGAAAATTTCCTGGTGTGGGGGTCGCTTGAGATTGGAGTGAGTGGGCGACTATTTACAATTGCTTCCGCTTGGCAAATCGTAGTCTGAAGTTCATCGTGTGTCAAAATATTGTTGCCAATGGGACGGCGCAGGTGATGCTTCGCAAGTTTCACTGCGCTCTCCCATAGACCTCCGAAGTGTGGGGATCTCGGTGGAATAAATTTCCAGACGATTCCCTCGTTTCTGCAAAATTATTCAACACTTTCGATGTGTGCTTGGGTAGTAAATGATTTGAGCAGTTCTCGCAATTCTCGATTAGCTCCAACGAAATTCGTTGCATTGTCGGATACGACTACTCGACATTTCCCTCGTCTAGCAATGAAGCGCTTAAATGCCGAAGGGATCCCATGAGCTGTTCTGTAATTATTGGACGGAGACGATAATAATATAATGGGAATAAGTTGCCTGATAGTCGTACGAGCTCCGATGATCCAAAACTTGTCTCTAAATATATTTAATAAAGTTTGAGCCCCAGCGTGAAGATTTTTGCGATGATAATGTGAGATGAGAAAGTTGTTGTAGTTATTGATGTATTTATTCTCGGCAACTATGTCAATTTGAGGTGCCAATACCGCGAGCAGTCGTTGTCTGCGTTGCTTTGGAATGTCTGTTATTGTATCGAATGAGGAATTATGCCATTCCTCTAGTGGCTTTTTAAAAAATGGGGGACCTTCAAACTATAGTTTATTGCCGCCTATGCCAGCCACAGTTGACCTACGCGAAACCAAATCTGCAGGGTTGAGCGCCGATGGTACATGATGCCATTTGTACTTTGCTGTGAGTTGCTGTATTTTTGACACTCGATTGGCCACAAATGCAGTCCAACGGCATGGTTCGCCACGAATCCAGCATAAAGCTATCGTCGAATCGGTCCAACAGTGAATGTTTTCCAATTGCTGTGGAAATATTGTCACGATCGATTGTAAGAGCTCAGCTAACAACACGGTTGCGCAAAGTTCAAGGCGAGGGAGACTCACTTGCTTTGTTGGGGCTACACGGAACTTGGCGCAAAGTAAAGACGACTTAATTTCGTCCTGCTCACGTGTGACGATGTAGACGCATGCCCCGAATACTTTAATATCTGCAATCTCAATATTGTCTATTAGGCTCAAATGATCTTGGAAGTTGCACCACTGGGGGTGGATATATGAGGTACGCTTTCATCCCAATTGAGTTTTAACTTCCATAAGTCTTGCATTAAAATTTTTCCACTAACGATAAGAGGGTTTAGTAAGCCAAGCGGATCGAACAAGGCAGCAATCAGTGATAATATGGTACGTTTTGTTGGTTTGCGTTTTGTTGATGGCCCAGTGTAGCTGAAGGTGAAGACATCTTTCGTGGGTGACAACCTAAGTCCGAGAGTTTATATATAAGTCGAGTCGCCAAGCTTTATGATTTCCTCTCTAACTTCGACCGGCACGCCGTCAATAATCTCTTCGTTGTTTGATGCGAATTTACGTAGAGGAAATCCTCCACATCTTAACAATTCAGTTACCTGATTCTTTATTTCGATCACCGTGCTCACCGTAGGACCACCAGGGCCGCGGCCGGGCTCTCATTCACCTCTGGTTCTGGCGGAGCCAGAAGATGACTTCCCGTAAGGAAGTACCCAGGGGTCAAGGGTTACAGATCCGTGCGTTCATTGGAGGCTGGACTTTTCACTCCCGCCTCCCAGAGTCCGCCCATATGTGGAGCTCCGGCTGGAATAAAATGCCATGTCATGGCTTGATGGCTGTATTGTGAAATGGATTTATCTCGTGCTTCAGAGATATATACCTTAAATTCTGATCGTAGAGATTTTGACGCTCCGACAAAGTTGGTACCGTTGTCGGAGTATATATTTCTCGGATATCCTCGTCTAGCGATAAAACGCGAAAAGGCTGCTGGAAAGGATGGGGTACAGAGATCACTGGTCGCTTCTAGGTGGATAGCTTTTGTTGTGAAACAGACAAAGAGGCAAACGTACCCCTTTGATAGTCGATATCTTCTACCGCGGTAACTTTTGATATCGAAAGGCCCGGCAAAATCCACCCCGGTATTAGTAAACGCGCGGGTGAAGGTAGTGCGCTCGTAAGGCAGGGTACCCATAAGTTGGGTTTGCGCTCGTTTTCGATAAATTGTGCAGACTTTACAATCATGTTCTTGACATTCGGAATCCAGTATTGGGTGCGGATGAGACGAAGCATGAGTTGGTTTTCCCCATGGAGGGAGACTTTATGTACCATTTGTACAATCAAACGCTTCAACCTACAATTATATGGCAGTATGATTGGGTGGCGCTCGTTATAAGCGAGATGCTCCAAGACGTCCACCGGCCCTAATAATATCATCATTGTCGATGAATGGGTTGAGTGGCAATATCTCGCTTTTCTTGTCGATAGAATTTCCCTTCTTCAGATTTACATAATCCTCATTATATAATTGCTTCTGATAGAGTTTGATCAAGATTTGAGTCGTTGTCTTAATCTCACCGGATGAGATTAAACACGACTTTTCCTGAAATGAAGCTTTTGTTTGGGGATGAGTTCTTCGAAAGGATCTCATAATATATGATAGTACCCTCAAAGCCCTGCGTAAATCCGAAAAATGGTAAAGAATATCGATTTCTTGTTGCTTTGTTATTGCGTAGGACTGCGCTGTCTTTTCCTCCACGGAAGTGTGATATCCCTTTTCTTGTGCTGGCCATTGTGAGTTGTCTTCTTGTAACCAAGAAGGTCCCTGCCACCACAAAGAATTGTCGACCAAATCCGATGCTGGTAGTCCTCTGCTTCCTAAATCAGCTGGATTCGATTCCGAATTCACATGAAGCCAATCCTTGCTGCCGACCAGGTCGATGATTTTGGTTAGGACCAAGAACATGGCGGTTTCCTTATCCATGCCAAAACGATGGTGGAATCCGTCCATAAATGTTGTTTGCCTGGTCCAAGCTTGATATTTCGGAATATTCATTCCATCATTTCATCCAAAGGACTGCTACGCAAAGTTCCAAACGCGGAAGTGAAATAGTATCCACGGGTGCTACTCTGGTTTTAGCCAGGGGTAGGGATACGAAAATATCCTCATTCCTTTTGATTCGCATGTAAACAGCTGCAGCGTATGCCTTTTCCGATGCATTACAGAATCCATGTATTTCGACCTCATCTTCTGGTGAAAAGTTTACCCATCGTGGTATGTGCTCAACACACTTCTGGCCCAGGAAACAGTGTTCGGTTGGATACTGACTGGTCGTACCCTAACACAAAATGCATCCAGCAATGTCATTCATTATACACCGAAGTTGCTTGGAACAAGCAACTATCTGCTTTCTGGGAGGTGGAAAACCTACCCAAGAACAAACATCCAACGCAAGACGAAAAATTATACAGGATAACTGAACAAATCGGCTGGGGTCGATTGGTATTTTGTGGAATAAAGAGAAATAAAAAAGAACGATATTCTCGTTATAATGTGGCCGTGTATTTGTTATGAAAGTGATAATTTTACAATTTAATGTTACCTTAAAGTTGGCGGTGAAAATCCTGGGGTGGCCGTGACGTGTTGACGCTGTGATGTCTTCGATGATCGTCGAAAAAGTAGACGGACAACCGTTGAACCACGAATTTCAGCCTCCGGTTTTAAGGGGAGGTGAACCGACACATGCACACCCACATGCATGTATATGTTTGCTGACAAACATGAATATGCGTGCATGTACATACATGTGGGCGGCTTGGTGTTGGGGTTTCGTATAAAATGAAAAGTGACATTAGGGTGGCGCATTTTTTAAGACTTTAGGCATCGGACCTAAAAATGCCGGCCCCTTTGCGATACGCAACATCCTAATCCGGCCCCAGGATTTCCGACCACGAGCTCTTACAACTACTGGCTTAAAGCTAGGATGGTGAGTGCCGGATGGCGTAGTCACCAGCGTCTGCCTCGAGTAACCTCCCAAAGAAACTTTGAAAAAATAAAAAGTTGTATATTTCTTGCCAGTAAAATTTGATTTACGTATAGTAAAACCCAGAAACGAGAAGAGGGAGAAAAAAAAATTATTTTTATTTGATGCTTAATCTAACTTACATACTAATGGCTGAGGTTGCGTAGCTGGCGCGGCAGTGTGGCCAGTCTACGCTGGTGTGAGGCCCGGGATTTGGATTTAGCTGGCACAGCTGAGTGGCCAGTCTAAGTTTTCGAGTTCGACAGGGTCGGAACGGCAGTGAGTCCGATACCCCGTGTACTGGTCGGAACGGCCGTGGTTCCGAACCAGGTTCGATGCTTGCGCCGTTATGTGAACGACACTGGTAAGCGTGGTTGGCGAGAGCGCTATAATTTGGCGAAATAGTATGTGTATGAATATATTTTTATTTTACTTATGTGTCCTTGCAAGTTTGCAGGCTAAGGCAACTAAATGACTGGCCGACATCATTTTTGCGAAAGGTTGCCGTACGGCACCGTCCCACGGAACGCATCCAAACAAAACTTTATTGCAGGATCACCCTGTAGTACGTTTCGCTAATTTTGATTCATATGTACATATCTATTTTCCACTTGTGGTTCACTTGTGCTCACTAGGGCTGCGCACACATTTTCGCTTTGGTCGGTACTTGGAATTCGTTACCGATCCGGGTGGAGAGTGCGTGTGGAGGGCGGTTTTCGGGTTTATTATGGTTGGTTTGTGGGCAAAACAGTCCTGACCCTCCGAAAAAACAAACCCAAAATCAAAAAAATTCAACAAGAAAAAAAAAATTTCCCTAAGCGAAAAAAAACTTTATATTTTTTGGACTTTTGTGAGGACCCCGATCCTGAGGCTCTGGAGACCTCACAACAACTCTATACATATATATATATATATACATACATTATAAACGTATACTTCTTATGAATGAAATGAATTTTTATACTGGCGAGAATTAATATCTATCAGAATTTCACGTTTTGCACATACGCCCTTTTACCCCACAAGAACGCCTGCGTTTGCCCAAAACATATACCATATATACCCATGTACATTAAGGTGCCTCGCCAAAAAAAGTTGCACTGTTTCCACCGGAATTTCAAAATTCACTCGTTTCCCCCAAAATATTTCGAAAAAATATTAAGATTTACCGGAGCTAAACCGCGTTAAAAAAACGCTAAAAATATCGTTTTTTATGTAATAATAAGGAGCATGAAAAAATATTTTTTAATAAAAAGCATCTGGGATGATAGAGTGCGAAAGGTAAGCATAAAAAAGTTTAAAAATGTTATCAATACTATTATTGTATTCCTGTGTGCTAATATTCGCAATGTTGAAAATTGGATCAAAAATTGTTAAATTTTGCAGAAATGGCAATGGCTTGAAAATACCTTTCAAATGATTGCCTTATCGTCCAAATCCGTCAATAATTGGCTGAGTTATTAAAGTTTTCCACAAACCTACCCCTCGAAATATGACCAAAAACAGCATCATACATCTCAATATTTGGATTGTGTTGATAAAATTTTCAAACTTTTTAATGCTTACCTTTTGTACTCCAGCTAATTCATCATCTCAGGTGCTTTTTATTAAAAAATATGTTATCATAGTCCTTTTATACATAAAAAAGGATATTTTTAGGGTTTTTTTGATGCGGTTTAGATCCGGTAAATCTTAATATTTTTTCGAAATATTTTGACCAAGGTCTTAAAATACATTGAAGTTTATAATTCCGATGGAAACAGGTAGTCCAATTTTTTTTGTATGGAGCGTGAGGCGCCTTAATGTACATATGTACACACATATGTATGCCCGAATATATTCATCTTTTATTTTTTACAATATTAGGAACACCCTAATGCACAGAAAATCAACAGCGGCGCTAAGAGGCCACCAACCTAACTACGCCCGGCAATAGAAAATGTGCAGTGCACAAACAAAAACAACCACGAACTTTCCAATAAGCAAAAGGGTCGGCCAACCAACTTAAGCAGCGGTGATTTGCTACACCCGCGCGCACGCATACATATTTTGGCAACCCAATGTTAGCGGACATAGCATAAAGAGGAGAAGGAAAATGCATTGCTAGCATTGACAGCAGGTACAAATGGGATTGCAGGAAAATAACCAGCATATGTACATACATATTTATGCAAATAATATTAATGTTGAGGGAATGTCCAGCTGATCGATGGAGTGCGAGGAAAGCAGCTGACTACAAGCAATGGGGCATTCCGAGTGGAAACGACAACAATTCAACGCTTTCCAACTGCACGCGACAATTGCCCCTTACATCATCGGTCTGTATATATCGGGCGTAGCTGTTCCCAGTGGAGCACTAATTCTGAGGTGTTATAGTTCCCGCTGTCTAATATTGTGCTGCATTGTTGCTCATCGAAGAGAAATTTCTGTAAATTCATCCAAAAATAGAGTGTGGCTTTAAGGCATGATTAAATGATGACTGTGCCATCAGGTGAAATTGAAGTGAGTATATCTTTTTCATTTGTGCCTAGCAAACTTGAATCCCTTTCATTTGGCAAAAAATGAGCGGCATCCAACGCCTATCACGCAATTGGTTTTCACCCAAAATATGTTGTCCACGCTTTGGTGACACCTTGCGAAAGGTTAAACGTGGATCGAGAAAGCGTAATTGTATCAAGACATGTATTTTCAATTGCAAATAATGCCTTTTCAAATTTTGCAAGAAATATATATAAGCGCGCACATAAACATCGATTGGTAAGCATGCACCACCCGATTCAGTGTAGGTAACCGGGCTTTCCAGCTGTTCATAACGGCAGCCATGTGAGGCGTTCAATTAGTTGGGTTTGTGACAAATTATCAGCATCGTTCGATGTTGGGCAATGGGTATCTTTGTGTTGCTTGGCCCAGCCAATAAATCAACAGTTAAAAAGGTGACTTGACAAACTGGTAGCTGGGGGCGCATGTTGATTTTCAATTTATTTAGATATTTATTTACTTTCACGACTGAGGTAAGGTATTCACTTAATAAAGGGACTCAATTCAATGGTATTTCTAATTATCCAAGAAATGCGTAGGCAGCAACAATATGTCGTCTGTACTGCATACACAATTAAATTTTTAAACATATCAAAATCAATTGGTTAATATGCAATATGTAAACTACTTTTAGCATCAGCACATGTCACATATACAAAACTGAGCCTTATATACGTAAATACAAGATATTAAGAAAACAATTAAAACATAACTTTGTTTGTTCTATGATGGTTACGATGTTTCCTACTTTTATGTTGTTTAACGAGAGTACGATCAGAGAAAACAAGGCTCCATTAATATTTTGAAACCAAATATGGTATGTTTAAATGGTAGACCAGCATTAATGTATACAATTTATAACTCGCTGTGAACATCCGTAGTAAATTTAGCCATCTATTGAAGACTTCGCTTTTTGCATGTCATTTTTTTGGATACATGCATTATGAAATGCATACTTGCCCAAAGCTATTATCAAACACGCCCCTTTTTCGCTTGACTTTCAACGTATATTTGCACTGTGGCACTTTGCTTTCTGTTGTTAGGAAAAACATACGACATCCAACATAGATTGGTTTACAACTTTAGTCCCTTTCTTTGAATTGAACGATACTAATTTTCCTTATTTTCAGGTATGGTTAAAGTGGCTAAAGTGCGGTATGGCGGTATAGGTGTCTCCAGGGCGAGTGACACTGGTAATTTATATATATATGTTTATTTATTTTGTATTTTGGGGTTCGCCTTTCTGCGTTAGGTTTTCTCTGGCCTCGTTTTCGAGTGCATTTAGGTTTTCTATGGCAGAATGGTTCGACCTTCTGCGTTAGGCTTTCTGTTGTGAGATGGTAGGGTCTTGGTTGGAGGTGGAGTGGATGGTTAGGGCCTCTTGCCACCCATTCCTTCCATAGGGAGCAGAATCAGTTTGACCAACGGTCTTCTGATCTGACCCTTTTCGGTGACGAGGTCCACTACACGCACTCGGTTATCTTCGCCGGGGTGTACGTGGGTAACTCGGCCGAGCCTCCATTCATTCGGGGTCAAGTTGTCTTCTTTGATGACAACAAGATCTCCCACCTTAATGTTTTGTTTTGGATGCTTCCACTTCACTCGTTTTTGAAGTTCGGACAAGTATTCCCCCTTCCTTATCGTCCAAATCCGTCAATAATTGGCTGAGTTATTAAAGTTTTCCACAAACCTACCCCTCGAAATATGACCAAAAACAGCATCATACATCTCAATATTTGGATTGTGTTGATAAAATTTTCAAACTTTTTAATGCTTACCTTTTGTACTCCAGCTAATTCATCATCTCAGGTGCTTTTTATTAAAAAATATGTTATCATAGTCCTTTTATACATAAAAAAGGATATTTTTAGGGTTTTTTTGATGCGGTTTAGATCCGGTAAATCTTAATATTTTTTCGAAATATTTTGACCAAGGTCTTAAAATACATTGAAGTTTATAATTCCGATGGAAACAGGTAGTCCAATTTTTTTTGTATGGAGCGTGAGGCGCCTTAATGTACATATGTACACACATATGTATGCCCGAATATATTCATCTTTTATTTTTTACAATATTAGGAACACCCTAATGCACAGAAAATCAACAGCGGCGCTAAGAGGCCACCAACCTAACTACGCCCGGCAATAGAAAATGTGCAGTGCACAAACAAAAACAACCACGAACTTTCCAATAAGCAAAAGGGTCGGCCAACCAACTTAAGCAGCGGTGATTTGCTACACCCGCGCGCACGCATACATATTTTGGCAACCCAATGTTAGCGGACATAGCATAAAGAGGAGAAGGAAAATGCATTGCTAGCATTGACAGCAGGTACAAATGGGATTGCAGGAAAATAACCAGCATATGTACATACATATTTATGCAAATAATATTAATGTTGAGGGAATGTCCAGCTGATCGATGGAGTGCGAGGAAAGCAGCTGACTACAAGCAATGGGGCATTCCGAGTGGAAACGGCACCGCGGCGAAAACAGCTAAGATGCATGAAATACATGGGAGATATGTAAATAGCATATATGAATATATAAACTCAGTGGAAGATGCGCCGTTAGGTTAAGATTTAGTTTTAAGAATTATTATTGTAATTTTGCGGTTTGCCGCCCGCAAAATTTGTATAAAAGGGCGATGATTTTTATGAAATGAGGAAGTCGTTTTGCGACAGCAGCTAGGAATAGTAGTTGGGGTTCTCACCTCAGCGAATGTAAACCTGGGGTTCTCACCTCACGATTGCAAGTTTTTATATTCAGTGGTGGTTTTCACCTCCGCTGACGGTCGGGCCAAGCAGGGGTTTTCACCTCAGCCGCCTTTATTATAGCTAGCCATATTCAATAAGAAAAGAAGGATTAGTACCCAAGTAAAATTAAGATTGTAGATTTGCGAAAAGAGGATAAAATCCCACAAACAAATAACACATCCGTAGCACCAGTGGCGTGACGATCAGCAAACATATTTACATATATGTATGGCACTCGCATTTAGCGACGGTTCAATTGAACCACACATACATATATATGTTTACTCACGCTTTGCGAGTGAGGGGCCAAGCTAAACTCGTGACAATAAAAAATATGTCGTACATACATACTTCCACTTACTCACTATGGCAGGTATTTGCATAGAAGAAGTGCCGAACAAAAGAAAATGCATTGTTCCTTTTTTCTATGCTAGCGTAATAGAGAAACAATGACACAATTCATTAGTTTTCTTGTTTCCGGCACGTTTGGTCACCAGCAGTAGCAGAAGTAAGTAAATTTGTGTATTTTTGAAGTTTTTACTGCATTTTAAATGCAAATTTAATATTATTTCTTTCTTTTCAGACTATGATGGGCATATGGAGGCCGGTATGGTGGATCACGTGGACGGCGCATGGACATCTGTAGTGCGATTCTGTAACTTTTAACACCTCGCCGATTGTTAAGCTTGTCGCCGAATTTTGGCGTTTGCTCTTAAAGAAAGTGCGATTCTGTAACTTTCCTTAACACTTTTTAGTGTTAGCTGTTTTATGTATGTATATCTGTTAAAATTGAGGGAAAAACTGCACTCATCTTAAGTACAGCATTTGACAGCTCCGACGTTCATGTCGCAGTAGCGCAGGTGATAAGCGTTCGGACTACAACGTGCGCGCCGCGAGTTCGGTTTCATGTGCGGAGAACTTAGTTTCTATAACTTTTAACACCACACAATTTTTTCGCGTTAACTAACCTCAGTAAAAGGTGTTAGCTAACACTTTTCGGTGGTAAGGGAGGTTAACGCTAACACTTGGCGTTAAAAAAGTTACAGAATCGCAAAAAGTGTTAAAAATGGTGTTAAGCGAAGTTAACGCTAACACTTGGCGTTAAAAAATTACAGAATCGCGCTACTGGAGAGGATTAGGCGAGTTTTATTAGCGCTGCCCGAAATGCTGTGTCGTTTCGGTAGCAGCACAGTTGCATTTACCCACCAAAAAATGTGTAGCCCTATATAATTATTTTTAATATATATTCAAGGTTTATTTTCTTTGCAGGATTTCATGCGGTTGCTTTTTGATATGTGGGGTTTTAACAATAACCTTTTTATATTTAGAACTATTGCCAAAGTGTCCCACCCAAAGTTCGTAACTCGTTTCGATTTCAAATCGTTGTGCGAAGAATTCCGCAAACATTCATATCTACGCAAGATGGTTAATCTACTCTGCGTTACACCATGTTTCTTGGTTGTTATTACTGTCACAGGAATTGACCAAGACCTTTGCAAATATCACGCACAATATCGATTAGCTCAGCGCAGATAAGCGACAACAATTCAACGCTTTCCAACTGCACGCGACAATTGCCCCTTACATCATCGGCCTGTATATATCGGGCGTAGCTGTTCCCAGTGGAGCACTAATTCTGAGGTGTTATAGTTCCCGCTGTCTAATATTGTGCTGCATTGTTGCTCATCGAAGAGAAATTTCTGTAAATTCATCCAAAAATAGAGTGTGGCTTTAAGGCATGATTAAATGATGACTGTGCCATCAGGTGAAATTGAAGTGAGTATATCTTTTTCATTTGTGCCTAGCAAACTTGAATCCCTTTCATTTGGCAAAAAATGAGCGGCATCCAACGCCTATCACGCAATTGGTTTTCACCCAAAATATGTTGTCCACGCTTTGGTGACACCTTGCGAAAGGTTAAACGTGGATCGAGAAAGCGTAATTGTATCAAGACATGTATTTTCAATTGCAAATAATGCCTTTTCAAATTTTGCAAGAAATATATATAAGCGCGCACATAAACATCGATTGGTAAGCATGCACCACCCGATTCAGTGTAGGTAACCGGGCTTTCCAGCTGTTCATAACGGCAGCCATGTGAGGCGTTCAATTAGTTGGGTTTGTGACAAATTATCAGCATCGTTCAATGTTGGGCAATGGGTATCTTTGTGTTGCTTGGCCCAGCCAATAAATCAACAGGTAAAAAGGTGACTTGACAAACTGGTAGCTGGGGGCGCATGTTGATTTTCAATTTATTTAGATATTTATTTACTTTCACGACTGAGGTAAGGTATTCACTTAATAAAGGGACTCAATTCAATGGTATTTCTAATTATCCAAGAAATGCGTAGGCAGCAACAATATGTCGTCTGTACTGCATACACAATTAAATTTTTAAACATATCAAAATCAATTGGTTAATATGCAATATGTAAACTACTTTTAGCATCAGCACATGTCACATATACAAAACTGAGCCTTATATACGTAAATACAAGATATTAAGAAAACAATTAAAACATAACTTTGTTTGTTCTATGATGGTTACGATGTTTCCTACTTTTATGTTGTTTAACGAGAGTACGATCAGAGAAAACAAGGCTCCATTAATATTTTGAAACCAAATATGGTATGTTTAAATGGTAGACCAGCATTAATGTATACAATTTATAACTCGCTGTGAACATCCGTAGTAAATTTAGCCATCTATTGAAGACTTCGCTTTTTGCATGTCATTTTTTTGGATACATGCATTATGAAATGCATACTTGCCCAAAGCTATTATCAAACACGCCCCTTTTTCGCTTGACTTTCAACGTATATTTGCACTGTGGCACTTTGCTTTCTGTTGTTAGGAAAAACATACGACATCCAACATAGATTGGTTTACAACTTTAGTCCCTTTCTTTGAATTGAACGATACTAATTTTCCTTATTTTCAGGTATGGTTAAAGTGGCTAAAGTGCGGTATGGCGGTATAGGTGTCTCCAGGGCGAGT
The DNA here is from genome assembly GCA_951509765.1 of Sphenella marginata. Classification (NCBI taxonomy): domain Eukaryota; kingdom Metazoa; phylum Arthropoda; class Insecta; order Diptera; family Tephritidae; genus Sphenella; species Sphenella marginata. Next base: position 46,356,221 of record OX608078.1, read on the forward strand.
GACACTGGTAATTTATATATATATGTTTATTTATTTTGTATTTTGGGGTTCGCCTTTCTGCGTTAGGTTTTCTCTGGCCTCGTTTTCGAGTGCATTTAGGTTTTCTATGGCAGAATGGTTCGACCTTCTGCGTTAGGCTTTCTGTTGTGAGATGGTAGGGTCTTGGTTGGAGGTGGAGTGGATGGTTAGGGCCTCTTGCCACCCATTCCTTCCATAGGGAGCAGAATCAGTTTGACCAACGGTCTTCTGATCTGACCCTTTTCGGTGACGAGGTCCACTACACGCACTCGGTTATCTTCGCCGGGGTGTACGTGGGTAACTCGGCCGAGCCTCCATTCATTCGGGGTCAAGTTGTCTTCTTTGATGACAACAAGATCTCCCACCTTAATGTTTTGTTTTGGATGCTTCCACTTCACTCGTTTTTGAAGTTCGGACAAGTATTCCCCCTTCCATCGCCTGCAGAAGGTTTGATGAAGAGCCTTGAGCTTCTCCCACCTATTAATAATGGAGGCCGGGCTCTCATTCACCTCTGGTTCTGGCGGAGCCAGATGATGACTTCCCGTAAGGAAGTGCCCAGGGGTCAAGGGTTACAGATCCGTGCGTTCATTGGAGGCTGGACTCTTCACTCCCGCCTCCCAGAGTCCGCCCATATGTGGAGCTCCGGCTGAAATAAAATGCCATGTCATGGCTTGATGGCTGTATTGTGAAATGGATTTATCTCGTGCTTCAGAGATATATACCTTAAATTCTGATCGTAGAGATTCTGACGCTCCGACAAAGTTGGTACCGTTGTCGGAGTATATATTTCTCGGATATCCTCGTCTAGCGATAAAACGCGAAAAGGCTGCTGGAAAGGATGGGGTACTAAGATCACTGGTCGCTTCTAGGTGGATAGCTTTTGTTGTGAAACAGACAAAGAGGCAAACGTAGCCCTTTGATAGTCGACATCCTCTACCGCGGTAACTTGTGATATCGAAAGGCCTGGCAAAGTCCACCCCGGTATTAGTAAACGCGCGGGTGAAGGTAGTGGGTAGTGGAATAAAATGCCATGTCATGGCTTGATGGCTGTGTTGTGAAATGGATTTATCTCGTGCTTCAGAGATATATACCTTAAATTCTGATCGTAGAGATTTTGACGCTCCGACAAAGTTGGTACCGTTGTCGGAGTATATATTTCTCGGATATCCTCGTCTAGCGATAAAACGCGAAAAGGCTGCTAGAAAAGTACTAAGATCACTGGTCGCTTCCAGGTGGATAGCTTTTGTGGTGAAACAGACAAAGAGGCAAACGTAGCCCTTTGATAGTCGACATCCTCTACCGCGGTAACTTTTGTTATCGAAAGGCCCGGCAAAGTCCACCCCGGTATTAGTAAACGCGCGGGTGAAGGTAGTGCGCTCGCAAGGCGGGGTACCCATAAGTTGGGTTTGCGCTCGTTTTCGATAAATTGTGCAGACTTTACAATTATGGATGGTGGCCCTAATCATGTTCTTGACATTCGGAATCCAGTATTGGGTGCGGATGAGACGAAGCATGAGTTGGTTTTCCCCATGGAGGGAGACTTTATGTACCATTTGTACAATCAAACGCTTCAACCTACAATTATATGGCAGTATGATTGGGTGGCGCTCGTTATAAGCGAGGTCTTGAGATGGTCCAAGACGTCCACCGGCTCTAATAATATCATCATTGTCGATGAATGGGTTGAGTGGCAATATCTCGCTTTTCTTGTCGATAGAATTTCCCTTCTTCAAATTTACATAATCCTCATTATATAATTGCTTCTGATAGAGTTTGATCAAGATTTGAGTCGTTGTCTTTTAATCTCACCGGATGAAATTAAACACGACTTTTCCTGAAATGAAGCTTTTGTTTGGGGATGAGTTCTTCGAAAGAATCTCATAATATATGATAGTACCCTCAAAGCCCTGGGTAAATCCGAAAACCGGTAAAGAATATCGATTTCTTGTTGCTTTGATATTGCGTAGGCCTGCGCTCTCTTTTCCTCCACGCAAGTGTGATATTCCTTTTCTTGTGCTGGCCATTGTGAGTTGTCTTCTTGTAACCAAGAAGGTCCCTGCCACCACAAAGAATTGTCGATCAAATCCGATGCTGCTCAGCTTCCTAAATCAGCTGGATTCGATTCCGAATTCACATGAAGCCAATCCTTGCTGCCGACCAGGTCGATGATTTTGGTTACCCTGTGTGCGACGAAAGTTGACCAGGAACATGGTGGTTTCCTTATCCATGCCAAAACGATGGTGGAATCCGTCCATAAATCGTTCAGCCGATCCGATTTAGGGATGTCACTGATAATCTCCTCAGAATTAGAAGGCCATTTTCGCAGTGGGAAGCCAGCGGAGTGTCAGACTTGACGAATCTCATTTCTCGCATTAATGGCCGATGCGAGTGTATGTCCCCCGCTAATACGTCGTCAACGTACATGCCTTACCTTAATATGCTAGATGCTGTAGGATATGAACTTTCTACATCATCTGCAAGTTGCAAAAGGGTTCTAATTGCTAAATAAGGCTCGCAATTGACCCCGAAAGTGACCGTGTTTAACTCGTACAGGCTTATGGGTTCTTGTGGCGATGTTCGGTAAACAATCCGTTGGAATTTTGCGTGATCATCCCTCATACATATTTGTCTGTACATCTTTTCGATTTCACTATTAAACACGAAGCGATATAGTCTCCAGCGAAGAATTAGTACTGGAAGATCCGATTGCCGTACTGGGTCAGGCAGGAGAATGTCGTTTAGACTTGTACCATTTGCTGTTTGGCTTGAGGCGTTGAAAACGACTCTTACCTTAGTGGTGGTACTCTCCGCCTTAACTACGGCGTGATGGGGCAAAAAATAGTTATTCGCCGAATCGGCTGGTACCATCTCCTTAATTTTTTACATATGCCCTAATGTCTCATATTCAGACAGGATCCTTATGTATTCTTTCGCTAAATCTGGGTTTTTTGCTAGCCGCGTTTCATTTCGAAAGAAATGCGAGCAGGCTCTCCTAAGAGATCCCCCTATGTTTATTCTTTCCGGGTATTCCTGTCTGAATGGAAGTGAGACGACATACCTCCAATCCTCTCTACGACTCTTAGTTGCCCTGTATAAATCTTCGCAGTATTTGTCATCTGCGTTTGGACTTTAGTTCTCTCTTCCAACTCCCAGAATGCTGTAAGCTGTTTTTCCAAAGCAACTTCGCTATAAGAGGACACTATATTTCTGGTTGGATTGGGTGCGTCTACACGCCAGGTTAGTATCCAACCGAACACCGTTTCTTGAGCCAGAAGTGTACTCAATACATTCTTTTTTAGTCCGCTCAATATTAGTTGCGGGTATATATCTCCGCCAAGTATGAGATCTACTTCTTCATTAAGGTAGAATTTCTTATCTGTCAAGACTAAGTCTGGGAATGCCTGCATAGTCGTCGCATCGACATTGCAGGATGGCAGATTCCCAGTTAGTTTGGCTAGAATTAGCACAGAAGTTGTTAGGCTAAATCAAGGGTCCACTGGTCAACGGAGTTCAATCTGGGAGGCCTCCTTGACTTGAGCCGACACAGCATTAGTGATACCCGAAACTTAGGCATGCATCCTTTTTGCTGGTAAATTGATTCGGCGCTTTAGTCGTTCTGTCATGAACGAGCATTCTGGGCCAGAATCTATCAGTGCTCTTGCTGGGAAATCTGTACCATTATGATGAATGGTGACTCGAGCTGTCCCTAGCAGCACACCTGCACTTGAATGTACATGGCAGGATTTTACATTTCGGTTAGAATCCGAGCTTGATTTTGAAACTTCCCGTCTCTGTTGAGCCTGTTGAGAAGTAGAGGCAGCATTATACTGATTCGGGCTGCTGGTTGCCTGCGTCTGTAGAGACTCCGCATGCAGGAGCGTATGATGTCGAGAGTGGCATTTGTTGCAGTCGTACGAACTGCTACACTTCGACACTGTGTGTCCTGGGGATAGGCAGTTTAGGCAGCCCTTGGTGGATTTAACTAAATTAATTTGCTCCACCGGCGTTAATGTCAGAAAACGGGGACAATTTCGCAATCTGTGGGAGTTTGACTTGCACTTTCTGCATAGTGCCTTTGTTACATTTGCTTGGTATGCACCAAGTCTTTTTGTAGGGGTTTCGTTGGCAGGTCGCGTAGATTGCGGTCTCTGCGCTTTCGAAGAAGCCCCTATGAGCCCAGACACTGTTTCAAATGTCTGGAAGCGGTTAGACAAAAATTTCTCCATATCCTCCCAATTGGATATTTCCCCTTTATGGTCTATGCTTTGCTCCCATAGACCAAGCGTACTTTCCGGTAATTTCGTTGAACATAGGTACTTTATAATTGCGTCCCAGTTCAAAGTGTCAATATTATGACTTCGCAGGGATGAAAGGCAATTATTTATATCGCGTTGCAATGTTTTAATTGCGCTACCACACTCACTCTCTACCTTTTTCAAATTAAACAAAATTTGGAGCTGCGAATTGACAAGTATACGTTTGTTTTCGTTACACTCGCATAAGTTTCTCCAAGCGGTATCGAGTCCCTCATTTGTAAGCGGACATTTTTTCACTATATCTTTTGCCTCACCTTGCGTCTCGTTGTTGAGGTGGGAAAGTTTCTCAACAGGTGTGAGGGACTTATTCAAGATATAAATGGCCGTGAACGAAATGTTGGCCATGACAAGTAATCGCCCTTGAAAACTTCAATATCGCAAGGAGGCAGGCGGATACTGTGCTCAAATTCGGGCTTTTCTTCCGTTTTGGTATCGGCTTTTGTTAACGTCGCTTGGCGTGTAGCCATGTCTGACATGCAGCGTATATAAATGGTGTATGCCTTTTTGTATTTTAATTTAACTGATACAATGTCAGAAGCTTCCAACTTGTTCGAGTTTAACAACTCATCTTGGGCCGTTCTCGTTTTCCTCCACATTGACTACAAGTCCTCTTGTTGAAGGCCAAGAATGGGCTGAATCCTCTATTTCATTATAGTCGGCTTCAAATTCACTGATCGTGTCAGCCAACCTAATGGAGCTTTCCATATTTTGGGTTTTGAGGAATTACGAGATATAATTAAAAGCAGAAAAGAAAACCGAAGGTACAGGAAATGCTCAACCGTGCAATATAATAAAATCCAAGGGAATGGTAGTAATTTAACCCAGGAAAAATCAACTCCAACTCAATATATTTGAAATTTAACGCAATTGTTTTTAGTTTTTAATTTAATTTAGGTTATTTATCTGAATATTTTTTTTTTATAAATCAACAATAAAATCAATTTTATACTATTTTGTCAACTCGCCACCCACACGCTATCGGGGATATGTTTATATATATATGTATACGTGTATATATGTGTTGCCGCAATAACGAAGTAAACAAAAGAAAACACAAGTAAAGTGCGCGGTGTATCAAAACGAGCAAATAAGTAAATATTTCAGTGAAGATTTGTCCGTATAAATGAAAATTTAGCTATAAAAAATTTCAGTGACTTTATTAAAGAAAATTTACTAGCCTTCGTTTAAAATCCTGTGCGGTTTATCACCAAGAAAAAGTGGAAAAACAAAAACAAAACTAGCGATCGAAAGGCAAAGTGAATTCAGTGTAGAAGTGAGGTTATGTTGCCTCTTCTATTTAAACGTTTGAGTTCGCGGTAACTAAACAAACTCACTATTATTCACTTATCGCACTTATATCGAATACACTGGCGGGAGCCACTTTTAGTATAAATTATGGAAATATTGCGACACCAAAAAAATAAGTGGCAAGAAATATACAACTTACGAGCTTTGATGTGGTGATCGGCAGCGTATGTTGTATGTATGTGTTATATGTTGTTGTGGTAGTTTCTTTGCGGCAGTGTCAAATTTGGCTGTGTTTGGCTGAGTGGATTTATCCAACGATGCAAATAGTAAAATGAAGTATTTTATTGCCGGTATCTAAGTGGTATTATTATTGCGCTTTGATGTTGTTGTTGTTGTGGACTGTATAGGCTTATAGTGCTGTGGTTCCTCTACGGGGAGATAGGACCATGAACAAATCGGCTGGGGTGGTTCTTAGAAGCGGCCGTGGCTCGGACGCACCGCGGTCGATTTGGTATTTTGTGGAATAAAGAGAAATAAAAAAAAACGATATTCTCGTTATAATGTTGCCGTGTATTTGTTATGAAAGTGATAATTTTACAATTGAATGTTACCTTAAAGTTGGCAGTGAAAATCCTGGGGTGGCCGTGATGTGTTGACGCTGTGATGTCTTCGATGATCGTCGAAAAAGTAGACGGTTGTCCAGTCGCGGACAACCGTTGCACCCCGAATTTCAGCCTCCGGTTTAAGGGGAGGTGAACCGACACATGCACACCCACATGCATGTATATGTTTGCTGACAAACATGAATATGCGTGCATGTACATACATGTGGGCGGCTTGGTGTTGGGGTTTTGTATGAAATGAAAAGTGACATTAGGGTGGCGCATTTTTTAAGACTTTAGGCATCGGGCCTAAACAGTAACTACAACAAGGGCGCAGGACGGTAGATATATTGTATCGCTACCGTTTAGAGAAGATTACCCTGAAAACCTGAAGTTAGGAGGGTCCCTTAAAAGCACGTGCTGTCAGTTCCTTGGAAATGAGACACGACTAACAAAAAGTCCAGAGATAGGATGAGAATATACCAGGGTACTATCGGAATATGAAACACTCGGGCACATGCAAAAAAATAAAAAGTAACGTGTCAGCAGACGAGTCCGACAACTATTTTCTTCCCCACCACGCGGTAATAAAGGCAGAAAGCACCACAACTAAAGTGCGTGTCGTCTTCAATGCATCCAGCCCTACTGCCAATGGCATCAGTCTAAAAGACATCCTCCACCCCGGCCCTGTACTCCAATCAGACTAGCCCATATTGATTTTACGTTGGCGGCTATACCGATACGCATTCAATAGCGATATAGAGAAGATGTATAGGCAAATTTGGATGAATGACAATCATACCAAATATCAGCGAATTGTTTACCGAACATCAAACAACTAACCCATTAGCCTGTTCGAGCTAAAAACCGTCACGTTCGGAGTGAATTGTGCTCCATATCTCGCGATCAGGACACTTCTGCAATTGGCGGATGATGTTGAGAGTACCCACCCAACAGCACCTACATACTACGGGAATGCATGTATGTAGATGACGTACTATCTGGAGGGCTCACTATTCAGTCAACCATGAGGGCGAGGGATGAAATTCGCCAGGTTCTACACTCAGCGGGATTTCCACTTCGAAAATAGACAGCGAATGCGGAGGAGATCCTCAACGACATCCCCAAAACGGGACTGCTCAGCGAGATTTTCTGTCTTTTGAAGACCCCAGCACAATCAAAGCATTGGGAATTCGCTGGAATGCCCACTCGGACCTGTTCTGTTTGCTGGAAACTCGCGATGACATAACAAAAAAGGCGATACTATCCGCCATCGCCAAACTTTTTGACCCTCTGGGATGGCTGTCACCATTCGCGTAGCCAGAAAAAAATTTCGGGGGGGGGGGGGGGGGTTTTGGCCAAAGTGTCAGTAAATAAGAATTACCTGTAAATACACACATATTTATATTTTTACATATTACATATTTATACTTTTATTTATTTGAAGTAGCTCAGTAGGTAGAGCTTGCGCACTGATTTGGGGCACGGCGGTTCGAGTCCAAACATTAAAAAAAAAATAAAAAATTGTTAACAACTTTTTCGGTTTAAAATTTAAATAATTTTTATTACGCGCATTTCTATGACAACCGGCGTAAATTTATTTCTAAACCAAATTTGGTTTGGTCATACACCTAGGCCAGTATATCTGCGTTCAAAGGGTGTTTTTGGAATTTCCAGTAAAATTAACTTCTTTAGACTAATTTCATTATTTTTGAATGAAAGTATGTGTAAATTCACTATAAAAATACTGCAACACAAGGTTAAGAGCTTTGTTGAAAATTCAAGAAATGTATATGTAGCCCCAAAAACTTTTAAATCTAGGCTAAAACTTTTAGCCGTGTACAAAACAATATTTATTTTTCTTGTTTGATTTGAAATTTTGTTTAGAATTTGTTCAGAACTTACTTCAAAAGTATAGTGAATGTTGAGTAGAGCCAGCCTCTCCTGCCCCATTGTACTTCTTAGATAAGTTTTTAACCTTCGAAGGGAAGAGAAAGACTGTACGGAAGGAGCAACGGAAACTGGAAGATTTGCAGCATTTTTTATATATCGATGTACCATAGGGAAAAAAGACACGGAACAATTATTTAATGCATCAATGAACGTGCTTGGTCGTTCCTCTTTTGGGATTGGAAAATATTTTTCTTTTTTAGGGCTTTACGCTGTTCAAAAGAAATCCAAAAACTCTATATAAAATGACACTTATGAAACGCTTAAGAAAAATTTTTTGTGTCAGAATCTCTTCTACTTTTCTACTGCTAATTTCTGGAAAATTTTTACAAAAAAGCGACCTACGCAAATCTGGCTTTGGCAAGAAATAAATAGTTGTCGCTTTATTTCATGGAGAAAAATTGAAGTTTCGGAAAAAAAGACAAAGAATATAATAAAATAACATTGAAATATATATAATGTTGCAATTATTCAACATGGAGAACGGAACGTCAAAATTTCTTGGCTATTCATGACAATTTCATGGTCAAGAAATAATTGACAATATTTCTTGAGCATATTCTTTTTAACAGCATACCAGACTTTTACTTTTAAACTTTTATCTCCTGAAAAGTATACATACGTACAATTTAATTGTTTTTTTCTCTGATAATTCAATACGACTGCGTTGTGTACTGCTTGGTAATTTTTGGTATTTTTGTTTTAAATGACCACGAATTTTTTTGGTTAAACTTATGGCAACCGTGACTACAATAACGAGAGCCACTCATTTTTACAATTTTTGACCGCTGTATTCATAACTCGAAAAGCAGTTAATTTGAATTTCAACAGACTTGAGCTCGAATCACTCTTGCTATTGTTAACATGCTATGTAGTTGAGGTGCTAAGTTGATCTTATGCAGAGCAAGTCTGATAGTTTTGCGCGAATTTCTTAAAGCGCCAAATGAGTGAACCGTTGCAGGAGTTTAGTTGTGACCTCTCAGACTCGCTCTGATAATTGATTAGGGACTACCAATTACTTCTCTCAGTGTGAAATATTATTTATGTAATTTTATTCTTTCGTATTTTCATTATTTCTATTAATGCTATTTTCTTAACAGAAGTTTTAAAAGTGAATAGAGTAATTATTCTAGTACAGATATTTAATTTTTAATTTTCGGAAATTTGGGGGGGGGGAGGGGGTTGAACCCCCGAAACCCCCTCCTTAATACGCGCCTGGCTGTCACCATTGGTTGTAGTGGCGAAGATACTTATGCAGAGTATCTGGCTAGAAATTACAGACTGGGATGAACCAGTGTCACGCAACACGTTAGAACGATGGAAAGACTTCACCCTGCACTACTACTATTCACCAGAAGATGTCATCGAACTCCATGGTTTTTGTGATTCTTCAGAGATATGCCGCGGCGGTCTATATGCGCGTAAAAGGTGAAGATCAGGTCAACGTCAACTTTCTACTTGCGAAAGCGCCAGTTGCTCCAATAAAAACCATATCCATACCCCGTTTAGAGCTCTGCGGAGCCGTACTGCTCGACGAAATGATGGAATCAATTAATCGAAGTATCAGGTTAGGACGCGGCAAACAATATCTATGGACGGATTCAACCATTGTGCTCGCATGGATCAGGACGCCGCCCTGTGCTTGGTCAACGTTCGTGGTCCACCGAATCACAAAGATTATCGACACGGTTGGAAACAAGGATTGGCGGCACGTGAATTCGGAATCGAATCCAGCAGATCTAGACAGCCGAGGATTAGCTGCTGCTGAATTGGTGGAAAATTCCTTGTGGTGGCAGTGGCCTTCTTGGTTGCAAAAAGACAAAAGCCTATGGCCAATACAAGAAACGGATTATCAAACAGCAGTGGAGGAAAAGAGAGCCCAGCCGTATGCAACTACCATGTTCCAAATTAATATTCTCGACCGATTCTCAGATCTACCAAGGGCTTCAAGAGTGCTATCCTACGTCATTCGATTCTACCGAAGAACACACTCGACACACAAAGATTTATTCCAATCTAAGTCGTTATTATATTTTCATTGAACCCCTTTATAGACAAATATGACCATATTAAGGCAGGTGGACGTCTGGGGGTCGCTCAGGACTTAGCATATAATGAAAGACATGCCATTATCCTCCGTTATAACTGCAGGTCTTCGCGCCTTTTAGTTCTCTTGATTCACACGATAACACTGCACGGGGAAAATCAGCTGCGTCTGATCCGCACCCAGTATTGGATCCCAAACGTAAAGAACATGATAAGGTCCATCATACATAACTGCGAAGTGTGCACCATCTATCGGAAACGAGCACAGACCCAACTCATGGGCAACCTCCCCAGCGAACGCACTACCTTTAGCCGTGCGTTCACGAACACAGGAGTTGATTTTGCAGGAGCTTTCGAGATCAAGAACTATCGTTGCAGGGGTTGCCGCATTTGCAAAGGCAACGTTTGCCTTTTTGTGTTCTTTAGCACAAAAGCGACCCATCTTGAAGCGACAAGCGACCTAACCACCACCTCCTTTTTGGCCGATTCATCGCTAGAAGAGATGCCCCCAAAATATTTACTCCGATAATGGCACGAACTTTGCGGGGCTTCCCGAATTTTACGGTCGGAATTCAAAGCCTTTCTCGCCAAAGCCCGAGACACAACGGTCTCGAAGTATAGCCACCAAGCAGTAACGTGGCATTTCATTTCGGCCGGCGCCCCTCACATGGGTGGGCTGTGGGAATATGGGGTAAAAAGCTTTAAGAGCCATTTTAAAAAGGTGGCATTGCCCCACAAATTTACGTTTGAAGAGTTCCACACCCTTCGGTGCAGGATTGAGGCGTGCCTAAATTCACGACCACTCAGCTCATCCTCTAACGAGTCCACTGACCTGGAGCCACTCACGCCAGGTCATTGCCTCACCGGAGGTCATCTTATAGCTCCACCAGAACCTGAGGTGGGTGAGAATCCAGCCTCAATGGTCAACCGGCGGCAGAAACTTAAGGCTCTGCATCACACCTTCTGCCATCGCTGGAAGGTGGAATATCTTTCCGAGCTGCAAAAAAGAGTGAAATGGAAACATTCCAACAAAACATAAAGGTCGGGGATCTGGTCATCCTAAAGGAAGATAATTTAGCACCGAATGAATGGAGGATGGGAAGAGTAGTCAACGTCCACTCCGGCGAAGATGGCCGAGTACGTGCGTTGACCTAGGACGGAAAGGGGCAGGTTAGAAGACCGCTGGTAAAACTTATCCTGCTACCCGCAGAAGGAACAGAGTGTGGGAAACCATCAGCCACGTCTTAGCTCCTCCCTTCAACCATTGCTATCTTCCCTGTGTTGTATTGTGTTGCGATCCGCATCTCCTACCGCATGACCTGCCTCAACGAGCTTCGAAACTAAAACACCTTGCAAACTATCACTCTCCGGGCTCATTATGAGCCTCCCATAGGGGACGTGACCTAACCGAAGCTCTGAGTGCAGATCATGCGTGGGAGGAGCAGCCGCGCGAAAACCACAGGGGCTGCCTTACCGAAGGCGCTAACCCAGTGCACGAAACAAAACTAAATAACATCCCTATGAAACTAAATTTGATTGAATAATTTATCAGAGAATATATGGAGTCTAATTTGTTGGTATTACACAGAAAATGTGGATCTAATAACTAAACCGCTTCGATTAGCGATACCTTTATTTAAGGGATTAACCGCACATCCCCATGAACAAAATTTAGTGCTGAATGAATTGCCGTTCTAGAAAAAATAAATGCTTTGGTTTTCAATTGTCATTCAAATCATGATTTTTTGATAGAACTACTATTCCATTATCACTCAACGATGATATGTTGACTGTGATATATACAACATATCATCGTTAATGGCACTTCGTCTCCACTCGTGTGCAGATATTCTTTTCGGTCAGTGCACTTTTTCGTGATCGCACTTCTGCGTACCCTAGCACTAATAAGTAATAAAATACTTAGGTTTATCTTCACGGAAAAGGGAACATTTTTTGCTTAGGGTTTTCTACATTTTCAATGGACTCTACTACATTCGAATTTCCAAGGCGCCTTTTTAACAGATAAAAAATTTAAGCATTTACAAAAATATATATTATTTGGATTAGTTTTCCTACAGCTTTTATGTTTCGAAGAAAATTACTCAACCTTTTCAACAAATCCCCAAAAATCGCGGCAGTGCCTGACGCGAAGTAACAGGTGCTTCAATAAAGCAGGAAACTTATGCGTATCTGACGGCGCTGTACACGCATGTATACAAAAATCAGCTGCTAGCTGTGGCAGTAATTGACTATAACCACACGCAAATTGTTGTTTTAGAAATGTCAGGACATGCGTATTCAGTGTATTAAATAGTTCTGCATCTGATTCTCTTAGCATTTCATTACGCTGCAATTTAACGAATATCAAATGTAGCGCCTCCAAGCTACGTTGTTGTGCAGTTGGCGTGCAAGTTTGCAAGAAATTTGGTAACCATGCATCAATGAGTAAATGTTCCCTGCTCCTAAAATCATCTGCCTGCATGAAAATATCTAATAGCGCATCCGCTAGCACTTAAGATACAGCCAAATCGTTACTAATAGCGCCTAGTTGTTGTAATTGCTTTTTATTCATATTCAGAGAAATCACAATTTCTTTCAGCATAGAGTATAAGTAATGCCACAAGTAAGGTCCCTTTTTGTGAGTAATTTGGTACTTAGCTTGGGTGGTAATTCATCAAAATCACCCCAAAGCGCTAAAGCTGAAAATAATTCAATCAAATGATGAATACCAGTTTCGTTTAAAGCGGGTAGTTTTTGTCCTTGATAGCGGGTTGCAGTGCATGCTTGTAGACAACGCAAATTTTTACCCAATAATATCGTGAAAAGCGTATAACTACTTGAATTGGGATTTGGTGCCGTTGGTGTTTGTGATTCTTGTTCATGCCTGAGCAGCGTACGGTAGCGTTCGACATATGCTTTACCGCTAGCACAAGCAACTGGTAGATTACCTGGTACTGCGCCTGCAAAATAGAATGAATTATAAAGTCGTTTATGAAAATGTTCCCATAATAGCATTGGTATAGTAACTCGTGGGCGCCACCAATGCAGCAGCGTTGGCATAAGTAGACAAATGTAGACACGCGTCTTCCCCTCGTTTGGTTGGCTGTTGAAAAATTTTGGTGTACACTGCCCAAGTGTTTCGAAATTTTTAGCTATATCAGTGGAGGCGCGTTTATGTGATGGGCCAACAATTTGCCCATTGGATCGATAACCAAATAGACGTACCAGCGCATGCAAAAGCCAATTTGTGAATTCGGCGTATGTCAGGTTGGGTAGAGAGAATTTATCTATTTTTGTTTTCAATTTGGCCAACGTTTCACTGAACATTTGCCAAAATGTGATTTGTTTGCTGGACTCTTTAACTGCGCCAAGTAACCATTCATCTAACGCAAGCTGCACATACAACCAACATTCTTTACGCATGTACAGGGAAAAGGCGTACTGTAGAGTAATTTAGATGACCGCTTTCTGGCATACAAATACAATGAACACGTATGCAAATCTTAAAATTTATATAATACACACTTACCCACAAATGTTGCATGTTTATGCGTGTAAATGGTGTACACCAAAGTCAAAATCCGTTAACGTATTTTGTTCGCTTACTAGCCGCCAAGCATTTTCAGGTTTATTCAACATAAACCACATTTTACGAATCCTTCGGATGCTAAATGGGAGTGTGTAGTATCCTCGCCGGTATACTGAAGACCTGGTAGTGGAGGCTCATCATTTCAGTCATCTAGCATTTGTGTATGTTGCGGTGGAAGTTCTTGATTTTCTTGTGTAGCATTCAAACATGCTGTACTTAATATTTCATCATCCGCGTCTAAATCCAACAACTCAAAATCCATTCGTTGTAAATTATCACAAGCACAAGAACACAAAATCCCCCAACATAAGCAGCTAAGCAAAATGAAATATTTATCAATTTTGCATTATTTTAGCGTTTATGTGTGTACGCACCTTTTGTGGTTCGATTTTGTCAACTGCTGCTAGTTGGCGCTCATCTGCCACCAGTGCCCCCCGATCCTGTGCAGCTAACATATTCTGCAAAGCAAAGAACAAATGAATATTTTGCATAAAGCTATGTATACATATGTATGTGCACATACAAGCCAAGAAAAGGTGTCTCTCAGCATGCGCCGGCCGCTACAGCATGTGAGAAATTTTTTCTAGCTTTCGAGTAAATTGCGCTGCTAACAAACACATACAAAATTTCGGGCAGCGTTACCGTGCTGGTGGAGTTATTGGCCGTGGCCTTGAACGAAGTTGAAGATATTTGAACAAAACCGTGCGCTCGTTAAGTGAACGAAATCGTTAAATAGTCTGGGCACAAACCAGTTAATATTCTCACCATCTTCACCATGTTTGACCAAAATGTCACCATTTTTGGTGGAAGGGGAGGATATTAAATAAATTAAACAAAAATTTGGTGGGTTCACTCATCGTTTTCGCAAAACCCGTTGCGTACCGAATTTAGCGCCATCTAGAAACCAATTAATGCCCTCAAAGTCTCCAAATTCCCTATACGCGACTTAAAATGCTTCTTTGCCAAAGCCATACAAAAAATGCAAGTTAGTGCGTAATTCACCCAACCAAAACACTGCGATCTCCATCTCGCCACCCCACTCGTCCAACGGCCCACACTTTTCACCACATTCACCATATTCAACAAATGTCACGTACTTTAGGTAAACATGGGTCGTTTCGCAGCCAGCCAACGGACTGCAGCCTCAAACGCTGCGCGCTACTCCATCGAGTGCCGGTTATGCTCCAAGCAGCACCCAGTCCGGTTATGCCCGGTCTATCGGAGCAAAACTCCCGAACAACGGCTATATGAAGCTCTGCGAGGGCACTTCTGCGGCAACCGCTTGGCCATGAGTCACCAAACGGCAGCGTGAACCATGCCATGTAATGCCATGTAAGCCATGGAGCCAGCAGGTGCAGGAGGAAGAGGAGCTCCAAGACCACCCCGACGACGCGATTTCGCTGTATGCCTCCGACGCTGGAACGGAGACTAGGTCTCTTCGTCCAGCCATGAACGACTCAATGGACCAGGACTTCGGAGCGGAGACACGGTCTCTCCGCCCGCCCATGACCCGACGTGCAGACAAACATACATTCCGACCCCTACTGCAACTTGAACGAAAACGACTGCAACGAACCACCGACAACCGACAACAGCGACACATGAACGAACGCCGATCGGAGACCAGGCCTCTTCGACTGCAACGCCGACCACAACGATCCAAGACAGAGCGGAGACAAGGCATCTTCGCCTGCCACACCGACAACTAAGACAAGACGTAAGCAGCGAATCGAACCTCCAAATTATGCCCCGAGCGCAAAAGGCAATGTCATTTAGGACGGGATTCTTGCCTCACCAATCGATCCACATTCTGGCGTTCAACCCGATGGTAGCGATCATACCTACAGCAATGGTCATCGTAGAAACCGGAGGTCGCCTGCACTCCGTACGCGCCCTGATTGACGTCTGCTCGCCTACCACCATCATCGTCGAAAACCTCGTCGCGGAGTTGCAATTACCCTTCAGCAACGTCAACGGACGAAAGCGATGCCTGCTTCGCATCCGAGGGAAGCATGGGCAAACAAAAAAAATATCGACCCATGCCACCATCGCACCCTATTTCTATCGGGTGGCACCCAGCACCAGCGTCGACTCAACCATTGCGGTGCCATATGCCCACATTCGGCTGGCTGACCCAAACTTTTATGCGTCGGCACCAATTCGCCTCATCCTCGGTACCTCCGTCTACGCGGATATCATGATGCCCGGATTCCTTCCCAGCACTTTTGGCCCCTTGTTGGCCCAGAGTACCATATTCAGTTGGGTGCTCTCGGGCACGACTAAGGCCTAGACTTTTTAAATCATAAAGCTCCATGAGACATACATATTAATTTTTTTTACTTACACTCTAGTCTTAAGTAAAGTATATATTAAATAATAAAAAATGGCAAGAAATATGAACACTTTCGATTATAAACTCCTTCTCATCCCAAGTTTTTAGCTCTAGGTGTGTACGCCAGACGGAATGGCAGCCAACCAGAGCACGCATCATTCAATGGAATTACCGGCGCTCATAGCTCATAGTTACATTTAGTTTAAGTAGTTTCCGCATGCAAGGCGGTCGAAAATCATTGCCGGAGTCTTAAGATGTTGCAGATCGCAAGGGGGCCGGCATGTTTAGGTGCGATGCCTAAATCTCGCTAAGTTTCGGACCACCCTAATGTATGGTCCGTATTCATTCCAGTCGTGATTACTACCACTCACACTTTCACGCGCGCGGGCATGTGTGAGCGGTTTGTCAGCACTCTGCACATACACTTCGGTGTCACTGTGGGAGTGTGTTTCCCCTACAAAGAACCGCAGATTTTGTTCCCGGCGAACGGTCCTTTGCGACTCGCAGCTTCTTCTTGATCCAGCAATCAACCTGTCGACATCAGCCAGCGGTTCGAGCCGCCACACTAGTTTCTCACAAGGTAATTTCCACCCTCCATGCTATATAAACTCAACCTATGACACCAAATTTATAACGTTAAATTCGTTTGTTCTCTTTATTTTCACTGCCCTAATACCGTCCGAGATCGACCGCGGTGCGCCCACCCACTGCCGGTTAAAGACGCACCCCGGCCGAACACTAGCATCGAGGAGATTTTTACAATACGTCAACTCCTGGAAAAACCCCGTGAGAAAAGAATCAAGACTCACCGACAGTACCAAAAGGAGCTTCTATGTGCGGCTATGTCTGACTTTGGTTTCCCTCCAAACCTTATACGGCTATGCAAATGACATTGAGCAATACCACCAGGTCAGTCAGAAACGAAGCGAGGTTTCAGCCAAGCTGACCCCTATCGTGCGATTTCTTTAATTTAATGTTGGAGACAATAATACAATCTGCAGAACTTAACGGCGCTAGGACAATCATAAAAATCTTAAAAATAAAAATGAATGTGTGTCTGTGTGTCCTTTATAGGCGTCCGAAGTACTAAACCGATTTTTATGAAATTTACGCAGTATATTCTTGGGAACAGGGGTTAAAGCATAGACTATATATATTTTGGAAAAGTGGGCGGTGCCACGCCCTCAGGCTATATAAAATTTAAATTTTTCGTAACTATGAACATATTTGGTCAAAATTAATGATTTTTGGATATGTGTATTATTTTGTCAACCTTTACGACCACATCTTTTGGGGTTTGTTTGTGCTTCAATTATATCCAAAGTGTGTGATCGATCTCTTTTAAACTTTCCCAATACCTTAAAAACTTTGTTAGGTGTGGCTTTATATGTAAATTTATTTGGAAAAGCGGTCAGTTCGAATCCTACAACCTAAGTACCATTTTAATTCGTTATATCCCTGAATATATTTGCTTTAAACTAGTAAAATTTTAATGTATGTTCATTAATCTTATTGTCTAAATAGAATAGGATAGAACTAAATAAATACTTACTTTACATCATACTCATTGAGTTCAAAAGATCCGTTTTTTGTTGAGCACACACAAAAGTAAATTCCTTTGTCTCCGCGGCTAAGAATTAACGGTCAGGCAGAACAACGTCTGCCGGATCTGCTAGTTATTAATAAATCCGAACTTCGTTCTTTCGGTAAGCATCAGTAACACTAGTATTCCCATTTTTATACATTTCATGGACATGAAATGGTATACAACTTTGGTCAGATGTTTGTAAGTATGAGAAGAAGAAGAGATGGACCGAAATGATCAGGATAATGACCTGATTTGATTTATCCATGTCCCTCTGTCTGTCTGTTTGTTTGAACACAAACTAGTCCCTCAGTTTTAGAAATATTGATGAAATTTGTCAAGCGGGCGCCATTTTGTAAATGAATGAATAAGCAAGATCGGATCAAACCTACGCATAGCTCCCATACAATCGATTGTTAAGATAAACGGGTTTGTAATTGAATGCATATTATATGCATATGCATATTACATAACATATAGCTCCCATATAATCTACAGTTTCAGATTTTAGGTTACAAATTTTGGAGTTAGTAACCTCAAATTTTTCAATATAATCAATAATTTTTTCATCGTCATCCGACAGAGGAACTTTATTTATCATCTTAGTCTCTGTATATATAAAAATGAACTGTGAACAAATCGGTTGTGGTGGTTCTTAGGAGCGGCCGTGGCTCGGACGCACCGCAGTCGATTTGTGATTTAGTGGAATAAAGAAAGTAAAAAGAACGAGAATTCTCGTTGTAACTAGTGGCCGTTTATTGAGGTAAATTATGTTAATTGTACAATTGTTACCTTTTGAAGATTGGCTGGGTGAAAATCCTGGGGTGGCCGTAAGGTGTTGACGCTGTGACGATCGCTGGAAAAGTAGACGGCTGTCCAGTCGCGGACAACCGTTGAACCCCGAATTTCAGCCTCCGGTTTTAAGGGGAGGTGAACCGACACATGCACACCCACATGCATGTATATGTTTGCTGACAAACATGAATATGCGTGCATGTACATACATGTGGGCGGCTTGGTGTTGGGGTTTTGTATAAACTAAAAAGTGACATTAGGGTGGCGCATTTTATAAGACTTTAGGCATCGGGCCTAAACATGCCGGCCCCCTTGCGATACGCAACATCCTAATCCGCCCCCAGGATTTTCGGCCACGTCGTCTTAAATCTACTGGCTTAAAGCTAGGATGGTGAGTGCCGGATGGCGCCGTCACCACCGTCTGTCCTCGAGTAACCTCCCAAAGTTTGAGGTTTTGGCCGTACCACCGCTTCGTACCTAGAGCTAGGTGGAAGAAACTTTGAAAAATAAAAAGTTGTATATTTCTTGCCAGTAAAATTTGATTTACGTATGGTAAAACCCAGAAACGAGAAGAGGGAGAAAAAAAATTTTTTATTTTTATTTGATGCTTAATCTAACTTACATACTAATGGCTGTGGTTGCGTAGCTGGCGCGGCAGTGTGGCCAGTCTACGCAGAGGTGAGTCCCGTGGCTTGTATTTAGCTTGCACGGCTGAGTGGCCAGTCTAAATCTTCGATAGAAAAAAGATTTAGCTGGCACGGCTGAATGGCCAGTCTAAATTGTCGATAGAAAAAAGATTTAGCTGGCACGGCTGAATGGCCAGTCTAAATTGTCGAGTTTATATAAAACTCGTTCGCGAGGGTCGGAACGGCAGTGAGTCCGATACCCCGCGTACTGGTCGGAATGCCCGTGGTTCCGAACCAAGTTCGATGCTGGCGCCGTTATATGAACGACGCTGGTAAGCGTGGGTGGCGAGAGCGCTATAATTTGGCGAAATTATAGATATGTATGAATATATTTTTATGTTACTTATGTCTTTTCAAGTTTGCAGCCTAATGCAACTGATTGGCAGACATAATTTTGCAAAAAGTTGCGGTACGGCACCGTCCCACTGGAACGCATCCAAAGAAAATTTTCTTGTAACTAGGGGATCACCCTGTATTGCGTTTTGCTATTTTTGGTACAAACATATGTACATATATATATCTATTCTGCTACGGTTCACTGGTGCTCACTAGGGCTGCGCACACAGCGACATTTTCGCATTGGTCGGTACTTGGCATTCGGTACCGATCCGGGTAGAGAGTGTGAGTGGAGGGCGGTCTTCGGGTTTATTATGGTTGTTTTGTGGGCAAAACAGTCCTGCCCCTCCGAAAAAACAAACCCAAAATCCAAAAATAATTCAACATCCAAAAAAAAATTTTTTCGCTTCGAAAAAAAAACTTTTTATTTTTTGGACTTTTTTAATTTTTCTTTGCCTCGGCACGTTCGCCTAGGAGTGGGACGAACGTAGATTTCGTCCCCCCTTCGCCCGCAGTAAGCGGTCCCGATTTTTCGGCATGTCGGGTTTTTTGGTACCCGTCGTCACTAGCGCGCTGGCGTGATCATCAGCAAACATATTTACATATATGTATGGCGCTCGCATTGAGCGACGGTTCAATTGAACCACACATACATATATGTGTTAACTCACGCTTTGCTAGTGAGTGGTTAGAAAAATTCATTGTTATACATATTGACATTATGTAGAACAATTCATTCTTCAAGGATTTTTGGCACGCGTGGTCGCAGTAGCAGAGGTAAGTAAATTTGTATTTTTACATGAAAATTTTGTGTCTAACCTTATTTTTTCTTTCTTTTTAGGTCGGCATGGACTCTGGGATGCAGTTGGAGGATCGCCTGGTGGGCGCATAGCAGTGGTCCGGTGAGTATTGTATTCGCGCTGCCCGAAATACTGTATCGTTTCGGTAGCAGCGCAATTTACTTGGAAAAGGTACATACATATGTTCCAAATGCTGTGGCGGCCGGCACATGCTTTTGAGACGCCTTTGTATGGACATACATATACGCATATATATTTGTGCAACGATTAATATTTAACCCTTTTTTTCTCTTTGCAGGTTTTCATGGAATCAGAGATGGTACTATTATTGTCCTCACCGAAGAGGCACACTGAGGCAAAGGATTGCTTACGCATTTTATCCAGACGTTGAAACATGCCAGTGATTAGATTGCAGGACATGAATACCTTGGTAAGCTCGTCGTTATATTTATATTCACCGAACCAGATAGAATAATTTTCTGGATCGAATTTTTGCCAGAAATAGGGAATGGAAACAGATTCATCTTCGTTGGAGTATGAACGTTTGAAATCATCAAAATTGAATGTGCGTTTAGGTAGTGAATCGAAAGGATCCTTTGATTTGGGTTCCAATAGAAGCGCTTCATCAGCTGCATCCAATTCTTCTTTAGGTTCCTGTGCCTTCTTTTCCTTCTGTTTTGGTTGCTGCTGTTTTTTTGTCGCTAGCACCTCCTGACTTGCCAATGAATTCGGCATATTTCTTGGGATCATAAGCTAGCGCGGTCTCGCACAAAGCATAATTCTTCACAACTGCTTTAACTTGTGGCTGGTTTAAAATTGTTACAAACCAACGATTAACATTGCCAAATTCTGAACGTACTTTTGGTTCCAGCACGTATTGATACAAATGTAATAAACTACTGAATACAACAATATCGGCGATTGTAATACGTTCACCAACCAAATATGTGTTATTCAAAAATTTGTTATTTAGCAAAGTCAAAATGGATGTGACATCCTGTTTAGCGGTGCTGCTTTTTTGTTGTGGCATAATGCCCAAAAGTGGGAAGACCAACGAACAGGATGCTGGAACGATTTCATTGTCAGCATACGATAACCATTGCAACACTTCAGCTTGTGCGAAGGCACATTTGCCACCGCGCAGCTGTTCATTGGTCAAATAGAAAGCAATGGCATTAGCCTCGGACAGATATTTGTAATTCACACAAGCTATAGACAACGCCTCCGATTAGTTCTCCGGATTTTTGCAAATAATTTTCAAAATAACAACAGTATTTACTCTCCGGAGGCCGATTTTCATTTGACCCGAAAAGTGACTTTGGTACTCCTCCCAACACCTTTTAGAATTTGATGATAGTCGTAAACAGTGACCCAACTCATTGCTATACTAATATATACATACATATGTATGTATGCTTGTCCTTTGCGGTCAAGGTCTTTGAAGAGGTAGACTCCAAAGTAGCACTTGGTGGCAAAAGTGAGCTTATTAGATAGTTTATGAATTTCTATAATAATAATTTTTTATATTTGCAAATACGGTTTAACTTTTTAATACAAAAATTGTATGGGGCCCAAATATTGTGCGTGGGCCAGTAAAGGTAAATTCGTTGGTTTATACTTTTTTTGAAGTAAGAACTCCTACAAAAAAATATTTCAGTTGTCAATTCTACCTTGTTTAGAATAGATATATTTTAACTCCGTGTAGAACGATACTAATTTTTCGTCTTTTCAGGTATTGTTAAATTGCGGGATGGCGGTATAATGATGTAGGTGTCCTCCAGGGCGAGTGACACGGGCAAGTGTATATAAACATGTTTATTTATTAGTATTTCTTGGGGTAGGTATACGAGGGTGGGTCCATCGGCTGCCAACTTGTCGTGGCAGATGGATTAATTTTCAGTGGCAGAAATGTTCGCCTTACTGCGTTAGGTTTTCTGTGGCCTCGTTCGCGAGTGCATTTAGGTTTTCTTTGGCAGAATGGTTCGCCCTTCTGCGTTAGGCTTTCTATTGTCCTCGTTAAGGGTAGCGAGTGAAGAGTGGAAGGTTGGGATATGGGAGATGGGAGGGCCTTGGTTGGAGGTGGAGTGGATGGGTAGGATGAGGTAGCGGGCCTCTCGCCATCCATTCCTTCCATAGGGAGCAGAATCAGTTTCACCAACGGTCTTCTGATCTGACCCTTTTCGGTGACGAGGTCCACTACACGCACTCGGTTATCTTCGCCGGGGTGTACGTGGGTAACTCGACCGAGCCTCCAATCATTCGGAGTCAAGTTGTCTTCTTTGATGACCACAAGATCTCCCACCTTAATATCTTGTTTTGGATGCTTCCACTTCACTCGTTTTTGAAGTTTGGATAAGTATTCCACTTTCCCTCGCCTGCAGAGGTTGTTTCTTTGATATTGCGTAGGCCTGCGCCCCAAAGAATTGTAAAACGACACTATATTTCTGGTTGGATTGAGTGCGTCTACACGCCCGGTTAGTATCCAACCGAACACCGTTTCTTGAGCCAGAAGTGTACTTAGTACATTCTTTTTTAGTCCGCTCCGTATTAATTGCGGATATATATCTCCGCCCAGTATGAGATCTACTTCTTCATTAACGTAGAATCTCTTATCTGCCAAAACTAAGTCTGGGAATGCCTGCATAGTCATTGCGTCGATATGGCAGGATGGCAGATTCCCAGTTAGTTTGGCTAGAATTAGCACTGAAGTTGTTAAGCTAAAGCAAGGGCCCACGGGTGAACGGAGTTCAATGTGGGAGGCCTCCTTGACTTGAGCCGACACAGCATCAGTTATACCCGAAACTTGGGCATGCATCCTTTTTGCTGGTAGATTGATTCGGCGTTTTAGTCGTTCTGTCATGAACGAACATTCTGAGCCAGAATCGATAAGTGCTCTTGCTGGGAAGTCTGTACCATTATGATGAATGGTGACTCGAGCTGTCCCTAGCAGCACACCTGCACTTGAATGTACATGGCAGGATTTTACATTTCGGTTAGAATCCGAGTTTGATTTTGAAACTTCCCGTCTCTGTTGTGCCTGTTGGGAAGTAGAGGCAGCATTATCAGCATTGTACTGATTCGGACTGCTAGTTGCCTGCGTCTGTAGAGACTCCGCATGCAGGAGCGTATGATGTCGAGAGTGGCATTTGTTGCAGTCGTACGAACTGCTGCACTTCGACACTGTATGTCCTGGGGATAGGCAGTTTAGGCAGCCCTTGGTGGATTTAACAAAATTGATTCTCTCCACCGGCGTTAGTTTTAGGAAACGGGGACAATTTCTCAATCTGTGGGAATTTGACTTGCACTTTGTGCATAGTGCCTTTGTTACATTTGCTTGGTATGCACCAAGTCTTTTTGTAGGGGTTTCGTTGGCAGGTCGCGTAGATTGCGGTTTCTGCGCTTTGGCAGAAGCCCCTATGAACCCAGACACTGTTTCAAGTGTCTGGAAGCGGTTGGACAAAAATTTGTCCATATCCTCCCACTTGGATATTTCCACTTTATGGTCTATGCTTTGTTCCCATAGACCGAGCGTACTTTCCGGCAATTTCGTTGAACATAAGTAAGTAATAATTGCGTCCCAGTTTGAAGTGTCAATTTTATGACTTCGCAAGGACGAAAGGCAATTATTTATTTCGCGTTGCAATGTTTTAATTGCGCTACCACACTCACTCTCTACCTTTTTTAAGTTAAACAGAATTTGGAGTTGTGAGTTCACCAGTATACGTTTATTTTCGTATCTCTCGCATAAGTTTCTCCACGCTGTATCAAATCCCTCATTTGTAAGCGGACATTTTTTGACAATATCTTTTGCCTCACCTTGTGTTTTATTGTTGAGATGGAAAAGTTTCTCAACCGGTGTTAGGCGCTTATTCAATATATAAATGGCAGTGAACATGTCACGAAATGTTGGCCATGACAAGTAATCGCCCTTGAAAACTTCAGTATCGCAAGGAGGCAGGCGGATACTGTGCTCAAATTCTGGCTTTTCTTCCGTTTTGGAATCGGGTTTTGTGAACGTCGCTTGGCGTGTAGCCATGTCTGACATGCAGCGTAAATATATGGCGTATGCCTTCTTGAATTTTAATTTCACTGCTACTGTGTCAGAAGCTTCTAACTTATTTGAGTTTAACAACTCATCTTGGGCCGTTCTCGTTTTCCTCCACATTGACTTCAAGTCCTCTTGTTGAAGGCCAAGAGTAAACTTGGTGTGGGCGGAATCATCTATCTCATTATAGTCAGATTCGAATTCGCTGATCGTGTCAGCCAACCTAATGAAACTGTCCATATTTTGGATTTTGAGGAATTAGAATCAAAACCAAACTAGAAAAATAGCTTGAGGTACGAGAAATGCTCAATCGTACAATATAGTTCTTAAAAAAGGGTAAAGGCCGTATGTACCCCAGGAAAATCAAACTTCAAATCAAATTTTTTCCATAAATGAAAGCAGAGTCTTTAAAATCTTATTAAATTTTATTTTTTGATTACAGACTTGGCCGTATCGTCTGAATAATTTGTTTAAACTCGACAATAAATTCAAATTTATAATATTTGATTAACTCGCCACCCACACGCTATCGGGGATATGTTTATATATATATGTATACGTGTATATATGTGTTGCCGCAATAACGAATGTAAACAAAGAAAACACAAGTAAAGTGCGCGGTGTATCAAAACGAGCGAATAAGTGAATGTTTAAGTGGATATTTTGTGCGAATAAATTAAAATTTAACTAAAAAAAACTAAGTGACTTTATTTAATAAAACTAACTAGCCTTCGGTTGAATTGCTGTGCGTGTTTATCGCTAAAAAAAGTGGAAAACTGAGACGAAACGAACAACCGAAAGGCTACGTGAATTTACTGTGAAAGTGAGGTTATGTTACCTCAGCAATTACAATGTTAATTATTGAAAAACTTTTAAATAATGCACTCACTAAACAAATTCACTTTTCGCACTTATGTTTTGAGCACACTCGCGGGCGACACTTTTTTAAATATAAATATTCGAATTCGTTTAACAAAAAAAATAGCAACACCAAAAACCAAGTGGCAAGAAATATACAACTTACGTGCTTTGATGTGGTGATCGGCAGAGTATGTTGTATGTATGTGTTATTGTTGTGGTAGCTTCCTTGCGGCAGTGATTATTTGGCTGTGTGTGGCTGAGTGAATTTATCCAACGATGAATGTTAGTAAAATCAAATATTTGCTCTTAGATGTTGAAATCTTCGATGTTTTTTGTTGTTGTTGTTGTGGACTGTATAGGCTGTATCCGTTTCTCGGTGAGATGGACCATGAACAAATCGGTTGTGGTGGTTCTTAGGAGCGGCCGTGGCTCGGACGCACCGCAGTCGATTTGTGATTTAGTGGAATAAAGAAAGTAAAAAGAACGAGAATTCTCGTTGTAACTAGTGGCCGTTTATTGAGGTAAATTATGTTAATTGTACAATTGTTACCTTTTGAATATTGGCTGGGTGAAACTCCTGGGGTGGCCGTAAGGTGTTGACGCTGTGACGATTGCTGGAAAAGTAGACGGCTGTCCAGTCGCGGACAACCGTTGAACCCCGAATTTCAGCCTCCGGTTTTAAGGGGAGGTGAACCGACACATGCACACCCACATGCATGTATATGTTTACTGACAAACATGAATATGCGTACATGTACATACATGTGGGCGGCTTGGTGTTGGGGTTTTGTATAAACTAAAAAGTGACATTAGGGTGGCGCATTTTATAAGACTTTAGGCATCGGGCCTAAACAAACGTCTTTCGTATTACCGCTATGCCTGCTCAAATCGCTAAACCGATTTCGATTCTGTAAAAAGTACTTTCTTGGACCGTATTTGTGGAAGCTTCATAGAAAAAAATTGAAATCTTTCTAATTTTGCGGGCAAAAAATGCGGAAAGATGAGACCTCACAATTTCCCAATTTTCTTCCGCTTTCAGTACATTCCGTTCCGCAAATTCCTAACACCCCCAAAACCTTGTTTTAGGGTCAATTACCGTTTCTTTAGTTTTTCCGACTTAAAAAATAAATTAACAAACAAGTGTCACAAAAAATTATTGTAAAATTTCATGGAAACAAGACATGAGCCGGTTATTTTGAAAGTGATTCAAGTCCATTTTTAAAAAAAATTCAGTTAATGATGACAATAGTCACAGCCATACACAATCTTTTCTTTTATAAACAATTTAAGTCTAATATTATTAAAATCGCTATGATTTGGGGCACTTCAAAATTGGCTAGTTAACGAAACGAAAAAAAATTTATTTTGAAAGTGGTTTAAGTCCACTGAAAAACAGAATGTCTTATGGTACAAAATTCCCCACAAATGCATCATTGCACAGTACAGCAATAAAATTCACTACAAAGCAGTAAAATTTATAACGGGAAAAATTACATAAATAAATACATTACATAAATAAAAATCTGTATCTAAATTAAAAGCTTCCGTATTTATTTTCAAACTGTTACATTCATACCAATCGGGTTAGGGGGTTACAATATACCGGCGGTTGGTATGGCTGTCGTAAAATGCGACTAAAATCCACGATTTAACCTGCTGGCGCTGTCCGACGGGCATATTCCTTTTGCTAATTCCTACTGCAAATTGTGCGCCGCAACATAAAAAGTCCCCAATGAAACTCAACAGCTTTGTTGGTAGGTTAAAACCGTTCATACGGTTAATGGTATTTTAGTATTACATTCATCTGCATTAAAAATAAGGTATTTACAATTTCTATTATTTAATTTCATCAAAGTAGTATCAAAACCGATTTGATATACAATTCCTTTGGGTAATTTGACTAATGTTTTTGTGAAAGTATGTTGTTTGCTTGTCAAACCCATGTAATAATTTTATTTTACCCATATATAATATATATATATATATATATATAAAGGTAGTGGAGTAATTTTAAGTAAACTAATTGACTTACAATCATTTGAGTAAAGAACACGAAGTGGACTTATATTCCTTTTGAT
This sequence comes from Sphenella marginata, assembly GCA_951509765.1. Taxonomy (NCBI): domain Eukaryota; kingdom Metazoa; phylum Arthropoda; class Insecta; order Diptera; family Tephritidae; genus Sphenella; species Sphenella marginata. The sequence continues at coordinate 46,383,508 of OX608078.1, forward strand.
AAACAAAAAAGTGATTTTATTAGTTTTGAAAGTGGTTTAAGTCCATTCGAGGTTCTGAAATACATCTTATTTTTCTAGTAAAGTTTATAAAACGTATTACATTATATATTCTAACATGTGTACGGTTCAAGAACAAATGGACTTGAACAACTTTCAAAATAACCGGCTCAATATTACGAATCAAACCATCGTCAAAATTGGTTACTTCTTTAAAATTATAATTGGGATCAATATAGTCAATTAACACTATTTCCGTGGTAAATTGGAAATAGTGTCAATTGACACTATTGCGCTTTCGAAATGGAATTAGTGTCAACAAGAAAATGGAAACTAAGTCATTGACACTATTTCCAAACTAAAATGGAAATAGTGTCAAAAGTGCTAAACACGGGTCTACCACATTATCCCCAAAGGAAAAATCCCTAAAATCAGAATCCCCAACAGGAAATCCCCATTTTATGTGTGAAATAAATTCAAATTATGTTGTGGGTGCAAAACCGCGTGTGTGCAACATTTTAAATTTAATTTAAAAAACAACCCTGGGCTACATTATGCCAAGTCCTTCTGCGTAGTACATCATTCTGCGTAGGCGGCCTTCGGCCGCGCTTATTATATATAACCCTGGGCTACGCCATGCCAACTCCGGGTGGTTGCCTGAACCGTGGCAACACCGTAGTTTTACGGCTCAGCGAAAAACGAACTAACGCCTAAAAAAAAATGAAAAATTGCCTAAATATTTCATATAGGAATTAGGCGGTTGTTCATAATAAAAGAATATCTAACATTTTAGGCACTTCTTCATTAAAATTGTTAGGTGATTCTTCATAATGAAAGAAAGCCTAACAAACAAAAATGAAGAAACGCCTAATTAGGTATTTATTCATTTTTGATTGTTAAGCATTCTTTAATTCACGTTAGGCGCTTTTTCATTTTGCTATAAATGTGATTTCTATTGCTATTATGCGTTTTCGATTGATATGAATGCGCTAATAGGGGTGTCAAAATACGCGTTTTGACCTTGGTATCAATGATCCGAAGTCGAAATTTAATTTTTTTGTTTTAATGAAAAGTTATCAACAAAAAACAGAAAATTGACTTAGGTCAGATCCCCGATTCGGGGTTTGATCCATGGTATTTAAGTGCAGAATTCCTTTCCGCATTGGCGGCTTTCGGCCGCCTTCAAAAAGTAACCCTGGGTTACGCCATTCCAACTTCGGGTGGGGCGGGATCCATGGTATTTTTGTGCAGAACACCTTTCTGAATTGGCAATAAAGATAACATAAAGGGAATAAAAATACTGTGTACATGCATATACATATGTAAATAGCTAATAACATAAGATGAAAATTTGAAATAAAAAATCGCGCAATATAATAATCATTAGTTTCAGGTGATAATAAAAATTAAAAAATTAGGCGTCAAGTCGTTAGGCCTTTATTTGTTGAGCCGAGTTTTACTTTGAGGATGCTGATTTTGGGGATTAGTTATTTGGCGATTTTGTGTTTGGGGATTTTTTTTTCGGGGATTTTGTGGCACTCCTGCTAAAAACATTCATTGAAATTTGTGCCGATTTACTTTGTAGGTCCTGTAAGTGAAGTAACACTGGAGTTTAGCGTGTGATCCAAAAGTGAGTGTTTATTAAAAATTCTTTCTCTTTTTATACAAATTATTGACTTACACGTATAAGCTTAAACACTAATACTTACAAACTACTTTCCTAATGTGGAAATATGTATAATATGTAGATATGTACATGTGTAAATATGTGAATGTCTAGCGTCAGCATTTTGCGATCAAGTGCTGTCATATGTAACCAAATATGCGGCATGTGCTAGTGAAGTTGAACTCCCGCTGAGTTCATGATTTATCTAGGTCACTAGTGTTTGTTTATTGTGACGAAATATTCTGAAGTCAACAGCCTGTTCGTCACACTACACCATCCACCTTAAGAATAGTCATATATATGTAATTGGTTGAACTTGGATATGACTATTAATAAGTGCTTTTTGTGTTTTATTGTAATTTCTTGTTGTACATATTTTTTTTTGATATTGCTCGCGTTGTTTGTTTATTTGTTTACATTCGCTTTGCACGTACATATCTAATTTATTTTGAATATTTTTTTTTCTTCGTGTATATTTGTATAATTATGAGTAAAGTGTTTACAAACATTTTGTGTTTTTTTTTTTCAACATACTGACTTTGTTTATGTGTGTTCGTGTGCATATTTACATATATTACTTTGAGTAATCTGGAGTGCTTTATTTTAAATTTTTTTTTTTTCGTATTACTACGGGTGTTATACTGGTTTAAGTCGATTTTTATGAATTATTATTTGTTTATTACTATCGCCTATGTTATGTGGTACTAATGTAAAATTATTATTTATATCTATACTTTTAACTTTATATTTTCCTTTATATCTACTATCTAACTTATGGGAGGCCTCTTCTCTAACTAATACTAAATCTCTTATATTTATCTCCTTACTATAACTCCTTTTATCAACTTTTGTTTTTCTTTAGCCTCTTGGACTAATTTTCTAGCTCTCTGCTGTGCTATCTGGAGTCTATATTTTATTTCTTTGTCGTAAGCCTCGTGATTGTACAGTGGGCTGATTTTATTTTCTTCTAAAAATTCGTAATTTTTTGGATTTTTCCCAAATATGCTCTCAAACGGGCAGTATTTATGTATGGTAGATGGCGTTGTATTGTAACACGAAGTACTTAAGGTATTCATCCCAATCGTCTTTGTCACTGGATATGTACGAGCGTAAATATTCATTGAATGTTCGGTGACTGCGTTCTACTGTACCCAAGGTTTGATGATGGTAGGGTGTTGAGGTTTTATGCTCAATTTTTAGTAATTTACACAGTTCTTTGAATAAGCTGTTTTTATATTCGGTGCCCATGTCTGTCGTAATTGATTTTATGTGTCCATAAATCAAAATGAGGTTTTCAAACACGGCCTTAGCAACTGTTGTTACGTGTTTGCTAGGAACTGGAATCGCTACCAAGTATTTTGTTAGATCGCATATAATGGTAACTGCATATTCGTTTCCATTTATCGATTTCGGTAATGGTCCGACTGTATCGATTTGTACAATGTCAAATGCCTTTGGAGGTGTCTCCGCTATTGTCATTGGCTCTTTTATGTGTTTATTTCTTTTATTTTTCTTGCAGTGGATGCAGTTCTTTATATATTTTCTTATGTTATTTTTCATATTCAGCCAGCTATATCTCTGCTTGATCTTGTCTGTCATGCGATTTATTCCTGGGTGGCCACCACTAAAATGATCGTCATGATATTTTTGCAGAATTTCCGCTATTTTCCCGGGATCTGTCACATCTATAACCTCTGGGGTTTGTGCTATTGTTAGCTTTTTGAGAATCTTATTACCCATTTCAATAAATTTTCCTACTGTAGTATGATTATTTTTGAACAATTTGTCCCCTAAGGTCAACTGTATTTGTACAAGTCCTAAATTGCCGGCTTCGTTTTCGAGCCTGGTAAAGAATTGTCTTAAGTCAATCTTATCCTCTTTCTTTCCTTTTTTGAAATATAATTTCGGAGGAGAGAAAACGAGCTCGACTAGTCTTTTTACTTCAAATTTATTTAGCGCTCCATATATTTTGGGGTTCTCTTTGTGACTTTGTTTATCTTCAACGTTAGTGTTTGTATTTTTTGCTGCTGATCTTGTTTTTACTCTTAGTATTTTACCTGCAATCCACAAGAAAGGTGATCCTGCAAACTGCACCAACTACCGAGGAATCAGCCTTTTGAATATCGCATATAAGGTCTTGTCAAGCGTATTGTGCGAACGATTGAAGCCTGACGTGAACAGACTGATTGGACCTTATCAGTATGGCTTCAGACCTTGAAAATCTACCATCGACCAGATTTTTACAATACGTCAAATCCTGGAGAAAACCCGTGAGAAAAGAATCGACACACACCACCTCTTTGTTGATTTTAAAGCCGCTTTCGATAGCACGAAAAGGAGCTGCCTATATGCCGCTATGTCTGAATTTGGTTTCCCCCCCAAAACTTATACGGCGTTGCAAAATGACATTGAGCAACACCACCAGCTCAGTCAGAATTGGGAAGGACCTCTCCGAGCAGTTTGAAACTAAACGAGGTTTCAGACAAGGGGACCCCCCTATCGTGCGATTTCTTAATACAATCTGCAGAACTTAACCGCGCTGGAGCAATATTCTATAAAAGCGTGCAACTGTTAGCATATGCTGACGACATTGACATTATCGGCCTTAACAACCGCGCCGTAACCTCTGCGTACTCCAAGCTAGAAAAAGAAGCGGAAAAAATGGGTTTGGTGGTGAGCGAAGCAAAACGAAGTACATGCTGTCATCAAGGAAGGAGTCAGCGCATTCGCGCCTTGGCACCCACGCCACTGCTGGCAGCAAAAAGTTCGAAATAGTGAAGGACTTCGTTTACCTTGGATCTAGCATAAACTCCAACAATAATGCCAGCCTAGAAATCCAACGAAGAATTGCTCTTGCAAATAAATGCTACTTTGGACTGAGTAGGCAATTGAAAAGTAAAGTCCTCTCTCGACGCATGAAAATCACACTCTACAAATCACTCATCGCTCCCGTCCTGCTATATGGTGCAGAGGCGTGGACACTAACAACATCTGACGAGGCTGCATTGGGAGTATTCGAGAGAAAAGTTCTGCGAAAGATTTATGGGCCTCTACGCGTTGATCTAATGATGAGTTGTATGAGCTTTACGCAGACGTCGACATAGTACAGCGCATTAAAACACAGCGGCTTCGCTGCCTAGGCCACGTCGTGAGAATGAACAAAGACGCTCCAGCCCAGAAGGTATAGTTATCTGCACCCGCCGGTGGAAGCAGAGGAAGAGGAAGACCACCACTCCGATGGAAGGACCAAGTGGAGACCGACCTGCGATCTCGTGGGGTCTCCAATTGGCGCCAGTTGGCGCAAAGAAGAAATGGCTGGCGAGCTATGTTGGACGGTCAGAATCGCTCAGGCGGTTAGATGGCCATTTAAAGAAGAAGATTTTATTTGCTTCCACTGACATATCTTTTAAATTTGTTATTGTTATGCGGGACAATTCATCCGCAATGTGGTTTTGTTTTCCTGCGATGTACTCCACTTCAAAATCGTACTCTTCTATATCGAGTCGTACGCGTGTTAATTTAGATGAGAATAGGTATGTTAAAGGACGGTGGTCAGTTTTAACTAGGAATTTTCTGCTATAGACGTATGGTCTGAAGAAGGTTATGGCACAGTGGATTGCGGCTAGTTCTTTCTCTATTGTCGCTTTGTTGATTTCGCCTATTGTAAATGACCTAGAGGCGTAAGCGATTGGTAACTGTATGCCATTGTGCTTTTGGCTAAGGACTGCTCCGCAAGCGTATCCACTGGCATCTGTTGTAATACAGAATTGTGTATCGAAGTCTGGGTATTGCAAAAGTTTTGGACTGATTAATGCTTCCATTAAGTAGACAAAAGCCTTTTCGCATTCTTCTGTCCAATCGAAGGAAACATTCTTTTTGCAAAGTCTAGTTTATTTTCTTGAGTGTTCTGCGAAATTAGGTACAAATCTTCTGTAGTAATTGCAGAAGGCTACGAATCCTTTGACTTCGTCTGCTGTTTTTGGTGTTGGATACTTTTGAACTGTTTCAAATTTGCTTGGGTCAGGCAATATTCCTTTGTTTGTACATTTATGGCCTAAATAAGTTACTTCTTGGTTGAAAAATAGACATTTGTCTGGATGCAGTTTTAGATTATATTTTCTACAAGTGGAGAACACGTCTCTTAAATTTTTTAGCATGTGGTTTTCAGAACAGTCTAATACAACCATGTCATCCATGTAGCAGGGACCCCCCGTAACGATTATTTTTGTATTTTTAGCATCAAAAATGGAAGACTTCCCAATATCGCAGATACGTTTCAAGTATATGAATATGCACGACTCTTCATGCTCAACAAAAAGCTTCTATAAACTAAAAAAATTTGAGGGAAATCCATATAAATTACAAATAATCATTATTTTTGATTTTTATTTTTTTGGTCAAACATAAAAGTTATTTTTTGATTTTTATTTTTTCGATCAAACATAAAAGTTATTTTTTGATTTTTATTTTTTTGATCAAACATAATAGTCATTTTTTATTTTTATTTTTTTGATCAAAAATAAAAGTTATTTCTTGAGCGATATTTTATTCCTCAAGAATAAAAATTAAGTTTTGAGTTTTAACTTTTTTCGCGGATTGAAAAACTCAAAACGCCGCTGTGCCTTTTTGGCAAGTAATAAATCATAATTATTGGGTGGTATATCCTCATCAACATAGTTTATATTTATGTACATACATTTTTTCACCTGGTACACTTGGCGAATTTTGCCCCATACATACAATATCAATGTGTATACATATAAATATGTTTCAAATTATTGAGCACTTATGCTGACAAGGATATATCATCTAATAATTATGATCAACAACCTGCCAGAAAGGCGCTGCGGTTATTTGAGTTTTTCAATCCGCGAAAAAAGTTAAAACTCAAAACTTAATTTTTATTCTTGAGGGATAAAATATCGCTCAAGAAATAACTTTTATTTTTGATCAAAAAAATTAAAATCAAAAATAACTATTATGTTTGATCAAAAAAATAAAAATCAAAAAATAACTTTTATGTTTGATCAAAAAAATAAAAATCAAAAAATAACTTTTATTTTTGATCAAAAAAATAAAAATTTAAAATAACTGCTATTGTTGATTTTTATGAAAAAAATCGGAAAATAATGATTAAATGTGGATTTTTATATTAAAACTCATAACAGTTACGGTCCCTGCCATGTAGAGGTAGGCTTGGGATGGTTTGAGCCCTGCGAATGCTAGGGTCATCATTCTTTGGAATGAATTTGGTGCTACTTTTTATCCATATGGTAGTCTTTTGAACCTGTATGTGCCGTTTTCAGCTGTGAATGAGGTGATATCTCTCGAGTCCGGGTGTAATTCTATTTGGTGGAAACCTGCCATGAGGTCTAAGCATGAAAAATATTTTGCTCTACCAAGTTGGTCTAGAATATCATCAATTCTTGGGAGTGGGAATTTGTCTGCTGCTAACTCTTTGTTAACTTGTCTGTAGTCAATCACCAATCTCCATCTTTTTTCTGTGCTTCCTGGGAGCGATTTTTTAGGAACCAGTAAGATTGGGCTATTGTACTCTGATATAGAGGGTTCTATTAGCCATCGTCGATTAGCTTATTAATATGTTTGCTGATTTCTCCTTTTTGTGTCTGCGGTAGTCTATAATTTTTTATGTAAACAGGGGTGTCATCCTTCATGTGTAATTTTTGTTTGTAAAAGTTGTTTGATGAAATTGGTTCTGTTTCTAGTGCAAATATGTCTAAGAATTCTGTGCATAATGATGTTAACTGAGGGTTGACGAAATTTGGAAAATTTTTGGTTAGTCTTTTTAGTTTTTCTGTATTGTTGCTTTTTTCCTTATGTGTGGGTATTTCAATTAGTGTGTATTCGTCTAGATTTTCCGTGTCGATTTTGTAGTTTTCAATAGTTGCGTTTTTATGTGTTGTGTTGATAATTCTAACGAAAGTTTGATCTGTGTTTGTGATTGTATTTGCTATGGAGATGCCTTCTGATAATTGTTGGTGTGACTGCTGACTTCCGACCTAGCTGGGATCGTGATTGTATTGACAGACAGACAATTTGTTAGGTTCATAGTTATTGTTTGTGGGAAATCGTATGGTCTTAGGATTAATTTATCCTCCGTTTCGCCATAGTCTAAAATGCAATTGTATTTCTTTATAAAGTCTAGTCCTATTATTCCATCGCATGGAATTGGGAAATTGTATTCTACGACGTGAAATTTATGAATTTATGGAAGGTCATCGCCTTTTAAGTCCGCTTTAACTGTACCTAGTGTGCTAGTTATAACCTGACCAATGCCCTTTAAATCTGTTATTTGGTCCGATTTATCTTATTATTACTGCTAATTTGATGTTTTTTAATAATGGAGATATCGGCTCCTGTGTCAATTAAGAAATTTGAGATTGAATTATTTAATGATGTCCTTGTAGATATAAAACTGTTTAGGTGTAGGTTTAGTACACATATTTTTCTATTTATTGGTCTTGAAGTGGAGTCTCTTGCTTTTCCGTCTGGCTGCAACTGCGCACGTTGCGTGTCTGGCTATAGGGTCTGTTGCCATTCTATGCTTGTGCTCCTGTTGTTGTTGTTGTAACGCCACGTAGCCCTGCCTAGGTAGTCAGTATCTACCCAATATTGTCATCAGGCTCTTCTAACGGAAGTCCTAGAAACCTAGCGGCTTCGGCAGGGGCGGACCAGAGGGATATGGGTGTTAGAAGAGTAGGCTCAGCTGAGCAGACGAAAAGGTGGTTAGTGTTATGGGGGGACAAGCCGCATGCCGGACAAACATTAGGCAAGTCGGGGTTCAGTCTGGATAGGTAAGAGTTTAACCTATTACAATATCCAGACCGGAGTTGGGCCAGCATCACTCTAGTCTCCCTAGGCAGCCCGCGCTCCTCTTTGGCAACGGGTGGAGTTGTTGCCTGAAGAACGGCGTTCGCTGGAATAGAGCTGACATAGGAATTTACCGAATCGGTGTGGATAAGGGTGAGGGCCTGCCGGTGCACCTTAGGATCAAACGGCGTGGAAATCAGGTGCCGGATCTCATCGAAGTGTTTGCGTAGGTGGCTTCTTATCCTCCTGGGGGGCGGATTTTCGTTGACCAGGCGTCCGTTCGGGTGCTGCGGTTTGCAACAGTTGAATAGGAATTGCCTGGTCAGCATTTCGCTATGCTCTTTAACGGCGAGCATTTTCGCTTCATTGTGCTCCTCTCTGGGAATTGTTGTTTTGTCTAAAGTTATTGCTGTATTTTGGTTGCGGTCTGAATCTCCTGCCTTGGTAGTTTCCATAGTTGTTACCTCTGTTACCTCCACGGAAATTACTTCGGTATTGACCTTGTCGCTGTAAATTCAGAATTGTGTTTGAGCTGCCTGTTGTTTCAGTGCAGCTGTTGGTGAATTTAGAAATTGCGTCGTTCATTGTGGTGAACGTTCCAGCTTGCATGATCATTTTGACCTTGTCATTGGAGCTGTTTTTACACATAGCTTTGACTGCTACTTGTGTTGAATATTTCCAAGTCTGGATTGAGTCCATCCGAAATATAAGCTCCTTCCAATGACCTGGTAATTTTTTCTATTTCCGCTGTATATTGATTTGCAGTTTTACTGCGTTGTTGGATGTTCAGGAGTTTTGCTGTTAAAACTTCTACTGATTCTCCTTTTACTGCAGATTTTAATTTTGATTTTATTTGGGTTATCGTGTTTTCAGTACTAATAAAGTTTCTCACCGTGCCTTTTAGCTTGGTTTTTATTATTGTTACCGCTAAGGCTTCGTGGGCTTCTTTGATTTGATCGAGTATGTCAAGGGAGTCTAAGAAACTTTGTAAGTTCTCTGGCTTATCATCAAACTCTGGTAGCACTGATGAGGCAGTTTTAATAAAGTCCACAATGGTTTGTGGCATTGTGACGTTTTGGTTTTGGGTAATTACCGGTTTATTGTCTCCTATAGATGAGGATTGGCTCGGAACGGGTGATGGGGTTTGGTTCTGTGTAGGATCTAATGTTATTAAATTGAAATCCATGACGATTTCCTTCTCCACTGTGGTGGGTATTGTTACTTCAATATTGTATCTAGCTAAGGAGGCCACCAATTTATCTCGTACCGTGGAAAAAAATTGGTAGGCTTCGTTTTGGTGTTCTTTTGTACGTAAGCTGTTTACACTATTGACCACCTGTCTTAGCTATTTAAAGCTTCTAATATTGAAGTGCAATGTCTAATTATCGTTTCCGTTTTGATTGGGATGTTCTTGTTTATGCATTTGTATGCTTTATCTGCTTTTATTTTTTCCTCGTTTAGTGCCTTATGGATTTCTTGCCAATTATTCATTTCTTGGTATACAAGAATTTAAAGAAATATAATTTTTTTTTGTTTATATGCGTTGTTGTACGCTATTCAATTGTCTAATTTTATTCTTTATGCAATTTTTTGTAAGAATTGCGATTGTGACAATTACGCATACGTAAATAGTTAGCCATTTGTCAACAGTTTCTTCTGTGACACTCTTTTGCTCGTATTTTACTACTTGGTTATCCAAGTTCTTTTTGTCTGAATCTTCCTTACCGACTTCATATCCTGCCAAACCTATAAGTATCGCATGTAGAGCGGTTTTCCACCATTTTGAATAAAATTAGTAGATAAAAGATTTTTATTTTTTTTTTCAATGAAAAAATTTTTATTTATTTATTTTGTATTTCTTAGCTCTTTTATTTCTTTTTGTAAATTTGCTATTTCTGTGGCGCTAGTGGCCAAATTTAGTTTTACATATGTTAGTGCTAATTCTTTGCTTTTTCTGAAAGCTTTGCCCCCTCTTTTCCTGTGTGGGGTTTTTGTTGGGGATGGTATTTTGGGTGTTTTTATTTCTTCGCGGATTCTATTCCGTTGCCGATATTCTTCTATGGTGATCGGTTTCGGTCCCTGTTTTGTCTTGCTATCTTCCTGAAGTAATTTAGTGGAAATTGCTATTAATTCTTTAGCTGTGTCTTCGCATTTTTTGAAAACCCTGTCAAATTCTTCTTTTGTAGAAATCTCTCGCATCGCTACTCCAGTTTACTCTAACAAAAAAATTTCTACTAAATATAAAGGTGAAACTTTTTTTTTTTCTATCTATCTTTTTTTTTTTGTCTTTATAAAAGAAAAATTTATATTTAAAATATTTTCTAATTATCTAACCAATTTTGATTTTTTCCTAAGCAAAAAATTGTTAGGCTGCCGTGTGGCTTGCCGGAATTTGTTCTAAAAATTTATGATGGTTGATGTTTTGAAGGTTGAGCTTGTGGTGAAGGTGTAAGTATCACCATCCTTTTTCAGTTCCACGGTGGGGCTAATGCTGTTACCCTCTTTACGTAAAACCATTCCAACACTTATATTTATGCTGGCAGTCTTCTGGATGTCTTCTGTTTGGTGTTGGAGGGTTCATTCAAAAATATTTGCCGAAAAATACTTATGCTGTCAGTCTTCTGGATGTCTTCTGTTTGGTGTTGTAGGTTTCATTCAAAAACATTTGCCGAAAAGAAGTCCAAATATGGCCGCAACACTTGTCAACGCTATATAAAATATCAGAATTTGCTTCTCGCCTGCTTTCCTGCCGGGATTATGACTGGCTGATATTAAGCCTGGTCAGGATCGCCATATAAGTGAAGTAACACTGGAGTTTAGCGTGTGATCCAAAACTGAGTGTTTATTAAAAATTCTTTCTCTTTTTATACAAATTATTGACTTACACGTATAAGCTTAAACACTAATACTTACAAACTACTTTCCTAATGTGTAAATATGTATAATATGTATGTAGATATGTATATGTGTAAATATGTGAATGTCTAGCGTCAGCATTTTGCGATCAAGTGCTGTCATATGTAACCAAATATGCGGCATGTGCTAGTGAAGTTGAACTCCCGCTGAGTTCATGATTTATCTAGGTCACTAGTGTTTGTTTATTGTGACGAAATATTCTGAGGTCAACAGCCTGTTCGTCACACTACAGTCCGTTGCAATAACCGTTGGTCAATGCTGTCGCGAAAACTAAGTAAACAAAATTGTTTTACTATAGAAAATCACTAATAGTGCACATTTCGTAAAAGGAGAAAACATAATTTTGTAAATAATAAAATAATAGAAGGGAATTTTTCCTTTTACGAAAGGTTAAAATCACTAAGAGAGTGCCACAAAATCCCCGAAAAAAAATCCCCAAACAAAATCTTTGTACGATGCAGTCGGATTTGGCATTACATTAGTTTCACACATAAAATGGGGATTTGTGTTGGAAATTTTGATTTTGGGGATTTTGATTTGGGAGTTTTGATTCGGATGTTTCAGAGCCTCAGCTGCGGTAATTCTTTTATTCGGATTGACAGTAAGCATTTGATTTATCAAGTTCTTTGCTTCCGGTGTTACGATATCCCACTCTGGCGATGGATACTACCTCCCAAAAATTAATAACACACATTAAGATATTTTTCTTTCTTTGTCAATTGACACTATTTCCAGGGTAACTTGGAAATAGTGTCAATTGACAAAGAAAGAAAAATATCTTAATGTGTGTTATTAATTTTTGGGACCGAGCAAAACACTATATATTTCCAAATTGTCAATATTCACCTATCCAAAACCGTTGAAAATTTTGAAATCAATTGAGATTGTATGTCTTAAAGAATTTTTTAACACGAGAAAACTGAGAAAAGGGTTTTTTGACCCTAATAAAAAATAAATAACTCTGAGTTAAACAGTTAACTCCTCGCCGTGAAAGTGGGCCTTTATATCTTAACCCACTGTAAAAATTTACCCTTGCTAACATTGTAGTGTGCTGGAAAACTTTAAATGTTTAATAGAATGAATTTATATTTAATATCTCAACTTACTGGAAAAATTTCGTGTGGCTAGCATTGTAGTAAGAATCGCACCTTTGAGCTTCCGACGGGCGTTGAATTTTTTGAGGCAGTCAACAGTTTCTTGGCGATGAACTACTGAAGCTACACGCTCCCTTTGCTGCAATTTTTATTTTCATGTTATATTATTTGAAAGACATTCAGAAAATAAATATATCAACACTTACGCAAATCCATGGATGTTTCAGAGCCTCAGCTGCGGTAATTCTTTTATTCGGATTGACAGTGAGCATTTGATTTATCAAGTTCTTTGCTTCCGGTGTTACGGTATCCCACTCTGGCGATGGATACTACCTCCCAAAAATTAATAACACACATTAAGATATTTTTCTTTCTTTGTACACCTAAGATAATCTTTTGCTGATTCTGAAGGTCGAGTAAATGGGAGTTTCATAATTCCAATATATTAATTTGCCTTTATGCCACTTGGGGTTGTGTCGTGGCACCATAAGAGCACCAATAAAGCTGAATCCCTCCCTAAAAAATCTTCTCTTTTTTGGAATATTCCAGTACAAATGATGCTACCTAATTATAACATAAAAATTATTAATTTTCGTTGTTTTGTTAGTTACTCCGACCACTTTATTGGCATTGTTTAAAGATATCGAGTTCATTCTTAATTGTGTTCCTTTCAAAAATCATTTCAAAAATCATTTCTAAAGATACAAACACTTTTTAAAACTACAAAAGAGGCTTATGATAATTGTCAAAGATATGTTTATACCTTTCATGAACATGAAACGGTATTATAACTTTGATCCGATGGATGTAAATAAATATGAGAAGAAGAGGAGATAGGCCCACTAATACGTTAATAACACTGGATCACAAATTCCACCTTTTTTTCTGCACCAGAGACGCCATAGTGAAATTAATATGTAAAATCACCTCCTAATTCCGAAAATCAAATTTATTTTTACTTGAATGGTATCGTTTTTGAGATATTTACGATTTACCGTTATTTCAAAAAACAAAAAAGATGGCTCCACTTAATCGTGTATATCTCAAGAACAAATTGAGCTATTCGAAAACGGTTTGAAAAATTTTAAAGCTTATAAAATTTAATATAATCAGTACATACAAAACTTTTTGCTAGGTCCTGCAGATTCAAACATAGTGAACAATCATTACGGATTTTTAACATTTTTTTTGTAAAAATATAAAAAAAATTTGTACTTTGCGAGGAAGCATCTCGAAAACTTTGTGTTTTTTGCAGATATTTTTTCCCCCCTCTAAGCTCTGTTTTATTACAAAAAAAACAAGCTATCAGTGAACAAAATCGACGAACTAATACAAAAGTTATAAACATTCAAGTAAATATATCCATTTAATGCTTAAGTACCCTACTGGTACATATGTGTTAGTATTCGTATATCAGTTAGTTAGCAGGTAGATTTTCGAAAAGTTATTAGATACAAAAAGCTGTTAGTGTCGTTTTCTCAAACCTAGGTACATTTTAAACAAGAGCATATTTTTGAGGCAGGTAGTGTTTCCTTTGTAGAACTAGGGAACCTTTTTGTTTAGCTAGGCTTGAATTTTTACTGGATCTAAGTATATCAATTTATTTATTTCATTTCATTTATTTAAATATAACGGTGTACATTTAAGACCATTAGTTCTTTTATAGTACATCAATAGTGGTTTAATTAACTGCATATATAACATTAAAAAATTAACATTAAATAATTTAATTTACTTAACTTAAAAATATATATAATGCTTAACAAAGTATAAAAAATTAGATAGAGGATAGATACAGAGACAGAAAGACAGAAGAGTTGTTACATGACATTCATCTAGGAGTTCTAAAGTAGTTGTTTATGATCACCTTGTAATTAGACGCATTCATCGCCGCCTTAATAGATTCTGGAATCGAATTCCAGAGCCTCACAGCATTGACGAAGAACAGCCTAGAGGAGGACAAGTAGGTATATTTGGGGATTACCAGGCTACGAAGTCTACTAGAATTAGTCAATTGCAACTTCACGTATAGGTATTCCGGACATTTTTGTTCAATAAGTTTGTATATGTAGATACAGTTTCTAGCTGCAAGATATTCGAATATGTTGCACCCGAGAATTTTTTCTTTCCATAGAGAAATGTGGTCATATCTCTTGATACCATAGACATAACGCGTGACGTTATTAAAAGCTACATCTAGTTTGTGCGAAGACCGCGAATCAAGTCTGCTATATACGAGCTCAGAATAAGTTATTTGCGGTAAGATCAATTGGATGGCTAGCTTTCTACGCATATCAAGGGGTGTGAATGATGCTGACAGGTTTAATCGACGTAAAGTCACATAAATATTACTAACAATTTTGTTGACATGATCCGAACAGCTTAACTTAGAATTGACAATAAAGCCCTTTTACTTTTTCCGTGAAAGTTAGAGCACTTCCACCAATAACTAGCTTAGGAATATTTTCCACATGTATAGTGTAGAATATTGTGTTTCATATTTAATATTGTACTTCCTCTTTAATATGCCACCACTATTATTGCACAATACTCTATAATTATTGTATACCATTATATAAATCTATTACCCTTTTTCTGTCACTTAACACATACACACATAAGATATGTCATCTTTGGATATTGAATAAATACGAACACAAATTAGCTACCATCGGAATAGACAAGTCGTGTTTTCTTTTGTCTCCCAATACATTACAAATTTTGGCCACGAGGCGGTAAAAGAAAATAATTTAACACGTGTTTTATGCAAAAAAATTTTTTTTTCTTCGAACCGGACGTATTGCGATTTTGTACGTTGATTATATGCAGATATTTTCTGAACTGCTGCTCTGGTGTAAAGTTTTTTTTACTCAGATATTTTCTGAACTTCTGGTGCAAATTTTTTTTTGCGAAGTCAAAGGAGCGCAGCAATATATATTGTAATGGGCAAGGAAGCAGACAAAATGGTAGCAATGCCAAATGTAATTCAGACAAATGTGCCTGAATTTGATCCAGCAGTAGACAAATTTTACATTTGGAAAGAGCGTCTTGAAATTCATTTTAGCGACATTGGGTGTGAAGATGTCGACAAAAAGAAAGCGATTTTACTCAAATCAATTGGGTCTGCACCATATGAATTGTTACGAGCTCTGTGTGATCCGATAACACCAGTGCAGAAGACTTTTGATGAAATTTGCGACATTTTGAATGATCACTATACGCCGCATACCATCGTGTATTACGAACGAAAAAAATTTCATGACGCAAAGCGAGAAGAAAATGAATCGGTATCAGATTGGTATGCCCGCATTAAACATTTGGCGTTACAATGTAAATACGGTGCAAGTCTAAATGTAATGGTTAAAGACAAATTCATTACACAATTGCCGGAAAAAATTTTCAATAAACTTTGTGAGGAGAATGAGAACTTGGAGCTCTCATCAGCGTTATCTAAGGCATTGATTGCGGAAACAAAAATGGCGTCAAGAAACGATCTTATTGACGCAAATGTTAACTTCGTGGCAAACCGTGGAAAATCCCGAAAACTAAGTAGCACTTCCAACGAGAAGCAACCGCAAAGCAAGAAGGCCGCATGTACGAGGTGTGGGTGGAAAACACACGATTCAACTACCTGCAAATATAAAGATGCAATTTGTCACACGTGTTCGAAAAAGGGTCACCTAAGTTCTGTTTGCCGGGCAAAGGGAAGGAATAAGAAAAATTTTAATTTCATTAGTTCTAATAATGTAAATACGATGAATGAAGATAACTCTTTTGATTTTTCGTTATACAGCTTATCCAAGGAGGATTTGTCGGACACGTACAGGTTACAAGTGGAAATCGAAGGCTCAAAGTTAACGATTGCATGTGATACGGGTGCACCGTGCACTTTTGTTTCGAAGGCGTTTTACCAAAAACATTTGTCCAACTGTTCAATTGCAAATTGTGAGGTTTCATACAAAGCATATGGAGGAAAAAATGTCAAGGTAATCGGTGAGTGTGATGCGAATATAAAGTTTCGTGGGATCAGTCGATCCATATTAGTTGTTGTGACCAATGAAGAGGCACCGCCTTTGTTAGGTAGAAATTTTCTACGCGCGTTCGGATTTCAATTAACTCAAATTGATAATGTGAATCAAATAAATTCAGGAAATTTAATTAATGGTGTGTCGTATTCGACGATTATCAGTAAAATTAAACAAGAGTTTTCGAATTTATTTGACGGGCAGTTAGGTAGGTACAACATCTCTGAAATTTCATTGCCAATTGATTCTGAAGCCAAACCAGTTTTTTGTAAACCCCGACCAATTCCTTTAGCCTGGAAGTCAAAAGTTGAGAAAAATTTACGCGAGCTAGTAGCAAAAGGTGTACTTGAACAAGTCGAAAGTTCAAAATGGGGCACTCCATTGGTCCCTGTTCCTAAACCCGATGGGGAATTGCCCACATGTGGCGACTACAAAGTAACAATCAACAAGTTTCTGGTTGATGTTAAATATCCATTACCATTAATTGAAGAGATCTTCGCATCGCTTCAAGGGGGCGAATTATTTAGTACATTAGACATGAGTTCTGCTTATAACCAATTGTGCTTAGATGAACCATCACAGTTGCTGTGTACTTGGTCTACACATATTGGTACTTTTAAAATGAAAAGATTGCCATTTGGTGTAAAAACTGCGCCTGCAATTTTCCAAATGACAATGGAAAATGTACTAAGAGGTGTTAATGGTGTAGTTGTTTATCAAGACGACATAACTGTCACAGGCAAAGATTTCAAGAATCACCTTACAAATTTAAAGTTAGTTCTAAAACGATTAAGCGACGCTGGGTTTAAGCTTAACGAAAGCAAATGCGTCTTCTTTCAAGAGAAAATCTCATACCTTGGTTTTACCATTGACAAAACTGGTTTATATAAAAACAAAGATAGAACTTCATCGATTTTAAATGCACCAAACCCAACTAACATTCATGAATTACGAGCGTTCATAGGTATGGCAAATTATTATTCACGTTTTATTCCAAATTTTGCCAGAATTATGAATCCTTTATACAAGCGTCTACAAAAAAACAATGCTTTTAAATGGTCGAAAGAGTGTCAAAATGCTTATGACACTATAAAGCAAGAAATTACTTCTGATCAGGTAATGACTCATTTTAATCCAAAATTGCCAATCGTCCTCACGACGGACGCTTGCAAAGTTTCAGTGGCTGGTATTTTATCGCACAGGTTTCCTGGTGGTGAATTAAAACCAATAGCTTTTGTGTCAAGATCCTTAACGAAAAGCGAATTTAATTACCCAGTCATTGAAAAAGAAGCATTAGCAATAATATTCTCGGTTGTTAAGTTAAAACAGTATTTAACTGGAAAATTCTTTACGCTTATAACGGACCATAAGCCATTGTTGACACTATTTGGCGAAAACAAGGGACTTCCCTTGATGGCCGCAGCTCGTATTCAATGGTGGGCACTCATTTTGAGTGGGTTTAATTATAAAATTGAGTTTATTAAAGGTATCAACAATGATGCTGACGCTTTATCACGCATACCCCAACGTGCGCTCTGCAATGATATACAGGAAGCAAACTATGTTAACCTGATTCAAAAAGACAACGCGCTGCGTATAAATTTTAAGGATATTGCCATTGAAACTCGTAGAGACCCTGTTTTAAGCAAACTTCGCGAATCAATTGAAAACAACTCAGTGGAAAAGCTAGATTCCAGTTTTGATGCATTTAAGCAGAAAGCTATTGAGCTAACTGTCCAATACGGGTGTATAATGTGGGGCTATAGGACCATTATTCCATTGAAATTTCGTGATTATGTGTTGGGTGAATTACACTCATCACATATGGGGATTGTGAAGACAAAGGGGCTAGCTCGTTCGTATGTTTGGTGGCCTAAAATTGACCAAGACATTGAAATCTTAATTAGGAATTGTTTACCTTGTCAGCAATTACAATCTAGTCCGCCAAAAGCAGAATTGCTTTCGTGGAAACCAACCGAAGCAATTTGGAATCGTATCCACATCGATTTTGCGGGCCCAAAATTCAAGTTTTACTATATGATTGTCATTGATTCACACTCCAAGTGGGTTGAAGTTTTCAAAACGAAAACAATTACTACTACATTTGTCATAAACAAACTTCGTGAACTATTTAGTCGTTACGGCTTAGTCGAAACGATAGTAACTGACAATGGTACACAATTTACTTCCGTTGACTTCATGGAATTTGTCAACAAAAATAACATTAAACATATTTTAACAGCGCCAGGTCATCCTTCGACCAATGGCCAAGCCGAAAATTTCGTAAAAACATTTAAAAAATCTCTTCATGCTAGTTTAACTGATTTAAAACAATTTGATATTGACACTGTCATAAATAGAATATTATTTGATTACCGTAATACTACTCATTGTACCACAGGTGAAACACCATCAAAATTATTTTTTGGGCGTTCATTTCGAACCCGTTTTAGCAATTTAAAACCACCCACGGTACAGGAGGTCATTCATGAAAAACAAAAACAACAACAAAAGCATTACATAGGAAAACGCAACGTAAATTTTCAACCGAGACAAAAAGTAATGATTAGAAATTATAAAAACCCTAATAAGCCTTCATGGTCACAAGCAACTATCAAGCGAAAGATTGGTCCTCGTACGTATACTTGTATCTACTCGCAAAATCGGAAAGAAATTAAGCGTCATATTGATCAGATTCGTGATAAATCAATCAAATCTGAGTCCTTAAATGATGCCTCAAATGTGCAAAACAGTTCTTCAAACCAAGAGAAACAAAGTGACACTTCCACCGAAGGTGCATGCCCTAAGTCTCAAATATCAGAGCATAACGTCAATGATGCGAAGTTCAGAGAGGTGGAATGTGTACCTGTTGTGTCCGACCAATCAGAAGTGGATACTGGTGACGAAAACTCAGATGGTTTTAAGGAAGGGACGAGAAAGCTGCGCCTTCGTAAAGATGGCAAAGCTATCAAGCCGTTTACATAACTTTATAATTACTGATAATCATTTGAGTAAATGTAGTTATTACGTTTCAGCTTTAGGAAGGGCGTGTAGAATATTGTGTTTCATATTTAATATTGTACTTCCTCTTTAATATGCCACCACTGTTATTGCACAATACTCTATAATTATTGTATACCATTATATAAATCTATTACCCTTTTTCTGTCACTTAACACATACACACATAAGATATGTCATCTTTGGATATTGAATAAATACGAACACAAATTAGCTACCATCGGAATAGACAAGTCGTGTTTTCTTTTGTCTCCCAATACATTACATATAGCACTATAGCTAATGGGTAACACATAGGATTTGGCAACATTTAGGCAAAGACAATTTTCACGAGCCCACTGGGAAATTGCAGACTGGTCACTATTCATTTTGAAACATAAATCCTCCACAATACCAAGACGGCTGGACAAATACAACTGAATATCATCAGCATAGGCATGAATATTAGCATATCGACACACAGAGAATACATCATTAACGAAAAGACTAAACAAAAGTGGCCCAAGGATAGACCCCTGCGGCACTCCGGACACTACAATACTGGGGATGGATGAAGTGCTCTTACACCTAACCTTTTGAGTTTTGCCTGAAAGGTAGCTACCCAACAACTTGGTAGCACTGTCAGAAAATCCAAAAATATGTTTGAGCTTTTTACAGAGTAAACTATGATTTACCAAGTCAAAAGCCTTGAAGAAGTCTAAAAGACAGAGAATGGTTAAATTACCAGTGTCAAACTGTATCCGTACGTCGTCAAGTATTTTCAGCATGGCCGTAGCGCAGCTATGCTTAGGCCTGAATCCAGATTGCCAAGGTGATAACATATTGTTTCTATTTATATATCGTGAAATTTGCGTTGCCATTATGGACTCACACACTTTGGAGAAAGCGGGTAGAATGCTAATCGGCCTATAATCACTAGGATTGTTAGGCACATTATTTTTGGCAGTGGGAATGATTACCGCCTTCTTCCACTCTGTGGGAAAACACGAAGTTGTCAAACAATGACTAATATTATGTGTGAGAGATCTCAGAATAAATGGCAATAGCGTTTGACTTAATACTCATGACACTCTTTAAAACTTCTTCCTCACCTACGCCGGTAAAATCAAACATTGTGCGTACGATCGAATTGCTCAAAAAATTTGGAGCTGGGCTAATTTCGCTATTCTGACTAGCACTAAAATACTCATTTAGTAAATTTGGGTCTAATTCACATTCAGAATTAGAGTTACCATGTACTCTCAAATTTTTAAGATTTCGCCATAAAACTTTCGATTCCAAAGCCAGATTTAACACAGACCTAAAGTATAGTCGTTTCATATGTCTAGTAATGGCACAAGCTCTATTTCGGGCAGCTCTATAGTCAGCCCAGGCTGAATCGGTATTGACTCTTTTACACTTTGCATGCAATCTGTTGCGAACTTTTATTGCAGATCGGACCTCACTATTGTACCAAGGACACGATCTGCTTAAGGAACTAACAGAACGAACAGGGACATGGTCATTTAACAGTCTTGTCAAGGAGTTATTTAATAAACTAAGTTTTTCATCAACACTATCAACGTACCAACAATCACGCCAGCTAACATTAGAGACATCAGAAAATAAGTTTTCAACATTTAACGAATTGAAATCACGATACATAAATGTAACAGTATCAGCAGGACGATTCTTGGTAACATCTAACGCACAGAAAATTAGGTCATGGTCAGTAATAAAACACATTTGCTCAAATTTAAGCACCTGGTCTAAGCTAGACGTTATAAAAAGGTCCAAAAGGCTAGGTCTGGAATTGCTTGCGAATCTCGTAGGAATACACTTATTGACTATATCAAGACCTGCAGTAGAAACATGATCAAACAGATTACCGGCACAAGAGTCATTCAAAAGAATATTAACGTTGAAGTCACCACATATAGCATAAAGTTCATAGCAAGTTGAAAATGAAGATAATTCGGAAAAAAACGAATCTAACACAAAACATCTATGAGGGTTATACACGCAAGACACTAGAACTTTAGTTACATTATCAGCAACTTCAGCGATGATAAATTCAGTATCAGAGTTAGACGATACGGCAAGAATTTTAATTTTCAACATTGATTTGCAATAAATTGCTACTCCTCCACCTCTCTTAGTATGTCGGTCATGCCTTATAATCTTGTAATTTGGGATGCTATAGTAATGGTCGGAGATATTGGGAGTGAACCAAGTCTCTGATACACAAATGACATCGACACCCGATTCCCCAAAGATATCCCTAACATAGTCCAACTTGTCACTGTTAAGGCTGCGGGCATTAAAATGAACTACATTAAGCCCATTTTGAGCTTTACAAAAAATATCAATCAATATTTTATGGGTTTCGACATTGCTGGAGGGGGTTTAGATCAAACATGATGATGATGAGTGTGAAATGCGACAACTACAAAGTCCATAGACCCATATGTATATATTGTATGTATGTAACTATAAGTATAATTATGCAAAAAAGTAGCATGAAGTACGAAGAAAAGAGGAAAAAAAGAACTAAAGTCAAGACAGCAGAGCACACATTTAGTTAAGTTTGGAAATGTAATAGCAAAAAGTCGAAGTATGCGGGAGAATAGTGCAGAGTAAGAACAGCAGAAGCTAAAACAAGAGAAGAGAAAGAAGTGTATTACAGATAACTTAATTTGTAGCCTAACCGCTTTTCTTATAAAGTACAAGTACACAGCGAACATTTTACAAACAAATTTACTTAAATTATTGCGTTTTAGTGCTAATCAGAGCATTGATCTCAGTTCGGGTTATGACAATTTTGGGCTCTTCGTTCGATTTTACTCGTACATAGATTTTCCCACGAAGAGAAAACGCTGACGCCAACTGCTTCTTTCGCCAAAGCTCCGCAGCATACGACATAACGTCACGTAGAGTTGTTGGTAGGCTCTCATATAAATATACTGACCCATAGCCCGGCAAGTCAACGTCAGAGACATTCAACGTTCTCTTTTTAGTTTTTCTAAATACGGCGATAGATTTTAGTAGCTGATTACGATCATGCTCAGAGTGGAGTTTCAAAACAATGGGGTTGGGAATGTTGCTTGCTCTTGCATTACCTTTTGCTCGTCTCAAACGAAAAACATCACGTATAGGTGGTAGTTTGTGTTGCGCTGCAGCACAAATTTTTGCCAAGATGTCAGGCAAACATTCCTCAGGAGTTTGAGGTATGCCGTTTACGATGACATCAGTGGACACAGCACTACTTTCAAGAGCGGAGAGCTGAGCTTGAGTACCAATATGTATAAAAGTACATGCGCCTTGTTCCTTCATAATATCTGCAAGGCTCGCCGGATACTGTTCAGTTTATAATTGCAGTTTATAACACGTCATTTACTTAAAAATAAAAAATGAATAAAAGGGCGCGAGAGTTTGAGTGTACAAATGATCCAGATATGTTCTGTATCATCTGCGGTCAATTTATTGTTAAAAGTATGAGACGTGTGTTTTCAAATCCTTTCAAAGTAACATACTATAAGTGTTTTGGAATTGAGCCTAAAAACCATGGACACCGAACACTGTGTGCACCACATGCCGAGTCGAATTGATTTCTTCGGAAACCGGAACAAAAAGGTACGTTGTAAAAATTAGGAATTTGTTCCCTTTTAATGCATAGCTGACTAATTTCTGAAACTATCTATTTAGGCGACGTAAGAAATTTATTACACCAATGAAGTGGAGGGAACCAACTTGCCATTCAACGGACTGCTATATTTGTACTACAAAAGTACTTGGGGTTGGAAAGTCCAGAAAAGTAACCTATGCGAGCGTATCTACAGTGTCATTACCAGAACTAATTTCAACAGAAGCGACTTTGCCAGAATCAAATTTAACTTTAGTTCCGGCTCCAGTTTCATTGTCAACAGCAGTATCTGATTACGCGGCATCATGTTGTGTTGTTCATCCGATGTTAAGGTAACATATTATAGAACTGGTCACGAAGAATTTTCCAAGTACTATACGAAGGAGGACAGTGTTTGTTACTGCAAAGACATTGCTGGTCTATTCAAACAATTTGGTGAACCATATGATTCAAAAGAGTGGCGATTGTTCATAGACGGCAATAAATTAAGTTTAAAGGCCGTATTATTGCATATTGGCAACCAAAAGCCATCTATCCCGATCGCGCATGCAGTAAATACGAAGGAAACATATGAGATAATGCAAAAATTGCTCAAGTTAATCAAATACGAAGGACATGATTGGAAAATATGTGCCGATCTTAAAGTCGTTGGAATGCTATGTGGTCTACAAAGTGGATACACAAAATACTGTTGCTTTCTATGCAAATGGGATAGCCGAGCTCGTCAAGACCACTACTTCATAAAGGATTGGGCAGAACGAATCGAGTTTCAAGTTGGGGTAGATAACAAAAAATACTCTCCACTTATAAAGAAGGAAAAAATAATTCTACCTCCGCTCCACATCAAGCTCGGCCTTATCAAAAACTTTGTGAAGGCTTTGGACAAAGAAGGCGAAGCTTTTCATCATTTGAAGACAATCTTCCCAGAGATTTCAGAAGCAAAAATAAAGGAAGGCATTTTTGTGAGACCGCAAATAAGGAAAATGATGACCAATAACCATTTCAGGGAACTATTGTCACCAGTGGAGGCAGCAGCGTGGGATTCTTTTGAAAAGGTCGTTACTTCTTTTTTAGGCAAACACAAAAGTCCTGACTACGAGATGATAATCAAAATCAAAAACTATGCGGAAATGGGTAAATAAAAAAACATATTATAATAAATTATATATTACATAAATTTACATGAGAATATATAGCCATAAATCTGAATTCATCGTCCAGTTCCGAACAAACAAGAACGGGAAAAATATAAACAAAAAATTTGTTCTGAATTGAAAGATAAATCCAGCCTAAGAAAATTATATACTAAAGTGTCACTTATGTATTTATCTAAATTACTTTTTTATTTTCTTTCAGGAGTAAATGTGTCTTTAAAAATTCATTTCTTACACTCCCACTTAAATTTTTTTCCGCAAAATCTGGGCGACGAAAGTGACGAGCATTGCGAAAGGTTTCACCAGCAAATGAAAGGGATTGAAAGTCGGTATCAAGGATTCTGGGATGTCGCTATGATGGGCGACTACTGTTGGTTTCTCATAAGAGAAACCGATCCTAATCTAAATAAGCGTCAAAACAAGACACATAACTTTTTCAATTATAAAATAAGATCATAGAGTTAAGACAGAACCATATGTACATATGCTATTTTTTGTAGGGTACTTAAGTATTAAATGGATATATTTACATGAATGCTTATAACTTTTGTATTAGTTCATCGATTTTGTTCACTGATAGCTTGTTTTTTTTGTAATAAAACAGAGCTTAGAGGGTGGAAAAAATATCTGCAAAAAAAACAAAAAGTTTTCGATATGCTTCCTCGCAAAGTACAATTTTTTTTATATTTTTACAAACAAAATTTTTAAAATCCTTAATGATTGTTCACTATGTTTGAATTTGCAGGACCTAGCAAAAAGTGTTGTATGTACTGATTATATTAAATTTTATAAGCTTTCAAATTTTTCAAACCGTTTTCGAATAGCTCAATTTGTTCTTGAGATATACACGATTAAGTGGAGCCATCTTTTTTGTTTTTTGAAATAACGGTAAATCGTAAATATCACAAAAACGGTACCATTCAAGTAAAAATAACCTTGATTTTCGGAATTAGGAGGTGATTTTACATAGGAATTTCACTATGGCGTCTCTGGTGCATTTTGGCTGTAAACCAGTGTAATTAACCAAAAAATATCACTCGAACTGCAAAAAAATAATCGAAAATTTGGTAATATTTCTAAATTTTCTTAGGTAGTAAGTATGTATAAACGGATTTCAATTTGCATTTATAAAATGCAAATTTTTATGAATATTTATTATTTTTAATGAAATATTTTCATTTATTTCAAATCCATAAAGCCATAAAGCAATCAGCAAAGCGACTATACGTATTAACCGTTTGCTGTTTGCGAACCGACTGGCATGAAAATTCTGCTCTAACACCACTGTGGCGAAACTGGTTTTTCGCTCTCAACAGCAAATAAAATGAAGAGCGTAAGAATCGAAATTTGGTAATATTTCTAAATTTTCTTAGGTAGTAAGTATGTATAAACGGATTTCAATTTGCATTTATAAAATGCAAATTTTTATGAATATTTATTATTTTTAATGAAATATTTTCATTTATTTCAAATCCATAAAGCCATAAAGCAATCAGCAAAGCGACTATACGTATTAACCGTTTGCTGTTTGCGAACCGACTGGCATGAAAATTCTGCTCTAACACCACTGTGGCGAAACTGGTTTTTCGCTCTCAACAGCAAATAAAATGAAGAGCGTAAGAATCGAAATTTGGTAATATTTCTAAATTTTCTTAGGTAGTAAGTATGTATAAACGGATTTCAATTTGCATTTATAAAATGCAAATTTTTATGAATATTTATTATTTTTAATGAAATATTTTCATTTATTTCAAATCCATAAAGCCATAAAGCAATCAGCAAAGCGACTATACGTATTAACCGTTTGCTGTTTGCGAACCGACTGGCATGAAAATTCTGCTCTAACACCACTGTGGCGAAACTGGTTTTTCGCTCTCAACAGCAAATAAAATGAAGAGCGTAAGAATACGTGTGAGTTGAGCGTTGCACCTTAGTGCTATGAAATGAGGACCACTGATTTAAATCGACTCGCCAAGGGCTTCAGCTAGGATGAGAGGTAGCAAGAGTGGTTTTGGAGTAGTGGCGTTGTTGTTGTCGTAGCGCTACTTTGCCCTGGCTAGGTATTCAGTTTCCTTACATTCGGTAAGTCAGGGTTCAGTCTGAATAGGTAAGAGTTTAACCTATTACAATATCCAGAACGAAGTTGGGCAACGGTTGAACAAGAATTGCCTGGTCGACATCACGCTACGCTATTTTAGCTTCATTATAAAGATGATGCTTGGGATACATGTTAACAGACCTGGAGTAAGTTGAACATCTTATTTCAGTACACCTACCAATTACCACGATCCTGCCAGGGTAGGAACTGGTTTTATGAAATTCATAAATGCACATCGCGGCTCCAAGTGTGCAATCCTTACTTACAATTAGTAGTTAAATTGGCATAGCCCAACCCCGGGACAATGGGAGTTATATGTTATATAAATCAAATCTAACTGATTTTAACTGCACACATTACCAATATAATGAGTTCCAAATATTCAAAACTTTCCTAGCTTTTAATTGTAAAACTTCCAACCTCTACCTTTCTCTCCACCCTGATACTTACTGGTGCGTCTTAATTCTCTTTTTCTCGTCATTACAAACATAGGACCAAAGTTGTAATACCATTTCATTATCATGAAAGACATAAAGGAAACAAATTTTGGTACAAAAACTACACAGGATTTAAACAGTAATAATCATGTTTTCAGAATAACCAACAAAACTGAAAAAAAAAACAATTAAGGAATGCCCTTTATTCGGCTTTGCCAAAAGCTGGATATGCACCTTTCATGAATATGCATATGATATATTTTGTAAGTATACACAGCTCAAAGCCAAAGAACAATCAATTGATCCGATCTGGTTGATTTTCATTTGCCACAACATCGAACCAAAGTTAATACCGTTTCATCCCGAACTCGCTTGGTTCCGTGAAATGATTAATATATTCCAAAATAGCGGCCCCCTACCAAAATTCTTAGAGATATCTCTCAAACTCAACAACTAGTTTGCGTTCAAATCGCCCTGATTACACTGGTTTACAGCCAAAATGCACCAGAGACGCCATAGTGAAATTCCTATGTAAAATCACCCCCTAATTCCGAAAATCAAGGTTATTTTTACTTGAATGGTACCGTTTTTGAGATATTTACGATTTACCGTTATTTCAAAAAACAAAAAAGATGGCTCCACTTAATCGTGTATATCTCAAGAACAAATTGAGCTATTCGAAAACGGTTTGAAAAATTTGAAAGCTTATAAAATTTACTATAATCAGTACATACAACTTTTTGCTAGGTCCTGCAGATTCAAACATAACGAACAATCATTAAGGATTTTTAAAATTTTTTTTGTAAAAATATAAAAAAATTTGTACTTTGCGAGGAAGCATCTCGAAAACTTTTTGTTTTTTTGCAGATATTTTTTCCCCCCTCTAAGCTCTGTTTTATTACAAAAAAACAAGCTATCAGTGAACAAAATGATGAACTAATACAAAAGTTATAAGCATTCAAGTAAATATATCCATTTAATACTTAAGTACCCTACAAATAATAGCATATGTACATATCGTTCCTATCGACGAAAAAGGGCGCAAAGCTGTTTGTCGACGAAGAAAGGCGCAAACTTTTTTTTGTTTGATGAAAGACGCATTATAAATATCTTGAGAAAGAAAGACGCATTAAAATAATTTTTGAGAAAGAAAGACGCTTTTAAATAATTTTTAAGAAAGAAAGGCGCTTTAAAATATTTTTTAGGAAAGAAAGACGCGCTTCGATAACTAGCTGCAATATAAGTTATTCAAAAAACGAAATACTAAATAAAAATACATACGTATAATGGGTACTTGGGCTGGCCCAATTTTTTTCAATCCAGCCCCAAATCCCTTGTGAAGTTTACTGTAATTGTATACACTGCGCCTTTCTTCCTCGAAATATTTTTTAATGCACCTTTTTTCGTCAAAATATTTTTTAATGCGTCGTTATTTGCCGCAATATTTTTAATGCGCCTTTTTTCGTTGACAATTTGTTGAACGCGCCTTTCTTCGTCGGTAGCGACGATATGGTTCTGTCTTAACTCTATGATCTTATTTTATAATTGAAAAAGTTATGTGTCTTGTTTTGACGCTTATTTAGATTAGGATCGGTTTCTCTTATGAGAAACCAACAGTAGTCGCCCATCATAGCGACATCCCAGAATCCTTGATACCGACTTTCAATCACTTTCATTTGCTGGTGAAACCTTTCGCCATGCTCGTCACTTTCGTCGCCAAGATTTTGCGGGAAAAAATTTAAGTGGGAGTGTAAGAAATGAATTTTTAAAGACATATTTACTCCTGAAAGAAAATAACAAAGTAAATTAGATAAATACATAAGTGACACATTAGTATATACTAATTTTCTTAGGCTGGATTTATCTTTCAATTCAGAACAAATTTTTTGTTTATATTTTTCCCGTTCTTGTTTGTTCGGAACTGGACGATGAATTCAGATTTATGGTTATATATTCTCATGTAAATTTATGTGATATATAATTTATTATAATATGTTTTTTTATTTACCCATTTCCGCATAGTTTTTGATTAAGTCATTCACTATCATCACGTAGTTAGGACTTTTGTGTTTGCCTAAAAAAGAAGTAACGACCTTTTCAAAAGAATCCCACGCTGCTGCCTCCACTGGTGACAATAGTTCTTTGAAATGGTTATTGGTCATCATTTTCCTTATTTCCGGTCCCACAAAAATCCCTTCCTTTATTTTTGCTTCTGAAATCTCTGGGAAGATTGTCTTCAAATGATGAAAAGCTTCGCCTTCTTTGTCCAAAGCCTTCACAAAGTTTTTGATAAGGCCGAGCTTGATGTGGAGCGGAGGTAGAATTATTTTTTCCTTCTTTATAAGTGGAGAGTATTTTTTGTTATCTACCCCAACTTGAAACTCGATTCGTTCTGGCCAATCCTTTATGATGCAGTGGTCTTGACGAGCTCGGCTATCCCATTTGCATAGAAACCAACAGTATTTTGTGTATCCACTTTGTAGACCACATAGCATTCCAACGACTTTAAGATCGGCACATATTTTCCAATCATGTCCTTCGTATTTGATTAACTTGAGCAATTTTTGCATTATCTCATATGTTTCCTTCGTATTTACTGCATGCGCGATCGGGATAGATGGCTTTTGGTTGCCAATATGCAATAATACGGCCTTTAAACTTAATTTATTGCCGTCTATGAACAATCGCCACTCTTTTGAATCATATGGTTCACCAAATTGTTTGAATAGACCAGCAATGTCTTTGCAGTAACAAACACTGTCCTCCTTCGTATAGTACTTGGAAAATTCTTCGTGACGAGTTCTATAATATGTTACCTTAACATCGGATGAAACAAATTTAAATTGTTGCATTCGAGAGGCGTGTAGTTCGGCCTTTTCCTTTGACAATTCCAAATCCCTTATCCAAACATTGAGTTGTGCTTGTGACAAAGAATTTCTTTCGTTTTCCGTTTGAAATTCAGTACAACATGATGCCGCGTAATCAGATACTACTGTTGACAATGAAACTGGAGCCGGAACTAAAGTTAAGTTTGATTCTGGCAATGTCGCTTCTGTTGAAATTAGTTCTGGTAATGACACTGTAGATACGCTCGCATAGGTTACTTTTCTGGACTTTCCAACCCCAAGTACTTTTGTAGTACAAATATAGCAGTCCGTTGAATGGCAAGTTGGTTCCCTCCACTTCATTGGTGTAATAAATTTCACACGTCGCCTAAATAGATAGTTTCAGAAATTAGTCAGCTATGCATTAAAAGGGAACAAATTCCTAATTTTTACATCGTACCTTTTTTGTTCCGGTTTCCGAAGAAATCAATTCAACTCGGCATGTGGTGCACACAGTGTTCGCTGTCCATGGTTTTTAGGCTCAATTCCAAAACACTTATAGTATGTAACTTTCAAAGGATTTGAAAACACACGTCTCATACTTTTAACAATAAATTGACCGCAGATGAAACAGAACATATCTGGATCATTTGTACACTCAAACTCTCGCGCCCTTTTATTCATTTTTTATTTTTAAGTAAATGACGGGTTATAAACTGCAATTATAAACTGAACAGTATCCGGCGAGCCTTGCAGATATTATGAAGGAACAAGGCGCATGTACTCTTATTTATACTGAGATCCAGTAATAATTCAAGCCTACCTAAACAAAAAGGTTCCCTATTTCTACAAAGAAATCACTACCTGCCTCAAAAATATGCTCTTGTTTAAAATGTACCTAGGTTTGAGAAAACGACACTGACAGCTTTTTGTATCTAATAACTTTTCGAAAATCTACCTGCTAACTAACTGATATACGAATACTAACACATATGTATGTACCAGTAGGGTACTTAAGCATTAAATGGATATATTTACTTGAATGCTTATAACTTTTGTATTAGTTCATCGATTTTGTTCACTGATAGCTTGTTTTTTTTTGTAATAAAACAGAGCTTAGAGGGGTGAAAAAATATCTGCAAAAAAACAAAAAGTTTTCGAGATGCTTCCTCGCAAAGTACACATTTTTTTATATTTTTACAAAAAAAATTTTAAAAATCCGTAATGATTGTTTACTATGTTTGAATCTGCAGGACCTAGCAAAAAGTGTTGTATGTACTGATTATAGTAAATTTTATAAGCTTTAAAATTTTTCAAACCGTTTTCGAATAGCTCAATTTGTTCTTGAGATTAAGTGGAGTCATCCTTTTTGTTTTTTGAAATAACGGTAAATCGTAAATATCTCAAAAACGGTACCATTCAAGTAAAAATAACTTTGATTTTCGGAATTAGGAGGTGATTTTACATAGGAATTTCACTATGGCGTCTCTGGTGCAGAAAAAAAGTTGGGTTTTGTGATCCAGTGTTATTATATGTATGTACGTATTCACATGGCGAGGCAAACCAAAATGAAATAAAAATTGGAATTCAATGTTAAAATTGTATTTTTAAATAAGAAAAAAGCTACCAAACTTGAAAAATTAAAAAAAAAAACAGGTTTTGGTAGAAAATCAAGCGCATAAAATCAAAAAATGTACTCGCATACGTTCTTTTTTGTTTGCTTGTCCGCAAGCTACTGAACGAAGCAACTGACGCGACAGTTTTGTTCTTAGCACCACTGTAGTGAAGTTACTCTCCCGTTTACCAATACACTCTCACATTTTATTTTGGGGACCACTGATTTAAATGTCCCCCTTCACCCTTTCACTAAAATACTGCATCTTATACCGTAGTAACGTTGCTCTCGATACTTTGAAGCTATTATTATGAACTTGCCTGAGCTAATCTTGGCAGAAAAAACTAGCTTTTAAGTTGCACTTTCTCGCATGATTAAAAGAATGTAAGTATTATAATAAATTATCTTCGGGGATGGATACATGAATTAAAGTTAGATACGAGTATGCCCATCAGAGTGTGCCACATTTTACTTAGAACTGCCTATTAACTCTTTAGTTTTTTTACTATTTTTTCGATCATCACTTCTAGTGCTGTACATTCTCGTAAATTTTTTTTTTTACTCACCAGTTAACCGAGTCCTTGTTGGAAATGTTTAATACTATCCAAAATTTTAATAGGCCTTGTCTTTCCCCGTTTACAACTTACACGGTAGCAGTAAACGCATGATATTCTGGTAGATCAAAACGCAATGTAGGAGCAAGGATGAACGACTGCCTGAAACTATCTATGGCCAAGACTGCGATTTTATTTCTTGATTTCAAAATTTGCATGCCAGAAACTATATCTAAGCTACTCGGCATGTTTTAGGCAAAACCTGGTTTTTCATCTACCAATTACCACGATCCTGCCAAGGTAACACCAGTTGATGTTGTTGTTGTTGTTAGCAGTACTTCGCCCTGCCCCAAGGGCCAGGGCTAAGGGAAGTCCAAGGAAACAAGTAGTTTCGACGGGGTTGGACCAGAGTGATAAGTGTTAGAAGAGTGTGTTCAGTAGAACAGGAAAACAGATGTTGTGTGTCATGAGGGGCCATACCGCATGCAGGGTATGTGTTCGGCATGGTGGGGTTCAGTCTGGATAAATAGGAGTTCACCCTATTGCAGTATCCAGACCGGAGTTGTGCCAGCATGACTCCAGTCTCCCTCGGAAGGACACGTTCTTCCTCAGCAAGAACAGGTGGTTGGGTGCCAATAACGGTGTTCACAGGCCGGGATCTGAGAGATCTGTCCACCGGCTCGGTGTGGAGGTCCTTTAGGGCCCGCCTGTGGTTCCGAAGATCAAACGGCAAAGAGATGTGATGCCGGATCTCAACATAATGCTTTCTGAGATGCTTCCTTGGTGGCGCGAACTAAAGTCAGTGGAATTAACGCCAGTGACGTTAATTCGCACCCCAAAAGCGAATTAATGTCAGTGACATTAAGACGCATGCCAAAAGCGAACTAAGGTCAACATTTTTAGCGAACTAAGAAAGCGAACTAAAGTCAGTACATTTTTTTTATATTCCAAATTTTCATTTTTCATTATCACCTTCGACTTATGATCATTATATCATGAATCTGGGATTTAAAAAATGAATCTTAGATTGGCTTAGGTCAGATCCCCAATTCGGGGCGTGATCAATGGTATTTATGTACAGAACTCCTTTCCGCATTGGCGGCCTTCGGCCGCCCTTCAAAAAATAACCCTGGGCTACGCCATTCCAACTCCGGGTGGTTGCCATAGCTTGCTCGCGAAAGTTGAGCATTTTAGCCTCCTGGTGAAGGTGAGACTCAGGTGACATAAGCAAACAGCCAGTCGCAGTTCTGATGGCGGTGTTTTGGCAGACCTGCAATTTCCTCCAGATGGTTGCAGCATAATCAATAACTGGTCGGTCAATAGCCTTATAGGTGGCGAGCAACGCTTCTTTGTCTTTACCCCAAGTACTGCCGGCCAGTGACTTGAGGATCTGGTTGCGGCTTTGTACCTGCAGATTTGCAGTATAATATGGGATCAAGATAGGCTCTAACAACTTCACTACCGGCGAAAGGAGAGATATCGGTCGATACGAATCTCCTTGATTCGCCGGCTTCCCAGGTTTTAGGAGGGGGCCACAGTCGCGTGCTTCCAGATATCTGGTATGACGAATGTGGTCAGTGAGAGGTTGAATAGAGCCGCCAAGTACTTGTGCCCCTCGTGGCCGAGGTGTTTCGCCTTCCTTATAGTTTCCTTTACCTCTGCGACAGAGCCGACAATGGGCGCGGTTGTGTGTTTGTGTTTGTGCGCACGTCGAATCGCTTTTCTCTTAGCCCTATCGGCAGGAGAATGCAGTATAAAGTATAAATTGCCGGCAAAATAAGCTCGCGCATTTCCTGGGGTCCGATTTGACGCTATCACCGAAAGCAATGGCGACCTTGTCATTGTATTTGGTCGGGTTGGATAGGGCCTTGACTGTCGACCATAATTTGCCGACGCCGCCGGAGAGGTTGCATGACTCTAGGTGTTCTTTCCACTTGGCCAATTTGTGGTCATTGACAGTCCGACGAATTTCCGCGTAGAGATCTATTATTCTTGGATCTGCGGGATTCAAGAGTCTCACTATGTCACGTTCCCTTGCCATTGAAGCTGCTTCCGCAGGGAAATTCGGTCGAATTTCCGGGATTCTACCAGTCGATGATTTGATGTTTCCGTTATTTTTAGCACGGTTATAAAATTATTTAAGTTACTTTTGTGACATTCTAAGATGGATACACGCATTTTTTATAAACCAGAAATATTTTCATTTCACTTCATTTTATATCTTTATTAAGTCCAATGGTTCAAAACCTTACTGAGATCAATTAATTTGCTCGATAATAAGATTCAACATGTAGCTTGAACTGGAGTCTCGACAATGAAAAATCGAGATCAAGATTTCTAGAAATCCGATTGAATTCTTCGAACCCTCTAATAAGGGGAGCAAAACTAAGATAATTAGCTCTACGAAATTCGATATAAAAAGTATCGAAAGAGCGAAGGGGTCTATTCCGAATATTGAAACAAACCTGACTAAGGAGAGCTGAACAATCGATAGCCCCAGACACTATATCGTAAATAAACATTACATGTTGAACAGTTCGTCTGGTTTCAAGTGACATAACATTAATAAGCATGCACCTGGCATTGTAGGGAGGCGAGGGATTTTCGAAATGAAGAGGTTGCAAAGCAAATCGAATGAACTTACGTTGAACCCTTTCAATTCTTGAAGACCGTACTAAGTAAATCGGGTTCCAAGTTATTGACGCGTATTCTAATTTAGATCTCACCAAAGAACTATACAATATCTTTCTCGTGTACGGGTCTTTAAAGTCCCTAGCATGCCTACGTAAAAAGGCTAGGTTAGCATAGGCTTTTGGGACCAAAAGATTTATTCCCTCTCTGTGCCGGTATCTGTTAACCTAAAGAGCATGTATGCATAGTTGCTCACTAAAATAATGGCATCGCTTTTACCAGGTTTTGAGTGGTCTCTGGTGGTATTTTATTATTATTATTTATTTGTTATACATAATCAAAAATAACATATCGACAGCCACACTGCAAAACCCCTTAAGTCACTATTTTTCCAAAAATAAGGTTCTGAGCCTTTCCCATAGATCGTGATATTTCGCGTAGAGTTGCAAAACTATCGATAGTGACACCATCGATAGTTTTCGATAGTTTTAAGAACACAATCGATGGTCTTCGATAGTCCCCAAAAAAATAAACTATCGATGGTACTATCGATAGTACTATCGTATTTAAATTGTTTGGGAAAGAATTTTTCAACTGACAAAAAAAGCATGTATATTTATGTACGTGTCTATGTATACACAGAGTGCACATGCCCCCCTGTGCCCAACACATTAGAAACGCGCCTCTTTGACTAGCCTCGACTTTTTTATTTTTCTTAAAGTTCCTTAAATCCAAATTTCAAACTAATAGTATGTACGAAAACTAGAAAAGTTTAAAAAAAAATGTACATATGTACATTAAACTAGAATTTTAATTTCATTAAGTTATTACTGAAGTGTTTGTTTATTGCGTTTCCAATCGAAAGAAATTGCGCGATTGACAAATAAAAATTCCAAAAAAAAGTCGAAAATTTCATTAAAGCTTCCTTGAGATTTGAAACTTTCGTACAAGAATTAAAATTTTGATTTATGTATGTATATACTCTCTGTGTATAAACACTTAACAGAAAGGTTAAAAATAGATAACAATACGTATTTAAGAGATCATCCATGAGTTTTTGTTTATAAAAAGAAGCATGTTGACACTTTTTTCCTTAAGTCTAGTACGCCTTTCAGATATTAAGGCCCCAGCCTTGCTAAACATCCTCTCCGATTCCGTTGAAGTAGCTGGAATGCACAGGTACTTGAGTGCTAAAATTTGTAAATGTCGCATATCGCACGTTCTAGTCTGAAATATAGACCTATTTGTTAATAAACCATTTAGGAAGTGAATTATAGTCATTATTACCAACCTTCCAATATTCCAATGGGTCTGAATTTAAAGGTTCATTCTGTTTTTCCAGATATTCACGTAAAGATATAATAGAATCTGCTCTATTCGATCTTATTTTGCAGGAAAGTTTCTCTTTCATAAATTCGTAAATTTCAGGTACATCCATACTTTTAGATGATGACGGTTCCTGTATGTCGGCTCTCGATGTCGATGTCGAAACAATTCTTTTCACCTCAGCCAATTCATTTTCCAGTAGAGAAGATGCTTGTGCTGCATTTTGAACAGAGCGAAAGCCTTCCTTTTTAAACCGCGGGTCTAACAGGGTAGCCAACCTTGAAGCACTTCTGGTTTCGTAAGTATTAAGTCTATGATAAACTCTTTCCGCTAAATATATACATGTGTCTAATCCTACTGCGGTTTTTAATTTGCATTTAGACTTCATCATAGTGGAATATAGTCCCCATACCATAGGAATTATATGCGAAATCGTAACGTACTGATTTCCCGATATAATGTTTGTATTTGTGTTGAATGGTTGCAATAACAAGCACAAATCTTCAAGTTGCTCTATCTCGTCTGCTGTCAAAACCTGCGGTGCTTTTGGCGAGCTTAAAAGTACTGAAAATATCGCGTCTTTGATGAGTAAAACTCGTTGGATCATAGCAAAAGCGCTATTCCACCTTGTGGGGACTTCCTGAATAAGGCTGTATTGTTTTGCATCCCCTTGCTCTTTCCTTAATCTTGCATACGCAATAGTGCTGCTTTTGAAGTAGGCCACTATACGTTTGCATTTCGTTAAAATTACTTTTACCTCGTCTCTAGAGAAAGCATCTTGAACTACGAGATTTATGGAATGTGCGAAACATGGTAAATTTTTCTTCTCAAGAAGCTCGCAAGCCTTAAGCATAGATGCAGCGTTGTCTGTAACTACGTAGGTAACTTTTTCAAATATATTCCATTTGTTTAGGCACTTACGCAGAGATTGTGAAATATTTTCAGCTGAGTGATTCAATTCATTTACAAGCTTCGATGTCTCCAAAACAGCAGATCGCAATTTAAATTCGCTGTCTATGTAATGGCACGTAACGGTAATATAGCTTTCGTTAGCCTTTGATGACCATCCGTCTGTTGTTATAGCACAGCTATCGATATTGTTAAGGTTAGCTTGCAATTTTTTCTCCAAATCATCAAATATTTTGTTTAGATGAATATTTTGTATAGTAGTTCGAGATGGCAATTTATAACGTGGGTCCAGACAATGCACGAACTCCCTAAACCCGTTGTCTTCGACTATTCTAAACGGTTGTATATCCGTAGCAATCATTCTTACAAGAGCTGAATCAAGTTCTGCTTTCCGCGAGGAATTGCTTTCATACGGCGATTGAGATTTGTCCGAAAAAAAATCATCTATAGTGCTGGCAGTTTTCTTATTCAGAATAAGCAAAGGATGTGAACGCTTGAGATGATCGGTGAGGTTCGTTGTGTTTCCGCTCGTTTTGTAATTTTTTTTACAAGACAAACATTTGGCGTTCTTTTTGCCAGGGCTCCGCTTAAAATGGTTCCAAACATTTGAGGTAGCCTTTGTTCGCTTTTTCTCAATACTCGTTTCTGTAAGTATTTACAAAAATAAAAAAAGTCAGGCTTCTCAAATTTGTATCGTAGAAAGATCTTTTGCCTGATGCGTTGCCTACCAAGAAATATACATACACATATGTATATGTATAGGTACACATTCAACAGACATACCTTTAAAATTAGCCCTGTCCATATCCATTTAGAAAAAATAAGAACCGCAAATTAGTAAGTCTGCAAATGTAAAATTTAACTTTGTTACGTACATAAATAAACAAGAATTGCAAAACTTACCAATAGCTGCTGCCCTGAATTCACACTCTGAAATAGTAATGTCCGATAGTATAAAATTACCATCGATAGTTTTCGATAGTTTTAAAAACACTATCGATGGTCTTCGATAGTCTCCAAAAAAATAAACTATCGATACTATCGATAGTGCCATCGATAGTTTTGCAACTCTAATTTCGCGCATTAAAATGCAGTCAAAATCGGGTTACAACTTCCCGTTTCTTTCCAGTGGTGAAATGTAATAACCGTCCCTCATGTACGTATGTTATAATTATCACAG
This sequence comes from Sphenella marginata, assembly GCA_951509765.1. Classification (NCBI taxonomy): domain Eukaryota; kingdom Metazoa; phylum Arthropoda; class Insecta; order Diptera; family Tephritidae; genus Sphenella; species Sphenella marginata. Next base: position 46,421,409 of record OX608078.1, read on the forward strand.
TTTTTTCCGTCTCCTGAAAACTTTTTGGTTTGGAACATATAGGGTTTTGCAGTGTGGCTGTCGATATGAATAAGCACAAGCTACCAAGCCTATCGGCTAAGTCATTTGGTTTAACACTTAATGCTTATATGTACAGTGACCGGGTCGAAAAAAAAAGTTTGCAATTACCCCCTCTAAGATGAAAGATGGCCCTGCGGTCAATTTGGGATGATAAAAGTATTCGTAATGCGATAGTCCTAAAAACATCCAAAATCGATTTTTATTCACAACTTTTTTATTTATAATCCAATTGCAATGTTTGATATATCGTTGAATAGGTATTTTTTAGTACTACATATCTCCTGAATGTCCTTTTACTCAAAACAGACCCCAAACCGAGCTAGACCGCGTAACTCGATTTCTACCCCTCTATATAAAACTTTTCTCTTCATTATAATAAATCACTCAGTCAGCTATGCAATTCTCGCCTTTGAAGTAACAAAAAATTCTGATAAACAAAAAAGTTACAGTCGATTTACAGTTAAAGCTTGTTTGTTTTTTGTTATTTCTGTGTAAAACAAAAAGAAAGTTGAAGCATTATTAAATTTTGCGACATACGATAAAATTGAAGTAAATAATAAATAAATAAATAAATCAGTGTTACCAACCAAGTGCGACATAGTTGAGTATTTACTCTTTTTAAAGAACTATGGTATCAAAAAGAAAAAACAAAAAAGACCTTAAGCTTTCAAGTTATGCGGGAATTGTGGCAGCCGAAATATTAAAATTGTGGCATCGAACAGGAATTCCTGTTGTCACTGCATCCCCTACGAAACGAAAAATTTTAAATATTATAAAAAAGTATCGTGATGTTACAAAACATCCAATACGATTTAAAAAGGACGAATGGAACAATCTGTTTCGAATTTCGAAGTGCAGGTGTAGTATTGGGAATATTGGGTGTTGTAATTGCTCTGCTGGTGAACATTTTGAAGCCGAGCGTCCTGGGCCATCGCTGAATGTATGCGACATATCTTTGGGAAACCGCTTTGGAGCACTATTCGCGACCACTCTTTTCGAAGATTTGCGTATTTCTATAGCAGCTAAAGATTTTGACCAGGATATTTCAAAAAAAATTATTCCTTACATTGATAATATTATTCTAGACAAAAATAAAATTTCTAGAGAGTTTTTAAAATTTCGCAAAGAAGCCTAAGCTTCGGTGAAAGAAAACTCTTTTCTGCAAGGTATTTCCTTTAATGGAAAAGAGACCTTAAGAATACTGAAATTAATAAAAAAAGCGATTAAGTAGATCAGTGGAAGAACATATGTATAACGCTAGTAAAGGAGCCAGAATCCAAATTTATTAGATATACCACACCCATTTTAAGCACCGGAGAGGGAATTCAGAAATCCATAGTAAGTTTTTTAAATGATGAAAATTGTTCGTTGAGCCATAGTCGCTATCAATTGTGATGGTACCGCATCTAACACAGGATATAACAGTGGCCTAATTGTTTGCATGGAAAGATATTTGCAGCGGCCATTGCAATGGAATGTTTGTTTGCTGCATTTCAACGAATTGCCTTTAAAGGCGTTGTAAAAAAAATTTTCGGATCGCAAAAAGGTCCGTGATTGTGGCCGAGCAAAGAAGGAACAGAAATACTTACATGCGAAAATTATAAGGTAGGCTCTTCTTATACATATTTGGGGTATATTTTGTTCAATTTTGTTTGTTTGTAGGTCTTCGAAGGTTATAAAAAAATCACAATGGGTGTCAGATTGGAAATATTGAGGAGTGGAATATAAGATCTGATCAGCGTTACCTATATCGCATGGTTAAAGCGATTGATAGTGGTGTATGTAATGATCACCTTAGTAGAGAGAAACCTGGTCCTGTAACAGCACGCTGGTTATCTACGGCGTCAAGACTTCTACGTTTATAAGTATCCAAAAAGCACCCCAGCTCTTCCTTAATAAAAGCTGTGGAGTTTGTTGTTAAGGTTTATGTACCATTCTGGTTTTTGGCAATCTGCGAATCGTAAATTTCAATAGTGATATTTATACGCAAATGATAAAATGGGAACCATTTGAAAACATAGAGCCACCCTGTTTGCAGTTTTACACTGACGAACAACTTGATTTTTATCAATATTCTGAAGCTGAAGTTATAAAATTACCAGGTAAAACTTTGTAACAAGAGACTGAGTTTTTTCTATTGAATGGTTTATTGCAGAACTCTTATGCCATTCCCAAAATACGGAACGTCTCGTCCGTGTTGTTAGTGAATCTGCGCTATCAGTTACAGATCATAATCGCTTGGGCCATATTTTTTCAAAACTGGAAAGCAGGTGCCACTACAGTCTGCTTGAGTCTCGGCAAAATTTAATTTAACAAGTAAGGAAGTCTAAGTTCGGGTGAACCGAACAATAAATACCCAGCGTTAGTTTTCAGAACGAGATACAAATACCATGACTTGGCAATGATATAGGCCCAAGAATCTTATTTGAAATTTTCTATATCAAAAAAGGGGGCGTGGTTATCATCCGATTTTGACCCATTTTCAATAGCAACCCACCTTGGGCAAAAAGTAACCCCTATAACAAATTTCATGCAAAGATCTACATTTTTACTCAAGTTATATTATTAATATGGGCGTGGTTATAATTCGTTTGCGACAATTTTCAACAGCGGCCTATCTTGGCCAGAAAGTAACCAATACACAAAATTCCATTCAAATATCTCAGTTTTGACGCAAGTTATGTCAATTTATGTGATTTTCGAAAGTTTTGATATCGAAAAGGGGGGCGTGGTTACCATCAAATTTCGCCCATTTTAAACACCAACCTGCTTTTGCCAGAAAGTAACCTGTGTCCACGCAAATATCTCAGTTTTTAAGCAAGTTATGTAAATTTATGTGATTTTCGAAATTTTCGATATCGAAAAAGGAGGCGTGGTTATCATCCGATTTCGCCCATTTTCAATAGCAGCCTACCTTGGCCAAAAGTAACCTGCATGCAAATATCTAAATTTTTACTCAAGTTATCGTGTACACGGACCGACAGACGGACAGACGGACGGACATGCCTTAATCAATTCCTCTTTTCAACCTAAGAACTTTCATATATGGAACTCTATCTAACTCGATTATTTTGCGCCGTTACTCAGTACCGTTATGTGGACAAAATTATAATACCCTTGTACTAGTACCAGTACGCTGGGTATAAACGTGAAGTTACCTTGCTTCAACTAATTTTACATGGACATACACATACACTCATATGTAGTCAATATTTTTATTTGTAGAAGTTACATATACAATATGTGCAATTAAACTTCAAGTCACCGTAGCTTCTTTGTTTACAGTCGGGCCTCGATTATCCGTGATGGTCGGGACCAGAAGAGTTACGGATAATCGATTTTCACGGATAATCGAATAACAATTTTGATTATAGTTTTTCATGTTTATTAAACATATGTATGTACAAACACAATTTTCGCTGCCATCACGGATAATAGAGGTAATCACGGTTAATCGAAGCAAACAATTTGAAAACACTGCAAAAAAAATAATAGACTGATCTTTGGCCATCAGGGTTAGCGGATTATTCAAATACCGTTTCGTGTTACACTTGACTAGATAAACAATCTTAGCTAGGTCGCTTGATGAGTGTATTTACTTTTTTTTTGTCGCACTGTGTTATTTATGGCATTTAAAACGCTATAAAAGGATTTTTCAATTTCTGAGGTCTTAGGGTGGCTGCAAATAAGGGAAATATCGTCGGAGTACAAGAAATGTTTGATGATCTTTTGTTTGATAATGAACCTGCTAATATCGTCGAAAGAAAAATGTGACCGACAACGGGGAACCTTGTGGTATGCCATTATAGAGGGGTAGTGTTTTTGAGAAAGTGTCGTCTGTTTTACAACGAAGTTTTCGCTATGAGAGAAATAATTTAACATAATCCCAAATGTTTGGTCCCACTCGCCATTCCTGTAGTTTTTGCAACAACACATGCCCCCCGCTTTTGTCGAATGCTTTGGCAAAATCGATGGATAGGACGGATATGTGGTTTTTATAAGAGAGTGTCTTATATATGTGGTGATCAAGGAAAAGCAGAGCAATCTCAGTGCTCGTTCCGGACTGAAATCCTACTCGAAATGGGGATAGAAGCTTTTTTGTACTTAGATACCACAATAATCCTGTAGCGATAATTTTCTCCATGACTTTGCTCATGCACGGAATCAGTGAAATAGGACTAAAGTTTTCTAATTTGTTGGGCTCTTTGTTCGGTTTGAGAATTGGAATAATTGGAATATTTTGAAACTTTGTGGAATTACTCTTGTGTGAAGGATGGCATTTTAAAGATTTAGTAGCCTTGATTTTATGGTTTGTTGTTGTTTCTGTTAGAATTTGGCAGAGATATAAAAGAATGCATTCTTTTGCGAATAACTATTCATTTGATTTATTTCCTCCATTCTTTGAATTATTTGACTGGGACTTAAAAAATTAAGTCACCATTCAGACTTCATTCTGCGACCTCGAATTCTTTTTTTCATACATTTTTTGGTTATTCATGTATTGCATTCATTGATTAAAAAGTCTCACTGAAGTCAATTGAAGCCCGTTGGAGTCATATGGAGTCATTTGAAGTCAATTTACCTGTGGCATACAAGACATGACCGCAAACTATTTTAAATCAAACAATATTTATTAAATTATAAAATATATTATACAAATAATTTATTATGGATCTTCTTAGTACTCTTTGTAAAAAGATAACATGTGTCATATATCCGAATTACAATGTTAAATCTTACTACCATATAGACCGAAAAGAAACACCTTAAAGTCGTTTAAACAATTTATTTATTGTTTTTGTCTTTATTAAATTAATAGGCAACTAGCTATTCAGTAATTTTAACTCTGTTACGATTTATTTTCCCTTTGGATTAATACGGCCCTGTATTATACATAATGTGTTACTTATTTACTTTTTATTCCTACTCTTCCAACTTTCCAAAGAAAACATTTTCTATAATTTTTGCATTCTTTAGTAACACAGCGACTCAATGAGAGCATTCGAAATTTGGAGTCATTGAATAAGACTTCAATTGATTACATTCGCATATGAATGCATTGTTTTACAACCCTGGCATTTGGTAATTCATTTTATAATATCTGTGTTATATACTGCACACATGATGGGTATATTATAGACAGACGCAGTGAATTGTGATGGCAAATTAGAAGTTTCGGAACTTTTGGAAAAGTGTTGAGCAAACTCGAAAGATATATCACTTCTCTTAGTTATGTTAGCACCATTAATTTGTATGGATGGGATGCTTGTTCGGTTGTATGTGCCTGTGAGGGTTTTCAAATGGTAGCTGTAGAGGAGTTGGGGTTACTTCCATTGGTGAAGTTTTCCAGGCTCCTACGTTTAGCTGATTTATTTTCTCTATTATATAGTGCATTCTTTTTTTTTAAGTTAATTTGAGACTAGAGACTTCTTGATTTTTGATTCGTGTTACACTCCGTTAATACCGTTAGCTTTAGCGCTGTTAAATCTAGCTGGTTTTGGGTTTCTGTAGTAGTTATCTGAAGGGAATGAAGTTGAGCAGATAGTTAGAAAGTGATCGCTGTTATGTATCTGTACAGAGTACCAGTAATAACGCAAATATTTCTGCGTTCTTAGGCGTTGGAATAATGATTGTCTTTATTCAAATAATTTTCTCTTATTTATACAAAATAATTCTAAGCATTTGCTTATACATATTTACTCTAATTCTTACATATACTTATTTACTCTAACTCTAACGCTATGCACATATGTACATATATGTATATATATGTATGTGCATAGCTCTATGTTCATATATCTCAGTGCAGTCACCAACGTATACACAAACATGTCTATAGCGGGACTGAGCAATGCAGTCGCATATATATATACATGTACCAAGCGTGGAGCTGCCAGTGATGCAGTCACACACATTCACACATATGTGACCAGCATATGACAACTAATACAACTCCATCGCTTGTGCCGCTCATGAACTTTTGGGCAGCGTGAGAAAATCAACCTAATTAGAAAAACGTTGACACAGCGGAATGTTTAGAAGTCGGCGTGTGGCTTTGCTATTGTTGGCGACTTGCTCTGATATACTACCCCTCCTTTCCTAAAAAAAATCGTCAATAATATGAACGATTTTAAAGCTGTGATGTACTTAAGTGGTTTTTTTTCTTTGTACATTTCTACAATTAGTTTATGAGCATAAATTTCATTTGACACTTAAAGATTTTTATTGTTTGCTGTTTGTTTACAAAATTTTTATGTTCTGTCTGGTTGTTACTTATGTTACAATGTTTTTGGTTTGTTTATTTTATTTTCCAGTGGGTAATACCATAACCCTGCAAACATTAAGGTTAGAGGACGATTAGAAAACGACTCGAATTCTAATGTTATTCTCTAAGGTAGAAGGTTAGAGAACGATTTGTGAAACTGTCGCGAATTATAGCATTCTCGACAAAAAGGGGACTTAGTTCTCGATATCGAGAAAAAGGTTAGTTATCGATTCGAATTCTAACGTCAAATTCTAATGGGATTCTAATGAGAAATTTCTAACTGAAATGAAATGAAATCCAATTGTTCTTGTTTAGTTCTATTTCGATAAATTTATTGCTTTAAATATGTTTGACATGTTTTAAGCTTAAATATCCAATGGGAATAAAATTCAAAGTTTCTATACCTTAGTTTATAAATACAATACTTGACAATACACGCATCTTCGCTATTCGAGTGTTTCTCTAATCGTTCTCTAATCGTCCTCTAGCCTAGTTCTCTAACGTGATTTTCGATAAGAGATACATTAGAGAACTACATTAGAATTCTAATGTAAAACTACAGTATTTCTCTAACGTTATAGGCTGTGTTTGCTGGGAACTTATTGAAAATGTTAAGCATTTTTGACAAATGTTGGTTCATGTTTATGAAATAGTCTTACTTTAATAATTTGAGCCTTTTTGGGGTACAATAAATATTTGTTTGTTTACAATGTTAAATTTGAGATTACATAAGTGTGTTTTTATGTTATTTTTGTGTTTTTCTTTTGTACACAGTGACATATAATTTTGCATATAAAATTCTTTTCGAATGTTTTTGTATTTGCTTAGAAAAAGGAAACGCTAAATACTTATACAATTAATTTTAGTCTATTTTTATGTACTATGATTTTCTTATTTTCATTGCTTAAGGTGGAATTATTTATCCTATCAATATTTTCTACTCTATAGGGAATTAAACTGTAGTTATTTTTCTTATCAATATCTGTTACTCTAAAGGGCCCATTATACATATTGTCTATCTTATGACCTGCTTCATTTTTTACTAATACTATGTCTCCTATATTTATAACTTATTTTCTGCTTTTCCTTAGCTTTTTTTACTAATTTATAAGCTCTTTGTTGAGCTACTTGTAGCCTATATTTTATTTCTTTGTCATATGCCTCATAGTTATATAATGGGCTAATTATATTCATTGAATGTTCTATGACTGCGTTCAACAGTGCCTAAAGGTTGATGATGGTAGGGTGTTGATGTTTTATGCTCTATTTTTAAGAGTTTGCACAATTCCTCAAACAAACTATTTTTGTATTCGGTTCCCATATCCGTTATAATTGTTTTCATACAACCATAAATCAGAATGAAATTCTCAAATACAGCCTTAGCAACTGCTACAGCATGTTTGCTTTGGACGGGTACTGTAACCAAGTATTTGGTTAGATCACATATGATAGTAACCGCATATTCATTTCCATTTATCGATTTTGGTAATGGCCCTATTGTGCCTATCTGTACTATATCGAAAGCCTTCGGTGGCATCTCCGTTATAGTCATTCGCTCTTTCAGATGTTTGTTAGTTTTATTTTTGCTGCAGTGAATGCAATTTTTTACATATTTTCTGATGTCATTTTTCATATTATTCCAGTAATACTTTTGTCTTATTTTATTAAACGTACGATTTATTCCTGGGTGGCCACCAAAAACAGGATCGTCGTGATATTTATGAAGAATTTCTTTAATTTCTTTGTTATTTGTCACATGCATAACCTCCGGAGTCAATGCTATAATTAAATTTTTGAGAACTTTGTTACCAATTTCTTTAAATGTGTCTCCTAGGGACAACTGTATTTTTACAATTCCCAAATTGCCGGCTTCTTTCATAAGCCTGGCAAAGAGTTGACCTAAGTCAATCTTCGCCTCAACAATAAGGTTTTTTATATTAATTTCACTACAAACTTTCTTTCCTTCACATTTATTCAGCGCTTCATAAATTATTGGGTTCTCTTTGTGACTTTTTATTTCTTCATTTTTACTACTTGAATTTTTATTATTATTATAATTTTTATTAGTTTCCGATCTAGTCGTAACTTTTAATATTTTACATGCTTCACCTGAAATTTCTTTAAGATCTTTAATATCTATACGTGATAGTGCGTCTGCTACATAATTTTGTTTTCCTGCTATATACTCCACCTCGAAGTGATATTCTTCCAAATCTAGTCTGATTCTAATTAATTTTGATGAGGGGTTTTTCATTGAAAATAGGAATGTTAAAGGTCTATGGTCTGTTTTGACTAAAAATTTTCTACCATAGACGTATGGTCTAAAATATGTTATACCCCAATAAATGGCCGCCAATTCTTTCTCAATTGTTGCCTTATTTGTTTCTCCTTTTGTAAATGGTCTTGATGCATATGCAATTGGCAATTGTTTTCCTTCATACTCTTGGCTTAGTACTGCTCCGCAACCATAACCACTTGCGTCAGTTTTTATACAAAATTGTTTATTGAAATCGCGGTATTGTAAGATATTAGGGCTTATTAACGCAGCTTTCAAATAGTCAAAGGATTTTCTACAATCCTCCGTCCAGTCGAAAACCACATTTTTCTTGCAAAGCCTTGTTATTATCCTAGAATATTCTGCAAAGTTTGTGATAAATCTTCTGTAAGAGTTGCAAAATGCGACGAATCGTTTCGCCTCATCCGCATTTTAGGGGTTGGATAATTTTTAATAGTTTCAAATTTACTGGGGTCTGGCAAAATTCCTTTGCTTGGACATTTATGACCAAGGTATGTTACTTCTTGATTGAAAAATAGGCATTTATCAGGATGCAATTTTAAATTGTACTTCCTACAAGTTTCGAATACATCCCGTAAATTTTTAATCATATGTTTTTCGGAGCATCCTAATACGACTAAATCGTCCATGTATAGAAATGCTTGTGAAGGTTTTAAGCCTGAGAATGTCAATGTCATCATTCTCTGAAATGAATTTGGAGTAAGTGCCATTATCTGCTGTAAAGGATGTTATGTCTCTTGACTCTGAACTGAGTTCTATTTGAATCGGTTAATTTTTTATTTACTTGTCTGTAGTCGACAACCATTCTCCATCTTTTTTCTTGATTATTAGGGAGTGATTTTTTGGGTACTAATAAAATTGGACTATTAAATTCTGACATTGAAGGTTTTATTATATCGTCTTTAATTCATTTATTTACTTGTTTACTTATTTCGCTCTTGGGGGCTTCTGGTATTCTGTAGTTTTTTACATAGACCGGGTTATCGTCTTTCATATGAAGTTTTTGTTTGTAAAAATTATTAGTGGTAATTGGTTCTGTTTCTAATGAGAAAATGTCAATAAATTCCGTGCATAATGCATTAAGAAATTCATGGGCAAAGTGTGGAAAATTTTAATTTAATCTTTCTAATTTTTCTTTACTGTTCTGCTCTTTTGTTTGATTATTATTTTTAATTATTGAATAATCATCCAAATTTTCTGTTTTTATATTAAAATTATGAAGTGTTGCTTTTTTATCTGTTGTATTTATAATTCTTACGTATGATTGTTGTGAATCTACTAAGGTGTTTGCAATAAATATGCCTTCAGATAATTCTTGTTGTGGAATCAATAAATCAGAATTTTTATTTTTAATGTGGATTTGTCGGACTACTTCCGATCTTCCGGGAATTGATATGCTATTTATTGTCGGTTTATTAGTCATTTGAATTATTATATTTTCTGGATAATCATATGATCTTAATATTAGGGTGTCCCCATCTTTGTTGTAATCTAAAATGCAATTATATTTTTTAATAAAACCAAAACCCAGTATTCCATCACATGGAATTGGAAAATTGTCTTCTACTATATGAAACTTGTGTTTAATCAATCGATAATCATCTTTTAAATCTGCTTTAACCGTGCCAATAGTGCTTGTTATGCCTTGGCCAATTCCTTTTAAATCTGTTTTTTGTGAATTGTTAATAGTGACATGATCGTCAATTTCACCCTTTTTTATAATTGAAATATCTGCTCCTGTATCGATCAGGAGGGTTGAAATAGAATCATTCAGAGTTGTCTTGGAAGATATGTAGCTATTTAGGTGTAAATTGAAAACATATAATTTTGTATTTATTGAGGTGGAGTTTACTGGTTTTCCTGTTGGGTAACATTCCTAACATTTCTGGTGTTATTACGGTTATAACCTCTTGATCAAAAGTTTCGACCATACCTTTGGTTATTTGCTGGGCTATTACTATTATAAATATTATTGTTTCTATTGCCGTAATTGCTAAATGTACGCCTTTGATTTCCTCTGCGGAAGTTACCTCGGAAATGATTATGTTGGCGAATATGTAACAGTGAATTTGGGTTTCCAGTTACTTCTGTGCAACTGATAGTGAATTTTGATATGGCTTCATTCATTGTGGTGAACGTTCCAGCCTCCATTATTGTTTTTACTTTATCATTGGAGCAATTTTTACACATAGCTTTACAACTGACTGTGTAGCATACTTGGTTGCTAACTCAGGTGCTAGTCCATCAGATATGTATGTATGCTCCCTCCAATGATTTTGTGAGCTTTTCAATTTCAGAAGTGTATTGATTTGCAGTTTTACTGCGTTGTTGAATGTTCAGGAGTTTTGCCGACAAAACTTCGACTGATTCACCCTTAACTTTTGACTTTAATCTTTGTTTTATTTCCTGAATGGTAGATTCAGTACTTATAATGTTTCTAGCTGTTCCTCGGAGTTTAGTCTTAATCATAGATACTGCGATAGCCTCGTGACTATCCTTGATTTGTTCCAGGATATCAAGGGCATCCAGAAAACTGGATAGATTTTCTGATTTGCCATCGAACTCAGGTAAGATCGATGACGCAGTTTTGATAAATTCTAATACCGTTTGTGTCATTTTAACTTTCTTTGTTTGAGTTTCCTTACTTATGACTTCTTTATGGGCTTCCTCTATATTTGAAATCTCCTCTAGTGAGAAGGTGTCAAAATCAATTTGAATATCGTGTTCAAATGAAGTTGGCACTGTTACATCTATATTGTATCTAGATAGGGAGGAAACTAACCTATCTCTCACATATGAAAAGATTTGTTTTGTCTCTTGCTGATGGGTAGGTCTGAGTTTACTATATATATTTTTTATTTCCTTACCTAATCTATTAAAGCTGTCTTTTATCAATGTCAAATGTTTGACTACTTTTTCCTTTTTTGTTTCCCTATTTTGGGCTATACATTTATATGATTTTTCTACTAATAATTTTTCCTCAAAAAGCCTTGTGCGAATATCTTCCCAAGTATCCATTCAATAAAAATAATATTCAAGATTAGATTTTATCCAGTTCGTTTGCTCGGCTCTGGTATCTCTTCTTTAGCTGTTTGTTATGGGTCGAGTACAATTTGAGAAACAAATTTAGACAACTGAAAATTATTAATATTAATAGCAAAATTTTTATAAAATCTAGTGCCTCAGTGTGGTCAATTATTTGGACCGAATTGACGACATTACCGTTAGGCTTGTTTTAGCCATATTAGTGCTTCTTTTTCTTCCTTACTATATTTTTTTAATCTTATAGCTTTTAAAATTGCCTTCAGTGTGCTTTCACATTCTAAATTTTCAACAACAGTATTGATAGCCTCGTAATCGAGGTAATCGGGCAATGCGCTCTCCGTGTTTACAAAATAGTTAATATTTGTATTCATTCTTATATTTACTTTACTAAACAAATTATTTTTATTTGCTAATTCCAGACATTATTGGCAAAATTTCTTATTATTTATTTTTATCTTATTTATAATTTTAACGCACTACTAAGATTTTAACTGTAACTATAAATCCATTACTACTTCAAATATTTGAATTTCAAGTTGACTTTTTTTATTCATGTATAAATTTTTTTTTATACTAAATTAATTTCCATAATACAGTGTCACTGTAATGTACAATTGTAATTGGATTTACTTGTAATCAAACATAATCAAGTCGTACGAAATGTTAAGTAATTGTAATTTTAGGTATGTATTATAAATGTCAACGCTATGTACATAATTGTTATGCAAAGGTAATCTGATTGCAATTCCGTACTTAGATCCTGCTCCTGCATTTAAAATTAAATATGTCCTAAGCAGAAACAAGTCTGCTATTTGGTGGGCGACCTTAGGGTGCCAGAGAGTTCTAATAAAAATTTAGTATAGGATAGCTTCAGCAGTCTGCTACTTACAAAAATGCAGCAGGCTGCCCTTTTTAAACCTAGCAGTATTTCTGCAGTCTGCGACGTGTGGTATATCGCAGTCTGCTGATTATAATCATTAATTATCAATAATTATCCAGTAGTCTGCGGTCTACTTTTACATTGGTGAAAATTCTAAAAAAATTCTAAAATTCTAGCCTTACAACATTTTTTTTTGTGTTGGCAGGATTCCGGATACCAGCTACCAGGATGGCGGGATTTCATCAAGTGTGTTAATGGCAGGATCTCAGTTTGTCCAGGATAGCAGGATCTTAGTGTGCCCAGAATGGCAGGATCTCAGCTAGCAGCTTAATATTTTCATAGTCCAGGATGTCAGGATCTCAGTTAGCAGTTAATATTTTCCTAGTCCAGGATGGCAGGATCGCCATGTACAGAGTACCAGTAATAACGCAAATATTTCTGCCTTCTTAGGCGTTGGAATAATGATTGTCTTTATTCAAATAATTTTCTCTTATTTATACAAAATTATTCTAAGCATTTGCTTATACATATTTACTGTAATTCTTACATATACTTATTTACTCTAACTCTAACGCTATGCACATATGTACATATATTCATGTTCATATATCTCAGTGCAGCCACCAACGTACACACAAACATATCTATAGCGGGGCCGAGCAATGCAGTCGCATACATATATACATGTACCAAGCGTGGAGCTGCCAATGATGCAGTCACACACATTCACACATATGTATGTGACCAGCATCCCAGCTTACCAAAGTCGGGGCGCTCCAAAAAAGCATCCAAAAAGAGTCCGTAATTGGAGCCTTTTCGGAGTAAACACCGAAGAACCACTTTTTTATGAAGATTTACGGAGCGTTGAGAGAAGAAATGAATATAGTAGAGCGAATGAACCGCAAGGCTCCATTATATGAGCAATTTTGAGCGTTTTATGACCCTTTTTGTTGTTGGCGTACAGAGAATTGTAAGAAAATAAACGTTGGAGAGCAGATGAGCGGCAACGTTCAAATATGTGAACGTTTGCGAGCATTTTCGGAGGTTTTTTTGCTTTACCTAACAGAAGGTAAAGATCACATATTTCATGACGCTTATCAGTAGGCGACTGACCAAACATTTTAACATAGCAATTTTTATATTTTAAAATTTGTGTGAATAAATATGCATAAAACTTTAAAAGGTATCTTTCCTCTTCATTATTTATAAAGCTTCATAAAAATGTTGATAGGAACCTCCAAAATTACCCAAAAGGAGTAAAAAATTACCCCAAATGAGCTTCAGAAAATCATCAATAAAAGGCTCCGAAAAGAGTCCAAAAAGGCTCCAAAAACCCTCCGAATGGACGAATAAAAGGCTCCGAAAAGAGTCCATAAAGGCTCCGAAGTTCATTTAAAAAGAGTCATAAAACGCTCCAAATTCATCGGAATCGGACTCATTTCGGACTCTTTTTTATGACTCTGTTTGGGGTGCCCGCGTAGAACGATTTTTCGCTCCATTTTGGAAGGTAAAGCTCTGAGAAATGTGCGTTTTATGGCTCCGAAAGGACTCTTTTTTTGCACTTTTGGTTAGCTGGGAAGTATTTTTAATACGTATATGTATTAAGGCGCCTCACGCTCCATACAAAAAAAATGGACACCCTGTTTCCATCGGAACTATAAACTTCAATGTATTCTAAGACCTTGGTCAAAATATTTAAAAAAAAATATTAAGTTTTACCGGAGCTAAACCGCTGTAAAAAAATGGTAAAAATATCGTTTTTTATGTATAAAAGGAGTATAAAAAAATATTTTTTAATAAAAAGCACCTGAGATGATGAACTAGCTGGAGTACAAAAGGTAAGCATAAAAAAGTTTGAAAATTTTATCAACGCAATCCAAATATTGAGATGATGATGCTGTTTTTGGTCATATTTCGAGGGGTACGTTTGTGGAAAACTTTTTTCGAAATTTGATTTTTAGATACAGACCCAAAGTTTACACATTCCGGTATTTTATATGTAGGTATTTTTTGTTTCACATTTGATAGAAAAAAGTTACGTTTGAGAAAAAAGGATATGTGAAAATGTTTAAATTTTCGTGCTCATCGTTTTTTTACAAAATAATTTTTTTTGGAAAAAATCTTTTACCATATCTACTATAATTACCACATGATCGTAACAAAATTTGTTTAAGGAATTTATGTATTTCGATTTTTATTCTTGTAAAACCTTTTTATTTTATTTTTAGGTTTTAACAATAAGAACAAGTTGCTCTTTATAAAAAAAGGGACCTAACGGAAATTTACAATTTTGAAGTATTTATGTATTTAATAATCAATTTTGGACAGTAAAATATGTTGTGAGGCATGATTTAATAAAATAATCATACATTTTTTAGTTCAGTGAACATTCTTTAGGAAATTATAATTGGCGTAGACTCGAACTTTTTCGCTTTCTGATAGGTTTTTTTGACTATTATTAGATTTTTTAACAATATTTTCTTGTGCAGTTGTTAATGCTACTTTGACTGATTCAAGGATTGGTAAAATTATTAATAATATCTATATGTTTTTCATTTACAGTAGAATGTATAGAATTATTATATTTATATGTGGCAAGTAGAATTAATTCTTGGATATCTGTTATATTTTGCTCGCCTTTTATGCATCGAGCAATTTCTGTTAGCGTTGAATGTGCTCTTTCGATTTGGTCATTACTTTTACTGTGTAAGGCTGGTGTAAAAAATTATTCAGTATTGAAATGATATTTTAACATATTAGATATTGTGTTCGAATGAAAAGATTTTCCTTATCGGAAACGATTGCTTCTTTAATGTTATTAATAAAGTCGTTTTAATATCTGTAGTTGATCTGGTTTTAATGGGAATCGTAATGGCAAATTTAGAAAATTTATCGATGCAGGTAAAAAAGCAGAGACCGGATATAAGTAAGAGTTATTTTTAAATTTTTGAATAAAAAAATCATATATAAACGAACATCGTAGAAAAGTTTTGATTACACCATCATGATTTTTAGGTGAACTATATGCAAAATATTGTATGATGTTTTAATTTTTGATTTTTATATATTTAGATCACAAATAAAAGTTATTTTTGATTTTTATTTTTTTAGATCAAATATAAAAGTTATGTTTGATTTTTATTTTTTTAGATCAAAAATAAAAATTATTTCTGATTTTTATTCTTTTTGATGAAAAATAAAAGTTATTTTTGATTTTTATTTTTTAGATGAAAAAATAAGAGTTATTTTTGATTTTTATATTTTTATATCAATAATAAAAGTCAATTCAAAATTCGTGACATAATATGTTTCTTAATAACTATATAACCAGTAGAAAACCCGTGGGGAAAGTCCTTCATGGGGTTTGATGTACAGATCGTCACCACACTGTTTTCACACCACAGGGATGCATATGAAATCTTATAAAATGACAAATAAAAAAGGTTTTATAAAAATTCTGTTAAAATGAAAATGTGTTTGCTTCTAAAGATGCGTATATTTTAATCGACAGTTTTTTCTTTATCACTACGCCTAAATTTGCTTCTTCTGAATACTGTTTTATTTCAAGCATTGCCACTATGAATATATCTACGTAGTTTATTGGATCTTTGATAACACTGTGCGACAATTTTGAAGTTTTTGTTTGGGGGCGGAATGATTCTAATTGCGAATGAAAGACCTTAGGCCACATAGTAAAACCCCCAATTTTGTTTGCATTCTCAGGTCAAACTTTTTTTTTGTGGTTACTTTAAGTTGAAGTTTAAAAAAAAAGTGATTTTAGAAAAAGTGGAGAAAAGGGTTAAAATTCATATCGGATCAAAATATGCAGTTCGGGTGCATATAGTAAAATTAAACGAAGAATCATTTTGTGGTATATTTTATCCCGATGGCTCTATCATAAAAGGGTTTTTTCTACCCTTTTTTCTAGGATAACGATAAAAGTATTATTTGTGTGGTCGTGAGAGGCTTAAAATGTACTAGGAAATTCTTCAGCGGAGAATTTCACTGGGGGTCTCCTCCGACCAAATTTTTATAAAAAAGATATTGGAGTCCCCAAAAAATAAAAAAATACCCCTTGAAATATGCAAGACTTAGGCTGTTAGTAATAAAGGATGGTATCGACATTACTAGGACATGTTTGGATTCCTTTATGCGAGACTGTGAAACCCAAAAACTCGACTTCATGCCTAAAAAACTTTGATTTTTCTAAGGACACCCGCATTCCTGCCTGTTCGATCTTTTTTAGTATAGAATCAACATGCCTGAAACGAGATCAACGTAAACGTGACATATTTTCCCGATGTCGTCGCGCAATATGTCATCGATTGCTCTTTGAAACATGCTCGGTGCATTTTTCAAACCAAAGGGCAACCGACAAAAGTCATATTTGCCGTTGTTTACGCTATCTTTCTCTAAAGGACAAATTTGGTGAAACCCAGACTTAAGGTCTAGTGTTGTGAATAGTTTGGACTTGCCTAAATTTGAAAGTATTACAGTAGTATCGGGAATGGGATATTTGTCAGAGGTGGTATGTTCGTTTAACTTCCGGAAATTTATCACCATTCTTCATCATCTAACCCTTTCTTTGAAACTACATGGACAGGGGAATTGTAGGGTGAATATGTATATATATTTGTGGGAGTATAAAAAAGTAGCAGTCGATCCTAAAATATTTACTTTACATTTCTCAGAAATTTTATTCACACCATTAATAGATCTTAATTCGAAGGGATAATTTATTGAAGTTATACCTTTCAAAAAATTGTGTATTTTTATATAATTTTTCGATTTTCCCGTGTCTACTAAAATTTTAAGAACTTGCCCATTCGGTAAGGGTCGGGTAATAAAGGGTAAGTTGGACCTTAGCCTAAAAAATTTACCTCATCTGGTGATTCGGTGCCTCCTATGTCGGAGTAACATGGTTTATTCTGAAAGGGATCTTGATATTTATCCATTTTGACAGAATATGGCTCGTTTCCCATTGCGTTAATACGCTGAAGTTTTTGAATGGGTGCTTGAGTGGAGGTGTTATGGGTACGGGTGTAAGGTCTCTTATATTGTTGTTGTGGTTGAGCGAAGTTGTTGGCTTGTTGCCGTTGAAAGGGTGTCTGAGTGGGGGTGTGATTAGTACGAGGTATCCTATACTGTTGTTGTGGGTCGAAAAAATTGTTGGCTTGTTGCCGCGACCGCTGCTGATAAGGATTTGGGAAATTAGAACTATTTCCCTGTTGCAATATTTGTTGACGGTGGAATCGGTTGGAAGGATAAGTTCGAGTTTGACGATTTTGTCTAAAAAGAGAGGTTCCCCGATGTACTTCCATCGGGACAGGATATTGTACTGAACTGTTTGCTCGATTTGGTTGAGGCACATTCTTAAACAATGGAGCGCTCTGGAAAGCTTGTGGCAATATGCCTGAGGCATATGTACATATGTGCGAACTAATACCTTTCGCGATTATGTTGCAGCTCCTGCGCTGCAGCAAGTGCACTGGGAAGATCCGGCGGGTTTGCTGAAAAAAGGGTGTCGCACAATGGGCGCTTGAGCCTAGAAATAAAAACTCTTAAAGCATTTTCCCTACACTGAACCAAAAATCGTTGTATGTATATTAATAAAACTGATTTATTGATTGATTGTACATAGTCACAATTAACATTTTATTGTCCGTATTAAATATTTATTAAATATCTATAAATGCATTTATTATTTTTAATAAACGATTATTAAAAAAGTGACGTATTCTCGGTTGAAATACGTTTTAATAAACTATTTATTGTCAGAATTAAATATTTATTGAATACAATTAATATATGTATGTATTGTTATCATAAATTGCGTAAGTATAAGTAAGTGTTCCAATAAATCTTTAATTGTGAATATAAATAGTTTAATTGGGACAATAAATAGTTTATTAGATGTAATCAATTTCTTTATTAAATCATATTAACACGCGAGAATAAGAATAATTCTTCAGTGAAAAGCGGACGAAGCAGCAATAATCAAAAAAACTGAAATTAAAGGGATAAATTAAACAAAAAAGTTAGAGGTGCTATTAAAATTGAAGCCATAATTGTAATTATAATAAGAACTAGCTGAGCCCGGCAAACGTTGTTTTGCCTTTGTTTTTTTTGTTATTGTATGTATACCTAGGATCATTATAAACCTAAGATCATTGTGAGCCTCTGTTAAAAAGAAAACTATGAAAATAAACACCAATAATTTTCTCAATTCATTGTATTTCTTTAAAAAATAACGGTTATATAAAATAATTTAATTAGCCAATAATACATCCACAGCACTAAACTATTTTTTTCTATAAAAAATTATTCAATAGCCAATATGGTAATATAACACCAGCACATAAACTTTTTTTTAAATTAAAAATTATTCAAAAGCGAAAATATGCTCATTTGATTTAATTGTTTTTTCCCCAATCAAATTTGAAATACAAATTTGTCAAATGTTAAAATATTTTGATTGAGAGGAAGAAGGGTAGTGAAAGCTTTCTTACCTCGCGGTAATACTAACCAAGGTTTATGATACAAAAGCTACAATCCGTCAGCGTACCAAACCACTCCCTGTTGAAACCTTAGTCAACACCTTTCTTTTGGTATCCATATTGTCCAAACCCTTTCTAGAGTCACACATTTTGGTCGATATCTAGGAAACGTGGTCCCATATTGGACTTTGAACCACTTCCTATTAAAACCCTCATCACCACCTTTCATTTGGTACCATATTGTGCAAACACTTTTTAGAGTCACACCTGGTCCACATTTTGGTGAATATCTCGAAAATGGGGTCCCATATGGGACTTTGAACCACTTCCTTTTTAAACTGTCATCAACAGCTTTATTTTGGTACCCATATTGTGTAAAGACTTTTTAGGGTCACACCTGGTCCACATCTTGGTCAATATCTAGGAAACGGGGTCCCATATTGGACTTTGAACCACTTACTATTAGAACCCTCATCAACACCTTTCATTTGGTACCATATTGCGCAAACACTTTTTAGAGTCAGGGGCCGTTCAAGTATTACGTAAGCGCTATTGGGGGGCGGGCGGGTCTTTGTTTTGCTTATTTTCGATGACATGGGGGTGAGGGAGTCTGGATGATGATTACGTCATCAGTAGTTATTTACTTTTTTACACGAATGGCAATCCTCACATTGTTTTTGCTTGAAAACGAAACGCATTTTCGGGGAATCCCGCAAATAATGTATACGTTGGGGGAATTACCGCGTTCACTAAATCGTCACATTGAAAATATCCATAAAAAAGTAAACATGAACATTGACTGGAAAGTTAGACCTGTAAGAGTCGCTGCTCGTCGTGCTAATGAACTGATGTACATTTTTCAAAAGTTAGAGCACCATGATGTTGAATGGTGTGATGAGAATGACGTAGATATTGCACAATATTGAGCAGCAATAAAATGTCATCGACAACTTAGAATCATGGACTCGGGTTTCATGGACTGAAGACTGTTAAATTGAATTCAAAATGTTTACCAAAAATTTAAAATAAGTTTTTTATGTTCGTAAGATTAATCGAATCAGTTAATCTAATACATGTATATCCTAAATCTATTTTGTTATTTTAAAATTTATAAGTATAATATAAAAAAAAAACAACACATTAATTGTAAAATGTTTACGTAAGCATGGCGGGAGGGGGTAACCGCTTTGTTTATTTTCGATGGCAAGGGGGATGGGGGGGGGTAAATAATTGTAATAAATCTGCTTACGTAATACATGAACGGTCCCTCACACCTGGTCCACATTTTGGTGAATATCTCGGAAATGGGGTCCCATATTGGACTTTGAACCACTTCCTATTAAAACCCTCAACAACACCTTTCATTTGGTACCATGTTGTACAAACACTTTTTAGAGTCACGCCTGGTTCACATTTTGGTCGATATCTCGGAAAACAGGTCGCATAGGGTCTTGAAACTTCATATAAACAAAATCACTCCCCGAGGGTTTTGTGGAGTGTTGTCGAAATAACAGTCCTTGGCCGGATGTGAATCCGGTACGCTCCGGTACTCCCTTGCGGTACTGCCCGACTGTCGTGGGAGCGATTTGGTATGACCAGTGCAACCTACTAGGTCATGTCATCCCTCCTTTCGAAAGGAAAGAGAAGATGGGTAATGAGAGGTGGGAGGCATCAGATCCGTAGATCAACCATCGAGTTGCACATCATTACCTTTGTGCATATTGGTCGCCTCTTACGACCGGTATGCCTACCGCGGGCATATTCTAAGCCCCAACCCGCAGGGGTACAGGGGTACTGCCCACGTAGTGTATAAGTTTGGTTGAAATCGCACGACGCGTTTATGCGTAGTTCGGCGACGTACATATACGGGGACTTATTTTTATATATATAGATTATTAATGGTATTTCGTTTTTGTAATACTGAAACTGATAAGTACAATAGTTTAGAACCTGAAGAAAATGGAGAAATTGTAATAAACTCAATAAAGCACGACACTCTATCTGCTGAAACATTTGAGAGATATTGGAAGCCATGCAGCAAACACAGACTGTGCAATTTTAAAGCGCAGCAACAACGATGGAGGTGTTTGAATGAATATTTTTCTAATAATATGACAACTTAACGCCCGCTTCACTTATATTGAGTGAATTACAATTAAAATTGAGTCAACCAATAGCTTACACTTAATGGTAGATATAAATTGAGTGAAACATGAATACAATGGAATATGAAACACTAAACATGTAAATATGGTCACAAAACATTTATGCCCCTGAAAGAAATATATACATACATTTGATTTTATATTATAGATTTAGATAGACTTTACAGTCCTTTTTCCGGCAGCGTCTTCGATTTTAAATACTTGGGACCAACAAAAGTTGTATGCCGTATTGATGTCAGAGGGCCATTTAAATAACAAGACTATCAAAGATATGCTGAGCGAGATTGAAAACTTTAATAGAAGTATGTATGTAAAAAATATGGAAAAACAAAACAAAACTGCATCTTCTTAATTTTTTTTATTTCCTCTTTTATTTTCAACTAGCCAAGAGGGTTACCCACTCTGGGCGCTGCACGGTTGCCTTGTGCCCCGCCAAAAAATTATTAGAAAAGTAGTAGACGGCCAAAACCAAGTAACGCGATTTACAATAAAAGATTCGCAAAATGCGTTTGTTATGACACGTCCATCAATCGAGGCTGTGGAACTATACATCAGAGTTTTAACCGAAGAAAAAACCCCTATTCATCCCTTCCTTATCATTATCGGCCAGGATATAAAGAATGTAAATTAAATAGATATTTGTTTATTTCGACGGGATAAAATTTCCTTTTAAAAGTGTAGTAAGAGCTACTGACATATGTTTTAAAATATTTCATGTTTTTAATTTGGAATACTCAAAATCATGTGAAGCATTTTGCACCTTCATAGAAATGTGTTATTTTGAAATGCCTGTAAAGTCAAATTTTCCCAAAGTAAACATTTTATGTAATGCAACTAAAATTAACGAATAGTGTAATAATAATAAATGCAAATAATTTATTTATATTGTATAAAAAATATTAATAATAGTTAATAAAAAATTTATTGGTTTCAATAAAATATTAATAGGCGTAGCCAACTTTTTATTAAACATTATAACATGCAAAGAATATAACAGAGAGGACAGAGAAATAACTTGACAACGCGTGGATTGTTGCGCAGAGAGTTTACTGTACTTTATTTAATATTCTTGGGTCGTGGGTAATTACAATAATGTGTTTACAGATCATGCAGTATTGTAACTAGTATAGGTAGTGAGAACCTAGGTGAAAAACCTGCATGGTTAAAATGTACACTGGGTTAATATCTAAAACTTATCAAGGAATATTCACAACATGGACACTGCACACCGCTAACTGTAATTACTAGCGGCCGGCTTTTCGCAGTCCAACTAAGTAACCCAATAACTATGTACACCCGTACATGCTGGTAATAGGTTTTGTACATAATCGACTGTATTCAGTAGCGGCCATCTTTTCGTCGTCCAACTAAGTGAAACAGTGATTATGTATGTACCTATGTACATATAACATAAATGTATGCTTGTGCCAAAGCAGCGACCGGCTTTTCGCCGTCCACCTGCTTTCGGCACCCAAATGTTTGTTGATTAATTTACTTAAATACCCCTTGATCTAACGCCTTCGACAGTTGAACACTTTTGAAGGCGAAAAGTCAAGGGATCGCGCTTTTATAGTGGCTCGACAAGAGCTTTCGTCGTAGCGCTCTCTCTCATAAACTTAACGTCCGCTTCACTTATATTGAGTGAATTACAATTAAATTGAGTCAACCAATAGCTTACACTTAATGGTAGATATAAATTGAGTGAAACATGAATACAATGGAATATGAAACACTAAACATGCAAATATGGTCACAAAACATTTATGACCCTGTAAGAAATATATACATACGTGCTAATTGTAAAACATGCGTAACTATACATGAGCGTTTTATGTACAAATGATTATATTTTATCTACATATTATATAGTTCACGTTACACCCTCCCCCTTGACGGATGATGAGTGGGCGAATCAGTCGTCACAATACGCTTATTTCTTCCTTGGTCTTCCTCTTCTCCGGATAGGTTGCACTGGGGTCGGTACATCATCTTTGTTACTGCCTTTATATAACGTCAAGGCCGATGCGTGGTATGTTCCGAGCGGCACATTTTGTTCACTTTTAGCTGCTATCTCATATGTGGATGCGCCCATTTACCGTGTGACAATGTATGGCCCATCTCGTTTCGGTACAAACTTCGATGTGACTCCCTTAGCGGCATTGCTGAGTACATGCGTCTTGACTAAAACTTCTGATCCTAACGTGATGTCTTCTTGCGGTCGTCTACCCTTGTCAACATATTTCTTATTTCGATCTTGCATCATACTCTCTTTCTCTTTAGCGTTCTTAAAATTCTCTGTCATATTTCTCAAATAAGGCGTGATTTGTCGAATAAAATTTTCACTCTCTGTTATAGCTCTTATATCATGTTGCACATCATCAAAGGTTCGTAACTCTCTTCCAAAGGTGAGGTATGCGGCAGAGTAGCCGGTACTTTGGCATTTAGCAGTGTTTATCGCAAAACGAATGGCAGGTAGTGCAATATCCCATATATTGTGTTGATTTTGAACAAAAATGGTTAATTGCGCTTTAAGGTCTCGATTCTTTCGTTCGACTGGATTTGCTTCGGGGTGGTACACAGGTGTGAACGCTTGGTGTATACCCATGCAATATGTAACTTGTTGCATGATCGCCGATACAAATTGAACACCTTTGTCGGTTCTAAGCTGCCTTGGTACACCATATCGAAGAAAAATTTCATTAATTTAAATCTTAGTACACATTTCAGGGGTGGCTTCTATCATCGGAAAAATTTCAACCCATCTACTTGCAACATCTTCCACAATAAGTATCCACTGGAAACCTTCAGTAGTCTTCGGAAGTGGGCCAAAAAGGTCAACAGCAACAACTTCAAAGCGTTGCTTGCTTACACTCATTTGTAGTAAACCCATCGGTTTCATGTTTGTAGCTTTATACCGTTGACATTCGATACAATTTTTGGTATACTTAGCTATCTCGGCGCGCATTCCTGGCCAGAAATAACGATTGGAAATGCGGGCAATTGTTCTTTCTAGTCCGTAGTGACCTGCGGTACTTTCGTCGTGGTATGTTTGCAGGATGTCTAATCGCTCGAGATGTGCATCTTCTGCATCGTCATTAGCGTAGCAATACAAAACACCATCGTTCAGGAGATAACCACGCTTGAACCATAAGGTGGCATTCTCGTCACTCTCCTCCAGAGATTTAAAAATGGTTTTCAAGTAGTCATCTTTGAGCTGTTCGTTTCGTAACTCATTCGCGCTCCTTTTATGTATATCTATGTTAAAAGCAAAAATATAATTTGGTGAGCTATGTTCGCTTACTTTGCACGGTGGGCGTGACAACATGTCAGCCAAACAGTTGCTTTTTCCGGGGGTATAATCGATTTTAATATTATACTGTTGGATTTGGAGTGCCCATCTGGCGAGACGTCCGGATGGAGATTTCATCGTCAAGAGCCATTTCAGAGGCTGATGATCTGTCATTAAATATACTTCTGTGCCGTCGATGTAGCCTTGAAACTTCGCACATGCCCAAACAATAGCGAGTGCTTCCCGTTCCGTAGTAGAGTAATTCCGTTCGGCTGGCGTTAACAACCGGCTCGCAAATTCTATAGGGTGTTCTCGATTTTTCTCCCCCTGGAGTAAAACTGCTCCCAACGCGTACGAACTTGCGTCAGTTTTAATTAAAAAAGGTATCAGGTCTTCTGCCTGTTTCAATATTGGTGGTTTCACCAGTAATTCTTTCAATTTCTTAAATGCATTGCTATGTGGGTCATTCCACTGCCATACAGTATTTTTCTTAAAAAGGTCCGTAAGTGGTTTCGCTGTTTTCGCAAACTGGTCAATAAAACGTCTGTACCATGAGCACGTTTGTATAAAAGATATGAGCTCTTTGGGGTTCTTCGGCTCTCCTCGCTGAGTTATTGCCGACGTCTTTTCTGGGTCAACCTTAATGCCTTCAGACGTTAATACATGACCAAGGTATTTCACATCAACACAACAAAATCGACACTTTTTGGTATTTATACGCAACTTGAACATTACCAGCTTCTCAAATACGCTACGCAAATCATTCATGTGATCCGTGAAAGAAGCTGAGCAAATAATAATATCATCAAGATATGCAAGTATCTGGACGTTAGGTACAGCTGCCTAAAACCGATCTATTAAGCGTTGAAAGGTTGCCGGAGCATTGCGAAGACCAAACGGCATACGCTTGAAACGATAAGTTCCAAAAGGCGTGATAAGACACGTTTTATCACGATCTTCCTCCGCAACAGATATCTGAAAATATCCATATTGTAGGTCTAACGTGGTCATAAATACCTATCTGGTTTCGTAACAGAATTCAATTTGCGATAATCGACACATACTCGTATGCTTCCATCTCTTTTAGGCACCATAACTACTGGCGATGTCCATGCTGAATCGCACTCTTCAATAACATCATTATCAAGCATTTTGCTTATTTCATCTTTTAATTCACGAAGTTTTGGGAATGACATTCGGTACGGTGGCAAGGCTATGGGTTTATGGTTACCCGTATCAATTAAGTGTTGAGCATACGGTGTTGGCTCAGAGGATGCACCAAAAATTATCGAAAACTCGTCTAGCATCATATCCAACTGCTCTTTTTCATCCTCTACCAACTCGACCCCGTCTGTTTCCTTCATGAAACGAAAGTTTATTGAAAACAAATCAACATTCGAAATTTGTCTGTAAACACCATCAAACAACTCTTTTCCTTTCTGTCGCTCGGGCGCAACCATATTTGGTGGGAGTGCGTCTTTGAATATGCTCTGAATTTCATGCGGTGAATACGAAACCATCTCTTCTGGTCCATAGTATTCAAACTCAGACATGTAAACTTTTGGTTTGTCACCTTCTCTAGCTGCCTCCACAAATGGTTTACGTTTACTACGCGCATCAATTAATTGGAAATCGTCATCAGGTACGACGCCTCTTACTTGCATAATCTCGAGAATATTTAATTCCAACGGCAATGCGTCTACAAAATCAAATTGCTTTGAGGGTTCATCTTCGAAATACCAATACCTTTGGCCCATGTTCATAACAATGCCTGCTTTTTCTAAGAA
This sequence comes from Sphenella marginata, assembly GCA_951509765.1. Classification (NCBI taxonomy): domain Eukaryota; kingdom Metazoa; phylum Arthropoda; class Insecta; order Diptera; family Tephritidae; genus Sphenella; species Sphenella marginata. Next base: position 46,447,693 of record OX608078.1, read on the forward strand.
ATCGGCCCCAATTAACGTTCTATTGTTTTCGGCGTTTGGCAACACTATAAATTGTATATCGAACTTGCGTCCGCCTATTGCCATTTTGCATGCAGTAGATAAGCACTTTTTGATTGTAGTATGACCATCGGCGAGAGTGACTTCGCAATTTACGCTTTGGAATATACAACGCTTAAAGTCCATTACCCTTTTCAGATTTGCACTGGCAACGCTAGTTCGTGCTCCAGAGTCGAAATAAGCCTGACCTGGTACGTCAAAAATCTGAATGTTCGCTATTGGAATATCTCGCCCTATAGAATCGTTTATTGTGTTAAAGTTCACGGTCCCTGGACTTGCTACGGGCTTCTTAGTGCAGTTTGCTCTGGTCACCCCTGGTGCATTGCAACCATAACAAGCAAATTTTGGTTTGAGCGATTGCGCTTTTTCTTTTTAAAACATGATTCAACATTATGACCCTTTTTACGACAGAAGCTACAGCGAGTTGGACCATTTAACCTTTGCGATTCAACGTTCACAACTTGACTTCTGCGCTCATTCAGTGACATTTCTGCTTCACGTGCTTCTTTCAATAGCCCATCAAAATCAACAATACGTTCACGGCATACCCTATCTCGAATTTGAAGGTGCAACAACCCAAACACAATATCGATTTGGTCAGCTTCTGCTGGCACATTGGTCAATTGGGAAAATAAGGCACACTTTCTTCGGATAAAAGTATCCGTTGGTTCACTACGTTGCTGCTTGGAGTCGAAAATTTCCACATGAATGCGCCAAGATGGCTTGGGGGGAGAAAACGCTTCTCGGAGCATGTGCACAACGTCGCTAAAAGCTTCGGCTTTGGACTTTACACCCTGCCACCATTCTGCCGCGTCGCCCTCAAGTACCATTAATTGCATCGGAATGCCTTATTTTCTCGACTGCTTTGAATGTCAAAACAGCCGTTAATATCTAAAACATATCAAGGAATATTCACAGCATGGACACTGCACACAGCTAACTGTAATTACTAGCGGCCGGCTTTTCGCATTCCAACTAAGTAACCCAATAACTATGTACACCCGTACATGCTGGTAATAGGTTTTGTACATAATCGACTGTATTCAGTAGCGGCCATCTTTTCGTCGTCCAACTAAGTGAAACAGTGATTATGTATGTACCTATGTACATATAACATAAATGTATGCTTGTGCCAAAGCAGCGACCGGCTTTTCGCCGTCCACCTGCTTTCGGCACCCAAATGTTTGTCGATTAATTTACTTACCCCTTGATCTAACGCCTTCGACAGTTGAACACTTTTGAAGGCGAAAAGTCAAGGGATCGCGCTTTTATAGTGCCTCGACAAGAGCTTTCGTCGTAGCGCTCTCTCTCATAAACTTAACGTCCGCTTCACTTATATTGAGTGAATTACAATTAAAATTGAGTCAACCAATAGCTTACACTTAATGGTAGATATAAATTGAGTGAAACATGAATACAATGGAATATGAAACACTAAACATGCAAATATGGTCACAAAACATTTATGACCCTGTAAGAAATATATACATACGTGCTAATTGTAAAACATGCGTAACTATACATGAGCGTTTTATGTACAAATGATTATATTTTATCTACATATTATATAGTTCACGTTACAACATTTATTAAATTTAATAAAAAAATTAATTAAATTCAATAAAATATTAATAGGTGTAGCGAACTTTTTAATAGAATTCAAAAAATAAATTTAATAAACAGTTTTATTAAATTTAATCAACGATGTTAATTGTGACAATTAACTAATTTATTAGCTCATTTTTAATAAAATTTTATTTGTGACAATGTACTTTTTTATTGATATTACGTACCTTTTTGGTTCAGTGTAGCCTTAGCATTAAATGCATGAACGAGTTGCTCATTGGTGCTATAAGTCATTCTATTTTTATTTAAAATCAGTGTCAGTTGCCTATCAACTGCATCATAGTATTCATTAATCTCCATTTTTCCCTGCCTGAGTGTGTTTAGTTGGTTCTCTAATATGTGGAGTGGTCATCTATCTGCATAAAGCTGATCTAATTTACTTATAATAGCTTTAAAGTTTAATGGTGTGTTAAAAGCGCTAAGATTTTCATTAGCTGCTGAGGTTAATACCCATGACAATATAATATGGCTCTGGGCCCCCGGTATAATAGCTTATCTCGAACCTAGCTGTTTCTCTCCATGCTGGGTAGTTTGAAATTTTACCCCTAAATTCCCGAAGAGACTTTAAGGTCCGTGTGAGTACTTTGAGCACCTTGGACAATAGTAACGGGCTTAAGAACTTCAATTTTTTTTGTAAAATACTTTGAAATTCTTGTTTTAGTTCTGCTAATTGTTCCCTAAAATTCTTCTCAACTACTTCTACTGTCGGCTCAAAGAGACTGCATTTCTATCCATTTTCAAAGTTTATTTATTAATAATTTTATTTTCAAGAACACAAAATATATTTTTTAATTAAACGACCTACTCAAATTATGTTTTTTTTCGTTTTTTTTATTACAATACTTAAGAAGACTTAACTAGTTATTTTTTCATACATACAAACTTTACTGGAATTTTCTGATAGCCAAGATTGTGTTGATTGGTGCTCTCACACTTTAGGTTTGATAATTGAATTCTTTTATGCTAACCGGTTATTGCGACATTTAGGTAAATTCATGAGCATAGAGAAAATATTAAATACTAAAGTAAATGATTTGTAGATGTTGTTGATCCGCACAGCTGTGCACTTAAACAGGGTGCCTCATTAGTGACCCAACATAGTTTTTTTTCCAGCGGCAAGTCTTGTTCCAAAAACACAAGTTTATTATTTCTTTAAATAGTCTTAAATTATTCACATTTTTTCCTTTTCTATAAGGATCTCTTCACAATTTTTTTGAAGCACCAATTCATTAACCTTTTTTCAAGGATATATAAAGGTTGTTTTTCATTTTTGTTTAAAAAATTTTTTCTTCACACATCTTCGAAAATATTTTTGTATACTTAGTTCTTTTTTAATTAGTCACAATTTTCTTAAATTTTTTTTTCACTTTCAAAAACTTTATTTTTTTTTGGTTGGCCACTTTTTTTTTTAGAAAACTGTTCATTTGAAAAAAAAAGGTTTCCTTTTAATATGTTCACAATTTTCTTTTAGTATGTCACTTCAAAGTAGTATCCTTTTTTTCGCAAGGATATAATAAGTTTTATTTTAGCTTTTTTCTTAAGCAATTATTTCTTACAGGAAAGTTTTTTTTTCCAAGTTCGCTCACTAGTTTTTAAGGATATTTTATTTTAGTTTTTCATTTCCTTTTATAAGGATAACTAATCAATGAATCGTTTTCAAAAACACGAATTAATTTTTTTATAATAGTTTCTACAAAGTCACATTTTTTTCTTTCTTTTTTGAAACGATATAAGTTTTTTTTATTTCTAGCACTTCAATTCAGTTTATTCAATCAATTTTTCATTTTTATTTTTCCATGAAAGTATTTTCACTTAGTTTTTATTTTTCGAGTACTGGGCTGACAGGAAAATCGGTAGGGTATGTGCAACGATATGCTGTGGGTAAATTAGGGTCCGGTATCATGCCTTAAATTGTATATTGTTTATAAGGTTATTGAAATTAGCGGGGAGATGGTTGGTTGAAGGTGTTTCTGAAGTGTTGGTAGAGTTTATCTAGTATAGCGAGTGAAATATATGATATGTGTACATGAGAAATAATGTTGTTGTTGTTGTTGTAGCAACAAAAATCACTCCCCGAAAGTTTTGGGGGTGTGGTCGAAATAACAGTCCTTATCGGGATACGAATCCGGTACGCTCCGTTACTCCCTTGCGGTACTGCCCGACTGTCGTGGTAGCGATTTGGTATGACCAGTGCAATGTTAAATGTCATGTCATCCTTCCTTCCGAAAGGAAAGAGAAGATAATGAGAGGTGAGAGGCATCACCATCAACCATCGAGTTGCACATCACTAACTTTGTGCATATTAGTCGCCTCTTACGACCGGTATGCCTACCGCGGGCATATTCTAAACCCCTACCCGCATAAATAATGTCGGAGCTGTTTATTGAAGTTGAGTGTGAGTTTGGTGTTGAAATGCAGACGTTTGAGGGGGATAGTTGTTAGTTGCTAGCTGAGATGCTGGCTCTTGTGATGTAGTGGTTATGGTATGTTTGTGGATGCTAAGAGATTGAGATGCGGAAGATAAAGTGGAGTAAGCTTGTAAATTAAGAGACGGCTCAGGTAAAGTTTTTGGGTTTAAGGTTGCTGTGATATTGTTGTTTGTGTTGTTGTTAATATAGAGATAAATGTTTCAAGATCGGGTGGGATGTTGTGAGTTAACGTAACATAGGTTACTGCCACCCACGTCGTCTGAAATATGATTGCGCATAAAAAACTAGCCGACTCAAATACCCATACTCATAATCGGAACTTCATCTATGCTTTACGATAGCTCTTGCGCTCTAACATTTGGCCAGCCAATGTAACAGTGCAGCCGGTTAGCGGTCTAAAGCGGGGAGATGTAGAACAAGTAACATAAGTGTCATGATACCGCAAAATCTCAATGTGTCTACTAGCTCTAAATACTCTTTATACTATCAGAATGTTGGTGGCATGCGAACCAAAGCGGGAAAATTTCGTCGCGATACATCATTGCATGAATATGACTTGGCGGCTATTACTGAAACCTGGCTACGGTGCCATATCTTCAAACGAATACTTCGACGATCATTACATTGTCTATCGGAAGGATCGTGATGTTGAAGCTACTGGACATGAAAAGGGTGGCGGTGTTTTACTGGCTCTAAAAGCTAATTATTGCAGCAACGCAATCATTCTGGATTTATCTGATGGGTTGTTAGATCAAATCTGCGTTAGAGTTAAGTTTTCTAGCAATAAATCTTTAATAGTTTTTGTTTCTTATATTCCTCCTGGTAGTGATATAGAAATGTATGTAAAACATATAGAAAATGTGATCGCAATCTCTAATTCTTTAAAATCTGGTGATGAAATCATTTTCTTAGGTGACTTTAATCTGCCAAATATCTCTTGGGAGAATCATAATAAAACCTTAACACCGCATAACCTTAGCTCTAACGTTGCACTTTGCTCTCTCATGGTTTCGTACAACGTAACGCAGTTCTTAATGAGAATAATAGAATCCTAGATTTAAAATTTGTTACTAATAGCTTAAAGGTATCATGCGATGAATGTCTATCTCCAATTTTGAATAATAGCTTTCATCACAAGGTAGTTTTGATAGCATAAAAGACGATACACCAGTTCGGCGTGATTACATGAGTGCCGACTTTGAATCTATTAATAGTTTTTTGCACTCTTCGGATTGGGAGTTCCTGAAAAATTCCGGCTGCCCCAATGTTTCTTACGAAATATTCTGCTCCATTCTTTCGCAAGCCATCTCCAATTTTGTTCCTCTAAAAAGATGTCCAGGTACAAACAAGCCACCATGGTTTAATCAAAGACTGTCTAATTTGAGGAATAAAAAGAATAAAGCTTTTAAGAGATTCAAGGAAAATAATTCTGAATCGAATCATCTTAACTTCATTCATTTAAGAAAAGAGTATGATCATCTGCATAACTTCTTATTTAGGCACTATATGTACAACGTTGAGCCGAATTTAAAGTCCAATCCGAGTAGCTTTTGGAAATTTATAGATTCCAGAAGAAACACAAATGGTTACCTAACGAACTTGGAATATGAGGGTACTATCTCTGACAATACTGTCGACTCCTGCGACTTGTTTGCAAGATTTTTTCAGAAAGTTTATGAGAAGCACAACATTTTTACATCGCTTATATTCCCTTCCACGTCGCTGCCTTCTATAACATCATTTTCGATAACCGAAAAGGATGTGCTATCAGCTATTTCTTCGCTAAAGTCCAGTTCCAAACATGATTCCGAGGGATTTTCGCCTGTATTTTTCAAGCGTTGTTGCCTTACTTTAGCTAATCCCATATCCCAACTTTTCCAGGATTGTATCAATAAGGGCACCTTTCTCGAGCAGTGGAAGCTATGCTACATTGTTTAAGTCTGGAGACCGTAATGATGTCTCAAATTACAGGCCTATAGTTATACAGGGGACGCTGGCCAAATTGTTCAATTTTATAATCCAATCAAAACTATTTGACCATGTTTGTGATTTAATCTCTCAACATCAACACGGCTTCTTTCCTGGAAGATCAACCTGTTCGAACTTGACCCTATTAACGAATAGTATAGTGAGTGCATTCGGAAAGCAGGCACAGCTTGATGTGATTTACACTGACTTTTCCAAAGCATTGGATAAGGTTTGTTACACTATTATTTTGCAAAAGTTACGAAGTTACGGAGTTAGTGGCATTCTCATGAATTTCTTCGCAAGTTTTCTGTCAAACAGGAAACTTTTTATTAAGATAGGGAACTCAACCTCAAGAGTTTTTATCGACGCATGGTCAGGTATACCTCAGGGTACCCACTGCGGGCCACTGCTCTTATTTATTAACGATCTACCGAATTGCTTCAAATTCGCTAAGTGCCTAATGTTCGCGGATTACGTAAAACTTTTATGCACCGTGCGTGACGCAAGCGATAGTTATAGGTTACAAGATGATCTTATTTCACTTAATCAGTGGTGCACGTTAAATTGTCTCAAACTAAATATCAATACATGCTGTGTTGTCACCTTCTCTAGAAAGTCGAACAACATAGTATATAGTTACAACATAGACAATGCGCTGTAACTAGAAACACTCAAATTAAGGATTTTGGTGTTATCTTCGACTCAAAGCTGACATTCTGTCAACACATTGACTTCATAGTATCTAAATCGTTTTCCATGATAGGCTTCATAAGAAGAAATTCAATAGATTTCAGAGATCCTTGTACTCTAAAAGCTCTCTACATAGCTCTGGTCCGAAGTCGCCTAGAATATTGCTCACTAATATGGTGCCCATACTATGAAATCCACTCACAGAAAATCGAAAGAGTTCAAAAAATTTTCACGAAGTTTTCTATAAGAAAGTTACCGTGGCAAGGGGATTGCCCTTCCTACATTGGTAGACGGAAACTACTGGGCTTGCAGTCCCTGCATGAGAGAAGAATATGCTTCTCAATAATGTTTATCTATAATGTTATTAATAACAACATCCACTGTGAGACTTATCTAATTTGGTCAATTTATATATCCCGCCGCGAAACTTAAGAAATACTCGCTTATTGGTAGACACAATGCACTCTACTAATTACGCCATGAACGAGCCGATTGCTAGGAGCGTTAGATTATGCAATACCTATGCTAGCGTTATTGAGTTTAATGTTAATATGTATTAGTACATTAAAATTAAAGTTGTATACTATTTTTAATTGAGTGTGCGTACTATATCTAGTCTGTAAGAATTAAATAAATAAATAATAATTACTTGCTATGAAGCAAGCCCATGTCACAATAAATTACTCATAGTAATTACTTACAATAAAGTAAACCCGTGCCGAACATTTCCGTCCGAAATATGATTAGTCATAATTCGACAGACCTAAATAAATTCCCAAGAAATGCATTGTCGCACAACGATCATTTACCCAAATCGGATCGCACCTCATAAATTATAAGTGCAATGCATTTATGCAAAGGCAAGAGACGTTTTAAAAGCAATAAATTGACTAAGTCGCCTGAAATATGATTACTCGTCACATTTCAGCCGCACCAAGTAAACTCACTTATGTAACTATCCCATTCGGTGACATATCACAATCACACATACATACTATGCTTTCCCAATGGCAAAATGCTAAGCCAGCACTACTGGCAATGGGTCAAATAGAAAAATGCGTTGTAACCGAATTTCTCTCCAAAATTAGCTCTTTCCCAATACATAGGAAATGAATGAATTTTTTTGCTGATAGTATTAGATATTAGGGCAGGGGAGGGTTCGGAAGTTATTGCTGTTGCATATGTTTGTTTTCTATTCGATGAGAGTGGGTTTTGTAGCTTGAATAGCCGTTTAGCTTCGTTAAAGTTACACATGTTTTTCGTTTTTATTTTTAGTATGTGCTACAATAATTTCGAGGGGTCCACATTTAAAAAAAAAAAAAACCGATTTGACTTAAATATGGAAATGACTTAGATAAAAGTTATTTTTCTTACTACTGCAAGCGCAAACCAAATATATCAAAACATAAACTTTGACTTCAGATAACTATTGGTTGAGCCGAAGTTTTGCACTTCGAAATATTATGGAAAACGCCTTAAAAATGTTGTTTGGGAGATGGTTACGCCTCAGGAAATTTTTATAGGTAGGTACATAAAGCTGCGAAGACGGACTCAAAAAAACCGAAAGAAATCACCGAAATAGCGCTTAGGTGTGTACAAAGCAAACTAAACAAGGTAGAATTGACAAATTATATATTTTGTTTTTGTAGGTATGACACTACCAAGTTGTAAGCGCTCGTAATAAGGGGTAAAGTGGAAAGAAAGTACAGAAAAACTAGTTAGTTCATATAAACAAAAAAAGATGAACTAGTTTATAAAATGTTTAAATGCAATTATAAATGAAATTTATGGAAATTAAAAATGAAAATGTATGGAAGTGAAATTCGAATTTATGGAATACGGCTTACCTTTGGTGACTTGGCTGCTGGCGATCTCTTGAACGGTCGTAAAAGAAGTGACCGAGGGAAACACAATAATTTAATTTGTATCCCCCGCCGAATACCAGCTCTTGCTCTTCTCCGGTGAGGTACGGTTATCGGTTTCTACCGAGATAAAAGTAAAATCTCTGCGCATTAGGGTGTGCCTTAAAATTTAGGCCGGTGGCCTAAACATGCCGGCGCCTTTGCGGCAAGCAAGCTCTTAAACGCGCTCAGTGCCAAGACCCGGAAAGGTAAGCAATTATTTATGACTTAAAACTATGTGAATTCTATTTTCGTGTCGTCACCCCTGTGCAGCGTCCATGTTTGTGGTTCCTGTGGGTGAAAAGAAACGGTTAGTAGTTATGGACGTGGGTTAACTTTACTGCACTTTACTTAGTTAGGATATCTATGTGTTTATTGCTGGTATGCTGCAGAAACCACCAAGCCGAATACGGTTGCTTGTTTCAGCAGCCGCCCCACAGTCGATGGAGGTGCGCCACTGACCATAATGTTGGTGTAGACGTCGGCGCCCAGTGTAAGCCGGACTGGTGAGGACCGGTGGAATGTAGTATCCGCCAGCTTCATAAACTGGAATGGCGTTGCTACTGACGGATCGAGTGACCTTGTCGGACTGAGCCGCGAATAGCGAGCGACTACTGTGGCCTGGGTTGTCACTTCTCCAATTGCCCCATATTTTCCGCGAAGGACGAGAGTGCACTTGGTATGGTAGTGAGTGCCGGTGCGCTCTAAACGGAGGTCCTGCGCTCTAAACGGAGGAGGCAAGGTTCGTGTCGATGATGGAGTTAGGAGTGCACGGATCGATGAGGGCGCACACTGTGTGGAGCTCACCACCCGCCGCGATTCAGATCAAGGCCGTTGGAGAGATAGCTACGAAGGCGCGCGTTATGGTTAAAGGAGCCTCCCCAAGGCGCCCTGTCCTGAAGCCGGAAGGTGTCCTCTAGTGTATCGCGAGAGCTGCGCTTTATGTACGTGGTGGATACGGGGCCGCCCTGCCAGCGGAACGTCGTGACGCCGCCCTCCGCGCCATCCCCGCGTGGAAGGTTTGAGGGCTTCTCATGGTGAAGGAGCGGTCGAAAGCGGCGAGGTTCCGAAGCAACCGGTGGATCCCTGGACGTTAGTGCGGTGATGTCTTCCCTGCGATTAGCTTCTTCGTCACCTACTTCCTCTGCCCATGTTAACGTCTTCTCCGCAACGTGGATGGAATGCGCTCCCTCCGAGCTTGCGTCATCGTCGTCGTCGTGGACGGTCGGTGGTGACTTGTCGGTATGTGTCGAAGTATGGTGCTGTTGATTGCACCGGTGGCACCGATCTTCGATGGGGCATGACCTCCTCTGGTGAAAGGGTGACAGGCAGTTACTGCAGTACCGCGCGTCGATGATCACCCTTAGTCGCTCCACGTTGGACAAGCCCTGGTAAATTGGGCACAGTCGAATGTTGTGCGACTTCTGGCACAGGCGGCACGGAATGGTAAACGTGGTGCCCCGTGTCTCCACCTTTTTGCGTTGGATGCTGAAGCCAGTCATTAATTGTCACGGGTTTAAATATCCGTATGTTGGGTGGTTTGTGGTCTTGCACATAAGTAAACACTTTTGGTTTTGGCTTTTTATTTTTTGTATTTTTTTTTTTGTTTGGCAATTTTTTCCCTATCTGGCAGCTTTGTCACAAATGACAATTCCCACCAACCCCAGAACACAGTACATAATGTTGAGTGTAGTAACTCGTAGAAGACCGAACTGTAACATTGGTTGGTAAACTGGTGTAAAAATTAGGAAATGGTTCGAGGTCCTTCAACTTTTCTTGTAGTTTGTGTATCATTAACCGGTATGTGTATAAATTTCCTCTGAAAGGACTAAGTTTATAGTCTCACCACGGCTGGTTCTTGAGTGGTGCATAACCAGCTGATCGACACCGTGGTCAATCAGCTCATAAATCCCCCACATTTGCTGTTTTACACAAGTGGTCAGCGATTCTGTGCTGCCACATCCAACCGCTGACGTCTGTCTCACTTGTCAATGTAAAGGTGGAGACAGATATACCGCGACACCCATGAAGAAATTTAACATAATATGGATGGGTATTCATTTCCACCAACATTCTTGGCAACGAAAAATGAAAAATGCGTATAAGGGTTCACCTTCGTAGTTACCCATATTTCACCTCACATCATGCGAAACAATTTCCCCGCTCAATCTGGTAAGCCACAAAAATGCGGTGGATTTTTGTAACGTGTTTACGCTCATTCATTCAGCACTGCATACATTACTGAATGAAATGTCATTGTTGGAAAAAAATGCGCGAGGTTAGTAAATTTTGTGTTGTTGCTAATTTTTCTTCAATTAATTAAATGTTCTTTTATTTCTCAGGTGATGAAGGTATCCACGGGACCAAGACGACTCCGGGAGGTAAGTATACATTAGACCGGGTCGGTGCCCATAAAAAAAAAAGATTTGCAATTACCCCCCCTAGGATGAAAGAAGACCCTGCGGCGAATTAGGGATGATAAAAATTTTCATCCTGCGAGAGTCATAAAAACAGCCAAAGTCGATTTTTATTCACAACTTTTTTATTTATAATCCGATTGCAAAGTTTGATATATCGTTGAATAGGTTTTTTAGTACTATATATCTCCTGAATATCCTTTTACTCAAAACAGACCCCCAACAGAGTTAGACCGCATAACTCGATTTCTACCCCCCTATATAAAACTTTTCTCTTCATAATAATAAACCACTCAGTCAGCTATGCAATTCTCGCCTTTGAAGTAACAAAAAATTCTAATAAACAAAAAAGTTACAATCGATTTACAGTTAAAGCTTGTTTTTTTTGTTATTTCTGTGTAAAACAAAAAGACAGTTGGTGCATTATTAAATTTTGTGACATACGATAAAATTGAAATCAGTGTTACCAACCGAGTGCGTTGAAGAGATAGTTGAATGTTTACTCTTTTTAAAGAACTATGGCATCAAAACAAAACAAAAAAAACCTTAAGCTTTCAAGTTATGCGGGAATTGTGGCAGCCGAAAACATATTCCCATGCAAATAATTACGCCAGTCTTATAGCCTGTGTTAACTGCGGTACCATCAAAATTGATAGCGACTAAATGGATCAATGGCTTTGATCATTTAAAAAACTTACTATGGATTTATGAATTCCCTCTCCGGTGCTTAAAATGGGTGTGGTATATCCAATAAATTTGGATTCTGGCTCCTTTACTAGCGTTATATGTTCTTCCACAGATCTACTTAATCGCTTTTTTTTTTTTATTAATTTCAGTATTTTTAAGGGTAAAGTCTCTTTTTCCATCAAAGGAAATACCTTGCAGAAAAGGTTTTCTTTCACCAAAGCTTGGGCTTCTTTGCGAAATTTTAAACGCTCTCTAGAAATTTTATTTTTGTCTTGAATAATATTATCAATGTAAGGTATAATTTTTTTTTGAAATATCCTGGTCAAAATCTTTATTAACTTTAGCGGCTATAGAAATACGCAAATCTTGGAAAAGAGTGGTCGCGAGTAGTGCTCCAAAGCTCGAAGTATCAGTGGGATGTGAAGCCAACGCGTGGTTTCGCAAAGATATGTCGCACATATTCAGAGATGGCCCAGGACGCTCGGCTTCAAAATGTTCGTCCTCGGATGAGTTGGGAACGTACCCATCCGAGATTACTGACGGGTTAACACATTCAGTAATGGTATGAGATTCTAGTTCACAAACACTTGTTGCTTCTCCTTCTACAGAATCAATTTGTTGCAGTCTTGTACTGCACTGATCTACTAAAAACTGCTTTGCTGTGTGTGAGGTTTGACGACCAGCAGAACAATTACAACTCCCAATATTCCCAATACTACACCTGCACTTCGAAATTCGAAACAGATTGTTCCATTCGTCCTTTTTAAATCGTATTGGATGTCTAGTAACATCACGATACTTTTTTATGATATTTAAAATTTTTCGTTTCGTAAGGGATGCAGTGATAACAGGAATTCCTGTTCGATGCCACAATTTCAATATTTCGGCTGCCACAATTCCCGCATAGCTTGAAAGCTTAAGGTTTTTTTTGTTTTTTCTTTTTGATACCATAGTTCTTTAAAAAGAGTAAATACTCAACTATGTCGCACTTGGTTGGTAACACTGATTTATTTAAATTACGTTTTTTTAAAAACATGCTCCAATTTTATCGTATGTCACAAAATTTAATAATGCACCAACTTTCGTTTTGTTTTACACAGAAATAACAAAAAACAAAACCAAGCTTTAGCTGTAAATCGACTGTAACTTTTTTGTTTATTAGAATTTTTTCTTACTTCAAAGGCGAGAATTGCATAGCTGACTGAGTGGTGTATTATTATGAAGAGAAAAGTTTTATATAGGGGGGTAGAAATCGAGTTACGCGGTCTAACTCGGTTTGGGGTCTGTTTTGAGTAAAAGGACATTCAGGAGATATGTAGTACTAAAAAATTTTGGCTGTTTTAAGGACTCGCGCAGGACGAAAATTTGCATCATCAAAAACTCACCGCAGGGTCATCTTTCATACTAGGGGGGGGGGGGGGGGGGGGGTTGGTAATTGCAAACTCTTTTTCGACCCTGTCTAGTATACATGCACTCTGGCCGAAATTCTGTATCGTTTCGGTCAGAGCCGTGAAACTAAAAACATACATATATATATAGTGATGGCCTTTTTTTGAATGAAATACTAATAATTTTATCTTTGCAGGGTTCTTTCATGGGTCACTTGTAAGCCCCAACATCCTCATGCCACGTTAGGCATGGGTGGTAAAGGTTTTGATGCGCCGGGGGTATAAAACGTGAAATCCATAGTATGAAAGATGTGTGCACTACTATGGTGCTTATGCCATGGCAGAAATATTTGTATTATTATCCTAGCCATTTCGATTTTACGTTTTACCGGATTTCATATGATGCACGAGCCGTCTCCCGTGGGCGTGCAACAAACGAACAGCAAGTCACTGGTAAGTTCAAAGGTTGCTGTTGGCACGATCGTTCCACACAAAGCGGGTCACAATATCCAAGTCGTAAGCCAAAAAAGGGATGCATCGAGGATGGTCAGGATGTTAGTATCATCACCACTGAACGTTGCACTAATCAACACTGGAATCAAATAGAGTCAACTGCAGCCGCGAATACAGCTAAAACCATAACAGGAATAGTAACAGCAAGCATTTTGGTTAAATTATACATTTTATTAAATGCCATCGGGGCCGATATATTTGGTGTTCTCACCACTTTCGTTGAGTGGCACTGCGTTCAGACGGCATATCAAACCTGCTTTTGTGCCGCTTGTAGACAACCCAAGTTGCCTCAGCCACTCACGTAACTGCTTGTGTACGCATGTGCGGACGATATTTCTTCCATCTTTAATTTTCTTTTCAGCTCAATTTGTTGGTGGTTTTTGCGGTCTTTCTTGTTTACAAATTTGTAAGTTCTGAGCAAGCTCGAGACCAGCGGACAATAATTCATGGTTGAATTTTTATTGTCAGTTTTCAACTATGAATTATTGTCCGCTGTTCTCAAGCTTACTCAGAACTCACTTTGCCTATTTAGCTTACTTTGTTCTTACTTTGTGTCCTATTTTTTCTTTTATCTCACTTTGTTTCGTTTTTATACCTAGTAGTGCTTCGCACACAAGGTATGTATATTAACTTCATTCGCCTAACGGTAGTATGTAACGGCATAAACGAATCGAGATAGATATTGACTTATATAGATAGATATTGACTTATATACATATATCAAAATGTTCAGGAGGAAAAGAGAATTTGATTGAGCCATGTCCGTCCGTCCGTCCGTCTGCCCGTCCGTCCGCCTGTGAACACGATAACTTGAGTTAATCTTGAGATATCTCAATGAAATTTGGTATGCAGGTTCCTTTTCACTTATCTCGGAGCGCTATTGAAAATAGGCAAAATCGGTTAAAAGCCACTACCACTTTCTATATATATAATATTTTCGAAAATACAAAAGAGTGATTATTCGGTACATAATACACCTACAAGGATAAATTCGGTGTGTACGTTAGCGTTAAGGAAAAAAATAAATTTTTGAAGAAATTTTTAAAAAGGGGGCGTAGCAACGCCCACTTTTGATTAAGTCAAATTTGAAAATATTATTAATGATAAATCAAAAACCGCTCAAGATAGCAAAATAAAATTCAGCACATATATTTATATAAGGTCCACTCACAATTTTATACGAAAGATTTTGAAAAGGAGCAAAGATATATTGAATATGCAATAACTTTGCTTAAATTAAACTTTCCATGCCATAACTCCGGTAAAAATTGATTTATTGAAACGATGTTTGGAGAAAGTGTTCAACATATAAAGCTAACTCTTTGCTGTAAAAATAAACAAAATTGGTGACCGGACACGCCCACTTTTTGAACACAGTTCTGAAAAATTTCTTTGTAAAATTAAAATCGCAATATTTCCACAATTGTATCTATATATGGATGTTTCCACGGTCGCGAACAGTACGTTCGTACGCTTTTGTGGGCCAAAAAACAAAGTAAACATAGGTTTTTGCTTTTTTTTGTTTGCTACTTCAATAGCATTTTAATAATAATAATAATAATAATACCCAACGGATAACCCACCATTCCCGCCCAACCGACACGAGGGGCGCATCCGCATAACGCACGGATTTATTTTTATTTTTTTAAATATATTGCCGAGTCGATGAAAGGCAGGGGTTTGTTAAGTGTCGAGATCTAAAACTGCTCAGCTACAGAGAGACACTCGTCAGCTAAGTAACTATTGAGTAAAAATAAATATTAACCATGTGTTTATTAAGTTATTATTGATTAAGTGAGGAAAGTATTGATATTTTAATGCTGAAAAGCGAATCAGAAATATCAAATGTGATGGAATGAGAGTCATAGTTATGACATAAACATCGGAAAGGCTCATTCAATTCAAAATTAGTTTTACATTGTCTTAGGAAAAGAGGTTTAAAATGTCTTGATGGCCGAAAGGGCACGTTAAAGTTACTTCACTCAGCAGAAATGGACTAGAGACCAACCCGTTCAATAATTTAATGATAAAAATGATTCCGAGCATTTTACTACGACTGGAGAGTTTCGGAAGGTTTATAAGTTTCAAGCGATCTGTATAGGGTGGGAGGTTGTATGAGGAATCCCATGGCAGATCTCTTAAGGCAAAAAGTAAGAATTGTTTTTGAACCGATTCAATCCGATCGACGTGAACTTGGTACCGAGGGTTCCAAATAATTGAGCCATAGTCTAATATCGGTCTTACTAGTGTTGTAAAAAGGGATTTAGTTACATACGGGTCATAAAATTCTTTCGACCATCGCTTAACGAATGATAAAACGCCTCTGGATTTATTGACAGTTGCATCAATATGTAGATTGAAGCTAAGTTTGCGATCCATCGTAATCCCCAAATCCACAAAGACGTATACTTGTTTAAGACTATGATTGTTAACTGTGTAGGAAGCTGGTTGTGTGTTTCTGCGCGAAAAACACATATATTTACATTTTTAAATATTGAGTGGCATAAAGTTTAAATCACACCAAGCACCCAGTCTATCAAGATCAGATTGAAGTAAAGATCTATTTTCGCTCAGAGTGTAGGACATAAAAATCTTGACATCATCAGCGTAAATCAAAATTTTGGAAAACTTAAAAGTACTGGGTATATCATTTATGAACAGCAAAAACAGAATCGGGCCAAGATAGCTACCTTGAGGAACTCCCGAAGATACATCAATGACATTAGATAGCGCATTCTTAAAAATTACTCTTTGTGTTCTGTAAAGAAGATAAGAGGATATCCAGCGGGCGAGACTGGGTTGAAAGCCGAGTAGGACAAGTTTATGAATAAGTAACTTTGTCGTACGCTTTACTGAAATCTGTATATATAACATCTGTGTGCATATTTTCTCTAAACCCGTTCGACACATGTGTTGTAAATTCTAGTAGGTTAGTATTTGTTGATAAACCCCTTACAAAAGCCATGCTGACAATCTGCAATCAATGTGGAGATAGAATCTGTAAGCTGATTTGTAACAATAGCTTCAAATAATTTTGGAATCGCGGAAAACTTTGCTATGGGACGATAGTTGTCGACAGATGATCTACTCCCACTTTTATAAAGTGGCGTAAGGAAATATTCTTTCCAAACTGATGGAAATACGCCACTTTTCAGAGACAAATTAAAGAGACCAGTAAGAGGCTGGTAAATAAAGTTAGCACAGTTTTTAAGAAAACATGCCGGAATCATGTCAGGGCCACATTTATATGACCCTTTTAAGGTTTTTAGATAGTATAAGACATTTTCAGGAGAAATTATTGGACTATTAATAGAGTTGTTTGTATCCAACAGGTATGGATACTCGATTAATTGAGAAAATGCTGTAGTAGAATAATTAGATTTAAAAAACTGAGCAAAGAAATTTGCAATATCTTTATTATCACTGGATATACAGTCTTGGTATTTCATAGCAGAAGGAAAGCTCTTTACATTACGTTTTGAGTTTACGAAACTATAAAATGACCTTGGGTTGCAGATAATGTTGGTTTTTATTTTGCGAATATAAGCATTGTAACATTTTTTGTTCAACTCAAAGTATTTCTGACGTAAATTCGAGTACTTTAGGTAATCTTTGTTTAAACCGGATTTTTTGGAAAGCTTGAATGAACGGTTCTTTTTATTTTTTAAGGTTTTCAATTCTTTGGTAAACCATGCTTGCGTTGGCTCATCATGGTACATGTTTATCAAAGAGCCTATAAATAATGTTATTAAAGAGTGAAAGATTAAGCTCAATATCGCCACAATATTCAGGCCAAGTTAATTTAGACAACACTTTATTTAATTTATGAAAGTTAGCTTTTGCAAAGTCAAAATCAAAAATACTGCTACAATTGTATTGTTGAGTATCACTTCCCTCTTCGTTAGGTCTGATTTCGTAAACGATCTCCAAAGAAGGATGGTAGACATCTTCCGGTAAAACCAGAGGATCACATCGACTTAAGCAGAACTTAGTGAATCATCGACGTAAACTAAGTCCAGGATCTTTCCGAAATTGTTAGGTATGATGTTTATTTGATTTAAAAAGAGGTCCGACATTTCATCCAAGAAGTCGTTATACCCCGCTTTAGATGGAATTGGCACAATGCCTCCGTCAAAGATATTCCATGAAATATGGGGTAGGTTAAAATCGCCCAGTACGATCATTGAATCGGAAAGTTGAGTCATTGAGTTTACAGTTTTGAACAGTGAGACATGTTGCATATAACTTGATACATCTGATGACGGAGGAATATAACAAACCACTAAATATATATAAGAATTCTTTAGAAGTATACGGACGCACATTAATTCACTTGAATCTAAACCAGGAACACTAACCTCCTCAGAGGGCACTGACGAATGAACAGCTATCAGAACGCCACCCCCGACTCTGTTAATGCGATCATTTCTGATTACCTGGTAATCATCAGATAAAACTTCAGCGTTAAAAATATGTGGTTTTAGCCACGTTTCATTAAAGCAAATCTATATATATAAAAGTAAGTTGTGTTAGTTACACCATCTATAACTCAAGAACGGCTGAACCGATTTGACTGAAAATTGGTGGAGAGGTATTTGAGAATCAGGAAACGGGCATAGGATACTTTTTATCCCGTTTTTGCTGTTTTCGAGATAGCGGCAATATGTGGACCAGGGGTGACCCTAGAATATATTCGTACAATATATGCATCAAAGGTAGTTTCAAAAACAAGTAGGTTTAAGTTCTATGTGTGAATGCATCTTCGAGATTCCGACCAAAATGTGGGTATCAAATAAAACGTGTTAATTAGAGTCTATGTGCGAATGCGTTTGTGAAAACGTGGAACGAACGAGGCATATAATCGAGATTTGGAACGGGAACGTGAATATGATCCCCAGGAATTAAATTTAGCAGTGCAAACGAATGTACCCCTATTGAATCAGGAGCAAAGGTATGTTTATGATACGCTTATGAAGGAAATTGATGATGGTAATGATGGTTTATATATCCTGGATGCCCCTGGGGGAGCTGGTAAGACATTCCTCCTATCATTAATTTGAGCCAATCTTCGTGAAAGATCCAAAACTGAGGTTGCGGTCACATTATTAGAAGGGTGTCGTACGTCTCATTCTGTCTTAAAACTGGCATTAAATCTTCAAAATGTTGAGGAACCGGTATGTAATATTGCAAGAAACTCAGAAAAGTTTTATCAGCAACAAAGATCGTATTTTGGGACGAATTTACGATGGCGCATAAACGTGCATTAGAACCACTTAATAGAACATTGAAAGATTTACGCAATGACCCGAGACCTTTTGGAGGCACAATGGTTTAACTGTCTGGCGATTTCCGCCAAATACTGCCAGTAATTCCAAGGTCAACGGCTGCCGACGAAATAAACGCTTGCCTCAAATCATCTCATCTTTGGCGATATGTGAAGAAACTTCAGTTGACAACAAACATCAGAATTGCATTGCTGAATGATACATCCGCTGAAGACTTCGCTGAGCAATTGTTGAATATATGTAGGTAATGGTAGAGTACATTTCCTCTAAATTTTTGTATCTTTGTCTCATCAAAAGACGAACTTATTAAAAAGCCTTTCCTCCTATTATTATTTCAAACTTCAACAACAATGAATGGTTGAGTAAGAGAGCAATTTTGGCGGCTAAGAATAAAGATGTAGAGGACCTGAACTATATAGTTCAGAATCAGATCATTGGAACAATGCATTCATATAAATATATTGACAGTAAACAAACGAAGATGAAGCCACCAACTATCCAATTGAGTTTTTAAACTCATTGGATGTGCCTCGGTTACCACCGCACAACTTGCAACTAAAGGTTGGCTCAGTAGTCATCATGCTTCGCAACATAAACCAACCAAAACGGTGCAACGGTACGCGTTTGGTTGTAAAAAAATTAATGAACAATCAATCAATTAACGAATCACAAAGCCAATCCTTGAAAGTTTGTGGTCTGAATCTCGAGAATCAATGTTTTACCCATGGTCAATTATATGTGGCATGTTCAAGAGTCGGAAGACCAAGTGAAGAAAACAAGAGATTCTAAAAAAGCCTATTAAATAATAGTTAAAATATGTACTAGATCTCTTTTGTTTATCCTAACCATAACAAATAAAATAAAAAATTTACTTAATTATTAAATTTAAGGCTGAACAATGTACTACTAGTAATATTATAATTACAGCAAAGAAATTTCAAATAAAGGCTAGTTAGTTTTGTATTTAACCCTCTTACATTCTGATAGTAAACGTTTACAGTATTTAAATTTAGTTTTTTGACCCTGCACTATCACTAGGGACTCTTGCTAAAGTATATATGTTTTTCTTTGGTTTGTGATCAAATTCACGGACGAAAGCGCCAGACGGCCAAAACGAACTCTGCAAAATTGAGTCAAAGACATTTAAAGAAATATCAATTCTGAAGGAGGAGACGTTTCTCTCGTAATTAAATTTGAATTTTTTTATAGTTAAACTATCGGGTTTTAATTTAGAAATAATGTACAACTTTATGTCCTCTTCCGTAGTATCCGCCTCAAAACGTGACACAAAAACGGTTTTATTTCGCGGAACGACAACCAGATTCCTAGTGGTTGGTTCAGGTGCCAACCTAATAGGTTGAGGCTCAATTTTTTTTTTTTCGAGGAAGCAGCTTTGGAAGTTGATGGTTGGGCTGATGGATTGGGAGAGGCTAAATCAATAAGTTCTATTGACAAAGGTGCAGGAACACTCGGAATTGTGTTAGTATTTCCTACATCAGGCGAGACATCAACAGCAATTTTGGGATTTCTTTCTCCAGCAATGATGTTTAAATCGTGAGATTTTTCATCCAGAAACTTAAAAGTCTTAAAAACTGTTTCATACTTATGAAACTTTTCGGTTAGCAAAGTGAGGTCTTTGCCTAGCAAGCCCATCACAGAGCCAACACGCCAAATAGCGTTCTGACTCACTTTTAATTTGACAATTTTGATAAATACAAGACATCACTAATTATCAAAATCGCGTAGGAAAATAAAAAACAAAAATATTTAGGGAAAAAATCAGTTATAAAAGGCAACACTGAAAAGCAGTAGTAGCGAGCAGTTTGAGATATACTGTATTGTGACACTCAATAAACACAACGCAAACAGCTGTGATAAAAGAAGGCAAGAAAATGAGGGAAATGAAAAAGTGTGCACAAGAAACAAAAACAATAAATAACAAAAGCCAATCAAACGCAACAAAAACGATATGAAAATGACTCGGCAAATGTAAACTAAAGCAATTAAATTAAATTATTCACATTCATAAAATACTCTAAAAAGCACTTAATTTTATCACAAAATATAAATAAAAGCTAGGAAAACTTATAATTTTTCGCAATTTAAAACACAGCAGAAATTTTCGCAGCTACACAACAGAAATGACGTTTGCGTATCTACTATCCAAAGACTTTAAATGAATCAGCATACAGCGACTCCTGTATGAAGGAGTTGGATCAGTAAAGTGCAAAGACCTTAAAGCATATCGGACAAAAACTTTTTGTACTCTCTCAAGCCTAACAATATGACATTCATAGTAGGGTCTCCAAATAAAAACAGCTTATTCAAGCGTAGACCGTACAAGCGATGTATATAAAATTTTCAGAGTATACGGATCTGTAAAATCGGAACTAAAACGTCTAATGACATCAAGAACAGCATATGACTTCGCAATTATGTAGTTAAAGTGGCTTTGAAACGAAAGCCAGAGTCAAATACTACACCAAGGTCTTTAATTTCACTAATACTGGATAGCTGAAACCCTCCTATTTTATATGAAGTAGGCAGAGGACAACGAGACTTAGAGTAAGTAACGTGCGAGCACTTGTTTATGTCAGAGTCAGCACTGCTCTTTATAGCCGAGTATACTTTTAAATCATCGGCATATAGCAGAAAATTTGCATTGTTGAAACAGCTAGATATATCATTAATAAAAATGATAAAAAGAAGCGGACCCAAAATGATGCCTTGCGGGACCCCAGAGGTTGCAGTGAAAGATTTGGACGAAACTCCATCAACATTAACAAAACATTTACGAGACGAGAGATAGGATTCAATCCATTTTAAAAGAGTGGATTGAAAACCTAGTCTCTTAGTTTCGAAGTTAGGATAATGTGATTTACTTTGTCAAATTCTTTTGAGAAATCTGTGTACACAGTATCAACTTGAACCCGATTATGAAATGCGGAAATACAGTATTCAGAAAAAACTGCGAGGTTAGAGACAGTTGATCTACCTTTTGCAAAGCCGTGTTGATCAATGGAGATCAACCTGTGGTGTTTATAACTTGTTAAATATAAACTTGTTTAAATAATTATGTAAAAGAAATTTTAACATATTGAATTTGTTTGTTGAATCAAATATTGAAAAATGTAAAAATTGTATTTCATTCATTAAACAATTTTTTTTTGATACAACATCATTTCGATTTTTAATTTGAAAAAAATATTGAAGTTATAAACTTCATTTGGCGATCCTGCCTGGAGCATGGTATAAATATAGAAGGTAAATTCACTTGAAGGGCGAGAGTGCAAAAGGGCCTAACCCACAATTTCAAAATTTTTCAAGGCACGAGAAAAACGTTCGCATTTTTCGAATTTTCAGTGTATTGATCTGAAAGTGAAATAACTTTTAGATCTTGATAGCATTTCTTAGGGGTTCAAATCTCATGCGATTCGGTGCAGTAGTTTCGGAATTACGAGACTTCGAATTTCTCATGGGCCTAACCCAAGGGGTGCCGAGAGTGCAAAAGGGCCTAACCCGAAGGTGCCTTTCACTTTGCCGGCGTCAGCTATTGTTCATTTCCTGTTTTTATTTAATTATTTTTGCACACTCACATCAACAGTCGGAGATACGCGTGACCCTGGCGTCGCGATTCGCGACGAGAGTCTCGTTGTCTTGGCATTTCTCCGCTAGTTTTCAATCTAGAGAAATGAAATAAAGTGGAAAATGATTAGTGAGGATTACTCCACAACGCCTTGATTGCGGTTTTTTGAAATTTTGATTAAAAATTGCCAATACAAAACGATTTACATAAACGTCAACATACCGATCGCACTTTGAACTGTCACAACATAACCTAGGAAAACACAATCAAAAAACACTGTCGAGGATAATTACTTGAAGCTTCTCATTAACGCTAAACACCCTAGATGTCGTCGCAGACTTATGGTTTTTGTTTAAACTTGAGCGATATGAACAAAAACACGGTTTCCCCATAAGGCGCAATGAGGGTTTAGGCCCTTTTGCACTCTCGCTACCCCGCGGGTTAGGACCTCGGCCAACTTTGAAAATTCATAAAAAATTCAAAAAAAATTTTAGAATTTTTTGGTCAACGCCTACGTGACAAGACGTGTTTTGGCAAACTGAAAAAATTAAAAAAACAATCTCGAAAAAAGTGTGGGTTTGGCCCTTTTGGACTCTCGCCCTTCACTTAATGACGTAGGCAGCCATATTAACCATTTGACACTAGCTGGAATTATGACATATTACTCAAAATCAAACTACCAGAGAAAAGCAACAACTCGTTTTTTTGGTACGTTTATTGAAGTGCGTGTCAGGTGAAATATAATTTATTAAAAAAAAATTTTTTTAAATAAAATAAAACATGAGCTGTGCGTTTAAAGATTGTGAGAACACGTTACATTTTTGTAAAGGTTCTAAAATAAAATTTTTCAAATTTCCATCGATTGCCTTTGTTCGAAATCAATGGCTAATTGCTTGCGGCGTCGAGGAAGCCAGTCTCCCGACTATACCGTTTGTTTGCTCGGCACATTTCAACCCAAACGACATAAACGTTTGCAAAAACAAAACTGTCTTAGCAAAGAGCGCTATACCAAACCGTTTTTCGGCCAAAGGGTAAGATAATTTTGAAAATGTATCTACATATGTAGACATATGCATACATATCGATGTTTTTAAATCATTTCAGAGCAATATCAGAGAAGAGCTTTGGGAGGGAATACCTGGAGGTTGTCAAAGTGTATGTACTATAAATTCTATTATTATATTATATGTTAGCTCTAATATAAATATTGGAGCTAAACAGCATACGAGCATTGGCTTTATTTTTGTATATTGTGTTGTGGATGTTTCTGTAGTTAGATGATTAAGTCGATCGTTATTATTATTGCAAAGAATATTTATTTTAATTTACCGCTTCTTCATCTAAAAGAGGAAATTTGGATTTGGAAACTCAGGATGTTGGAATCGCGCGAAAGATCACTAGAAAGTACTTCTCAACAATTAGTACACAAACCGAGTAAGTTATATCTAGTATTCAGTTGGCTTTATCCAAATGTATTAAGTCCATTTTTTGTAATTGTTAAAGTGAAGCGAAAATCCGCCTAGCTTTTTTTTAATTGATATTTCGCTTCCCTGGTTCAACAACGACGCAATTGTAAAATATAAAGTTTTGGTGAAGCAAGTTTCAATATTTGTACGTGCATACGTTGTAAACAATTTATACACAGCAAAGATTGACAATTGCGTCGTTGTTGAACCAGGGAAGCGATTTCTCAAATCTGCTCCTTTGTGACTTAGCATATTTTTTTCAATGATTTTTTATTATTTTTTTTGGTAGTCAGAGGCAAATAGTCGCTATAAGTATTCATCGCATCTCCAATATGCATACATATTTGCAGTGAATCGCTTGACGTATACAAATCTAAATATGTTCAGGTTCAACAAGAAAATGCAGAGCTCGTAAAACACGTCGCAGAGCTTGAAGAAAAATTACATAAAAGTGTAGCGACAAAAAAGAGCTCAAAATCAACCCGCTACAATTTTGCAGAAATATCGTCTGCAATGTCATTGTATTCAGCTGGACCGCGTTGCTATAGGTTGTTAAGAAAGAAAGAGTTGTTACCGTCTCCATCGACGCTACGTAGGTGGGCATGGAAACTGTGTGTCGAGCCCGGGCTGCAAATTCAGTCATTGGCTCATATGAAAAATTTCGAAGTGCCTTTAGAGGAAAAACTGTGTGTCATCTTAATATATAAAAATCACGTGTCACATGTTCGATCAGGGTGAGCTCCTAAACTACTCAACCGATTTTAATGAAATTTGCACAGCATCTACAGTTTGATCCAACTTGAAAGATAGGATACCTTATATCTCAAGGGGGAGTGGAAATCGGTAAAAAACCATAAATTTTTTTGTTTACACAGCCACAAATCATAAACGGATCCACCGATTAGAATGAAACTTACTTGAAGTTAAACTTTGAAATATTTACTTTCGTTCTGCATCAAAAAAAATAGTTGATTCATATATTATTTAACCAAAATTGTTTAAACAATAGGAGCACCTTTTCTAAAAAAAAGCTGTTTGTGTGTTTGTTCGCTGTCAACCAAATGAATCGATTTAAGTTAAGCGAGCGCTCGGTAGCGGTACTTCGCTTCGTACATACATACATATGTATGTATGTATGACGCTTTAAATAAAAACAAAATTAACATTCATATGTACATATGTACGTTTTCGTGTTGCTGAGGGATAAGTAAAAATCAAATCCATATATGTACATATTTTGTAGTGAACGCATTTTGTGAAACCCCGTTATTCGTATTTTATACAATTGCTTCATTGTTCAAAAATATTTAATTAAAATATATACATATGTACATGTAAGTATTATCACATAATTATATTATTAATTTCTTATTTCATATTAATCAATTCAAAAATGATAGGAAAAAAATGAGAACGGCTGGGCAGATTTGACTCAAGTTTTTTTTCAGTTCTTCGTAATTGGTAACGCGGTGTTTCCACCAAACCAAACACCGTGTTTAAAAGGGTTTGGGTTATGTAGAAATGTCAAGTTTTTCTACTGAGAGTTTACCGGAAAATGGGTTTACACCCACTAAATCGGAACGACGATCATAATAAATTGTGTAGTGGGTGTAAACCCATTTTCCGGCAAACTATCAGTGGAAAACTTGACACTTCTACATAACCCAAACCCTTTTAAACACGGTGTTTGGTTTGGTGGAAACATAGCATAAGAGAAGATTTGTGTGAGGGAAAATTTTGGGAAATATTTCCGGATTTTCAAGATTTATGTAATTTTGGAAAAGTGGGCGGTGCCACGCCCACATTTTTTGTATTCAGTACTTTGTTTGTACTTCCATAATGTCCAAAGTTTATGGTTGATCTGTTTTAAACTTTTCCAATACGTGAAAATCTTCGTGGGGTACGACATACATACATTTGTAAATTTTTTGGAAAAGTGGTCAGTTCTAAGACCACAGCTAAGTAATATTTCAATTCGTTATATCCCTGAATGTATTTGCTTTAGTGACATTTTAACGTTCTTAAATCTTAATCAAAGCACTTAATTTTTTTGTTTGTTATTGCCGTTTATACATATCCAGAGTATTATAGGATTTCCATAAAATCATAATAGTGGCGTTAAGTGGTAGATAAAGGATATAATTAAATAAATACTAACTACACATCTGCTCAGCAGCGCATAATGGTTTGTGTCATAGCCATTGAGTTCAAAAGATTCGTTTTTTGAGTTGGACATCCAACAAATTTATTTGTTTATACCAAATACGTTAAAACCATTGCATATACTAAAGCACTGCAATAAATGGAATGTTAAAAATTAATAGAAAAATAGTTGAAAATGTATTTCTAGGGAAGTCACTGGTCAGGCAGAACAACGTCTGCCGGGTCTGCTAGTATGTTTATGTATGTATGTATGTTGATATAATTTTGGCACCAGCTCGAAAGGTTCAGGTAGGAATGGTTCGGTCACTACGCGGTAATTGGAAACAACCAATTTTTTACAATTTCGATTGTGAAATGAAGGAGCTTTTGCTCCTGCATATTATACGAGAGCTTTATGATATTGGTTACACAGTAGTTGCTGCTGTTAGCGATTTAGGTCCTGAAAACCAATCATTGTGGAGGTCAATGCGGCTTTCTAAAGACGAGCCCTACTTCAAGCATCCATGTGATGAAAGCAAATCGGTTTTCGTGTTTGCTGACGTTCCTCACCTGGTTAAGTTATTGAGGAATCATTTTCTTGATAATAGCTTCAACTTTAAGGATGCTTAATTAGGAAAACCAGTGGTAGAAGAGCTTTTATCTTTATGTGAAAGCGATTTAACAATAACGAAAAAGTTGTCAATGGAGATGATAAATCTAAATAGCTCAGGTATGCAAATAACCGTATTTTTGCTTGCTTCTTAATCTTAGCGGTTATAAAACACGAATTTTGCTAGTAGAAAGTTTACACGAATACATGGTATAACAATATACATATATATGTACATCTATATATTAATAGGCTAACACTCTCCCCATAGTAATTTTCGCAACCCAACTTCATATAGTATTTATAGATAGATCCCTATAAAAGTTATATTGCCATCTTGGTATGGACTATTTCTACTGTCTCGCGAAAAAATTGGAAATTATGCTTTGTTTATTTGTTATTACACAAAAAAGAAGCCTACAAACTTTCCAAAACTCTCCAGCTATTTTGTAATCTCCAACAGCACAACATATATAAAAGGTTTTACCAAAGCTACAGTATCTGACTGTTTCATTGTACGCTAGATGGACGCGAGTTACGTCTGCTTGGATAGTCAGACGCTGGGCAGGGTACTTACGTTCTTTTTTCTTATTTCGGATTTAGGTTTTTATTCAAAATAATCTTGTTTTAACTTTTTTAATTCTATTTCATTTTATTTATTTCATAATTTTAGGAGAGGCATGAATTGCCGCTTCAGGCTCGAAGTGACAACTAACTTTTTGACTTCTTAAAATCTATCGCTTAACTTAAGCTTATACAAAATCTTAAAATGTACATATGTATGTACCTATTCTATTTACCCTACTCAGCATCCCACACATTCCCACTTATTTACTTGGCTGCAACATAGTTGCGGCCATCGTTATTTGTTTATTGTACTTTGTTGGTTCTCTTATTTCATTCAAGAATCTTTTGGATTCCTGAATTGGACACCAATAAGTATGTTAATTTGTATATATTATTGCATTTGTATGGTTCTCAAGTGGAACCATAGGCAAGGCTTAATCTTGCTGGTTAATGTGTGGCTGATATTATGCGGAGTGCTGAGTGAGCATAACTATATTTATTTTAGGCCAATAAGTGTATCTCAAAATACACTTATTTTCCCTTTTTCCTCAACCCGAACGGCATAGGGGGCATTCCACATAACTCGCGCGCCTTGCGCAAGAATTTCCCACTACCCTCAGCGACATCTACAACCCAGTAGATAAAGTCTCTGATTCACAACAGAAATGATATACATGATACAGCAGTGGCGCAGGTGGTAAGGGTGCCGGCTCTGATGCGTGCCTTAACACGATCAAGCACGGGTTCGGGGCAGGTTAAGTTTTGTTTTTTTTTATAAATTAAATTTGCCTTGAAACATATAACATATGAAAACCTTTTATCATAATATTTTTTTTTAATTTATTGAAGATTGGCCAGAAAAATATTACCAATTGTCTCATTTGGAGCAAAGCTGGAAGTAGACGCTGGAAAGTATAAGTAGTTGCTGGCGTCATTTTAAATAATTTTCCTTGCTTTAAAAGAATTAAAAAAAAGAAAGAACAATTCCCATTTTTGTCTTCACCGAGAATCCCGAGAATCGAAGTCAGGTGTCCTGCAAGTAGTATACATTTATACCCATTTTGGTATAAAAATTGTACAATTAGTGTCTTCATTGGACATGCTCGAACAAATGTGACCAATTTATTCCATTTAAAAGAGACTAAACATGATCCAACTATGGAAGGTCGTGGCATGAGACAGCTGATTAAAAAGTTTTTTCTTTAATTTTGACATTATGCCCATTTTTCAGTGTAATTTTGACAGTACGCACACAAAGTACAACAACAAAATACATTACACAAATTACGTACGCACGGATGTATGTCACCATACGATCACCTGTTTATTGCATCATGAGACTAAAAAAGTAGTAGTCTACTACAATAAAATATTGGAAAAGCATATTTTCTAAGCAGAAAATGTATTTTTCATACTAAGAATGAAGTTAGTTATATAAAATAAAATATTTTCATAGCAACACCAGAAGAGGAATTTTCAAAAATAGAAGAGAAAAAAGAAAAATATCAAAATCCATGCAAAGAAATGTAAAGCAGGAGTGATTAGCTTTCAAATGTTGTTGCAAATAATCTGTAGCCTTACTACAAGCCGAAATGTAATCACTTCAGTTGGTTCATGTTTTCATTACCTTATGAAAAATTTCAGCAGTATTTATATTAATACCCTAACTCTGTTGTACTACACCCTAATGTGAGAAAACTTTGAGTGGCATCACCACCTCGGAAAATTTCGCACTTTTTAAAAACTACGAAAACCACACAAACCCCTCTGCTATCATTCATATGCAGTAATCCAGGAGCTGCCACTTGCTTTTATTTGTGTGCCAAAAAAATTGTGCTAAATCCTGTACAACATCATTTGAAGCCTAAGAAATCCATCTTAACTGCTCATGGCTTTAGCTGCCATTATGCATACTTAGCATAGACTTGACTTTACTTGAGAACTGTTACTTAGAAAAATAGCAAGAGAGTACACTAGCCAGTTTCAAATAAGAGTAAAAGTTTCCCATTACGAATTGCTTTTCAAAAGTAATCGTGAGATTTTTTACATATAACTCAGTAAAAAGTACCAAAACGCATTTTCTTGGCATTAGGTTGCGATTTCCTGAGCTTATCTACAATCAGTATATAGCCAATGCCAAAAAAAAACTATGAAGCATTTTGGAGGAAAACAATTTTTTTTTAGGTTAGCCTAATTTGAATTCAATTTATTTGACAGTAAGTTTTGCGGCTGTCATATGAATAATATACATCCAAAAATTCTTATCCCTATAGAATAGTTGGAGGATTTTATTCAAAATGTTAAAAAAAAGGTATGGCATCACACAGTTCTTTACATACAGGCCCGTGCGCACGGGGGGGTTTTGGGGGTTAAAACCCCCCCCATGGCCAAATCTAAGTTGCAATGATTTTACAAAAATTTTCAAAATACACTTTATAAATCTTGTATTGAATCTTGACTCATAACTCTTGACAAAATTAGTTATAATAATTTTACGAAGGAAGAAATTGGTGAAAGTTGCAAAAAAATGAGGTTGGCCAATACATAAGTCAGGCACTTTGAATTGCACTTGGAGCTTTCCGAAATTACAAAGTTGTGTAGCGTATGGGCATTTTTTGTTCTTAAATTTCACCGATGAAAACAGTGAGCAGTTTCAATTAACAGAGCGAATGAACTGCAAGGCTCAGTTATATGAAAGATTTCGAGTGTTTTCTGACCCTTTTTTTGTAGGCGTAAAGAGAATTGTGAGAAAATGAACGTTGGAGAGCAGATGAGCAACAACGTTCAATTATTTGAATGTTTTCAAACATTTTCTGAGGTTTTTTTATTTTACCTAACAGAAGATAAAGATCGCATTTTTCATGGACGTTTATCAATAGTCTGTGGAAAATAAACATAGCATATTTCATATTTTCCGAATAGTGTCAATTAAACTTCATAAACCTTATTTTTTATTATTTATAGTAATAATAATAATAATAATTCCCAACGGATTATCCACCATATCCCGCCCGACCGGCGCGAGGAACGCATCCGCAATACGCGCGGATTGTTCTTTCGTGCCGAGTCTTTGAAAGGCTTTGGTTTGTTAATCGTCGAGATCTGAAACTGCTCAGCTACAGAGAAAACCTCATCAGCCAAGTAAGGTAGATACAAAATAGATGACACAATTAATAAATAATTAGTTGACAGCGAATAGTTATTGTAAAGAATCAAGATAAGAATCAAGGGATATGAAAGCAAATTGTTGATATGTATTTAGGATAGAAATAATTGACGTTTTTATTCTGCATAGTGAGTCTGAAATATCAAACGTACCAGAATGAGAGTTATTATTTTGTGTATTTAGATCTGATTGAAGCTTCTTCGAATGACATAAAATCTTTACATCGTCGGCATACATTAAAATTTTCGAAAATTATATTACTGTAGAAATATCATTTATAAACAACAAGAACAGAATCGGGCCAAGATGGCTTCCTTGAGGAACTCTTGAGGAGACATAAATAACATCGGATTCACAATTTTTAAACACTACTTTTTGTGCTCTGTCGCTAAGGTAAGAAGAGATCTAGCGATTGAGACCGGGCTGGAAACCCAACTGATCCAGTTTATGAATAAGTAAAGAGTGACACACTTAATCGAAAGCTTTGCTGAAATCAAAGTAAATTCAAGTATGTTTGTAACGGTGGACTTTCCCTTACAGAACCCGTGTTGACAGTCGGAAATCAAGGTAGAGATAGGATTCGTAAGCTGATTGGTAACAATAGCTTCACACACTTTTGGGATGGCAGACAGCTTTGCTATGCCACGATAGTTCTCTATAGAAGCCTTGCTTCCGCTTTTATGAAGCGGTAGAAGAAACGACTCTTTCCATGCTTTTGGAAAAACACCACACTTTAGTGACAGATTGAACAAATTGGTAAGGGGTTGGTAAATATTGTTAGCACACTCCTTTAAGAAGCATGTAGGAATCCTATCAGGACCGCATTTAAAAGGTTCCTTCAAGGTTTTCAGATAAATAAGAACATCATTGGCGCATATAGTTGGACAATTAATTAAATTGTTGTTCCCATGTAGCTCATAGGGATAATTTAGGAAGTCAGAGTTGGTGACGGCAGAATATTTAGGAGTGAAAAATTGCGCAAAGAAATTATGACCCAAAAGAAATAAAAAACCCAAATAAGCTTCAGAAAAACACCAACAAAAGGCTCCGAAAAGTGTCCAAAAACCCTCTGAATGGATGAATGAAAGAAAAGCACCAATTAGAGGGCTCCGAAAGGCGTCTGAGAAGGCTCCAGAAACCCTCAGAACGAAGGAATAAAAGGCTCCGAAAAAAGTTCAGAAAAGCACCAATAAAAGGATCCGCAGTTCGCTCCATTTGGGCTCTGAAAGAAGCTCATTTTGGAGAGTAAAGTTCTGAGAAATGAGCGTTTTATGGCTCCGAAAGGAGTCTTTTTTTGCACTTTTAGTTAGCTGGGATATGCCATCATATCACCAATTCTCTTTCAAATACAGAAAAATGTGTACAACCAAAAAAATAGTAGTTTTAGGCATCAGAGTATGCAAATTCAGGAAAGTTAAAGAACATTTAAATTTCTGATATATGGGTCTAGGTATCTGTTTCAGCAAATATGTTTATCTTAGTGAAAAATGTATGCGAATGCAAATCTAAATTAAAACCCCCCCCAAGGCCAATTCCTGCGCACGGCCCTGTTTACATAAAAAATCAAAACTCCACAGAATTCTAAATCAAGTCAAGTAGGGTAATCGGATACATGCAAACTTCATTAAACAGAACGCTAAGTGGCAGTTCCAAGCCAAGTCAAGTCAATGCTAAGTATGCATAATGGCTGCTTTAGCTTACACGCTCCCACATATGGGCAATCCTGTAAGTTCAAAGATTTTAAAACTCATTCATTTTACATACATACATACATATTCATACATACTTATGAGGGGAAGCCATGCGATTATAAACGTTACCGAAAAATTGAGAAATCGTCATTCTCTCTGCCGAAAATTTCTGCGCATTTGGTTTCTTCTACTCGGTGCGTGAAACACTTGCTCAAATTTTCAAATTTTTTGCCCGCATTCCTTTTACTAACCATAGATAAATAGATTTGAGACTCTTCGTTTCGAGAGAGCGCTGTCAAAATGCACATTTTTTATAACATTTGTCATTGGTGCCACTCCGTGAAAGTGGAGTAAAACTGAGTATGGCTATTTTCATCATATATTTTGGGGATTTTAAAGGTTTTGCTTTAATTGGACTTTTGAAAGGGTAAATAAATTTTTCGAAACTTATTTTTCAAAAATATGACAAATTAACGTATCTGCAGGCATAAATAAACAAAAATATATGTACAAATGAAGTTTAAATGCATCATATAACACTGCCATGAGTTGATAATGAAATATTGAGTTTATTGATAAATATGGATTGATAGGATCAAAAGCACTATAAAAACCGTTGTTGGGTGCATGGGGGCTGGTCCTCTACTTAAAATTTCCGAAGTTCTTCTAACAAAATCAATAACATAAGGCCAAGTAAAAAATGTACTTAAGGTTTTCCTTCCGCCTGCATATTATTATCAGGGACACCGAACCGCATGTTTTGATGTAGCACTCAACATTTTTCATAACTTCTACCAATTTGACCCCAAAGCTAAAGAGTTACCGACTATTTCGGCACATTTTTTCGTTGCCTTAGTCTGGCCTTCTGCGAAATGCCATTTATTTTGACTCTCCTGCTCTCCTGCATTGTACAGAACAAATTTTCTAAAATTTTTGCACGCCATAACTGCAAAAACACCTAGAAATAGTAGGGTAATGTAAATTGGCATACATACATTATGTTGGTGTAAAACTGATAATATGAAGTATGTAAAAGTAAAAGTTAAAGAAACAGTTGAAAGAAGTACATAAATTAAAAAATTGCTTCAATTGCCTACGTCATGGGTGGTGTGGAAATGGCAAGACCTTTACTTTAGTACCAGCTCACCAATTTGCTTCTCCTGGCAAATGTTTCGTTTGTTGGTTAGA
Organism: Sphenella marginata; assembly: GCA_951509765.1. Classification (NCBI taxonomy): domain Eukaryota; kingdom Metazoa; phylum Arthropoda; class Insecta; order Diptera; family Tephritidae; genus Sphenella; species Sphenella marginata. The sequence continues at coordinate 46,481,070 of OX608078.1, forward strand.
GCCTTTGTGGATCAAATTAACGCACGTGAGCGTGAGTGAGTGGAGCCTTCTATAACGTACGAAAATGCGTTCACGGACATTTATCAATTGAGCTCTTATTTTCAATAAAATTTAAAACAATTTAATAGCGAGATGATAAAATAAGCATATGTGCGACCTTTAGGGCCGTTTTCACGACTAGGCGTCAAATTTTTCAACTTTTTTTTTATATTCACCAAATATTTGGAAAAACCGACTGATAAACCAGTTATACGAAGAAAAGTTGTTTAAGTTCACGAAGAAGTCTATAGCTGAGATCACACGATTGGTCAAATGTACCGATTTTTGACAAAATTTTTCTGTACAAATTTGTACAAAATAAATTTTGTGTACCGATACAATTTCCAGTGTTCACACGATTGGCGTATTTGAGCCAGAATTTTTCTGTACTGATTTGTACACTTCAATAATATGACAGATATTTGTGCAACCCTGTCACATGATTGGGTTTGTCATCTTGAATACAGTAGACAGCTGATAAGCTTTGTATACATACATATGTATATTTGAACGTAATTTTATAATTTTTAAATAAAAATGATTTCTTCATCAAGAAAAAGGAAAATAGTGGCAATTATGTGTATTTGTGTACACCTAATTAATAAAAAGAAAGAAATAAAAGAAAAACGAACATTGAAGAAGAGAAGTGTTTGGGTGCTGGATTGGCTTCAGAGGAGAAGTACTGACGGCGCGTATGCAAAAACTCTGCGCGAGTTTCGTGAAGTGAACAATCAAAAATATTTGTTTAAAAATTATCTTCGCATGGACGAAGCCACTTTTAATTATATTCTTGAATTAGTCTCTCCAAACATAAAAAAAGTGACACCAATATGCGCAAAGCAATACCAGCCAATGAACGTTTGGCGGTTACACTTCGCTTCCTTGCCTCTGGAGACAGCTTCAAAAGTTTATCCGTTGACTTTCGCATTGCGCCGAATACCATATCTATATTTGTGCCGGAGGTTTGCGATGCAATTACAAAGCTTTGAAAAATTAATATTTACAGGTAGCTATACATAATCACATAACAAATATAAATTGATATAACATTACACATTTGCAAGGTTCCAAACAACGAACAGATGTGGATTGACATTGCCCAAAAATTTAGCGATAAATGGAATTTTCCCCATTGTATAGGCGCAGTTGACGGAAAACACATTGTGATGAAGGCTCCGCCGCGGTCTGGAAGTACCTTTTATAATTATAAAGGTACTAATAGTATTGTACTTATGGCCATTGCGGATGTGGACTACCGATTTATATATATTGATGTCGGGTGCAATGGCAGAGTTTCGGACGGCGGCGTTTTTGGAAAGTCCACATTTCAGAAAGCTTTGGACAATAACACACTGAGATTGCCTTTACCACAACCATTGCTAAATCGTGACCGTGATGTTCCATACTTGTTAGTGGCGGATGATGCATTCCGAATGCAAAAGCACATTTTAAAATCACACCCTGGTAAAAATTTAACTGCCGGTCAACGCATATTCAATTACCGCTTGTCACGTGGTAGGCGCGTTATCGAAAATGCATTTGGCATTATGGCAAAGCGGTTTCAAATTCTATATCGACCAATTCAACTGAATGAGCATAAAACGACCCAAATAACACTGGCCTGCTGTGCCTTACATAATTTTTTAATTAAAAAAAATGCCAGTTATATAGAAGCTTTAACTACAGATAGTAATGATCAACAAGACAATTCAGTTCATGAGCAAGGTACTCAAAATTGCCAACAAGGAGCAGAGGAACGTCCAACGACATATATAACCAATGAAGCCAAAGAAATTCGTGAGGAGTTCGAACAATATTTTATGACAGCCGCTGGAGAAATACCATTTCAATATAGATGTTTATGTTAATTAAAATTAATGATTTAAATATGTCTGTAACTTAATTAATATAGAAGAAAAACAATTCAATCAAATATCAATCATCATTTAATTCTGAAAGCGCATCTATAGTGCACTTCATAATATTAATTTCAAGTTTTTTTGCGGCTTTCTCATTTTTTGCATTCATTTCACGCATTTGCGACGCTATGTACATGCCGAAGGAATACCACTTGTCCTCTTTTTCTGCATACAACAAATCTGTTGCGCGTTTTAAAAGATCTTCTGGCGAATTGGTTGCTGCATCAGCTGGCGATGATGTTGATGCGTTGGATTGCATGTTGATGGGTTGAAAATGCGTGTTTGGTAAACTTTCACTATCAGGGCTTATATTTGAAACAGATGAAGTCGTTTTTTCTTTGTCGTGGTTATGATAAAACTGCATTGCAGTCCAAAATTGCCAATGAGGTTGTGAACTTGACGCACTCTGACCAGACTTTGCCTTTAATTTGTTTTTTGTATTATTGTACGCTGTTTTCACATTCGCCCACTTGGCTTTGCACTCATCAACGCTACGGCCATGACAGTTCGCTGCAACTTCTCTCCATGCGTTCTCTCTCTTCTGTCGGTTTTTATAGTCTGATGAAGAATATTCCCACAGACAAGGATATTTTTCTATTATTTCTATTAAATTAAACACATCTTCCGAGGACCATGCCGTTGTAACTTGAAAACGCTTTCTCTTTTTATTTGGCGTTGGTGTTGGTTCTGCAGACATATTGGATATATTTTCGCTTATTGCGGTAGTCAAATTATCAAAGATTTCTTCTTCATCTGTATCCATATTCTGAAAAATAAAAAATATAAATAAAATAAATATTAATATATTAAATGTAAATAAATAAATATATATTAACATATCATAAATATTTATACTCACCAATAGATGTAGTGACTTGTTTAATAACGGACAAATGAAATAAAGAGCAGTGGTGCATCAATTGTTTTTGCAGATATCAGTACTGCCAAGTTTAATAATTATTTATTATTATTAGTTTAATAATCAAACTAAACTTTACTTTAATGAAATTCCAGCCAGGTGTAAAGTATTCCTAGGATTCAATGTCGTTTAATAATGATAAATCAAAATAAGTCCTTTAATCGAATTAAATTAAATTAAGTATTAATCCTAGGGTATTATTTCGAAACATACTAATCCTAAAAAATACTCATTATCTGTATGAAACAAACTAAATACATAATAATAAAAATAAAAAAAAACATAATGTTGGCTTTATTTGAATTGATTGGTCACTGTGATTGGTCCTGCAGTTGCAGATAAAATTATCGGTACATTTGTCCATTTTTTGTATTTACTTGATTTGTACAACAGTTCACATGATTGGTACAACAGAGCCGTATTTTATCGGTCTATCTGCACAAAAATTTTGTTAATTTGCCTTATGCCAAATATTTTCTGGCTGTCACACGATCTGTACATATAAATGACAAAAAATTGGTACATTTGACCAATCGTGTGATCTCAGCTTATGACATGCTATATCTCCTGTGACAAAACTAAACCAAGTAAGTAGCTCTCCCGTTATATTTCCACCTACTTACTTGGTATTGCATTTGTCACGGGAGATATGTATGTTAAAGAAAAGACTGTGGCCAGGAAAATAAGTATTTTATTTCAAAGTTTTATTTTTAGAGGAGCTGAAGAAAATTTAAATTGGTCGAATTTCGACCACGGGCGATACTAGTTCTAATTAATAAAGATATGTATGTATGTATATGTACATTTTAAATATACATGTTATTCCACAGCGCGGCAAAAAGTAAAGCATGCGACAAAACTCTTCTCCCATACTACGGCAACAGCTTTCAAAAGATGCGCAGACCTGGGTGCTTGTAGCAATGATACAATTTTTAGACGATGCGGAGAATTGTTTCAACTTATCAATGACTGGTTTGATGTTTTCAACTCGAGAACTGCGAGTAAGGATACACGTGCCTTGGACAAAGCATATGGATTATATCTAACAGAGCAAAATGCAATTCTGCAGACAATGAATGAGATAGTTCCAAAATTGTTTCCGCCTCGCAAAAGTGGAAAACTGCTTCCGTTCCAGTCCGCTATTCTCCAGGCAAACAACGCGTTACCACGTTTGTTTGAATACCTTCAAAAAAAGTACAACATGTCATACATTCTTACTTCCAAGCTGAATCAAGATTGTGTTGAAAACTTGTTTAGCGCAATACGCTCTAAGGGAGGCTTGAATGATCACCCATCTCCATTAGAGTTTAAGTACAGGCTTCGGTCATACCTCTTAGGTAAAGAGTTTTTATGACTATCTCACGTCCATATAGCTAAGCCTGGCGAATATTTTATCTTTTCTAGGACGTAATGAAAATATTTTGTGCGCCGAGGCAAATGTGGAGCCTTCCGGCGAAGATTTAATTGCTTTAGATGAGGTCGAGGTAAAAATGAATAAGTTTATGACCTATTACGATATATGATATATTTTTTGTACAAGAGTATAAGTCATCACATTTTCATAAAATATAAAATTATGGTTGACTTATAATATATGACTAGTCAGAAAACTTTGTGATTTAACTAATTATTCTTATGTTGTCACATATGTAGCTTGCTGAAGAACATGAAGCTCAAGAATTTGTAGAAAATATAGAGAAGCTAACGAATGTGGAGTTTGACGGGCTCGAAAATTTCGGAGGCTATCTTGTAGCCAAGATGGGGCGAAAGCAGTTTGGTTCGCGAACAAGTGAAGAGATGGAAGAAGGCAGTTCGTATGTGAATTGTCTTTCGCAAGGGGGCTCGCATAAGCCCAACTCTACATTTTTTAAAATTTTGGATTATTTAAATTCTGTATTTGTAAAATTTAATGGAGAAAATTTAAGCACAAAACAACATTTTTTGGAAACTTTGGTACAAGTTATATTATATGTCCTTTATTAAGTTAAACGAACAACAATATTCAGTACAGTAAATTAACTTTAAGTAATGGATATAACGATATGACTCGCTTCTTACACGCCAGCTTAGCAATTGAATTCCTCAACCACTTTTCCTAGTACCCACCACCAGACTTGCTTTTATTACCTTCTTGGTAGGTAGAATAAGGCGTATGGAGTTACGGTAGCAACAAGGTGTATTCGTATGCTGCTTTTAGAATCATACTCTTGCTGACTCTCATCTTCTGTGCGACGATGATCATGTTATGTGGAACTTAATTAGTGCAATCATAACCCAGCATATAAAGTAGGCAGATCAGCACGTTTAATAAAAATATCATTGCACCTTACGCTAACTATCCCCCCATCTCAAGTTCAAAACGTACTCGGTTTGTTAAATTGTTTTTGTTTCGCTCGTTGCCTTGTCGTATGCTGATTTTTGAATTCGATTGGCGGTGAAGGTGGTACTACTAGTGCAGTGGTTTTATAATACGTCAAACAAATTTAAAAAACTTACAAAATTTACAAAGCTTACAACATATTAGTTTACCTTACAGGTATTGAAAGTGTTTGGACTACCATAATTTCTCTTTCCATATCTAGGTTATTTCTAGTTAACAAATTTTTTTTAAATAATGCGATCATTCAAAACATTAGCAAGTGGTTTTTTTAATATTATTTTCACTTTGTGTTTTAACAGTGTATTAAAGTCATAAGTAAATTTATTGAAAAGGTACGGAAATCTATTTTAACGGAGATTGCTCTTATGGATTCTTTTGCCGTCTATTATAACTGCTGTGCCAAGATCTTTATCGATAATTTTTTCAACGAATACCTTGTCAAACTTATTCCCCAGTCTTTTGTTTCGCCTTAAAAAAACTCTTTCTCCTGGATTATAAGTTCTCATTGTCTTATTTCTATTATATTTTAGTAGAGTTTTTTTCTGAGTACCGATCAGCTTTTGTCGCACATCGCTCAATTTTTCAGCGGAAAAATTATGAAATACATCAGTTGACCTAGCTCTAATCACTGAATGTATGCTACAATTATACTTGTACGTTGCCAATAACACCAAATCGATGGTTTCCTCTATTTGTTGCTGTTCTTTCATGCAACGTGCTATTTCCAGTAGGGTGGAGTGGAATCTTTCCACTTGACCATTACTCTCGCTATGAAGAGTTGGTATGAAAAATTGGTTAATCGAGAAATTATCCCTTAAAAGGGCCTTAATTGTGTTCGATTGAAATGCCTTTTCATTATCGGAAATTATGGTTTTAGTGTTGTTGAATAAAATTAAGATTTCTATTAAAGCGTACTTTATATCGATGGTTGATCTTGACGTAACTAATAGGTTTTACAATAGCAAATTTGGAAAATTTGCCTACACATGTCAGAAAAAGTTTTTTGCCGGTCATGAAAATGTCCAAATGAAGGATCTCACCTGGGAGATGCGGAATCGGAGTCTTACCAATACCAGGATCAGGCCGTTTTCTTTGATACTTGTTTTCCAAACATATTTTGCAGTTGGAAATCATCGTTTTAAGCATTTTTTTTATGTTTGGAAAAAAGTAATCTCTAGATATTTGGCTAAAATTTTCATTTAAACCGCGATGAGCTCGATTGTGCTCTGTTGCTATGGTTTCCATCTGGTCCTCTTTGTTGGTTAAGTCAATGACCAAAATTTCAGTGTGGACAAATTTAACGCTTGGAAATGCTGATATTAATGGGTTTTGTATTTCAGCCAAGGTTGGAAGATCGCAATGTATCGCATTCATTACCTTGGCATTAACGACACTTTTTAGGTATTGTATCAGCCTTTCAACTGAATCGTACGAAATCGTATGGCGAATTAACTTTTGAAAAAGAATTTTGGTGGATTTGCTAAATGTATTTGATTTCGATATTAATATTTGGTTCTTAAATTGGTTAACCGGGGATTTCAGAGTTTTAATTGTACTAGTTAAGGATATTTCACTGTGCACAGTTTCGTCAGAAGAAATTGTCTCGTTTAAGTTGTTAGAGAACTGTCTTGACAGTGCATCTGCTACCTTGTTATCTTTTCCAGGTTTAAAGTGAAAAGTTGGGGAAAATTCTTCAACAAAGGTGCGCCATCTCTTCATTTTTGCATTTGGATTTTTTTCTGACATTGCAAATATGAGGGGTTGGTGGTCAGTAAAAATGTGTATGTCCTTAATGCCGTACAGGTAATGCCTAAGTTTTTTCAATGCCCATACAATAGCGAGTAGCTCACGCTCATTGGTTGCATAATTCTGCTCGCTGGCGGAAAGTGTTCGTGAAATCATTGTTATTGGGCGTCCTCTTTGAGACAAAACCGCACCTAACGCTTCACAGGAAGCATCCGTGGTAAGCTCAAAGGGTTTATTATAATCGGGGTATTGTAAGAGAACGTCTTCGGAGGCTAAAATCTGTTTTATTCTTTCGAATGCATGTAGTGCCTCTGGACTGAAATTTATTATCACTTTTTTTTAGTTTCTCGAGCCAACTTGACCATTTTCACCTCTTAGGTAAACTGTTAAAGGTTTTACGATGGCAGCGTAATCCTTTACAAAACGTCTGTAGTATCCCGCTAAGCCAAGAAATGAACGTAGTGCTCGCAGAGTTTTAGGGGTTTCATAGTGAAGGATGTCATAAATTTTATTCGGGCACGTTTTGATTCCATTTTCGGAGACTTGAAATCCTAAAAACTCCACTTCGGTCTTAAAAAATTTGGACTTCTCAGGAGATACTCTCATACCTGCATTTCCGAGTTTCTGAAGGATACTGTTGATGTGTTCTAAGTGGGACGGTTCGTACTTTCCTATCACTTCGCGTAAAATATCGTCGATGGTCCTTTGAAAAATACTCGGGGCATTCCGTAAACCAAATGGCAACCGGCAAAACTCGTACTTTCCATTATTAATATTAAACGCGGTTTTTTGCCTATCCTCCTCGCACATTATAATCTGATGGAATCCGGATTTCAGATCGAGCGTTGTAAAAAATTTCGAATTCCCTAAATTAGATAAAATTATCGATGTATCCGGTATGGGATATCGATCCGGAATTGTCCTTTAATTTATTTTCCGAAAGTCGATTACCATCCTTAGTTTCGGTTTACCGTTTTCATCGAAACCCTTTTTTGACACTACATGTACTGGGGAATTGTATGGAGAACACGACTCGCGAATGATACCATTTTTAAGAAGAGTTTTGATTTCGTTATTGATGAATGGCGCTACGGAAATTGGATACGGGTAGCTCTTAGAATATATCGGCTCAGTTGTGTTTGTGCGAATTCTGGCCTTCACGGTCGTATTGTAGGGAAGCGATACATTAGGGTCAGCAAAAGCAGTGATGTTTTTATTAATAATTTGACGAAATTGGGTTTGATACGAAGGTGGAACAGATTCATCTTCGATAGTTATCATGTTAACTTCATTACACGAAAGAAATTGTAATTTAACTTTACCGTTACGATAAAATAAATACCCTTCAACGGTGTCAAGCTTACCCTCAATTTGTCTTAGAAAGTCATAACCTATTATGCCATCGAACGTACTTAAATTTGGAAGTAAGTAAAACGTTGAGGTTTCGTCTAAAATATTAATAAAACATTTTTTTTCAATTACATTTTCTCCATTTATCGACTTTAATTTAAAATTTTTATCTAGAGGTCTTATTCCGTGAAGGAATGAGAAATATTTGATGTAGTTTTTCGAAGTGCCAGTGTCAATTAAAAGTCGGAGCTCCTGCCCGTTTTTGCCTTTTTTAGTAACAAACGGCAGGAGCGAAGCTAGTTTAAAAAGTTAACTTCATCATATTCTGCAATGGCACTCATATTATTGTAGTTATCGTAATCGCCATCGAAAACGTAATTGTTATCGAACTCGTTTTCATACTCAGTTTCTTGAAGATTAGCAATGAATTCTGAGCATTCTTCTTCGTTTGACAACTCCCCTGTTCCATTTGCCATAAAGTTCACCCTTTGCATTTTATTTAATGGTGAGCGATCTGAATGCTGTTTGTTAAAAGGGCGTTTAAACGCATTTTGGAAATTAGGCGGTAATTGCTGAGATTTACCATTATGAGGCTGATTTAGTTGTTTATGTTGTTGTGACGTGGAAGGATTTTGAACATTGGCACGCTGCTTATAAAAGCTTGAGCCATTATCCACCTCCATAGGAGTTGGCCGGTTAGAATTATTTTGGTTAAAGCGTAAAAAATGAGGTTTATTGCCCTCCATTGATTGGTGCTGAGATGTAGAAATTGGCTTATTGGTTTTGAATGCATTACTACCTATTGCAAAAGCTTCCGCAAATTCGACACGTCTGTGGTTCGACTGAAGCTCTTGAGCAACTGCAAGGGCAGTAGGCAAGTCTTTGGGTCTAGCTGAGAATAGGATGTCACACAATGGGCGACGAAGTCCTGATATAAAAACGCGTAAAGCGTTTTCTCTAGCGCGTTCGTTTAAGGCTGCAGCGATATTATCACGTGGCTCATAATTTGCTTATTTATTATAAGGGACAATTGCTTTTCTACCTTATTGTAAAAGTCTGGAATAGTGGAATTACCCTGTCTCAGAATGCTTAGCTCATTTTCCAAAACATACAGGGGTCTCTTATCTGAATATTCTTGGTCTAGTCTACTCATAATCGCTCTGAAATTCAGTACGGTATTAAACGAAGCTAGGGTGGAATTAATGGTGGAATGGAAAGACTCAGTAATTTTGTTTCGGGATATACCCATTGCAACGTAATACCTCTCTGAACCCTCCTTGTAATAGTTCATGGCGAACATTGCTGAACTTCGCCATGCGGGATACGAAATAGGATCGCCCTTAAATTCCGGTAGGGATTTTATTAAATCGAGGCTTGCGTTATTTTCTATAATGGACGGGTTTATTGAAACAGGCAAACAAGATTCAACACTTGGTGGTTGAAGGCGGCTGAGAGCTAAATTTAAGCTATTTAACTGTTCACTTAATTCCTTCTTCGTACTCTCATTTGTCTCATTGATTATTGCTATAATTTGTTCCGGAGTTAAACTCATTTTTCCAAGACAAACAGTTTTTTTTTTGCAGAGGCTTATTTAAAACAAAGACCACGATATTTTGAGAGAAATCAAATTGAAAAGGTTAACCCACGCTACGTCTTAAATGCGCCTTTACAACACAAAAAGTTTAATTACTTAGGTTTTTATTAAAATATATTTTTTAAATACAGCCAAAAGCACATTTGTTATTTCACAGAAAGAATCCACAAAAAATCTTCAAAACAATGTTTTAGTTAAATAATTATTTTATATTTTTAATTATAGCATTTTAATAGTATTCTTTCATACACACAACGAAAACTGCATGCAAATAATGTAGACTGTACTTTTTTTCAGTTGCTATTTTTTTAGCATATTTTTCCCGAAGGAAATATTAATAAATATTTGAGATCGTTTAAACTTTTACAAAGATCCTCTTTAAAGGAATTTAAATTTTTCAAGAAACGCGCTGTTCAATATTTATATAAACTTAACACAAAGTTTTTTTTTTTAACACCTTAATTTTGATTTCAACATGAATTTGACTTTCGTAGAAAAATTCTTTTATAAAAAATTTAATTGTCCTTATCCACTTGGAAATATTTTAATTAATCACTTACAGTTTCCTTTTTAATAAACTTAAAGTAAGTGTTGTCAGCTTTTCGGGGATCCTCAGGTCCTTTTTTGAGCCTTCGAATTGGGCGCCAGTTATATTATATGTCCTTTATTAAGTTAAACGAACAACAATATTCAGTACAGTAAATTAACTTTTATTGTTAAGTAATGGATATAACGATATGACTCGCTTCTTACACGCCAGCTTAGCAATTGAATTCCTCAACCACTTTTCCTAGTACCCACCACCAGACTTGCTTTTATTACCTTCTTGGTAGGTAGAATAAGGCGTATGGAGTTACGGTTTATTATCATAAAAAATACCAAATAATCGTGCGATATTTGTACGAGAGCAACGTAGCAACAAGGTGTATTCGTATGCTGCTTTTAGAATCATACTCTTGCTGACTCTCATCTTCTGTGCGACGATGATCATGTTATGTGGAACTTAATTAGTGCAATCATAACCCAGCATATAAAGTAGGCAGATCAGCACGTTTAATAAAAATATCATTGCACCTTACGCTAACTTACACAATTCATGTGTAGAGTGTGATACCAAAATTGTAAAAAGGTTTTATTTAGGCACAACATTTTTTAGAATAAGATACTTAAATAAAAAAATGAGAGAGGAAAAGACTTTTTATAAAAACAAGAAAATGAAAAAAATGACTTCGTGATTTGAATTTCATAAATGCTATTGAAAATGTAGCTTTGTTTCACTAAAAGTAATTGGTTATAGAGGTGAAGTTTAGTTTCGACTTACGACTGCAACTGCTTCGTCAAATATAGTTGGTTTTAGCTGATCCATTTACTGCAGTTTCATAAATTACTGAACTTCGCAATGCGTAATAAAAACTCCCCAAAGAATTACAAAAGATTCCCATTTTTGAAATTAATCAGTGTGGCAACGCAACTCATAATGTTTACAAAATATTATACTTCAAAAATTTCCAGTATCCGTCAAAATTTTCTTAATGAATTTACCTTGAGTTCTTATACCATGGCCTGGAGTATATGTAGTGTTTATAACTTGTTAAATATAAACTTGTTTAAATAATTATGTAAAAGAAATTTTAACATATTGAATTTGTTTGTTGAATCAAATATTGAAAACTGTAAAAATTGTATTTCATTCATTAAAACATTTTTCTTGATACAACATCATTTCGATTTTTAATTTTAAAAAAATATTGAAGTTATAAACTTCAAACCGCTTTACTGCAAAGTACATCTTATTTTTTACTATAATTTCAAACCATTTCGAAATTGATGAAAGTTTAGATATTGGTCGATAATTAGCTACATTGTTTTTATTGCCACTTTTAAAGACCGGAGTTATGGAACTTACTTTCCAGGCATCAATAAAAACACCCTGCTCAAGCGATTTACTGAACAAAAGTAACAATGGGGAAACAAATGCAGAACAATTTTTAAATAGATACGATGAAAATCCATCAACATCAACTTTAGTAGATGATTTAAGTTGGAGAATGCCTTCAGAAACATCAGCAAGCGTCAAGGTTAACGATCCAAAATTTATTGAAGACTTTACATCAGTGTGATCCTGATCCTGGTCAGAGTCAACATCGAAATTTGAGCTGAAAAAGTAAGCGAAGAGATTAGCTGCCTCAGCAGTAGAGCGTGCTTGAGTTTCATTGAGATATACAACTGAGGGAATGTTAGAACAGGATTTTCTGGATTTGACATGTCGCCAAAAAGATATAGGATTTTGTTTGATATCCAACTCGAATTTACGAATATAATTTCGCTTTAGAACCATATCCAGGCACTTAAATTTCCTTGAGTAGTACCGATATTTATCTTTATGAGCAAAAGACTTTGAAAATTTGTAATTTTTTAAATATTTGTTTCTTAAATTTTTAAGTTTTGACAGGTCCCTGGTATGCCATGGAATTTTATATTGACCTTTTCATAACAAGAATATGACTTTTACAGATAACACTTATTCTTTGCTTAAAAATTTCATAACAACTGGCCACGGTGGGCAGGAAGCAACTTTAAATCACAAAAAAATGACGACAAAAACTGAAAGTGGGGATGTATTTGTACTTGAAAATGGTGTAATGGAGTCAAAATCAATTTGAATTGAAATTTTTAGATTTTTTCAAGAAAAATTTGTTATATGTAAGATATTTAATAATCACCATGATTAAAAACTAGCTTATGAGACATTTTCAATAAATAATAAATGAAACTATTAAATAATATGTACATATATTTTACCTGTTTATCATAACATATTTAATGATTATAAGACTAAGCCTACAAGTACGTAAGTTTTTAGCCGATTTTACTCGTTTCCAAGGTGTACCACATGGAGGTAACTTACAAAACACCTCTTTCTTTTTTTACTTTTTTTTTGGTTTTATTTTTAATTTTTTTTGTTTCATTTTATTTTTTTTTGTTTTTTTTTATTTTATTTTTTGGTTTTTTTTATTTTTTTTTTGTTTCGTTTTATTTTTTTTTGTTTTTTTTTTAATTTTATTTATTTTTTTTTTTGTTTTATTTTATTTATATTAATGTAGGACGGGAACTCCGAAGTGGACGACTAACCTAACCATAAATGGACGACTGGCTTAGCCTTAATTAACCTTACCAAAATAAGCAACCCTGACCTATTAAATAAGACTTAACGAATGCGTGGTATTGAAAGAGCGGTTGCAAGTCAAATTCTAAACGTTGAAGTTAGTTAAGTTTGGAATCGCAATCAGTCTAGTTCGCGAAACGTCACGCTTCACCCGCTAAAATATTATACCTAATTTAAAACATTAATAACTTAAATATAATTAGCCTTAAGTACCGCGAATTATCAGTTTAATATAAATAAACTACAAAATATGAAATAAATGTGTTTGAACAAAGTCGGGTGCGGTGGGTCTTAAGAGCGGCCGTGGCTCGGACGCACCGCAGTCGATTTGTGATTTAGTGAGAAAAGAAAATAAAAGAACGAGAATTCTCGTTATAAATATTGGCCGTTTATTGAGTTAAATTGTGTTAATTGTACAATTGAAACATTACCTTTTAATATTGGCTGACGGTGAAATTCCTGGGGTGGCCGTGATGTGGTGTCTTCAGCGTTCGCTGGAAAAGTAGACGGTTGGCCAGTCGCGGACAACCGTTGAACCCCAAATTTCAGCCTCCGGTTTTAAGGGGAGGTGAACCGACACATGCACACCCACATGCATGTATATGTTTGCTGACAAACATGAATATGCGTACATGTATATACATGTGGGCGGCTTGGTGTTGGGGTTTTGTATAATATGAAAAGTGACATTAGGGTGGCGCATTTTTTTAGACTTTAGGCATCGGGCCTAAACATGCCGGCCCCCTTGCGATACGCAACATCTTAATCCGCCCCCAGGATTTCCGACCACGTCCTCTTAAAGCTACTGGCTTATATCTAGGATGGTGAGTGCCGGATGGCGCAGTCACCAATGTCTGCCCTTGAGCGACCTCCCGAAGATTGAGGTTTATCGTCTGGCCGTACCTCTGCTTCTTACCTAGAGCTAGGTGGAAGAAACTTTGAAAAAATAAAAAGTTGTATATTTCTTGCCAGTAGATTGATTTACGTATGTACATACATATGTGGACCCATAAACGAGAAGAAAAAAAAATTTTTATTTTTATTTTAATCTTAATCTAATCTTACATACTAATGGTTAAGGTTACGTAGCTGGCGCGGCAGTGTGGCCAGTCTACGCAGGTGTGAGTCCCGTAGCTTGGATTTAGCTGGCACGGCTGAGTGGCCAGTCTAAATTCTTGGCTGTAGCTGGGATATAGCTGGCACGGCTGAGTGGCCAGTCTAAATTCCCGACAGAAACTTATTTAGCTGGCACGGCTGAATGGCCAGTCTAAATTGTCGAGTTTATATGACAACTCGTTCGAAAGGGTCGGAACGGCAGTGAGTCCGATACCCCGTGTATTGGTCGGAATGGCCGTGGTTCCGAGCCAGGTTCGATGCTTGCGCTGTTATTCGAATGACGCTGGTAAGCGTGGGTGGCGAAATTATATTTTTTATATAAATGTATATTTTTTTTTTTATTTTATGATTAGTCTGCAATTTTGCAGACTAATGCAACTAGATGCTTGGCACACATAATTTTGCCAAAAGTTGCCGTACGGCACCGTCCCACTGGAACGCATCCAAAGAACATTTTATTGTAACTAGGGTATCACCCTGTAGTGAGTTTTGCTATTTTTGGTACACACATATGTACATATATCTATTCTGCTACTTGTGGTTCACTTGTGCTCATTAGGGCTGCGCACACAGCGACATTTCCGCTTGGGTCGGTACTGACATTCGGTACCGATCCGGGTAGAGTGTGAGTGGAGCGCGGTTTTCGGGCTTGTTATGGTTGTTTTGTGGGCAAAACAGGCCTGCCCCTCCGAAAAAACAAACCCAAAATCAAAAAAAAATTCAACAACCAAAAAAAAAATTTCCTCCGAAGTGAAAAAAAACTTTTTATTTATTTGACTTTTAAAATTTTGTTTGGCCTCGGCACGGTCGCCTAGGAGTGGGACGAACGTAGATTTCGTCCCCCCTTCGCCCGCAGTAAGCGGTCCCGATTTTTCGGCATGTCGGGTTTTTGGGTACCCGTCGCCAAAACCGTAGCATCACTAGCGCGCTGGCGTGATCCCTAGCAAACATATTTACATATATGTATGGCGCTGGCATTGAGCGACGGTTCAATTGAACCACACATACATATATATGTTTACTCACGCTTTGCGAGTGAGTGGTCAAGCAAAGCTCGCGACCGAAAAAATATGTATTACATACATATTTACATGTACTCTGGCAGGTATTTGGTATTTGCAAAGAAGTGCCGAACAAAAGAAAATTCATTGTTCATTTTTTCTCTGCTAGCGTAATAGAGAAAAAATGACACAATTCATTACCAGCAGTAGCAGAGGTAAGTCAATGTGTGTATTATTGAGATTTTTAAATGCATGTATATAATATTAATATCATTTCTTTCTTTTCAGATGACTATGGGCATATGGAGGCAGGTATGGTGGATCGCCTGGACGGCGCATGGACATCTGGACAGGATTAGGTGAGTTTGATTACTGCGTCGTTTCGGTAGCAGCGCAGTTGCATTTACCCACCAAAAAATGTGTCGCACTAAATGAAATTTTTTGATATCTTAAATGTTTGTTTCCTTTGCAGGTTTTCATGCGGGTTTTAACCTTCGTCGTATATGGACAACAATTAACCTACCATAGTCCCAAGATAAGGCTATTATTTTTAATTTCGCCGCTGCTTCTAATAATGGCACCAATATGTCGCTGAGCGCAAATGTTACCAACCCCATGGGGCTGCTGTTTTCGTACAGCGATGTACGATCGATGTACATATCGAGATTTTTTTTTTTTTTATACTTTAAATCATGCGCAAGCTTAAAAGGCATCAATCTGGTGAAGCGACATAGTATATTCCGCGACGTGCTGCATTGCGAAAATTACAATTAGCATTATTAAGTCAGCATCAGCGACACAGCAGTACTAATCACAGTTACACCACTCATCATCATCACAATCAACCTGGTAGCGGTGGTAGTGGCAATCATCATCGTTTAGAAGTTGCGGCACTAACCTCAGGTGCTGCTCCTGCGTCTTATAATGGCATACCATTAAGTGGTACATCGACGGTGTCAGCAGGGATGTTGAATTCTCCCCCACTATCTGGTTCAACTGTCGCACCTACTCATATGGAATTATGCGATTGTAAAACAGATCCAGAAGCTATGTTCCTTATGAGACTTTGCCTGATATACCTACAAAAGTTAAACGGACGTGATCGAGGTAAAATAAATTGCCTTTCAAAATATACTACAGGACTATTTGTACCCAGATCGAAACGTGAGTTATTAAAATATTTAAACTGTGATATCGAGTTTATAGTATCATTTTGAAATTTTAAAAGATTTTAATAAGTTAATATGCTGAAAATTGCTAGTTGATTGTATATTACTCTATGAATATTATTTCTTAGAAAGTTAAATCTTGCTATATTTGACTCACAAGTTATTTGAAAATGAACAGAATTTTAAAATTAGTATTGTTTTTATAACAAATTTTGACTGAGAATGCAATATTTAATTAATGAGTATAACTTATTGAGCCCTGTATAACAACAGCGGGAAAATTGAGACAACCAAAAAACCAAATGACCATTTTTCAACAGCTCAATAAAAAATTCATTCGAAAGACCAAGCATATGTGATATTAGAATTTGTGTTACTTTAAAGAAATGGGTATGGTGGTATGTCTATAACATGTTCCCCCTGCAGCATAATGTGTAGAAGTATACATTTTTTTTATATATGTATAATTAGGTTGACTGAATTAATGATATCATGGGTTGACGACTTTTTAGTTAGAAGAAGAGGAATGATATCATTGATTGACAATTTTTCCCTGCATTACCCCTTATTAAGAATTGTCTATTGCCCTCCCGAATACGGCCGACGGTCTGGTAGTGTATGCATATGTATTTGAACTAAGTCCAGGTTCGGTCTGTCCGCATGCACTTTCCCATCGATGGTAGTGCACAAAATTAGGTCTTGGATGGTAATTGTATACATCCACTGCCAACTGCTAAACCACTCCCGACGATATCGGGAAGGATGTAAAACGACGTGTTTGGGCCTAGGTTGGCATATACCAGGGGCGGATATTTTCGCGGTTTATTTGGAGGCGTTGTAGCTATGCCAGCCCATCAATTTCAGGCGGTAATGGGATGACAAGTGGGCTTAACTCCGTTCTTTCGGCACTGCCTGAGTTTTAATGGGTTCCATTCGCATGGCAAGAGTTCCTTCTCTTGATTATTGAACTTTTTCGGTAATTGTATACCACATCTGTCCACTGCTAAAACACTTCCGAAAATGTCAGGAAAGGTGTCAAACGACGCGTTTTGGCCTTAGTGACAATATTTCGAAGGCGGCAGTTCGATAATCTCGTTATGTCAAGAGATATTTGCAATTAAAAGTTTGGAGTTGTTGGGGCGTGTGCATTAGGTTGGGTTGATTTGTATGGACGAAAGTTAACCGATATCGCGCCATCGATTTTTCGATAGGTTTTGGCCTCAGGAAAAAAACGTTCCACTACGCATACCCCAAAAAATAATTTTCGAGCCTGCGAAATTTCATTTTTTTGAATTTCTTCGACTTTGATTTTTAAGGTTTTCTTCATGACCTACTAAACAAACTTTCAATTGGTTTGCAAATTTCCATGTAAACCCTTTCCGACCCAAAAATGTCCGCTAAAAACGTTGGCGATAACAGTTTTTTGAAAAAAACAATATTTTTTGGGTTTTGGGGAGTGTTTTGGTCAAAAAATCTACCCTTTCGCTTTTTTTTTTTTGAAGGGTTTTTTCAGCATACATGCAAACACTTTTTCGATGAAAACGAATTTGTTTCACATATCCTGTCCCACTCAAAATTATGCGCTAAAAACGTTGGTGATAACAATTTTTTGAAAAAAAATTTGTTTTCGGGTTTTGGAACATATTTTGGTTGAAACATCTACTTTTTTAATTTTTTTCACTTTCAAGGCTCCAAATCATTTTTTATGTATTTTTTTCGGTGTCAATTAGCGTAGTCCCATGTGAATTCATGTGCTAAAGACGATGGTAAATTCAGTTAAAAAAAAAAATTATTTAATGGAGTTTTAGATGAATTTTGGTCGAAAAAACCAATTTTTTAGATTTTTCATTGACAAAACTCCATTTTAGTATTCATTTGGCGATATAATGAAAAAATCACTGAAATTTCTTTGTTTTCTCTTCCTGGTGCGATTTAATATGTATTAGTGATCGATATTAGTGACCGATATTCAGTCATCAATGTCGATCATTGACAAATGCAAAACCAAGTAAGTAGTTGGGAAAATAGCTGAGGCTAGGTTTTGCATTTATCACGCCTTAAGACGCCTTACTTGGTTTTGTGGTGTCACGGAGATTTAACAAACTTACGTATATAGTTATGTATTAATACTAGTGCTGTGCGATTAATTGATTAATCAAAATTTTGAGTAATCATAATTTCGAATTTGCCATGAAATAGTTGAAAATAAAAAAAATTAAAAACCAAATATGCTTCAAATTATTGAAAATAAAAAAAATTTTAGAAAATTTTGAGGTATTTGCCGATCGGGAATGGGCAAAATGTCGAAGATGCAATAAATGGTTGAAGTATCAAGGAACTTCCGTTTTAATATGTATATGATTAATCATTTTATTCAAAAAACGATTAATCAAAAAGGCGATAATTCAATTAATTTTCTTTTTAATTAATCAAAATCTTGATTAATCAAGTAAAGACCCTTTTTGATTAAACGAAAATCATAATTAATCGATTAATTGAGTAATCGAAATTATGATTACTCAAAATTTTGATTAATTAATTAATCGCACAGCACTAGTATTAATACATAACTATATACGTAAGTTTGTTAGATCTCCCGTGATACAACAAAAACCAAGTAAGGCGTCTCTCGTGATAAATGCAAAACCTAGCCTCAGTTATTTTCCCTACTACTTACTTGGTTTTGCATTTGTCAACGATCGACATTGATGTCTGAATATCGGTCACTAATATCGATCACTAATACATATTAAATCGCACCAGGAAGAGAAAACAAAGAAATTTCAGTGATTTTTTCATTATATCGCCAAATGAATACTAAAATAGAGTTTTGTCAATGAAAAATCTAAAAAATTGGTTTTTTCGACCAAAATTCATCTAAAACTCCATTAAATAATTTTTTTTTTTAACTGAATTTACCATCGTCTTTAGCACATGAATTCACATGGGACTACGCTAATTGACACCGAAAAAAATACATAAAAAATGATTTGGAGCCTTGAAAGTGAAAAAAAATTGAAAAAGTAGATGTTTCAACCAAAATATGTTCCAAAACCCGAAAACAAATTTTTTTCAAAAAACTGTTATCACCAACGTTTTTAGCGCATAATTTTGAGTGGGACAGGATATGTGAGACAAATTCGTTTTCATCGAAAAAGTGTTTGCATGTATGCTGAAAAAACCCTTCAAAAAAAAAAAAGCGAAAGGGTAGATTTTTTGACCAAAACACTCCCCAAAACCCAAAAAATATTGTTTTTTTCAAAAAACTGTTATCGCCAACGTTTTTAGCGGACATTTTTGGGTCGGAAAGGGTTTACATGGAAATTTGCAAACCAAATGAAAGTTTGTTTAGCAGGTCATGAAGAAAACCTTAAAAATCAAAGTCGAAGAAAATTAAAAAAAATGAAATTTCGCAGGCTCGAAAATTATTTTTTGGGGTATGCGTAGTGGAACTTTTTTTTCCTGAGCCCAAAACCTATCGAAAAATCGATGGCGCGATATCGGTTAATGAATCGACCCGCCCTAGTGTGCATACATCAGTTAGAATAGCTTTGTATATTATTCAGCCTTGTAAATCAATACTCATATTTCTTATTTTTCAGGTATGATTGAAGTCGCTAAAGTGCAATATGGCGGTATAGGTGTCCTCCAGGGCGAGTGACACGGGCAAGTTTATATAAACATGTTTATTTATTAGTATTTTGGGGGTATGTAGACGAGGGTGGGTCCATTTGCTGCCAACTTGTCGTGGCAGATGGATTAATTTTCAGTGGCAGAAAGGTTCGCCTTTCTGCGTTAGGTTTTCTCTGGCCTCGTTTTCGAGTGCGATTAGGCTTTCTTTGGCAGAATGGTTCGACCTTCTGCGTTAGGCTTTCTATTGTCCTCGTTAAGGGTAGCGAGTGAAGGGTGGAAGTTTGGGATATGGGAGATGGTAGGGTCTTGGTTGGAGGTGGAGTGGGTGGTGGTGATGAGACAGCGGGTCTCTCGCCATCCGAACCCTCCATAGGGAGCAGAATCAATTTGACCAACGGTCTTCTGATCTGCCCTTTTTCGGTTACGAGGTCCACTACACGCACTCGGTTATCTTCGCCGAGGTGTACGTGCGTAACTCTACCGAGCTTCCATTCATTCGGAGTCAAGTTGTCTTCTTTGATGACAACAAGATCTCCCACCTTAATGTTTTGTTTCGGATGCTTCCACTTCACTCGTTTTTGAAGTTCGGATAAGTATTCCACTTTCCCTCGCCTGCAGAAGTTGTTGCTTTGATAGTGCGCAGGCCTGCGCTCTCTTTTCCTCCACGGAAGTATAGTATTATGGTATTCGTGTTCTTGCACTGACCATTGTGAGTTGTCTTCTTGTAACCAAGAAGGTCCCTGCCACCCCAAAGAATTGTAGAACGACGCTATATTTCTGGTTGGATTGGGTACGTCTACACGCCCGGTTAGTATCCAACCGAACACCGTTTCTTGAGCGAGAAGCGTACTTAGTACATTCTTTTTTAGTCCGCTCCGTATTAATTGCGGATATATATCTCCGCCAAGTATGAGATCTACCTCTTCATTAACGTAGAATCTCTTATCTGCCAAGACTAAGTCTGGGAATGCCTGCATAGTCGTTGCGTCGATATGGCAGGATGGCAGATTCCCAGTTAGTTTGGCTAGAATTAGCACAGAAGTTTTTAGGCTAAAGCAAGGGTCCACTGGTGAACGGAGTTCAATGTGGGTGGCCGCCTTGACTTGAGCCGACACAGCATTAGTGATACCCGAAACTTGGGCATGCATCCTTTTTGCTGGTAAATTGATTCGGCGTTTTAGTCGTTCTGTCATGAACGAGCATTCTGAGCCAGAATCTATCAGTGCTCTTGCTGGGAAGTCTGTACCATTATGATGAATGGTGACTCGAGCTGTCCCTAGCAGCACACCTGCACTTGAATGTACATGGCAGGATTTTACATTTCGGTAAGAATCCGAGCTTGAGTTTGAAACTTCCCGTCTCTGTTGTACCTGTTGAGAAGTAGAGGCAGCATTATCAGCATTATACTGATTCGGGCTGCTGGTTGCCTGCGTCTGTAGAGACTCCGCATGCAGGAGCGTATGATGTCGAGAGTGGCATTTGTTGCAGTCGTACGAACTGCTGCACTTCGACACTGTATGTCCTGGGGATAGGCAGTTTAGGCAGCCCTTGGTGGATTTAACGAAATCAATTCGCTCCACCGGCGTTAATTTTAGAAAACGGGGACAATTTCGCAATCTGTGGGAGTTTGATTTGCATTTTGTGCACAGTAACTTTGTGACATTTGCTTGGTATGCACCAAGTCTTTTTGTAGGGGTTTCGTTGGCAGGTCGCGTAGATTGCGGTTTCTGCGCTTTCGAAGAAGCCCCTATGAACCCCGACACTGTTTCAAGTGTCTGGAAGCGGTTGGACAAAAATTTGTCCATATCCTCCCACTTGGATATTTCCACTTTATGGTCTATGCTTTGCTCCCATAGACCTAGCGTACTTTCCGGCAATTTCGTTGAGCATAAGTAAGTAATAATTGCGTCCCAGTTCGAAGTGTCAATTTTATGACTTCGCAAGGACGAAAGGCAATTATTTATATCGCGTTGCAATGTTTTAATTGCGCTACCACACTCACTCTCTACCTTTTTTAAGTTGAACAAAATTTGGAGTTGCGAGTTCACCAGTATACGTTTATTTTCGTATCTCTCGCATAAGTTTCTCCACGCGATATCGAATCCCTCATTTGTAAGCGGACATTTTTTGACAATATCTTTTGCCTCACCTTGTGTTTTATTGTTGAGATGGAAAAGTTTCTCAACAGGTGTTAGGCGCTTATTCAAGATGTAAATGGCAGTGAACATGTCACGAAATGTTGGCCATGACAAGTAATCGCCCTTGAAAACTTCAGTATCGCAAGGAGGCAGGCGGATACTGTGCTCAAATTCTGTCTTTTCTTCCGTTTTGGAATCGGGTTTTGTGAACGTCGCTTGGCGTGTAGCCATGTCTGACATGCATCGTAAATATATGGCGTATGCCTTTTTGAATTTTAGTTTAACTGATACAATGTCCGACGCTTCCAACTTATTTGAGTTTAACAACTCATCTTGGGCCGTTCTCGTTTTCCTCCACATTGACTTCAAGTCCTCTTGTTGAAGGCCAAGAGTAAACTTGGTGTGGGCGGAATCCTCTATTTCATTATAGTCAGCTTCGAATTCGCTGATCGTGTCAGCCAACCTAATGAAACTGTCCATATTTTGGATTTTGAGGAATTGGAATCAAAACCAAACTAGAAAAATAACTTGAGGTACGAGAAATGCTCAATCGTACAATATAATTCTTAAAAAAGGGTAAAGGCCGTATGTACCCCAGGAAAATCAAACTTCAAATCAAATTTTTACCATAAATGAAAGCAGAGTCTTTAAAATCTTATTAAATTTTATTTATTTATTACAGACTTGGCCGTATCGTCTGAATAATTTGTTTAAACTCGACAATAAATTCAAATTTATAATATTTGATTAACTCGCCACCCACACGCTATCGGGGATATGTTTATATATATATATGTATACGTGTATATGTGTGCTGCCGCAATACCGAAAATAAACAAAACAAACACAAGTGAAGTGCGCGGTGTATCAAAACGAGCGAATAAGTGAATGTTTAAGTGGATATTTTGTGCGAATAAATGAAAATTTAACTAAAAAAAACTAAGTGACTTTATTTAATAAAACTAACTAGCCTTCGGTTGAATTGCTGTGCGTGTTTATCGCTAAAAAAGTGGAAAACTGAGACGAAACGAACAACCGAAAGGCTACGTGAATTTACTGTGAAAGTGAGGTTATGTTACCTCAGCAATTACAATGTTAACTATTGAAAAACTTTTAAATAATGCACTCAATAAACAAATTCACTTTTCGCACTTATGTTTTGAGCACACTCGCGGGCGACACTTTTTTAATATAAATATTCGAATTCGTTTAACAAAAAAAAATAGCAACACCAAAAAACAAGTGGCAAGAAATATACAACTTACGTGCTTTGATGTGGTGATCGGCAGAGTATGTTGTATGTATGTGTTATTGTTGTGGTAGCTTCCTTGCGGCAGTGATTATTTGGCTGTGTGTGGCTGAGTGAATTTATCCAACGATGTTTTTTGTTGTTGTTGTTGTGGACTGTATAGGCTGTATCAGTTTCTCGGTGAGATGGACCATGAACAAATCGGCTGTGGTGCTTAGCTGGAGCGGCCGTGGCTCGGACGCACCGCAGTCGATTTGTGATTTAGTGAGAAAAGAAAATAAAAGAACGAGAATTCTCGTTATAAATATTGGCCGTTTATTGAGTTAAATTGTGTTAATTGTACAATTGAAACATTACCTTTTAATATTGGCTGACGGTGAAATTCCTGGGGTGGCCGTGATGTGGTGTCTTCAGCGTTCGCTGGAAAAGTAGACGGTTGGCCAGTCGCGGACAACCGTTGAACCCCAAATTTCAGCCTCCGGTTTTAAGGGGAGGTGAACCGACACATGCACACCCACATGCATGTATATGTTTGCTGACAAACATGAATATGCGTACATGTATATACATGTGGGCGGCTTGGTGTTGGGGTTTTGTATAATATGAAAAGTGACATTAGGGTGGCGCATTTTTTTAGACTTTAGGCATCGGGCCTAAACAGTGTTGAACTATTTATTTAATAAACTCTTTTCCCTACAAATTGGTGTCAGAAAAAGGATTCGGTTTCTTACGCGAGCGGCGACGCGAAATACTTACGAAGCGTCAGTGACTGAAAAATACAAAGCCATCGTACCGAAGTACAGTGAACATGATTGCAAGCGGAAAAATTCTATAAAAAAGAAAAAAAAAATCGAATATTGTGTGCGGCAGTGACTGTTCATATGAACATTATTAAAACTTGTGGCAAATACGCAAAAAATTTTTTTTTTCGTAAATGCAAAAGCTAAAGTGTGCAAATTCGCTTTAGTAATTTTACAAAGAGTAACATTTTGTTGAAAGCGTGGCAGTGGCCGAATAGCGCTTACGTGTGTGTATGCAGTTGCTAAGAGGCATACAGTACTTGTTGTTGGCTTTGTAACAGCGTGGCAGAGGCCGTACAGCGCTGGTGGTGCGAATTGTGATTTGTGTGGCAGAGGCTGGAAACACGAAATCAGGTGCATTCGCATATAAAAAAAAAAGCAACAACGTGTGACGTTAATTTGAAATTCAGCGAAATTCGCACCCCAAAAGCGAATTAATGTCAGTGACATTAAGACGCATGCCAAAAGCGAACTAAGGTCAATATTTTTAGCGAACTGAAGTCAGTACATTTTTTTCATATTCCAAATTTTCATTTTTCATTATCACCTTCGGCTTATGATCATTATATCATGAATCTGGGATTGACTTAGGTCAGATCCGCAATTCGGGGCGTGATCCATGGTATTAATGTGCAGAACTCCTTTCCGCATTGGCGGCCTTCGGCCGCGCTTCAAAAAATAACCCTGGGCTACGCCATTCCAACTCCGGGTGTGTGCCATAGCCGTGGCTACCGCCACGGTGATGTCCTTCAGCGTGCGACTCTTTTCTCACAGGGTAATGTGATTACAACAACCACATGAAAATGACAGAAAATTCTGAACTTTAACTGCAAATATCTCGCAAACTACTAAAAATATTGGTTCAGCGGAGTTATATTCATGCTCCTGGGACCAAAGCGCGTCTCCTGATACATATCTCAACATTTTTGGTTGTGTATTAGCGCTCGGTACCCCACGTAAACGATTACCCACGTCTAGATTTAGAATCTGAAATGAGATTTTTTTCAACCGTTCAAAAGTTATTTGCAGTTAAAGTTCACAATTTTCTGTCATTTTCATGTGGTTGTTGTAATGGCACATTAGGCTGAGCCAAAAAAGTGAAAAAGTGGGAAATGTGGCACGCGGAAGGACATCACCGTGGCGGTAGCCACGGCTAAAGCACACACCCGGAGTTGGAATGGCGTAGCCCAGGGTTATTTTTTGAAGCGCGGCCGAAGGCCGCCAATGCGGAAAGGAGTTCTGCACATAAATACCATGGATCACGCCCCGAATTTTGGATCTGACCTAAGTCAAATTTTCGCCTGCGGCGCTACTTCGTCGAATCTCAAACCCAAATGCCTCAATGACATTAATTCGCATGTCCAAAGCGAACTAAAGTCAAAATATTATACGAATTAACGGCACTGACTTTAATTCGTTTTTGGTAATGCGTCTTAATGTCACTGACATTAATTCGCTTTTTGGGTGCGAATTAACGTCACTGACGTTAATTCCACTGACGTTAGTTCGCGCCACCTTGGTGTAGTGTATACAAGAAATTCGTTCGGTGCTGTGGAAGTAGCAGAGCAAGTGAAGCGGCAACACAATATTCTAATTAGAACCAAATATCGGCAAGCAAGGTGGTAAAAGTAAAGACCGAGAAGGCGAGCGGTAGAAGAGTAAGAGTAGAGTAGCAGATAAGCGAGTAAGAAAAAAGAACATTTCTATAAAATCTTAACGTAAGTGTAGTTATTTCTATTTCACTTTATTAACCCTGATTTCATAGAGTAGTCGGCAATCAAACAAAAGAGAGCAAAATAACTAGATCGTAAAATCAAATTGATACTCCTGTCATTTCAATCTAAATATGTTGTTGCACTTTAAAACCTTTATAAATTCATGTATGTTCATTTTGAAAGCTCTAAGCACAACATAAAACGAAAATTTGTGGCGAAAATATATGCATCTCTTATTTTAGATTTTATTTCAATAGTTTGATTTATGCGAACAAAAGAATAAGAAGGATTAGCTTATAATTTCCTTAAAATATCGTGAAAATATATGTTTGTTTATTTCTTGCAATGAGAAAAGCTCTCGTGGTGAAGTTGAACTGAGCTAAGTTGTGTACATACATATGTAAATGCGGTGAATTAAAATTAAAGCAAAATACGCGTGTATAATTGAGCAATTGCAGAAAATCTGTTGACAAATTGGTAAAGTGTAGCAAAGCAAGTACACTCATGTAAAAAACATATGAAACCTATGCAAAATCAGATACTCGTAAATTGTTAGGGTAAAAGCAAATTGTTTGGGAATTTCTTGTCAACATTTCTTTGTGTAACACCGCATAGTTAAAATCATTTAAGTCAAAATAAGTTTTCTCATAATAAGAAGTTGAAGTGTGACGATTCACAATGAACAGAGACGATATTTTAAAGTTAAGAGTAGATGAATTAAAGGACAAGTTATCTGAGTTGGGGTTGTCAACTACAGGACGAAAGATGACTTTACAAGATAGACTTTTTGAGCATTACGGCCTTACTGTAGATGCTGTGGATGATGACAACGGTGTCGAAGGCTCTGAATATGGCGATGCTGGTTCGTCACCTCCAAGTGAAACCCAGTTCAAAACATATCGTACGCCATTTACATTACGCGATATTGCAGATTCATTAACGTCTTTTAGCGGTTCAGGGTCTTTGTCGGTCGAAGATTGGTTGGAAGATTTCAATGAAAATGCTGAGGCTGTTCATTGGAATCCGCTCCAAAAATTTATATATGCAAAGCAATTGCTTAAAGGTGCGGCTAAACTTTTTATACGAAGTCAAAGAGGTATTGTTAGTTTTGATACATTAGCTCAGGCATTAAGAGCTGAGTTTGGTATTGCAGTGTCCGCAGCTGAAGTGCATCGTATTCTAAGAAATCGTAGGAAGCGTCAGAACGAAGATTATAAAGAATACTTATATAGTCTCATGGAGTTAAGCAAACCAATTAAACTAGACGACATGAGTTTAATTGAGTACTTTGTAGAGGGTATACCTGACTCAAGGCAAAACAAAGTTAATTTATATCAGGCAAAAACAATATCGGAGCTAAAAGAGCAAATTCGGGTCTACGAGAAGGTAAGATCTAGTCGCCATCAAGTGGTTAGTTCAAGCTTTGGCCAAACAACTGATAAAATGACATCGAATTCCAAGTCAGATGAACAAAAGGTAAAGACCAAACGATGCTTTAAGTGCGGTGATGCTGCACATATAGCAAAAGATTGTAAACAGACACAGATCAAGTGTTTCAAGTGTGGGCAGGCAGGCCATCGTGCCGTCGATTGCCCCGATAAAAAAAGTTCAGTAAAAACTGAGAAAGGTAGCGTAAATACGCTTGAGGGTGAATCATTCCCAAAATTAAGTGAAATCGGTAGGTGCATATTTAAGGATCTAAAGTGCAATGGTGTAACCTTTTCAGCATTAATTGATACCGGTTGCGACCTTAATTTAATGCGCTATGACATATTGCTCATGTTTGGAGATGAGATAGAGTTGAGCGATGATAAACGTCGGCTAAGAGGTATAAGTGGTAGCGTTCTCAACACCTTAGGCAGTTTTATTATCCCAGTTCAGGTTGGTGACTTGCAGCTTGATATTGTTTTCCACGCTGTGCGTGAACGTGATATGCATTACTCGGCAATAATCGGTAATAGTATACTTAAGCAAGTGGACATGATTGTATCTGAAGATTCCGCTGAATTTAAGGCAAAGGCAGCTAGGTGTGAAGATGAAAACGTTTCAAAAAATGATAACAAGTCACCAAACTTGGATTTGGATATTAGGGAGTTAGAACAGGGAGATAATTGCCAAAAGAGACTAGATGTGTTAAAAGAATTCGAGAGTATGTGCTGTATAGCTGGAAAACATGAGAGTAGCGAGCCACATAGAGACTTTTCGCATCTACAATTTGCCGATCGGAATAGGGTCCAATCGTTGGTTGCTAATTATGAGCCAAAGAAAGGGAAAGAATCTCCAATCTCAATGAAAATTCTCTTAACAGATGATGTCCCAATATATGAAAGGCCTAGACGAATGTCATACGCCGACAAGAAATGCGTTGATGATCAGGTAGCAAAGTGGCTGAAAGAGGGAATAGTTCAGCGTAGCACATCAGAGTACGCATCTGCGATTGTGCTCGTGTCTAAGAAAGATGGTAGCAAACGACTTTGCTGCGACTACAGGCGGCTAAACGCGAAAATCGTTAGAGATAATTTTCCAATGCCCCTATTAGATGACGTTATTGAAAGATTGCAGGGAGCCCAAGTGTTTACGACTCTCGATTTGGCTAATGGGTTTTTCCATGTGTCAGTGGAGGATAGTTCGAGGAAATATACGGCTTTTGTGACCCATAATGACCAGTTTGAGTTTTGCTATGTCCCGTTTGGAATCTCGAATTCCCCGGCAGTTTTTTCGCGATTCATATTTGCTGTGTTACGAGATATGATTCAAGACGGCACAGTCGTAGCATACATGGATGACCTCATCATTCCCGCCAAGGATATGGACGAGGGCATTCAAAAGCTAGACCGCGTGCTTACCAGAGCAGCTGAGTACAATCTAAAAATAAAATGGAGCAAATGTAGAATTCTGGTGCGTAGAGTAGATTTTTTGGGGTACATTTTAGAAAATGGCACAATAGCACCGTCAAAGGTCAAAACACAAGCCGTAGCAAACTTTCCTATACCGCATGATAAAAAGTCCTTGCAGCGTTTTCTAGGCCTCACGTCGTATTTCAGGAGGTTTATAGAAGGGTACGCAGTGGTAGCTAAACCACTGAGTGATATCCTAAGAAAAGATTCGAAATTCGAGTTGAGGGATGAGGCGATAACTGCTTTTCAGCAGCTGAAGTCAGCTCTGACGAAAGCACCAGTTTTGAAATTGTACAACCCTAAAGCAATAACCGAAGTTCATGCTGATGCCTGTATCTACGGATACGGCGCAGTCTTAATGCAGAAGGACGCCGATGATCAGGAATTTCATCCTGTACAGTTCATGAGCCGTAAGTGTAAACCGGCTGAAGAAAGATACCACTCGTATGAGCATGAAGTGCTGGCCATTGTTGAAGCCCTTAAGAAATGGCGCGTTTATTTACTCGGTATCAAGTTCAAGATCATAACTGATTGCAATGCCTTCACCATGACGATGCAAAAGCGCGATATTCCGGTAAGAGTATCTCGTTGGGCAATGTTTTTGCAAGATTTCAGTTATGAGATTGAACACCGCAGTGGATCGAAAATGAGGCACGTGGATGCTCTGAGCAGAGTATCGTGTTTGATGCTCGAAGATACGTTGGTACACAGGTTGAAGCAGGCGCAACAGAGTGACCATTGGATTAGGGCAGTTTGCGCAGTTTTAGAGAAAGATAGTTACGAAGATTTTTATCTCAAGCATGGCATCCTCTATAAAGATCTCATTAAGGAGCTGATAGTCGTTCCATCGTCAATGGAGGTTGAAATCATTAAGATGGCGCATAGGCAAGGTCATTTTTCTACCAATAAAACAAAAGATGCACTAGAAAAAGCTTATTATATTCCACAGGCGATACCTAAGATTAGCAAGGTCGTGAAGAGCTGTGTGGAATGCATCGTAGGAGATAGCAAGGCAGGTAAAAAAGAAGGGTTTCTCACCCCAATAGATAAGCAGGACAGACCTTTGGGTACCTACCACGTTGATCATGTAGGCCCAATGGAACAGACCACTAAGTCGTATAGTTATATTTTTGTCATTGTAGATGCATTTTCAAAATTTGTCTGGCTCTATCCGACAAAAACCACAGCAGCAGACGCAGTTATAGATCGAATGAAAAAGCAGGCTTCAGTATTCGGAAATCCGAAGCGCATAATATCCGATAGAGGTGCAGCATTCACGTCGAACTCCTTTAAAGAGTATTGTGAGGCGGAGGGAATCGAGCATCTCGTAATTGCTACTGGTGTGCCGCGTGGAAATGGTCAGGTGGAGCGTATCCACAAGATCATCATACCTATGTTGACTAAACTTTGCTCAGAAAACCATGGTCACTGGTAAATCGAATTTCAAATTCGTATTATGAGTAGCTCATCGCTGTCGAAACTTTCGTTGTGTATCTATTATTTGATCGAATATAATTTTGCTGCCGATCCTGTATTGACTTTTTATACAATTGCTAAGAAATGTAAGTTTTTGTATTTATCTTTTACTTTTTTGATTTATAATGCAAATATTTATCTATTTGCATTTATTGTATATAGGTCAAAGGTCGTAAGTACAAAGCAACAGCTGGAAACGTTGGTTTCAATAATGGAACAAAATGTGAACCTGGCGAAAGGTGCAATCTAAAATTATTTGTAAATCTATAAAAAAATGTATTATTTTAACAAACTGATTAAACTTTTTGTATTCATTTCCAAAGGATTGGAGGCATCCCTCAAACGTTTTCTACTTCTGGCTAGTTCCAGTAAACTATCCTCCTGGTCTGATGAACTATCGAACCACATTTCCGTCGTAGTCATATTTTGTATTTAAATATATACAACTTTTTGGTTTGTCTTCATAAAAATAGATAAACAATACCGCACTTGATTTGTTTTTGCTCTGTTTATTTTCTTTAACTTAATAACAGCTGACAGAAATGTGTTATTGTGAACAGATAAAAACATCGAAATTCACAATGACGCAAGTTCTTATCGAATGGTTGTGGTAATACCAAATGAAAATTCGTTCGATCAACTCTTTCGATCACAGTCGAAGATCGAATTTTTATCATAATAGGCGCCTTTATAAATAATGAAAAGGAAAAAAACCTTTTAAAGTTGTATGCAGATTTATTGACACAATTCTGAAAATATAAAAAATGCTTTGTTAAAATGTTTGTTCAGTAGCCTACTAATAAGCGTCATGAAATATGTGATATTTACCTTCTGTGAGGTAAAGCAAAAAAACCTCAGAAAATGCTAGCAAACATTCACATATTTGAACGTTGCCGCTCATCTGCTCTCCAACGTTTATTTTCTCACAATTCTCTGCACGCCTACAACAAAAAGGGTAATTTCTTCTCTCAACGCTCCGTAAATCTTCATAAAAAAGTGGTTCTTCGGTGTTTACTCCGAAAAGGCTCCAATTAAGGACTCTTTTTGGGAGCTTTTTTCGGAGCGCTCCTACTTTGGTAAGCTGGGTTATTTTGGTAAAAGTTGCCTATTATATATACTCGAATAATTTTATGACAAAAGCATACAGAAAAAGCATAAAGCTCTTCAATTTCTATAGTGAGGGCCTGGTTTTGAGAGAAAAGTTCTTTGCCAGCATAATATTATTAATTGAAGCAAATTCTAATTTGTTTCGAAGCTTTGTTTTAATTAGGGAAAGTTCCAATAATTTGCGCTCTGCGGTTGCCGAACTATGTGGCAGACTCATTCAGTCGTATACGAAATTGATTAAGTCTGCAAAACTTTTTTCATTCATACCATTCCTATGTAAGCCAACTTTCTCCCAAAAAGCGAAACATCCATATCTTACCTAAGGTTAAGATTCTGAGGCCTCAAAAGTTTCCATTGTGTAAAAATTTTAACACATTAGCGACCAAATTTTGGGAGCAGTATTATGTAATTTTAGCCAAGTGAAGAAGAAAAAGTACCAAAATCGTGACCACTTGCCAAAAGTGGACCAAATCTGAAAAAAATGGACCAATGGACCAAATGGATTTTTATGGACCAATTTTGGTCCAATTGGACCAAAGTGGCAACCGCGCACAGTCCAGTGATTGGACTCAAAAGATACGATTGAAATATTCAAATTTATTTTTAATTTTTCGTAATATTATAAAGTCAACTGCTATAATCATTATCTAGATAAATATATTTAATGACACACGGAGGAAAAGAAAATCTACGATGCTATTTACAGCTTATATAATTGTAACTTTAATTTCAATTCAAATTGATTTTGACTCCATTTTCAAGTACAAATACATCCCCACTTTCAGTTTTTGTCGTCATTTTTTTACGATTTAAAGTTGCTTCCTGCCCACCGTGTGGCAATTTCAACCCTGGAAAATATTGAGTACCAATCTATTGAGTTAATTTCAAGATTGACCATGTCAACATCCATATTTTTAAACCGAAAATTAAGAGGAATACTATCAGTACATATTTGGTTAAAGGTTTAAAATTAGACCTTTAGTACAAGTGGTATATGATGTAAACCAGGATTAGACAAGGGGTCAAGGCATTACAACAGGGAAACATTTATGTTATCTTTAACAAAGATTAGATCCAAATTACGCGAGATACTGTTTAAGAAGCCATTTATTTGAAAAAGGCCACAACTTAACAGGTTGTCGATCAAATAAATTTCAGATATACTATTAACGTTATTTGGAAATAGGGTATTCACCTCATCAGTATTGGACCACTCAATATTGCCCAAGTTGAAATATCCAAGTATACAGATATTATCACTAAAAGATGCTAGGGCTACAATGTTATCCACGTGCGCCCTATACAATACATCATTGCTTGACGGAGGAATGTATGATGCACAGATCAAAATTGGTGAAAGGTGTTTCTTTTCCGCATAATTGATCCAACACTCTGTAATTTTACAAGCGACGAGCGGAGATGGGTTTTTGGGCTTATGCGCTTCCCTGGTGGCTCGGCGAATCTCTTTGTCCAACGGAGGATGCATTACAACTTGTCGGCAGAAAGCGCTCACGCATCGTTTAGGCTTCGACTGAACCTTATCACCGAAGGCGATGGATATTTTATCGTTCGGTTTAGTCGGGCTGGACAAAGATTTCACCGTCGACCATAATTTGCCAACCCCAGCCGAGAGGTTACAAGACCTTAGGTGCTCTTCCCAGTCAGCGCGTTTGTGTTTATCTACTAAGCATCTGATTTCCGCATTAAGATCCTTTATTTGAGGATCCGTAGGGTCCAGGCGTCTAACATGGTCACGTTCATTTGCCAGGGCCGCTGCCTTTGCGGGGAAGAATGGACTCACTTCCTTTATTCTACCTGACGGAATGTGTTGATGGGAGGCTGAAACTAGCGCTTTCCCCTTCTCGTACGTCAGACGGGGTGGGGAGAGCAGCGAAAGCGCTCTCTGTGGTGGTAAGAAAACTCTCCCAGTCGGCTTTATTAAAATTGGTAAAGGTGCGATTTTCAGCGGTGACAAAGTCGGTGGGGCGATCGATAGAGAGCACTATGGGTAGGTGGTCCGAAGCAAGCGTCAGGTGTGAACTCAACGCAAAAAGCTGCTTGGATTTAGTCCTCAACCCGGAAACATTTTGAAAATAGATACTCAACTTTTTAGGAGGACTACTGACATCGGAGTTAGTTATTGCTGTGGTGAAAAAAACGAAAAGGGCGAATTTTTATGTATTCAGGCCATATCCCTAGATTTAACACCTTTTCGGAGGAGCATTCAGAGACACCTAATTTGAAGCTAACTCGTTTAACTCCACTTAGGGGAATATTCTTTTTCAAGAGTGTATGACACATCAGTAATCCGGTTTCAATTTTATCATGACTTGAGACAAGCTAAGCTTCCTTAACACTAGATGAAAATGATGAAACATGCAGACATTTAAAAACAGGAATTACTTTTAACTCAGTACTAGTATTTCTACCAATTACTATAGGCTTACTCCGATTTTTACGACTTGGTTTGACAACCAATTCGCGCTGGGATACTTGAGGCGTGGTAGATACCGATGTATTTGCTGCAGCAGCAGCAGACTGAGCGACAGAGGCAAAAGAGTCTTTTTTAGTTACTGTTGAGCTCATCACGTTCTCTTTTATGCTAGGTTCTGCACTAGGCGCAGCAGAGCTTTGCGGTAGTGCTTGAGTTGGCACTGCTGATTTACCCTTTGCTTTGTTATTGATATTAACATTATGTACCAAAGCCGGTGAATTCGGCGAAACAATAGTATTTACAGCTGATTTATCTGTAAGAGTATGAGGAGGAACGGCAGGTGGAGAAGGTGAAGCAATTTCACTTAATTTTGGCATATCAGCTACAGATTCACTCGCATGCATATCTTTGTTTGGAAATGCCGAGCTAGCATTCACATCATTTCCAGACGCAATGACAACACTACCCGTACTGTTTATAAGCAATTCATTTGCCAATTTAGCAACAACACCACTGAGGTTTTTAACTTCCTCAGTTAATGCTGAGAGAGCAGAATCTTTGGCTTCCAGCTTATCGCGCAAAAAACGAACTTCGGCCAGAAGATCGTATGTAGGTTCTCTTCAATAATTCATTTCTATCATCACTCAAACTTGAACGAGTGCTTTAATTTTCATTAAAAAGCTGAGTAGTTTGTGGATTGCTAAAGTGTGCAGATAGCTTTTCCACTAAGTTATTGTTGTTAGACTCAGCAGAGAGGGCGGGCAGAGATTGTTGGCGCATGGATGAGCGCCTCTGAGCGAAACAGGTTTTGCAGAAAAACGGCTTTTCGGAAGAAATAAAAAAATCTAAGTCACTCTGATGCAAGCACTGAACTTTTTGTTGCTCGCGGCTGACTTTTAGTCCACAGATGCAGGGCAATTTTTTGCTGTTATTGATTGATTTATCATTTAATTTATTCGAAGACATTTTAACAAGTTTTTCGTTGAACAAGAACTATAAAACGAATTAGGCTTAGTCACTATCCAACGAATGTCTCAAAAAAGGAACACTTTAAAGGCATATTTTTAGCCACTAAACGTATTTAAAGCAGAGCGAATAAAAAAACCCGTCCGTCCGCTATTAGCTGTAGCAAAGAAATTTAGGGCCAAAAAGGATAAACAGAAAATATAGAGATCGTTTTTCTTAATAGAAAAAGCTTAATTGAGTTTTTTTTCGTAAAATTAGGGGTTTCGTTGTAAATGAGAAAATAAAATTATACACTTATTTTCCAATTTTCAATTCTATATTACGACGTCCTATGGTTAGTCTTTATATATTAAAGTGCAGCTTTATGAGAAAAAAATATTAAATAGCAATGTACGCTACGTTTGTAATATAGTTAATATTAATAAGGCTGTGTTGAAAATACCAAATTTTGACAGGAGAAAATTCTGACATTTATTGTGGTGAATACGAATGTCACAATTTTCCCTAGCCAATGGGGCTAGAAAATTTTGACAACTGTGAATGTGTACACATATATGCATTCGATATTGTCGCTCACATTATTTCGAATGAATTTATATGCCAATACGTTATTGAACGGTAAAATATACTTTAAAGCAAAAAATATCAAATATAATGGCAGAAAAAATACGTAAAATTACATTTCATTCAAAGAATATTAACTTTCGCATGTGCTTTTTTCAGATGTCAAAATTTCACATTTCATTTGGCACAGCAAAATCGAAAATGTTTGTACACCATAGAAGATTTGTTCACCTTATTTTTCCTCTGAGTAAGAAGTTACCGATTGGCACACAGCCTAAATAATGATTTGTTAAATCTTTGATGATAAAAAGATGTATCAAACATAATACCAGGGATAGTTTCAGCTGGGAGCGATGGGGGAATATGCGTATTGAAGGTGGTTGCTTTGAAGGCCCTTTGCGGTATGAGTTGTGTTTGTAGTTTCGGTAGCCGATGTTTGTAGGGATATTGATTACTATAACATACATATACGTATTGTCTTTGATTCATAAAACTAATATAACTCGATCTTTAGAATCAGCGAGTAGTTGTATAAAATAGATACACAGCAGTTGTTATTGCTATTTGATGTAGTTTTTACTGGAAACCACATTGATCATAATATAAATACGAAAATAGCAAATATCCTTACATCGTAAGCTCCAGCTTTTATCTGTGAGTAAAGACGGTGCTGATCCTCGTCCCAAAAGGGTGGATATCCGACAAGTAAAATGTATAAGATAACACCTACGATTTCAAAAGAATAAATATTTTTTATGTACATACCATTTTCCTTAAATAATAATGAAGTTAAAATTAGTAAATAAATATTTCTTTAATTGGAATAATGGAATTTATTATAGTTGAACTATTTAGAAACGTATTACAGTTCATTACTTCGAGGACCCATTTCAGATTCCGACCTATGTTCCCAAACCATATTACTAATAATAAAAACATGTTAACTAATTTTAAAGACTGCCTTTATATTAACGTCATCAAAAGCCAGCAGTTAGTGTATATTTAAACAAGCACATGTCTGTGAGTTTTGATATTGAAATTTTAACCGTACCTGTTGGGTATTGTCATTGGGCATTACAGGCCCAACATAACTAATAGGACAGCCAAACAATCTACATCATCGTCAATTGCACGGGGCACATATTGTAGTAAGGCTTCAAGAGAAACAAGTGACGAACAAATTAGTGAAAAGCGGATGCGGAAGGCCATACATAGAAGAAAAGAAACAATGCCTTTGTATAAATTAAATTAAATTAAATCAAAATTAATTAAATTAAATTAATTGAATTATATTAAATCATTCATAAAATCATAAGAAATATTTCCTTTCAATAGGTATCAGTTGAAGCTCAATTCAGCTGAATAAAATATAATTGAATTACACTGTCTTACAAAATTTTAAAAATTATTTGCACCAAAGCTGAGATATTTTTCTTCCACCTCAAAGCATCGAAAAATGTGAAAAAAGTGGGGGGTAAACCAGAGAAATTCTGAGTTATTTCAATTTGACTGTTTTTTGAAAAAATTGCAAAATTTATCCCTGTTTTCTCACATTCAAGCCTAATTATCTTCTTTGGTACATCTGCTATATCGACAATCTTTACTTTTATTCAAAAGGGAAGATTTCGCGCAAATTTTATGATATCGCTCACTTTTTTTGACTTCCTCATTTAAAAGATATCGTCGAAAATGTCAACAATCAAATTTAACGAAAACCTCATTTTCGTTATATATACCGAGCTTTGACGTCAGAAATCTATAGAACCGCTTAAGACACGACCAATTTTTTCCCTCCTATCTTGTAGGAAATTTTATAGCAAAAATTTCGGTATATATAGATCTTGAGAAATAGGCAAACTAATTGTCAATTTCGGCCTTTACAAAAAAGGGCAAGTTCAGAAAAAATTAGAGTTTTTTCTAAAATACAGTTTTATTGTCTTTTCACGTAGTATAACTTCATTTCTTTCAAAATTCATAATATTTGTTATTAGATAAGATAACATTTTTTTAATTTTCCTGTTCACAATTTTCATATTTTAATCAAAGACCCCCACTCATTGAATGAATTTTGCAATGTAAGTCTAGGACTGGACACAACCATTTATTTGTTTACTAAAATCAGCTGGATATGCCTATTAACATCTCTGATTTTTGAGGTGCCAAAATCGAGTATTGGCGAAACCCAAGAAAGTTAAATACAAAGTTAAATAAAAATAAAAATTAAGTGTAATACCTAAGACAGACATATGGTGTCTACACCACAATGTGTACTACAATGAAAGCTCAGGAAACCATGTAATAGCATAAATTGAGCCCACACTGCAATTATTTATTTTAATTGCGTCGCTTCCAACGTCCTTTTTTGAATTTTTTTTCTATTTCTGATATAAATTTGTTGATTTTTTTAATTAATATTTGTTGTCAAAATGGCATAAAACACCTGATTGTGACAGACGAATTGGCTGTGTTCATTGCACTGCAACGTAGTACAATTAGCAACTTCACTCAATTTCAATGGTTTCTTGCCTGCTTTCATGGTACGGAACTCAATATGCTTTCGAACTTAACTATTGAAACTACATTTTCTCAACTCACATCTTGATTTTTTTCCAAAAAACCTTGGTGATCAAAGTGATCGAGACCAGACACAAAAGGAAATGCACGAGTCGTATGATGGGGGAGTATGTCTGGTTCTTGGCACTGTCAGAAAATGACAAGGAGGAAAAGCCAAATCGAAATCTAAGATACACTTTAAGGAAATGTCGGAGTAATATAAAGCATGTATGATTTGATCAAATAACTTGTGATAAAAAGAATAAGAAGTTATACTACGTGAAAAGACAATAAAACTGTATTTTAGAAAAAATTCTCATTTTTTCTGAATTTGCCCTTTTTTTGTAAAGTCCGAAATTGCCAATTAGTTTGCCTATTTTTCAAGATCTATATATACCGAAATTTTTGCTATAAAATTTCCTACAAGATAGGAGGGAAAAAATTGGTCGTGTCTTAAGCGGTTCTATAGATTTCTGACGTCAAAGCTCGGTATATATAACGAAAATGAGGTTTTCGTTAAATTTGATTGTTGACATTTTCGACGATATCTTTTAAATGGGGAAGTCAAAAAAAGTGAGCGCTGGCACAAAATTTGCGCGAAATCTTCCCTTTTGAATAAAAGTAAAGATTGTCGATATAGCAGATGTACCAAAGAAGATAATTAGGCTTGAATGTGAGAAAACAGGGATAAATTTTGCAAATTTTTCAAAAAACAGTCAAATTGAAATAACTCAGAATTTCTCCGGTTTACCCCCCCTTTTTTCACATTTTTCTAAGTTTTTCGATGCTTTGAGCACGAAAAAAAATATATCAGCTTTGGTGCAAAATCATTGTAAGACAGTGTTATTCATAAATTTATAAGAAAAACTATTTATTTTTTCAATTGCTTCCAGTGGAAACTTGAGGCTGTTTTCTCTCTCTCGTGCACTCACATCACAGACTCCTAATTATTGAGCGGCCCCTAAAGTAATAAAAATATTGACTGCAAAAATAATTATATGTACAACATATGGTCAAAAACGCGGGAACATGGAACGCGGGATAAAATTTTTTTTCTTTAAATCACGTTCCAATTCCAATTACATACATTCTGTAGTATTTAAAACAATAATAAATAAATAATAAATATTTTAGTTTTCAAGCTAACTATAACTTTACTTTGTTTTATATCTTTTTATCCACTATGTATATTCTTCAAAGAGGGTGAATGGTAACGTTAAAGACCCGTATACTTTGAATCGTAGACTTGCCGGAAAACTTTTTTTTTCAAAAGTTAAAATAGTGTCAGTTTCTTTCAACCTTGATCTTGACCAAAATGCTTTTTTTAAGTTTTTTAGTTGGCAGAATGAGCTGAATTTTCCGTAAGTGCGACATTACTACGCAACTCACTTCTAAATACGGTAACATTAAAGACCACTTAAAACTGGCTGTATCTTGAATATAACAAAGAATTGAAGAAAAGTGTATAAGTATAAAATATAGCCCTTGGGGTTAGTTATTAGAATATGTAAAATATATATATTTAGGTTTTGTTGAATACTTCAGAAATATGAACAGAAATAAACGTATTTCTGTAACATTAAAGACTAAAATATTGACCATATGCATACATTAGTATGGGTTGGTCCTCATACTCATACATTTACCTCCGGCGAGATTAAAGCTAATTCTCTACTAATTTGTGGCGTGCTGCTTATAATTTTCTTTTCAGATGAATATTTGCTGAGTTTGCCAAGATACTGCCGACTTCGGTGTGGTAGGCCACCCGGTCTTATATACATTGTAAATATCCAACAAACACCGAACACAAAAATCTTAATCGTTTGTATTAAATAATAAAAAAATAGGGTATTTGTTTTGCTGGCCAGGAAACGCACTTATGCGAGGGCGAACATTTTAAATACCAGTCTTTACAATTTTCCCTAAGTTGTCGTACAGTGACTGTCACGCCACTTTCCTCATTCGCCCTTTCAACCACTAGCACAGCAATATTTATTTTAATCTCGTTCTCAATTAATTCACTCCCACTATTTAATTTCACAGTTTCTCTTTACTATTATCAACGTTTTTATCAATTTATTTTATTTTTTGTTAAACGCTTCATATTCTGATCAGCATTAATGAAAGCCACATGACGCTAATTGATATATTGCCCTACCGGTAAGAGCGTAGTACACTTTAATGCACGTAGTCTAAACTGCACCGTTTAACCGGATTAACCGTTAGGCAGGTGGCGGTAGCCACGGCTATGGCAACCACCCGGAGTTGGAATGGCGTAGCCCAGGGTTATTTTTTGAAGCGCGGCCGAAGGCCGCCAATGCGGAAAGGAGTTCTGCACATAAATACCATTGATCACGCCCCGAATCGGGGATCTGATCTAAGCCAATCTCAGATTCATGATCATAAGTCGAAGGCGATAATGAAAAATGAAAATTTGGAATATAAAAAAATGTACTGACTTTAGTTTGCTTTCTTAATGCGAATTAATGTCAATGACGTTAGTTCGCTAAACAATGCCCAACAAAAATGAAATAACTCCCATTAAAAATGAAATAACTCCCAATGCCTGGATTACAAGCAATGAAGTAAGTCCCAAAAAATGAAATAACTCCCAATTTAGAAAAATTATGAAATAACTCCCAAAGATATTTTATTTGGGATTATTTCATTTGGGAGTTATTTCATTATGAAATAATTCCCAGTTAAAATTATGAAATAAGTCCCAATGAATTGGGAGCTATTTCATAATGAAATAAGTCCCAACTTGCATGGAAAATATTTGGGAGTTATTTCATTTTTTTGTTGGGAGTTATTTCATTTGGGAGTTATTTCACTGCACCTAGTTCTTCGAGGATTTTCTGACTGAAAAAATGCATGGTTTTGAATTTAATTCCATGAGAATAGTGTAACGCACCGAGAATGTGTACAACGACTCATCAGTAGACGGCATATTCACGGGTGAATTGAACAAAGAAAGAAACTACTGGATACAAGTTTTACAAAGAGTGGTTTCAGTTATTAAATTTTTATCGGAAAAGATTCTAAAATAATAAAAAATACAGTAATGACAATATTCTGGGCTGCCATACTGGATAGAATCAATGGTGTCAGCGTATTCTTTTCAAAACCCAGCTATTGAACTTCGAACAGCAGTCGATCTTCTGAAATCTCTTTTAGATTTTTTGCTTCCTCAGAGCGAATTATTTGACGCCTATGAGAAAAACGCAAAGGAAAATACTGATACCGAATACAGCGATGAAAGTCAACGTATGCCCAGTACTGGAAAATATGTTAAAATTTTTGGATTCGCTCTTCATCTGAGCATAACTTCTTCTGCAGATCCGTCATCTAGATAAGAGCGAAGCTAAAAATTGAAACATATTTTCCAGTACCGGGCATTTTGTATGCAGAATTATGACGCCGACTCTTTGTTTGGATTTTTAACGTAACTCTTAACTAAGTCCATCGATAAAATTAAAGAGGATTGCGCAAAATTTTACGATTATTATATAGAGGATATAGAGTCTGAATTGACAAATGAGATGGTTCAAATACTTGGTCTTACATTTGAAAGATGCGGAAGAGAATAATATTATATCTGCCGAGGAATCGTTAAGGTTAATTCTTCATAATATGGTACAATCAACTATCCCACGCAAAAGATAACATAAGTAACTAAGCTGAATAGGGTGTGCAGATTATCTATGACAAGCATAACGGTGCTCTGCACATCCCACCAGTTGACCTGACAGCCAAAAGCATGGCTTTGACAACTGCAAATAGTCTAAATGCCTCGGGCCAGCTTGCACGCAGACCATACGGCCACTGTAGTATAGCTGAAACGTACTTTGCCTGAACAGACTACATGGTTCCAGTTCTACACTTCGAAACGGGTCCTGAAGCCATAATAGCTCGCGCAAAAGGTGCGGAAATGACGGTCAGCACAACGCACGTGTACACAGATGTTTCCAAAATGGCTGAAGGTGTAGGGTCCGCTGTATACTGTGCTGACCCGGAAATCAGTAGATCGTACAAGTTGCCAGAACACTGCAGTATAAAGGCCTTAACCTCACACATCACAACAGCTAACAGAGAAGCCTGCACATATTGGATTTCAATTCACGTGGGAATAGATGGGAATGAAAAGGCCGACACTTTGGCCAAAGAGGGGGCGGCCAAGGCTGAACACACGGTGGAGCTTCCGATCAGACTGGGAGGACTGAAACGAAAGCAGGAGATAATAATAACCGACCAGACAAAAAAGGCGTGGAATCAAGCGCGTGGTTCCATGGCCTCCAAAATCATGTGCAAAGCATACGACATGAGGTCAACCAAAGTGATCTTATCCCTAAAAAGGGAAGACTGCAGGCTAATGATAAGCGTACCTACAGGGCACTGTCCCTTGGCATCGCATGCGCATTAGGCCTCGTAGACGACGACAGATGCAGGAGGTGCGGGCTGCAGGAGGAAACAGTTGAGCACGTTCTGTGCTCCTGTCCCGCGCTCGCTTGATTCAGACTCCAACTATTGGGAGCTGTACAACTACCAGATCTGTTAGCAGCGAGTAGGATAGGACCTAGGAAGCTAATAGCTTTTGCCAAGAGGACGGAGTTATTCCCTTAAGTGGACCCTGCCTCTTGAGATGGTTTTTGTTTATGATCTAAGGCGGAAAAATTCTGGTAGCACTCTGGACTTATTCAGCCTATGTGAGACCTTGACCTAACCTAACCTAGCTGTGATTTTCCCATTCTATTTTAGCATATAGTGCTAGTGGCAAAGAATCACAGCTCATTCAAAAGCCACATAAGGTGATAAGAGGAAAAATAATTATAATTATCGATAAATATATCGATAATTATCGAAGAAAATAATATGGTACACAGGATCATATACGTTAGAGAGAAAGTCTAAGACAGTTTGCGCGTCTAGGCCTATATCCTGATTGTGAAGGGTTTCTGCGACTGTTTAATTTTTTAAATCGATCACGACTCATCGCTTGTTTCACGAAGATAATAGATAGCATAGTTGTCGCAAGCAAAGCAAAGTAATTTGGAGAATACCCTTTTTAAGCCTTAAGTAACGATGAATAAGGGGAGATGAATATACAAGCAGTGTCAAGAGAGTTGCGAGACTTTTACTAAAAATTGAGAAATTTAAATAGAGTTAAACCAAAACCGAAACAGATACTGCTTTGAATTTTTTTAACCTACTTGACGGTTTCTGGCCAGCGGCCACTAAAATTTACATTCTTGAAAATGGTAGAGAATTTGCAAAATTAAGGTCGGACTCTTCTTATTCTTACAGCGTGATATTTTATTTTTCAAAGATGCCAAAGTTAATTACTTCAAACTTTTGTCTTCTCCTCCTTTCTGTTTGAACAAAAAACTCTTAAAAATATGTATATTTTCATCCTACCTGTAAAATTTTAATTAATTTTTTTTTTTATATATCCTTTTCTACGACCCCACCGATGTTCCAAATTTACTAACCCTGTAAACGGATCAGAAAATCAACACTTAGTTTGAGAGACATGGACTTTTAAAGATGGTGGTCGAAAAGTCGACCTTCGGCAGAAAATGTATTAACTCCTGCAATGGTCGGAGCTCGTTAAAAAGAGATAAGAAATGGAAAAATAACAAGTAAGGAAGTCTAAGTTCGGGTGAACCGAACATTAAATACCCAGCGTTAGTTTTCAGAACGAGATACAAATACCATGACTTGGAATGTATGGAAACAATTAACTGAAGAAATTTTCAATTCTATTTATAACTAGTACGCGGTTATCATCCGATTTCGTCCGTTTTCAATAGCAACATACCTTGGCCAAAAAGTAACCTGTATAACAAATTGCATGCAAAGATCTACATTTTTACTCAAGTTATGTTAATTTATGTGATTTTCAAAATTTTCGATATCAAAAAAGGGGGCGTGGTTGGCCAGAAAGTAACCAATACACCAAACTCCATGCAAATATCTCAGTTTTTACGCAAGTTATGTCAATTTATGTGATTTTCGATATCGAAAAAGGGGGCGTGGTTTTCATCCGATTTCGCCCATTTTCAAAAGCAACCTCTCGGCCAGAAAGTAACCTATATTCAAAATTTCATGCAATTTTTACTAAAGTTAGCGTGTACACGGACGGACAGACGGACGGGCATGCCTTCATCAATTAATCTTTTCAACCTAAGAACTTTCATACCGGGAACTCTATATCTAACTCGATTATTTGTAGGATGTTATTGTGGAC
Organism: Sphenella marginata; assembly: GCA_951509765.1. Classification (NCBI taxonomy): domain Eukaryota; kingdom Metazoa; phylum Arthropoda; class Insecta; order Diptera; family Tephritidae; genus Sphenella; species Sphenella marginata. Next base: position 46,525,248 of record OX608078.1, read on the forward strand.
ATCTCAGCAATTTTTTTTTTTACTACACCGAGCTTGAGAGGAAGATCACAAAATAGAAGGTAAACGAAGTTAGCGGGTAGAGTCTTTTGAGAGGAGTTCGGTTACGGGCATTTTCTTGGATTCATTTATACATATGTAAGATATGCAAAAGTACTTGTATGTACGTAGCTATCAATACGACATTCGAAATTTTTGTAGCCGATATGGCGAATAATATCATTTTCTTCTTTTTTTTGTAAATATGGCAACACCATATTAGGTGGCAACACCATTTTTTTCGTTTTTCATTTGAAATTATTTCATAAACTTAACTTGTAATTCCAATGTGGCGGTATATAAAGAAAAAAAAAGGTAGTTATTGTGGACATCTGGTAGCCCTAAATAATATTATTATTTTTCTAAACCGAACTTGAGAAGAAGATAACAAAATTCTATTAATTGTAGTTAAACGAAGTTTGTGGGTAGAGTCGTTTGGGAGGAGTTCGCTTACGGACACTTTTTATACCCAGCGTACTAGTACTAGTACAAGGGTATATTAATTTTGTCCACATAACGGTACTATGTAACGGCGCAAAATAATCAAGTTAGATATGGGGTTCCATATATGAAAGTTCTTAGGTTGAAAAGAGGAATTGATTAAGGCATGTCCGTCCGTCCGTCTGTCCGTCTGTCCGTCCGTGTACACGATAACTTGAGTAAAAATTGAGATATTTGCATGAAATTTTGCATACAGGTTACTTTCTGGCCAAGGTAGGTTGCTATTGAAAATGGGCAAAATCGGATGATAACCACGCCCCCTTTTTCGATATCGAAAATTTCGAAAAACGTATAAAACGGGTTAATTCCATATCAGAAGCAGCTACAATGATAAAATTTGCGGGTGTACCACAAAATCTACAAAATCAAAATCCACAAATCAAAATCCACAAAATCAAAATCCACAAAATCAAAATCCATAAAATCAAAATCCACAAAATCAAAATCCACAATCCCTGTGTGAAATAGATTCAAATTAGGTTTAAAACCGCCGCGATTTTAAACCTAATTTGAATTTATTTCACACAGGGAATGTGGAATTCTGTATTTTTTATATCAAAATTAAAACTCCAGATATTTAAGGTATAAGGATTTAATGAGTATTTTATAGATAAATAAAGGAAAATGCAGTACTCACAATAACGTTAATAAATATTACATATTTGACCAACATAAATAAATGCAAACTTCGTTGTTTTTCATATAATTTCACAAAATAAGTTTTTTAATTTACAAATATTACAAATCATTTAAGTGCAATTTTATAAAATCTACTGCACATTTGTCCACTCTACTATAGTTTTTCTCATATCTAGTACTGAGCAAACCAATTTGTTAAGTCCGAACGCTGGTAAAGTGATTGTAAAAAGGTAACGGTAATATTTGCATTTTAAATCATACATACTTAGATACATATATGTATATAGATATTAATGAATGAATGATTTCTGTGCATAACTTGATAAAACTAACAAACTTAAAACCTGTGCTTTGCCCCACACTGTGCTAAACAATACAATGCTGAATTTTATCGCGTACATATAACTCCTTTAACGCTAAAGTATTTGTTTTTGCTACAATACACATACATACCTACATACATACATATATTTATTGTTTCTTTAAATCCATTATTAATTCATGTCTATATGTTTATATTGCCTTATATGTGCACATATGTATGCATATGACTATAAATAGTTGATTAAAAAAATTGTGGATTTTGTGATACTGCTTTTAAGAAAACGTGTGGATTTCGTATTTGGGGATTTTGATTTTGTGGATTTTGATTTTGTGGATTTTGATTTTGTGGATTTTGATTTTGTGGTTTTTTTTTAGCTGTGGATTTTGTGATTTTGGATTTTTTTTTTGTGGATTTTGTGGCACTCCCAAAATTTGCAATATGTATTGATTTATATGTTCTAAGGCGGATTTTATCAAATTTTTTGAAAAGGGGCGTAGCACCGCCCACATATATTTGAAGAAGTTTTAAAATTTTGACTCTTAATAACTTGAGAACAGTTGATGCTAGTATAACGAAATTTTGTAGAGGGCGTACTATTGTTGTGTTAAATTCAGATATAGAAAATAAACGAAATCGCTTGGCGACCACGCCTACTTTTTATAAAAGTTATATTGAAAGGAGGTGGAAATATTGAAAAGTCCATATCTAATTAACTGATACCGCTATAATAATATAATTTGGTACATACATCAATTTTCATATTCTTAACATTATTTTTGCAAAATTTTGGAAAGCGGGAGTGGCACCGCCCACTTATGAGTCAAGCAATTTTCAAATTTGACTGCTAATAACTTCAGAACGGTGTGAGATAGGTTTACGTAACTAGGTACCAGGCATGTTATGTTTATGTAGAGTACTACCACAGAAAATAAGAAAAATCGGTGAACGACCACGCCCCTTTTTGGACTAAAGTTCTCTAAACGAGAGTTAGGAAACCGGAATATGCAATATCTGTTTAACTGATAAAGATATAATGCTAAAATTCAGTACACTCATTCACCTGATGATGCTATTAGTGATGTTTAAAGGTTTTTTGGTAATATTTTGGAAAATGGGCGTGGCACCGCCCACAAGTGAATAAACAAAATATCAACATTTCACTATTAACAAGCCACTGTGAAAGTATCATAAAGATCTGCAATGAAAACTGATCTTCAACTAGGGACAAACAACATAATAAAATACGTGGGCGTGCCACCACCCACTTTTTTAAAATTATGTAAATATTGATTAATGGACACATATATCCGTATATCAAAAAATTTCACAAAATACATCAAAAGTTATGGGCATGGCACGCCTTCTTTTCCAAAGTTATATATAGGACATGGTTTAACCCTTGAAAAGATCGATTCAGTACTTTTGGCTCATGTAAGCGGTTAAAGCTTTATAAGCAAGGAGCGTGGCCGCGCCCGCCAAATTCGGTATTGCTTAGGCTCGGAATAGATTGGTTTTTAAAATGGGCGAAATCGGATGAAAACTACGCCCCCTTTTTCTGAAAACTAACGCTGGGTATTTAATGTTCGGTTCACCCGAACTTAGACTTCCTTACTTGTTTGGATTCATTTTTATACATAAGAGTAGCTTGCCCGTGACTGCTTCGCATGTCATTTCGCACTACAAAAAAATATAAAAGGCGTGTTTTTGTTAAAAGTTGGTGGTATGTGTTCGTAAAAAAACAAAACAAATAATTTACAAACCAAGGAAGTTCATTAATATAAATTTTTTTTTAAGATTTACATATTTATGTGGTCTATACATATTTTAGGACTAAAGTTTTGCACATAAGTGGTGTCTTATACTAAAGAATTGATTGTAATTCAACTTTTTTAGAATTAATTTTGGCTATGTTATTATGGGTGTTCAAAACAAAAATTAACTTATTTATTTCTTAAATAAGTAAGGACGACTTTATGAGCAATAAATAACAATTCAATTTGTTGTGTGTCTCTACGAAAAAAGTGAAGTGATGTGTTAAATGTTTACTTTGGATGCGTGGTACAACCTCGCTTAACTCATTGCACATGGGTTTGATTTAATCTAAAAAACAAAACAACTTATAGTATAACTTTATTGTAGTGCTCTTAAATAAACTATATTCTTCGTTTTATTCTGATTTGCTGTATATACGAACAAAACTGATGGTTTGCCAACACGTGAACATGCAACATACAATTGTCCATGAGAAAAGCAGCGATACTCCAAATCAATGCCACACAATTCCAATGATTGAGTTTGCGCTTTATTTATCGTCATTGCAAAATCAAGACGTGTAGGGAATTGAAGTCGAGAGGTAAATCCGTTAGAATCATAGGGAGGCGTGGTATCAAAACATCCTCCCCTTTATATTTTCCTCTCAATATGGTGGCTTCGATTACATTTGTCATGACCTTTTTGACTACCAAACGTGTACCATTACAAAGTCCTGGCGGACTAATATTCCGTAGCAAAATAATAGGTACGTCGACTTTAAGTTGCAATCGGTGAGGTGGTAGTCCAGGAAAATCGAGGAAATTCAAAAATTCGGCAGGGTAATTAACAACATCATCTTGATTCATGACAGTATCTATCGATTTATAAGTCACGATTTCCCCCGGAATCGTATTCATAATAGTCGCATTCAGGCCCGAAACATATGTATTTTTGGCAGCTAAAATGGCTTTTTCACTTAACAAATCATTGTTTGTGTAGTTATGCTCAATGCCGGGAAATACTTTTGTAACGATAGCTTTGATTGTGTTAAATAGCAAAAACCATCTTGAAGCGTAATCATTCCAGTGATAGGATCAACAACAATTGTGAATAAGTGGTGATGTCAAGTACAAGTCAAGTCAAGTCTAAGCTAAGTAAGCATAATGGCAGCTTAAGGCCTCCAGTGATTTTTTATGAGCTATTGTGCATTCATCCCACACAATTAATTTACATTGCTGTAAAGAAGTATTCGATATATTGCAGGTGGTCAATGCTGAATGTGGGGTGTACCACAAAATCTACAAAATCAAAATCCACAAATCAAAATCCACAAAATCAAAATCCACAAAATCAAAATCCATAAAATCAAAATCCACAAAATCGAAATCCACATCACAAAATCCACATTCCCTGTGTGAAATAAATTCAAATTAGGTTTAAAACCGCCGCTATTTTAAACCTAATTTGAATTTATTTCACACAGGGAATGTGGAATTCTGTATTTTTTATATCAAAATTAACACTCCAGATATTTAAGGTATAAGGATTTAATGAGTATTTTATAGATAAATAAAGGAAAATTCAGTACTCACAATAACGTTAATAAATATTACATATTTGACCAACATAAATAAATGCAAACTTCGTTGTTTTTCATATAATTTCACAAAATAAGTTTTTTAATTTACAAATATTACAAATCATTTAAGTGCAATTTTATAAAATCTACTGCATATTTGTCCACTCTACTATAGTTTTTCTCATATCTAATACTGAGCAAACCAATTTGTTAAGTCCGAACGCTGGTAAAGTGATTGTAAAAAGGTAACGGTAATATTTGCATTTTAAATCATACATACTTAGATACATATATGTATATAGATATTAATGAATGAATGATTTCTGTGCATAACTTGATAAAACTAACAAACTTAAAACCTGTGCTTTGCCCCACACTGTGCGAAACAATACAATGCTGAATTTTATCGCGTACATATAACTCCTTTAACGCTAAAGTATTTGTTTTTGCTACAATACACATACATACCTACATACATACATATATTTATTGTTTCTTTACATCCATTATTAATTCATGTCTATATGTTTATATTGCCTTATATGTGCACATATGTATGCATATGACTATAAATAGTTGATTAAAAAAATTGTGGATTTTGTGATACTGCTTTTAAGAAAACGTGTGGATTTCGTATTTGGGGATTTTGATTTTGTGGATTTTGATTTTGTGGATTTTTTTTTAGCTGTGGATTTTGTGATTTTGGATTTTTTTTTTTGTGGATTTTGTGGCACTCCCCTGAATGTGCTGTCCGACCACCATGTAGCAGCGATTCCAGATGATGCGTGTGCCAAAGCTATATTATTTTGTGACCTAATTGTTGCCAAAATCAATGAAATTAAAAATGTTTTTCCCGTACCTCCCTCCTATTAATGTATCGAGATCATTCCGATCATACTGTCTTTCACGAACCAATTCTTGGTTAAATGCATCATGTATTGCTCGATTTGGTGCAGTCAAACCCAATTGTGCCAATGTTTTATTTCCGATTAACAGAGTCATGTCTTCAATTAAATGTATAAATGGAAAGACAGCTAAAACTCACATTGAGCATAAGGAATTTCTTGAACCTTACGGATATATATTTCCTCGTGCATATTGTGAACTGCATATTTTTCTATCTCCGAACACACATCTTAGGCTTTCTTTTTTATTTGTGGCAACCCTATATATCGCAAAAACATTTTGAAGATTAATTTGCCGGTGACTAGCTGCTGCCAATGCCGTACAAGAATTCGGAGTGTTATTGTTTTTGTATTTCTACCTCCGTTATTAAAGATGACGAAGCAAATCAATGGTGTTTACTCTCAATTATCTGAAGCGATTGCCTGTCTTGAGCTAAAATTCAACGTATCGAGGTAGTCGAACGTAAGCTTGAAGAGGAATCGGCAACTACACGCAACTTGTCTTTAGAGTTGAATGCTGTTAAAGAAGAGTTGGAGAAACTAAAGAGCGAAAAGGGAGCAAGTACTCAATCAGCTGATGCTGTCATATTCGGCCTACCGTTTGCCAGCGAAGAAAACCTATCTATAATATTTGAGCACGTATGCAAATCTATTGAGTTCTCCCCTCCCCCTCTTCGTGACATCTTTCGCACCAAACCATCTAATCAGCGTTCAAACAGTGCTGTTATAGTCAAATTCTACTCAACTCATGATCGCACTCGTACTCTCTCTGCTTTTGCTAAGTATCGAAAAATAAAAAACTGTGCTGTTTCTCTCAAACTGGCTGGTTTCGTCATTGACAACAACTTTGGTTTTTTTGAGTGCCTTACCGCGGCAAATAGAAAAATTCTACAAGCCGCTCTCAAATTCAAGAAGGCAAACAAGTTAATCAGTGTTTTCTCACGGCAAGGAGTAGTTCATGTTCGAGTTTCTAGGAGCAGTGAATCTGTCACCGTAACTAGCAACGATAATTTACTAAGCATTGTTGGTGCATCTTAATATTTATTATTTTGTTTATGCTCATATTTTTATGCTCATTTTTTTGTGATTTGTTATATTTGGATTGCTTATCACCCACTTTTTGTTCTAGGAGCGTATATCCACCTCACTTATGCTTAGGGTTGCCAGATTGGAACGACAGCAGACCCGGAGATTTTTTCTTGCTAAGGGGCCCCATTTCTACTACTGATCCACTAGTAAAATGAATATATGTATGTACATTTTTTATTTTTATTTTCATTTGTTACATAGTTATTTCATATTGAGATCATAAATTTGTACCATATAGCGTATTCGTGTTTTTATAAAACAGTGTAATAAAATAAATAAACAAAAGAAAAAACATAAATTAATAGTGTGTTAGAAAAGTAGAACATCTATGTGCATATTGGAATTTGTACTGTAAATTGCGCCTTTGTGAATTAAGGTAACGATATATAAATATATTATCAAATGAATTCATTTCATTAAATTTTTATAAAATCCATATCATTTTTTTGAAAATGAGTACTTTTCGTTATTAGATACTTTTTGTAGCAATTTGCGTTGTTAGGCTCGTGTAAAAATTTTTCGAATTCATCACATGACATTTCATAATTTAACTTTGTAAATAATTCTGCTTTTACAAGTTCGACTCTCATCCTATTTCTCGAATCGGTCCATATGTTTGCCATTAAAGCAAATACCCTTTCGCAATATGCGTTGCTTACTGGTATAGAGAGGATTTTGCCAATTAGTTTTGGCAGTTCTTTGAATTCCGGAGACGATGCAAATATTTTTACCCATTTCATATCTAATGGGATATCAAGACCTTGAACTGATGAGTAAATTTTTGAGAGCATCTGTAATTCGTCATACAAGTTGTCTTGGTTTATATCAAGTTTTACTGCGCATGCCGCTTTTAAAAAGTCATCATATGAACCCAATTCATTTTTTAAATTAATTACAGCGAAATGTTGAAATGGGCTGCTCTCAAAGTTATACCATTTCTCTAGGTACGCGTGTCTTTTTTCGGTGTCAAGATGAGGCAAACTAGCATTGACTTTATAACCGAAGTATTTGTCTTGTAGCCTACTCTTAAGGTTATCCCGCAGTGAAGACATTATTAAATGTACATCTGAACTCAATACCGACTTTGACTCGAGTGGTTTAATGGCTCTTTCAAAAATTTGCATAAAGTGATGGACAAAATATAAGTAGCATTCAGGCAAGGTAGCAGTCTCAGTTAATAAATTTAAATTAGCATCGATTTGGTCCTCTACAAAACTCCAAATTATCTTATTTGTGTCATCTTGTCCCTGCTGGCGGAAGTATGTTTTTATAGCGGGCCAACAATTAATTATTCTTTCAACTGCAGGGAAAAGTGATAACCACCTCGTGAGGACATGGCGCAATACAGTTTCGTACTTCATTTCTAAGAACTCAAAACATTCTTTTAATTTCTCTACTTTTTTTGAACTATTCGAAAACTCCGCAAATATTTTCAGAACCAAATTTTCGACATCGAAAGTTAAAAGCTTGCATGCATTTCTGGCAGCATTATGAATTACGTGAGCATTGCAGTTACTTTTAACGATATTGGAATTTAGCGTTGTAAGTTTTTGATAAACGGATTTGTGTTGACCGCAGCATTATCTGCTGAATAAGAACTAACATTCCCAATATCAAGGTCATATTTCGCAAGACAATTGAGGATCTGTTTCGTTATTGCTTCAGAAGACTCATTAGGGTCTTCATAAAAATCAATAAATTTTTCCCTAATGCCCTTCTTTGTATTAAAATATTTTATAGCAATCGGAAATAATTTGCGATTACCTTTATTTGAGGCATCAATGGCAATTGAAAAAAAATAATTTAGAGTCTTTTGGTACTGAAATTTCATTAAGAACCAATTCAAGTGATTGAGGAGCTAATATATTTTCAACCAATGCCTCCGCCTTGGTTTTTCCACATTTTACTTTTTTTGCAATGCTGCTTTCCGAAAATAATTTGCAGTTCAATTTAACTCCGCAGTCAATACTAATGTAACTGTGGTGATGACATACTCCATGATAAACTTGTGCTAATTCAGCTATGGCTACATTCAATTCATCGGGAGAATCTACAAAATTAAGATGTTTTTATTCGTCATCAATTAAAAAACGAATTATATTACATTTTCTTATTAAAAAAGCTGACATAATTTCACTTGTTGCAACGTCCTTTGCTTTTTTGCGGTGCGAATCACTATTCAAATGGGTTTTTACTGCCTTTTCCCCGTCGTGTTTCACTGTAAATCTGGTTTTACATATTGCACATTCTGCAGTAGATGTGTCCACTTTTCTAATCCAAGTGCCGAACTTATCGTTAGCCAGCCAAGAATATTGTAGGTCAAGTTTAAGGTTTTTGGGCAATCACAATTTCACCAGCCCAAATGAAACCTGGCGCCATCCCCTTTCGTTTGATACCCATATTGTAGGGTAATATTAAGGTTTTTGGGCAATCGAATTTTGACCGATAACTTAGTTATCGATCAATTTATCGAAATATATCGAAGCCAAAATGAAACCTGGGGCCCTCCCTTTCGTTTGATACCCATATTATAGGGTAATGTTAAGTTTTTTGGGCAATCACCGATAACTCAGTTATCGATAAATTTATCGAAATATATCGAAGTCCAAATGTAGCCTGGAGCTATCCCCTTTCGTTTGATACCCATATTATAGGGCAATTTTAAGGTTTTTGTGCAATAACATTTTCACCGATAACTCAGTTATAGATAAATTTATCGAAATATATCGAAGCCCAAATGAAACCTGGCGCCATCCCCTTTCGTTTGATACCCATATTGTAGGGTAATATTAAGGTTTTTGGGCAATAACATTTTCACCGATAACTCAGTTATCGATCAATTTATCGAAATATATCGAAGTCCAAATATAACCTGGAGCTATCCCCTTTGGTTTGATACCCATATTATAGAGTAATGTTAAGTTTTTTGGGCAATCACCGATAACTCAGTTATCGATAAATTTATCGAAATATATCGAAATCCAAATTAAACCTGGAGCTATCTCCTTTCGTTTGATACCCATATTGTAGGGTAAAATAGAGGTTTTCGGGCAATCGCATTTTGACCGATGACTCAGTTATCCATCAATTTATCGAAATATATTGAAGTACAAATGAAACCTGGGACCTTCCCCTTTCGTTTGATGCCCATATTGTAGGGCAACTTTAAGGTTTTTGTGCAATAACATTTTCACCGATAGCTCAGTTATCGATAAATTTATCGAAATATATCGAAGCCCAAATGAAACCTGGGGCCATCCCCTTTCGTTTGATACCCATATTGTAGGGCAATTTTAAGGTTTTTGTGCAATAACATTTTCACCGATAACTCAGTTATCGATAAATTTATCGAAATATATCGAAGCCCAAATGAAACCTGGGGCCATCTCCTTTCGTTTGATACCCATATTGTAGGTTAATATTAAGTTTTTTGGGCAATCGAATTTTGACCGATAACTTAGTTATCGATCAATTTATCGAAATATATCGAAGCCAAAATGAAACCTGGGGCCCTCCCTTTCGTTTGATACCCATATTGTAGGGTAATATAGAGGTTTTCGGGCAATCGCATTTTGACAGATGACTCAGTTATCGATCAATTTATCGAAATATATCGAAGCCCAAATGAAACCTGGCGCCATCCCCTTTCGTTTGATACCCATATTGTAGGGTAATATTAAGGTTTTTGGGCAATCGAATTTTTACCGATAACTTAGTTATCGATCAATTTATCGAAATATATCGAAGCCAAAATGAAACCTGGGGCCCTCCCTTTCGTTTGATACCCATATTATAGGGTAATGTTAAGTTTTTTGGGCAATCACCGATAACTCAGTTATCGATAAATTTATCGAAATATATCGAAGTCCAAATGTAACCTGGAGCTATCCCCTTTCGTTTGATACCCATATTGTAGGGCAATTTTAAGGTTTTTGTGCAATAACATTTTCACCGATAACTCAGTTATAGATAAATTTATCGAAATATATCGAAGCCCAAATGAAACCTGGCGCCAGCCCCCCTTGGGTTTTATACCCATAATGTAGGGTAATATTAAGGTTTTTGGGCAATCGAATTTTGACCGATAACTTAGTTATCGACCAATTTATCGAAGCCAAAATGAAACCTGGGGCCCTCCCTTTCGTTTGATACCCATATTATAGGGTAATGTTAAGTTTTTTGGGCAATCACCGATAACTCAGTTATCGATAAATTTATCGAAATATATCGAAGTCCAAATGTAACCTGGAGCTATCCCCTTTCGTTTGATACCCATATTGTAGGGCAATTTTAAGGTTTTTGTGCAATAACATTTTCACCGATAACTCAGTTATCGATAAATTTATCGAAATATATCGAAGCCCAAATGAAACCTGGGGCCATCTCCTTTCGCTTGATACCCATATTGTAGGTTAATATTAAGTTTTTTCGGCAATCGAATTTTGACCGATGACTCAGTTATCGATCAATTTATCGAAATATATTGAAGTACAAATGAAACCTGGAGCCTTCCCCTTTCGTTTGATACCCATATTGTAGGGCAATTTTAAGGTTTTTGTGCAATAACATTTTCACCGATAACTCAGTTATCGATAAATTTATCGAAACCTATCGAAGTCCAAATGAAACCTGGAGCTATCCCCTTTCGTTTGATACCCATATTGCATGGTAATATTAAGGTTTTCGGACAATCGAATTTTGACCGATAACTTAGTTATCGATCAATTTATCGAAATATATCGAAGCTAAAATGAAACCTCGGGCCTTCTCCTTTCGTTTGCTACCCATAGTGTACGATCTTTCTATACCTGTATGCGAAATATCATAAGTATAGGTTCAATATATATAGTTATATGGAATAAAAAAAACTTCGAAAAGAAACGGTCCCTAGCAGGATCGGAACCCCCAAAATTAAAAAAAAAAATTGCCTATAGCTCCTTCCAGACTATAACCTGTAGGCGTGCCAAATTTCAACAAAATCCGTCCAGCCATTCTCACGTTTTTAGGGAACAAAAGCAAACGTCTGGACATCCAAACATCCAAACATCCAAACATCCAAACATCGCTACATTCACATTTATAATATTAGTAGGATTAAAATTTGATATAGCCTGGGTCGTGTGACTTTGTCAAATGGTGTAAGAAATGTATAGTAATTCATCAATTGAGAACAGCTGGACCGATTTCTTCCATTTTCTGAGTTTTCCGTCCAATGTTGCGGTGTATAAAAAAAAAAAGAATGTTATTGTGGACATCTGGTAATTTCTAAACCAAGCTTGAGCAGAAGATAACAAAATAGAAGCTAAACGAAGTTTGTGTGTAGAGTCGTTTGGGAGGAGTTCGAACACTTTTTTGGATTCATTTTTATACCGAGCGTTCTATTATATACATACATATGTATAAGATATGCAAAGGTCCATGTATGTAGCTATCAACACGACATTCGAAATTTTTGTAGCGGCACTCTTAGGAAATGCGTTCTATCATGAATGAGAGCCGATATGGGTAATAATATTATTTTCTTTTTTTTTTGCAAATATGGCATCACTATATTCGGTGGCAACACATTTTTTTGGGTTTTCATTTGAAATTATTCCATAAACTTTCACTCAACTTATATTAATTTATATGATTTTTGAAATTTTCGATATCGAAAAAGGACATTTTTCAATAGCAACCTCTTGGCCAGAAAGTAACCTGTATGCAAAATTGCATGCAAAGATCTACATTTTTACTGAAGTTATGTTAATTTATGTGATTTTCGAAGTTTTCGATATCGAAAAAGGGGGCGTGCAACCTCTTGGCCAGAAAGTAACCTGTATAACCAATTTCATGCAAAGATCTACATTTTTACTCAAGTTATGTTAATTTATGTGATTTTCAAAATTTTCGATATCGAAAGAGGGGGAGTGGTTATCATCAGATTTCTACAATTTTCAACAGCAAATTACCCTGGCCCAAAAGTAACCTGTATAACATATTTCATGCAAAGATCTACATTTTTACTCAAGTTATGTTAATTTATGTGATTTTCGAAATTTTCGAAATCGAAAAAGGAAGCGCGGTTATTATCCGATTTAGTCCGTTTTCAATAGCAACCTACCTTGGCCAAAAAGTAACCTGTATAACAAATTTCATGCAAAGATCTACATTTTTACTGAAGTTATGTTAATTTATGTGATTTTCGAAGTTTTCGATATCGAAAAACGGGGCGTGGTTATCATCCGATTTCGCCCATTTTCAATAGCAACCTCTTGACCAGAAAGTAACCTGTATAACAAATTTCATGCAAAGATCTACATTTTTACTCAAGTTATGTTAATTTATGTGATTTTCGAAGTTTTCGATATCGAAAAAGGGGGCGTGGTTATCATCCGATTTCGCCCATTTTCAATAGCAACCTCTTGGCAAGAAAGTAACCTGTATAACAAATTTCATGCAAAGATCTACATTTTTACTCAAGTTATGTTAATTTATGTGATTTTCAAAATTTTCGATATCGAAAAAGGGTTCGTGGTTATCATCAGATTTCTACAATTTTCAACAGCAAATTACCCTGGCCCAAAAGTAACCTGTAAAACATATTTCATGCAAAGATCTACATTTTTACTCAAGTTATGTTAATTTATGTGATTTTCGAAATTTTCGATATCGAAAAAGGAAGCGCGGTTATTATCCGATTTAGTCCGTTTTCAATAGCAACCTACCTTGGCCAAAAAGTAACCTGTATAACAAATTTCATGCAAAGATCTAAATTTTTACTGAAGTTATGTTAATTTATGTGATTTTCGAAGTTTTCGATATCGAAAAACGGGGCGTGGTTATCATCCGATTTCGCCCATTTTCAATAGCAACCTCTTGACCAGAAAGTAACCTGTATAACAAATTTCATGCAAAGATCTACATTTTTACTGAAGTTATGTTAATTTATGTGATTTTCGAAGTTTTCGATATCGAAAAACGGGGCGTGGTTATCATCCGATTTCGCCCATTTTCAATAGCAACCTACCTTGGCCAAAAAGTAACCTGGATAACAAATTTCATGCAAAGATATACATTTTTACTCAAGTTATATCAATTTATGTGATTTTCGATATCGAAAAAGGGGGCGTGGTTTTCATCCGATTTCGCCCATTTTCAAAAGCAACCTCTCGGCCAGAAAGTAACCTGCATTCAAAATTTCATGCAATTTTTACTAAAGTTATCGTATACACGGACGGACGGGCATGCCTTAATCAATTCCTCTTTTCAACCTAAGAACTTTGATACCTGGAACTCTATATCTAACTCGATTATTTTGCGCCGTTACGTAGTACCGTTACGTGGACAAAATTATAATACCTTTGTACTAGTACTAGTACGCTGGGTATAATAAAATGCATTAATAAATATAATATATTTTCACTAGAAAATGTCTGCGAAAAAATGCCAATGACAGAAAATTTAAAGAGTGAATTTTCCTTTATTCGTGACGATCCGTATGTAAAATGCAGCATTTGTTTAGCAGTCTGACTTGGCAACGAAATCCCACAAAGCAACTAACTTTGTAAGAGCTGAATTATTTGGAGATTCTGAAAATGAATTAGCAGCTGCGGAAGGTTTGACAGCATACCACACTGTAATGCACAATCAAAGTTTCAGAAGCTTAGACTGCTTATCCAAAATTAAGAGAAAAATTTTCAATTTAAAATTTCACTGCACTAGAACTAAAGGTGAGGCAATAATCTGTACCTAAAGTTAATCATCAATATGCAATGGATGACGTAAAAAATGATTTGAAAAAAGCTTCGTTTGTAACGCTACCCTCAGATGCCTCAAACCACAAGGATGTAAAACTGTATCCTATTTTGGTACGTTATACGAATTTTGAAAAAGGCATTCAAACAAAAATTATATCCTTTGAGTCAATTAATTGTGAAACATCTAATATATTGTCCAACCACTTACATAATGTGATCGACGCCAATGACTTACAAAGTAAAGTCATTGCAATCTGTGCCGACAACACAAATACAAACTTTAATCGTAATGGTGTTAACAAAATTCATAAAAAATTAATGTCTTTATGTGAAAAATCACTAATTGGAATTGGATGCAATGATCGTATATTTTCAAATGTTTTGAATATTGCTTCTAGTTTAATGGGTATTGATGTTGAGTTTATCCCTTCAAAGCGCAACAACTTATTTTTTCTTAAAAGTTGGTTTTCTGGTAGAAAACCTCATAACTAAAAACCATTGTTTTGGCGTTATCTGATATTTTTAAGAAATCCGGTTATTTCGACGAAAAATGTTATGTTCCTTATTACAAAAAATTTTTAATTGAGTCAAAAAAATGTTATGAAAATTATTGAAGTTGAAAATTTGTGAAGCAATTATTAGTTTTTTGTAACATAGTTATTCTCCACAGTTTTTGCAAAGTATTTGTGCATATCCGGTGCACTTTGAAAATTTGCACCTCATAGGATTATTAGCCCAAGTCGGCAAATGACCGAGTTTAGTCCGAAATTTTGCTATTTAATTTTAACTTACAGTTACTTTGCTAAAAACGCTTAAGTAATTGAAGAGAAATAATGTTGGAAAAGCGCAACAGATCTATGCCACTGCTGTTGTGACTCTATATAAGAAGATATCGTAAATTCAAAATTATGTTGCAGGACTGTAACACGGCGCCATGAAGGGTTATAATTGTTCAAATTTATTTATGTACATTTTACGTTCATTTGATCAGGGCGCCTCATTCCATTTGCATCGATTTTAGCTCCCCTGATTTGACTATTACTAGTTCTTTGGTACGATTTGCCAATCGTGATGCTAATATCATTCAGTGTGTGGAATGGATGGAAAGATGTGCAACAATTTTAGAGGATTACAAAGAAAATGGCTTGAAAAAAGCTAATGCTAATGCGGTTTATTTTTCGAATTGAAAAGTTTCAAGAACTATATTAATAATTCTGAATCAACTCCATTGGGTGCTTTGACTTTCATCACTAAAAATAAATTGGAAGATCTCTACCCTAACATATGGATTGTGCTAAGGATTTTGCTGTCAACACCAGTATCAGTCGCGAGGGGTGAGCGAAGCTTTTCGAAGTTGAAGTTAATCAAGACATTTTTCGTGAATAATGGTCAATTTTTATTTGTATTTTTCAACAATTGTATTGTAATTTGAAGTTGTTTGAAGTAAAATACTTTAAAGATCACTAGTATATCCCGTGGTCGAAATTCGACCACCTTAAATTCGTTGAACTTATTTGATATTCCGTCAATATTTTACTAAACAAAATTAAATTTCATGGACATATACCAACAACATAGTTAGACTTATAATATATATAATGGTTACTGATTGAGCGACATAAGCTGTAATTATTTCATTCGTTTATTTCATTTGCGTTGCATGCGATTGTAATTCGCAATCTTAAAGCCACAGATGCTCATGAGTTGTGTCCACCGTTTAGACATGGTTGCCACATTGTAATTTTTTCGTTGTTAGTATACAGGCAGTATTTTTTGTAATCCATTATTTTGACTCCTCATTCTTTTTACTTCAAATTTTGAATTATAAGGTGGTCATGGGTGCTTTGGAATCCCATTTTATTATTGGAGTTTTATGAACAGTAAAAGTTTACATTTAAATATAAACACACAGCTTTTTCAGGATTTTAGGATGCATATAAATACCCGGCCGAAAATAGTGGTCGCGAATGACTTCGAATCTCATTTTCATTATAGAATTTTACCAAATATAGAAGTTTGATTGCGGTTTTAAGAAAAAAAAAAATAAAAACAAAGCTTTTGTCGTATTTTCCAGAAAAATGGTACCTTTGAACTATTTTTTGCAGGAAAACATGCGAGATATTTTTAAAACAAATGTTTTAGGATGCATCTAAAGAACTAACCGAAAATAGTTTCGAATCTCATTTTTATTATAGAATTTTGCAAAAAAGTAGAAGTTTGATTGCGTTTTTAAAAAAGAATTAAAAGTTTGAATTACATGAATAGCAGAGACTATTAATAATATAGTTCTGCTAAAAAATAAAACTCTCTATCAATATTCCATTATTATATATCCAATAACGCCCTTATTGAAACAAATTCTAAGATAGAACATTTTAAACAAATTTTTGAAATTGGGTAATCTTCCAATCAGCAGTCAATATGTTGAAAACAAATTTAAATTTTTTGCCAAGATTTTGGTGAGAATTTGCGTAAGGGATGGCAACGCTCGGTCAAAATTAAATTGGACAGACGCGCTGACGCAAGTGTATACGCTCAATGTGAGAATGAAAACATTTTACCGTTAGGATTTGGTACATGTACATACATATTTTTTATTAAAAATGAATATGGCGTTTATTTTGAAGTTCTCAATATGAACCGGCCTATTTCCATATTGGATTTTTTAAGGTTTTTTGCTCAACAATTTAGATATACAGTAGAATCTCGAAAAAGTTAACCAAAAGGTCCCAAGGGTATTTTACTTTTCCGAAATATTTACTTTTCCAAAGGTTTCCCAAATTTGAAAAAAATACGGTAATGAACATAATTTTAGTGATATAATTCGTTACATTTATTTGCATGACTTCCTTTTAGTCATTTAGATTTAATTAGTACTGTTGTACAGAATTAACATAAATAAATATATCTAAGTATGAATGCGTCCATGACCAACTACATATATGCCCGCAATACCGCCAACAATATTTTACATAATAATTCGGGGAAGACAAATTAAAAAAAAGTAATTTTCAGCTCATGGAATGATATTAAGTTTGTCGAACGGGTACAGGGTACAAGAGGGTGGTGGTTAAGCAAAAACCCGGTATATGTCTGGTTTAAAACTTCAAATTAATTTTTATTTTGTCATTTAAATTAGTGGACAAATGCATTTTTTTCGAGGTTGGTCAACTTTGGCGCTATCCCTATGCACTATGTTATAACAAGCCTATGCGAACCTTAGATCTTATTCAACAGAAAATCTATGGAGCGAACGAAAATGACGGATAAAGCCGAATCGTTCGTCTGAGCTATCGTTCGCCATGCATAATGAGGCCCTAAATGCCTGTAACTTTTGTAATTATCAACAGATTTGGAAATTTTAACCGGTTTTAGACTGAAAAAACTGCAATTTCTTAAATGTCGTGGATAATTTTTGAGAGGTCATTGTATATTTGGGTGTATTCTCCAAGTAAACACAATATATCATATTTTTTGTATTTTTAACTTTTAACTCTCAAACTGGCAGCACAGCCTGTAGGCAGCATTTTGAAATACGTTAGCTCAAATTCATGGTTACCACATAATGTTTATTTTCGAAATCAACAGTGTTCCCAAAAAAAGAGCAAACTTCAAAACAATGTGGGTAGGAACATAAGTTGATAATATCTACAAGATATCTATCACATATTGTGACTATACTATACAAAAAAAAAGTAATATTATTATTCGTTATAGTACTATTCGAATATTTTTGTTAATAGATTTTTAAAACGATATTCGCTGTTTTCTTTGCTTGTACCTAAGGGCGTGCATTTATGTTTTGTATGTTTTGGATGTATGTGTGTATGTTTGCGTGTACAAATGTGTGACCAAGCAGTAACAATATTTCCTTCATTATTCGAATAGTGGTAACGAATAGTTTTTGGCTTATTATCTTAATAATTAAATAGCTATTTGTACAGTGTTGTGGGAATAATAAAATACAATTATTGGTAATAATTGAAGCTGTAAATAGGCATTTACTATAAAGTTACTATACATAAATATGTATTTGTACATTTATATGTTTATTGCAGTTACATTTGCTTGGTAAGTTTTGTGCTAGGGCTTCAAGCAAGAGATGCCAGGGCCGAAATTCATTATGTATACTGTTTATTATGATAACAAAAGGACGGGTTTGTGATGATTTTTCATGTTCACATGTGTAAATAGTTTAATTTGCGTAAAGTAACATACACAAAATAATACTACCTGCATCCTAATTTTTGTTAAATACTCATATAAATGTACTTACATACATATGTATGTAAGTATGTATGTAGGTATGGTCATGGAAATTTGCGAACTCTTTGTATTGAATGGGCTGGTTAAGGATGATCATTATTAGGTAGATTTTTTATTGTGTTTCATCAACTCGTTAACTAAATGAACACAAAGGACCTACTTGCATGAGGGATTGCGAATTCACGCGGCAGTTGCAGGTAGCTATTTTCTTCTGTTGTTTTCCCTTGAAAGCCTTTCATATATTTTAAACAATGATTAGGTACACTAAATACGTTTGAAAAAATTTAAGTCTCCGCATAATATGTGCTAAGATGCAAAATTTAGGCGGGTATATAAATGGTGCAAAAAAAGTTTTTATAACCAAAAGCATTGAACGCCTCAAGGAGAACGTTACATTCCAAAATGTTTTAAAATCATAGTCAAACAAACAAAATTGGAAAATGTCCCGAAGCAAAGTTTGGCAACATTTTACTATCGTGGAAAAAGCCTCCTGCAATTATTGCGGTGCACTTCTTAAACGGATGGGCTCTACAACGTGCTTGTGGAACCACTACAACTTCAAACATAGACTGAGCCATGGAGTGGATAATCTTCAAGATCCAACAAGCAGCCACGTAACTGATAGCCCTGAAGGAAGCTTACAAGCAAGCAGGAAAAGGCAATCACGTGTGAGTACATCAGCAAACAGTACCATCAACATCACAGAAGACCGCCAGGAACTAATTACGCAAGCAATAACAAAAATGCACTTGGTAACTGATAGCCCTGAAGGAAGCTTACAAGCAAGCAGGAAAAGGCAATCACGTGTGAGTACATCAGCAAACAGTACATCAACATCACAGAAGACCGCCAGGAACTAATTACGCAAGCAATAACAAAAATGCACTTGGTGCAAAGTTGCCCGACTAGATGGAACTCTTGCTTCTATATGATCGAGCGGCTATTGGACCCCAGATCATCATAGGTGGCAGTACTCGCAGATCGGGAAATATTTGATGTCCGTACAGCTCTTAAAGTGGAAATTCTGGAGGACGAGTGGCTTAAAATGAGTGACCTTTCGAAATTGCTCAAACCTTTGGAGAAAGCAACAACTGTTTTGTGCTCTGAATCCAAAATAACGATATCTCTGGATCAACCTGTTATAAACAGCTTAGTGAGCAAACACCTTAGCACGATTTGCGGTGATTCCATTTTCATATCAAATCAGCAATGTCGCATGATTTGATCGATCGGTTCCAGCTGCATACGTTTTTGGATCATCGCAAAGTGGGACCTGCTCACATTGCATCGTTTTTGGATCCACGATACAAAAACTTGCTTTTTGAAAGCTCAGTGGAATTCAGGGAGAAGATTTCCATGGCTACAAAGCAACTGTATGACTCGCTTTTAAACACATCATCATCTCCAATTGCAGAAAATACACCCACCGTTATGGATATTCTTCTTGGAGGGGATAAGGTTATGGATACTAACGATGAATTTGAAAGATATGTCTTGGAACCACAAATAAACCACAACCTGGAGGCTAGAGTTTGGTGGAAGGACCACGAAAAGACGTAAAGGATATTGGGACTACTAGCCAAGAAATACCTAGCGATTCCAGCGACTTCAGCGAGCTCTGGAAGAGTTTTCTCCAGTGCTGGAAATATTGTTAAACCCTCAAGAAGCAAATTAAAACCCTATCTTGTGTCAGCTTTAGTGTTCTTGCACCAAAATAGACGAAATATTTAAAAAAAAAACATATTGATTTAAGTTAACTTCATTATCCTAGAATAAGAGTAATAAATATCCTAAATTTAATTAGCAAAAAAAAACAGTCCTTGTTCTTATTTAAGGTACTTCCATTGAACACTTTTTGTATATGCACATAAATTTTGCATCTTAGCACATATTATGCGGAAACTTAAATTTTTTCATACGTACCTAATCATTGTTTAAAATATATGAAAGGTTTTCAAGGGAAGACAACAGAACAAAATAGCTACAAGCTACTGCCGGGTGAATTCGCAATCCCTCATGCAAGTAGGTCCTTTGTGTTCATTTAGTTAACGAGTTTAGACACCCAAATTTAAAACAAATTGTCGCGCTTTATGCAATTCTTCAGTTGATGAAACACAATAAAAAATCTACCTAATAATGATCATCCTTAACCAGCCCATTCAATACAAAGAGTTCGCAAATTTCCATGCCCATATGTATACATACTTACATACATATGTACGTATATATGAGTATTAACAAAACTTAGGAAGCAGGTAGTATTATTTTGTGTATGTTACTTTACGCAAATTAAACTATTTACACATGTGAACATGAAAAATCATCACAAACCCGTCCTTTTGTTATCATAATAAACAGTATACATAATGAATTTCGGCCCTGGCATCTCTTGCTTGAAGCCCTAGCACAAAACTTACCAAGCAAATGTAACTGCAATAAACATATAAATGTACAAATACATATTTATGTATAGTAACTTTATAGTAAATGCCTATTTACAGCTTCAATTATTACCAATAATTGTATTTTATTATTCCCACAACACTGCACAAATAGCTATTTAATTATTGAGATAATAAGCCAAAAACTATTCAACCACCATTAACCGAATAAATACAACTATTCGTTACCACTATTCGAATAATGAAAGAAAAATTGTAACCACTTGGGCACACATTTGTACACGCAAACATACACATATACATGCAATACATACAAAACATAAATGCGCGCTCATAGGTACAAGCAAAGAAAACAACGAATATCGTTTTAAAAATCTACTAACAAAAATATTCGAATAGTACTATAACGAATAATAATATTCGAATAAACGAATAATAATATTCGAATAAACGAATAAAAAAATTCGAATAAATACTATTCGAATTTTTTGTACCCGCCGAATAAAAGTTTCGTTTATTCGAATAATTTTTATTCGAATAGTCCCATGCCTACTATACACCCAAACTATATTAAACAAAGTAGTAGCGAACTTGACAGTTCTATCTTTTCTGGAGGAGTTTTAACGTCAAATGAAAAAAATGTTAACCAGTTCGATTTTAAAATTTCTAATTTTTATCAGTTTGTTATTTTTATTGAAGAAATAACAAATCGTGGTATCTGTTTACGACTGCAACCGAGTGTTGAGTACCCATAAATAATAATCCGAATCCGAGATCAATTTTTTTGGGTAGTTTTCAAGATATTTGCGAACTAATGAAACTACATATTTGTATACCAAGAAGACAGGATCGCGTTATTTTTTTTAATCGTGGACAATAGTCGGCCACTCAAGATGTAAGCCACATAAAAACTATAGACAACGGTTCCGATTAGTTCTTCGGATTTTTGCAAATATTTTTCCCAATGACAACAATATTTATTCCCGGAGACCGATTTTCATTTGAACCGAAAGGTGTCTTTGGTACTCCTCCCAACATTTTTTAGAACTTGATGATAGTCGTAAACAGTGACCCAAATAGTTGCTATATTAATATTCTTTGCGGTCAAGGTCTTTAAAGGGGTAGACTCCACAGTAGCACTTGGTGGCAAAAGTGGGCTCATTAGATAGTTCACAAATAACTATGTATATTAATAATTTTTTGACCTTTGCAAATCGGGTTTAACTTTTTAATAAGAAAATTGTATGGGGCCCAAATATTGAACGTGGGCCAGTAAGAGTAAATACGTTGGTTTATACTTTTTTGAAGTAAGAATTCCTACAAAAACAAAATATTTCATTTGTCGATTCTACCTTGTTTAATTCGCCTTGTATACACCTAAGCGCTATTTCGGTTATTTCTTTCTGTTTTTTTGAGTTCCTCTTCGAAGCTTTATGTACCTACCTATAAAAATTCCCTGGGGCGGAACCATCTCCCATACAAAATTTTTAAGGCATTTTCCATAATATTTCGATGTGCATAACTTCGGCTCAATCAATAGTTATCTGAGGTCAAAGTTGAGGTTTTGATAAATTTGGTTTGCGCTTGCAGTAGTAAGAAAAATAAATTGTATATAAGTCATTTCCATTTTCAAGTCAAATCGTTTTTTTTTTGAAAAAAAAATTGGACGCCCCACCGAAAACATTTCCTGGATACTCCCCTGAATAGTTGTATTTATTCGGTTAATGGTGGTTGAATAGTTTTTGGCTTATTATCTTAATAATTAAATAGCTTTTCGTACAGTGTTGTGGGAATAATAAAATTCAATTATTTCTAATAATTGAAGCTGTAAATAGACATTTACTATAAAGTTACTATACATAAATATGCATTTATACATCTTTACATATGCTTATTGCAGTTACATTGGCTTTGCTAAAAATCTATTAAGTTTATATTCCTTATATCCGTGGTTCATCAAAAATAAAGCCATCCATTCAGATCTAAACATTCCTTTTATAAAAAATGAAATTAATAGATTCAGTGCAGCATACCTACGAAGAATAAGTTATCATGACAACCTGCTGGCTATTACGTTATTAGATGGAACCAACGAAATCACAAGGCTTAAAAGACATCATGTTCTAGACCTACCGTTTAGAAACTAACTTAAAACAAAAAAAAAAAGAAAAAAAAAAAGTAATACATAATAATAATCCAACTATTAATTAATTGATTCTTTCTTTTTCTACATGTAAATATGTATATATTATCATATGTATATGTATATTGTACATTTGTTATTATATATTAGAGTCAAACTCCCATTGTTAAATAATTTGCTTATTGTTCTCTGAATAGAATGCAAATATATGTATTCAATAAAAAAAAAAAATATTCCTTATATATCTTAAGCTATGTTTTTTGGACAGAAAACCACAATCAAAAAATAAATTTTTTTCCTTCCTACCTTTTTTTTACACTTTTGTTATTTCACCTCTAAGTGTACACCCGTGGTACCCGGGTACCTCTATATATATTATGAGAACTTAAATTAAACTTTGGGTGTTTTGGTAAAAGTAATTTAATAATGCTTATTTTAAGTAAGAATATTAAGTAAATGTTATGTGATTATTTATTTATTATGTTTTAATTAAATATAAATGTTAATTAGCACAATTGTTACAATTTGAAATGGGTACAGTATGGGCATTGCATACAAGGCATTGCTTTCTAGTCTTACGGCGTTTTTTATTTGGAGAAATAAGGTACATTGCACAGTTTCCAATAACTGGAAAACGGGTGTCCTAACAAAGCCTCTATCCCAATTCTTGTTGCAAAGTTTTTGTATTGTACATTTGGAATTCGTTATCTATTCTTCACTTCGGAGATTGCTAATTCTCTTTCTCGCTGATTGAGGAATCCTCGGCTAGAATTTGTGGATTTCATCAAAGCCGGATTGTTTTCCTTGGAAAATATAAACGCCACCAGAGCTGCAAGGTCAATAATGTTGTAAAAAAAGCCACTGGCCATCTCTGCGTTCTTCGCTTGCATGTGTAAGTACCCAGCATCTTCTCCATGGTGTCCACGCCCCCTTTCGTGCTGTTGTAGTACTCAATTGCAGCCGGTTTCTTGATTACGTTATGAGATACCTCATTTTTGGTGTGAAGTGTTGATAACATTATTACAGACCTATTTTTCTTGGGCACATATGAGCACATCATAATATTATCATTTGAGTAGCCAAACAGGGATGAAAATATTTCTCTTGATTTATTTGCCTTCATCTTCAGTAGAATGTATGATTTGTTTTTCTTCCGAGTTCCAACTAGAGAAAGTCGTCAAGACTTTAGGAATCGTGCCACCGACAGACTCGTGAAACAATTGTCCCATGTGATATTTCGCCCACAGTATTTATATTTTCGAACTAAATCTACGACTACTCTCTCCCCTTGGTTGACTTCGCGATTCGGTCCTTCTTTTCCTTTGTAAATTTGGCCTTGAAGAGGAAACAAGGTGCGCCCATCGCAAGCCCCCCAAACTTGTATTCCTTTTCGAGCGGATATATTGTGTTAAACGCGTTCTACCCCTGTATCCGGAGAGTTGCTCGCAAACGGTAATGTAATCGAAAGGTTGTAATTAGCACTCAGATTTGCGTTGAGTAACATAAATATTTCAGATATGGGTGCAGCTTTGTCGTTTTGAGATCGCCCTAATCAGGTCGTAGCGTTCTCGAAACGAAGAAAGCTTGTGATTAAATCTATTAATGCCCATTGTAGCACGATAAAGCGGATATGCATCCAACTTCCATAGCCCATGAATATGTTCATTGTTTGGGCCATGAACTCCGGCAGTAATTAATATATCAAGGTAGGGGTCAAACTCTGCTAGCTCTCTCCGCTCTTTTTTTTCATCATGCATAATACTGCTCGAGCTTTCCGGTTGGTTTCTCGCGTAATTATACTGGAAATGTTTTCGTCAAAAAAGGTTTTAAAAGTGTCCTTTATTGATCGATTTTTCGTCCCTCGGTCCGGACCAGCTTCTGGCGAAGAATTTTATGCATTCCTATTTTTGGTTGAGAAGAAGGGTTTATACTCCAACCGGTATTGTCTTTTCCATACATTACACTTGAAGCAGCTGCTGAATCTTCAAATTCCACTCCCTCTGAACTCTCCTCATCTGTAGATGAGTCTTCTGAATCATGCCATTCAACGCGAATGTTATCACCATTTAAACTTCCAACATCCGAAGCTATTTAATTTGGTTGTTGTTGTTGTTGTTGTAACGCCACGTAGCCCTGCCTAGGTAGTCAGTATCTACCCAATATTGTCATCAGGCTCTTCTAACGGAAGTCCTAGAAACCTAGCGGCTTCGACAGGGGCGGACCAGAGGGATATGGGTGTTAGAAGAGTAGGCTCAGCTGAGCAGACGAAAAGGTGGTTAGTATTATGGGGGGACAAGCCACATGCCGGACAAACATTAGGCAAGTCGGGGTTCAGTCTGGATAGGTAAGAGTTTAACCTATTACAATATCCAGACCGGAGTTGGGCCAGCATCACTCTGGTCTCCCTAGGCAGCCCGCGCTCCTCTTCGGCAACGGGTGGAGTTGTTGCCTGAAGAACGGCGTTCGCTGGAATAGAGCTGACATAGGAATTTACCGAATCGGTGTGGATAAGGGTGAGGGCCTGCCGGTGCACCTTAGGATCAAACGGCATGGAAATCAGGTGCCGGATCTCATCGAAGTGTTTGCGTAGGTGGCTTCTTATCCTCCTGGGGGGCGGATTTTCGTTGACCAGGCGTCCGTTCGGGTGCTGCGGTTTGCAACAGTTGAATAGGAATTGCCTGGTCAGCATTTCGCTATGCTCTTTAACGGCGAGCATTTTCGCTTCATTGTGAAGGTGGTGCTCAGGAGACATAAGAAGACACCCAGTGACAGTGGCGGTTCGAAGGGCGGTATTCTGGCAGACCTGAAGCCTCGTCCAGTGTGTGTCAGCCAGCCCCGACGACCATATAGGCGTCGCGTAGCTCAGTACCGGCTGACCAATTGCTTTGTATGTAGCTAGTAACGTTTCTTTGTCTTTGCCCCAAGTGCTGCCAGCTAGCGACTTGAGGATTTTGTTACGGCTTTGGACTTTATTGACAATTGCGGTAACATGAGCGCCGTATTTGAACATGTTATCAAACGTTACCCCTAAGATTTTGGGGTGTGAGACAGTTGGTAGCTTAACACTATCAACGTAGACGTCTAATTCCATGTTCACTTGCGTTGTCCACGCCGTAAATAAGGTAGCCGAGGACTTATTCGGTGACAATGCCAGGTTTTCTACCAGCGAAAAATTCCGACACGGCTGGGAGGTACGAGTTTATGCGAGAGCAGGGTTCTTAAACGGAGGGGCCCGTTGCCAGAATCGTACAATCATCGGCGTAAGAGACGATCGAGACACCCTCTGGTGGGGGGGAAGTTTCGATATATAATAGTTAAATAGAAACGGGGATAGGACACCACCCTGTGGCACCCCTTGTTTAACTATTCTGGGTTTTGATCGGGCGCCTCTGAATTCTACCGACGATTGACGACCACTCAGATAATTGGCAGTCCAACGTTTAAGACAGGGGGGAAGGGACGAATCTTCCAGGTCTTTCAATAGTCGAGCATGATTGACCGTGTCAAAGGCTTTGGCCAAATCAAGCGCAACTAGCACTGTCCTGTGGTTTGGACGCTTTTGGTTTAGTCCGTCCCCTATCTGAGTGGTAATGGCGTTCAGCGCGGTGGTAGTGCTGTGGTTTTTGCGGAAACCATGCTGATGTTCGGCGAGTCGCAAATTAGCGGTGAAATATGGTAATAAGATGGATTCCAACACTTTCACTACTGGCGAGAGAAGTGATATCGGGCGATATGACTCCCCTACGGCAGCTGGCTTGCCAGGCTTTAATAGTGGGACCACCTTTGCCTGTCTCCATCTTTCAGGAATGACAAAGGTGGACAAGAAAAGGTTGAAAATGTGTGTTAAATATCTTATGCCTTCGTCGCCAAGGTGTTTTAGCATCAGCATGGAGATGCCATCGGGGCCTATGTACTTGGTGTTCTTAGATCTCCGTATTGCCTCTTGTACTTCGGTTGTGGAGATGGCAATGGGCGCATCGCTGTTTTTGGGTTTGTGCGCTTCCCTGGTGGATCGGCGAATTTCTTTGTCCAACGGAGGATGCATTACAAACTGTCGGCAGAAAGCGCTCGCGCATCGTTTAGGTTTCGACTGATATTTTGTCGTTGGGTTTAGTCGGGTTGGACAAAGATTTCACCGTCGACCATAGTTTGCCAACCCCAGCCGAGAGGTTACAAGACCTTAGGTGCTCTTCCCACTTAGCGCGTTTGTGTTTATCTACTAGGCGTCTGATTTCCGCATTAAGATCCCTAATTTGGGTATCCGTAGGGTCAAGGCGTCTAATATGGTCACGTTCATTTGCCAGGGCCGCTGCCTCTGCGGGGAAGAATGGACGTACTTCCTTTATTCTACCTGACGGGATGTGTTGACGGGAGGCTGAAACTAGGGCCATACGAAACGCCTTTTC
Source organism: Sphenella marginata (assembly GCA_951509765.1). Lineage (NCBI taxonomy): Eukaryota > Metazoa > Arthropoda > Insecta > Diptera > Tephritidae > Sphenella > Sphenella marginata. The sequence goes on from OX608078.1 coordinate 46,553,030, forward strand.
CGCTTCTCGTACGTCAGACGGAGTGGGGAGAGCAGCGAAGGCGCTCTCTGTAGATGTTAAGAAACTTTCCCAGTCGGCTTTGTTAAAGTTAACAAAGGTGCGATTGTCAGAAGTGACAAAGTCGGTGGGGCGATCGATAGAGAGCGCAATGGGAAGGTGATAAGAAGCAAGCGTCAGCATCGGTCGCCAGTCAACGCAGTTTATAAGACCTGCGCTGACTATGGTGATATCCCGCGAGCTAGAGCAGTTTACCGCCACTCTAGTGGGGGCATCCCCATTAACTGTGCAGAACGTCGAATCGTCTATTTGGTCAGCCAGCTCCTGCCCCCTACCATCGGCCTGTAAGCTGGAGTGCCACAGATCGTGGTGTGCGTTAAAGTCACCAAGGATAACACGGTTCTCACCCCTGAGTAACGCACGAATGTCAGGGTGATAATCCCTGGGACAGCAGGTGACAGGAGGTATATATACGTTTATGATTTCCAAGTCGACATCGCCTGACCGGACAACCATACCTAAGGTGGTGTCCCTCGGGTCGATGTCAGGCTCAAATAGACGGTACTGCACAGTTTGATGCGTGATGAATGCAAGACCACCCCCAAGCCCTCTCGCACGATCACAACGGTGTACATTGTACCCGTTGCAGGTCAGAAGAGTTGACCTTCCACCGAGCTTTGTCTCCTGAATAGCAGCGATTTTGATATTGTGTCGCTTCATGAGGTTTGTAATTTCAGCTATTTTGCCGGTTAGGCCGTTGCAATTAAATTGCAGGATTGCGAAGTGCGAAGGGGGAGTAGAGTTGATGCTGGGGGTCAGGGACTGATGCGCATGCCTAGGTGGTAGTAGGCTGGCTCGCGCACTACGACGCATTCTTGAAGTCGAAGGAATCGCGTTACCAGAAGGTAGAGGCGATTCAGATGACGTTGAAGGTTGCGTAGCTCGACAGCATGGCGCAACGTACGTATCAGTCCATAAGTTCCTGTTTGCGAGTCCAGAGCATATAAGCAGATGACACAGGCCAAGGCAGTTATTGCACTTGACCGATGCCAAAGGCGTGTATAATCTTAACCGACAAACAGTGCACGTAGTATAAGGGACCAGGAGCTGATGGTTGTGACTTATACTCGTGCTGATGCTGGAAGAAGAGGTGCTGACTGAGGGGGCGGGAGATAGCGGACGCTCGGCATTGCTCAATTCCACTTGGGAAGTGCTACGTAGGGAGTAGCTGTGAGCTGCTGTGTGAGATGTTGACGCCTGGGGGCGTGAGCGACCGCTAGGAGGGTCAACTTGCTGAGGTGCATTTGTAATGCTAGTCGTGGAGACTGAGGTGACAGAGTCAGACATATGTGGCGGAGCGATACTTGATCGGCAACGGCCACGGGACGACGTAGGACGTGAACAGCAAGGGGCCACAAAAGTTATATAAAAACTATCGGGCTTATGGGTAGAGGGATTTAGTCCGGAGCAACTTGTTAGGTGCAACCACCTATTGCAATTGGAGCATTGTACTGAGTGTGAGCGTTTCACATAAATTTTCTTCCAGCATATACAGCAGATCCATTCTCTTGGTCCCGGGTTGGATTCAATACCAGCCCGGATCAGGAGAGTCTTGAGCAGTCCCGCTGCAAGGAGCAGCTCGGAGGATGACATTATTGGGGGAAGATAACCGACGGTTTAGGCAGGGGGGTAGCGAAATAACAGCCCTTGGTCGGGGAAACCCCGAGTCATTCCGGTACGTAGAACCGGCTGTCGTGGGAATTGTTTAATTTGGTTCGATCGCATCGCCGCCTCCTAACCGATCCCCATCGCTTGACAAAATCTCGGCCAGCAAAGCTTCAAGGGATTGTTGCTGCTCTTCGTAGCATTTTGCATTAATTGTTTTCTTTTCTGAGGCCATAGTCACTGCAATAGTTTAATTCATTTAATTCACTGTAAATTTAGCTACACCCCTAAATTACTATTTATGTATTAAGACTCGTTAGGTACACACCTTTTTTACACTTCGCAAATATTTTTTAAGATCTCTCTTAACGTGTTAACTACAGGCGCGGGACTAATCTAAAATTTCGCAATTATTTAAAAAGTAGAATGACAGAGTTCATGGCCTTCTTCATTTTTGAGTCATTCAAATTTTATATTTTATATTTTATCGTGGCATCCTCCCATTGGTGAATTTAAACTCATTTAGCTATTTAACATGGCCTACCTACTATCTTTATAGGTTGAGAAAGGTTTAGTTAGGTATATTCTCCTCATTCGTATTTTTTGTAGCCTAGCAGATGCATTATGACTATCTACATTATTTAATTCAAGTTGATACATATGTATCGAGGTACCCGGGTACCACGGGTGTACACTAGCAATCAGCAAATAGGTTTGTTGTCTCACATGGGGTAGTCGCAAATTTATTATCGAACTGAACCGAGGTTGATGTGCATAATGATGCCTTTTTGGATTTTACAAAATTCCAAAACTTTTGCGGATTAGCTTTAATGTTACTGCTCAGAGGTTTTAATTTCGTTTGAAAGTACTGGTATTTTACAAAATATGACGACAAACTATAGGCTTTATATATATTTAAGTACTCGTTTTTAAGATTTTTTAACTTCTTTAGCCGCGAAGGGTACCATGGTGATTAAAATGATCGCTTCCTTTTTAAAGAAATATTTTTAAGGCTAAATTCCCCCATTATTGACTTAAACTTAAAAAAGCTATAATGAATATCCAAGTTGATAAGAAGATGTTCCCAGTTGAATTCCAGAAGAGAAGTATTTGAACTTGGATAGTTACAAGAAGCAAAGTTGAAATCAATCAATCAAATCTAGAGGGGATGATATATCGCAATTAAGATTCTCTGTGACAAATATAATATCTAAAATTCTATTGAGTTGATTGTAAAGTCCATTAATTGGTTTAAGATTTATACTTAAAAAACTATCACTAAAGTATGATCCGTTTTGAGTAATAATATAGTCAACCGTTAAACCTGAGTCGGATGTACCACTACAGCTAACATTGCATAGATTTGAACAAATCGGTTGGGTGGTCGATTTGTGATTTAGAGAAAATAAAAGAAAGAAAACGAGAATCTCGTTATAAAAATATGGCCGTGTATTTGAAGTGAAAATTCTAATTTTACAATTGAGTGTTACCTTAAAATTGGCGGTGAAAATCCTGGGGTGGCCGTGATGTGCTGACGCTGTGATGATCGGTCCAGTCGCGGACAACCGTTGAAACTCGAATTTCAGCCTCCGGTTTTAAGGGGAGGTGAACCGACACATGCACACCCACATGCATGTATGTACATATATGTTTACTGACAAACATGAATATGCGTGCATGTACATACATGTGGGCGGCTTGGTGTTTTGTATAAAATGAAAAGTGACATTAGGGTGCCGCATTTTGTAAGACTTTAGGCATCAGGCCTAAACATGCCGGCCCCCTTGCCATACGCAACATCTTAATCCGCCCCCAGGATTTCCCACCACGTCCTCTGACAACTACTGGTTTAATGCTAGGATGGTGAGTGCCGGATGGCGCTGTTTGCCCTTGAGCGACCTTCCTAAGTTTGATGTTTTTCGTCTGGCAGTACCTCTCCTTCGTACCTAGAGCTAGGTGGAAGAAAATTTAAAAAAATAAAAAGTTGCATATTTCTTGCCAGTAGATTGATTTACGTACATACATACATATGTTAACCCATAAACAAGAAGAAAAAACATTTTTTATTTTTATGTTAGGCTTAATCTTATCTTACATACTTATGGTTAAGGTTGCGTAGCTGGCGCGGAAGTGTGGCCAGTCTAAATTCTCGACAGAAAATTATTTAGCTGGCACGGCTGAATGGCCAGTCTAAGTTTTCGAGTTTATATGAAAACTCGTTCGAAAGAGTCGGGACGGCAGTCAGTCCGATACCCCGTGTACTGGTCGGAACGGCCGTGGTTCCGAACCAGGTTCGATATTCGCGCCGTTATATGAACGACGCTGGTAAGCGTGGGTGACGAGAGCGCTATAATTTGGCACAATAGTATGTGTATATGAATATATATTTATTTTGCTTACATATGTGTCTTTTCAAGTTTGCAGCCTAATGCAAGTAACTGATTGGCAGACATAATTTTTGCAAAAAGTTGCCGTACGGCACCGTACCACTGGAACGCATGCAAAGAAAACTTTATTGCAACTACGGGATCACCCGGTAGTGCGGTTCGCTAATTTTGATACATATGTACATATATGTATGTATTTTGCTACAGTTCACTGGTGCTCACTAGGTCTGGGCACACAGCGATATTTTCGCTTCGGACTGTACTTGGGATTCGGTACCGACCGGGGTAGAGTGTGTGAGGTTTAAGCTTTGGGCTTTTTTTTGTTGTTTTGTGAGCAAAACAGTCCTGCCCCTCCGAAAAGAACAAACCCAAAATCATAAAACAAATTTAACAACCAAAAAAAATTTTTTTAAGCGCAGAAAAACTTTTTATTTTTTTGAATTTTTTTTTCCCTCGGCACGGTCGCCGAGGTGTGGGACGAACGTAGATTGCGTTGCCCCTTCGCCCACAGTAAGCGGTCCCGATTTTTTGGCATCTCGGGTTTTGTGGTACCCGTTGACCAACATCCGTAGCATCACTACCGCAGTGGCGTGACGATCAGCAAACATATTTACATATATGTATGGCGCTTGCATTGAGAGACGGTTCAATTGAACCACACCAGGGTTGGGAAATTACATTTCATGAATTGTACTAAATCCACTCAAAAATCGTACCTTTTTCGTTCAAATTGTACTGAATTTTTTTTAAGGACTCGCATATATTGCCATATTACTCATTTACTTTTTTTTACTAAAAATACAGTTGAAATCAGTTTTTCTTTTTATTTATATGGAAACTTTTTTCTTAGTTCAATAAGAGCTTTTTGAAAAACATAAATATGAACACATACATGAAAAATATTATTATTACATACTAGCTGACCCGGCAAACTTCATTCTGCCCAAAATAGACTTTACTATTAAGTTCATTTAAAAAAAAAATATCCAACCGAATGATAAACTTTGTATCTATTCCAATGTAAGTTGATATCCGCCGACACACTAAATCATTTTCACCAAATAACTCAGATATTGATAATATACACATTCGTAACTGTTCATTTCGTAAATGTAAACTATTTAACACGAAAAGCTACCGCTACCACTTCAATTACTAAATTAGAAATAATATTGTAAGCTGAATTTTAGAAGGTAAGTGAGAGTATTGGTGTAGTATATCTCTACAATGGGTTTCGGGTTCCTACCAAACATTACGTATGTTTGGGAGATGCTACGCTCCCTTTTTGTATAACCCCAATTTTTTTCCGGTACTATTGAATTGATATCGTTTATCTCCATACCGATTTCCATTTCCCCACCTTAAACCCTTTTAGCGTTTAAGGTTTAAGCTGTCATTATGCATACTTAGCATAGACTTGACTTGACTTGAGAACTGTCACTTAGCACTTAGAAAAATAGCAAGAGAGCACACTAGCCAGTTTCAAATAGGAGTAAAAGTTTCCCATATCGAATTGCTTTTTAAAAGTAATCGTGTGATTTTTTCCATATACATAACTCAGTAAAAAGTACCAAAACGCACTTTCTTGGCATTAGGTTTCGATTTTCTGAGTTTATCTACAATCAGTATATAGTCAATGCCAAAAAAAAAACTATAAAGCTTTTTGGGAGGAAAAAATTTTTTTTATGTTAGCCTAATTTGAATTAAATTTATTTGACAGTAAGTTTTGCGGCTGCCATATGAATAATATACATCCAAAAATTCTTATCCCTATAGAATAGTTGGAGGATTTTATTCAAAATGTTAAAAAAAAGGTATGGCATCACACAGTTCTCTCACGGCGCTCACTAAACTTAGAATTTACATAAAAAATCAAAACTCCACAGAATTCTAAGTCAAGTCAAGTAGGGTAATCGGATACATGCAAACTTCATTAAACAGAACGCTAAGTGGCAGTTCCAAGTCAAGTCAAGTCAATGCTAAGTATGCATAATGGCTGCTTTAAAGTTTAGCATCTAGTCATCTTTGGTGCTAAGCGACCTACGAGTGTAAGTACACAAATGAAAACTACGTTGTAAAGAAGGTTGCTATAGCGCCAAAATAGATTAGAATATTAGCTGTAGGCGAAATTGTACCAAAAGCGATAGCGTAGTACTTCAGTACTTTCTTGAGCCAAATTGTATCGAAAAAGTACAATTGTATCGAAAAACCCAACCCTGAACCACACATACATATATATGTATGTTTACTCACGCTTTGCGAGTGAGTGGTCAAGCTAAGCTGGAGACAATAAAAAATATGTAGTACTAGCTGCCATGTAGTATATGTAGTACCATTGTGTTTTGTTTATATATTAACATGCTATACATATTAAGTTGAATAAATTGTTTAAAGATATCTCACTTCAAACCCAGAATTTAGCAACTCAAATAATTATTTACTTAGACTAAATGCACGTTTTTAAAAATCAAAAACACATTTTTATAATTTAAGTAAAGTTTATTTCCAATCAGGATCAGATACACTCATACATACATGTAAATGTGTAAAATGGAAAAAGGAGTGCATCACTTATTCCGGTTTTTATTGTTGTTGTTGTTGTAACGCCACGTAGCCCTGCCTAGGCAGTCAGTATCTACCCAATATTGTCATCAGGCTCTTCTAACGGAAGTCCTAGAAACCCAGCGGCTTCGACAGGGGCGGACCAGAGGGATATGGGTGTTAGAAGAGTAGGCTCAGCTGAGCAGACGAAAAGGTGGTTAGTATTATGGGGGGACAAGCCACATGCCGGACAAACATTAGGCAAGTCGGGGTTCAGTCTGGATAGGTAAGAGTTTAACCTATTACAATATCCAGACCGGAGTTGGGCCAGCATCACTCTGGTCTCCCTAGGCAGCCCGCGCTCCTCTTCGGCAACGGGTGGAGTTGTTGCCTGAAGAACGGCGTTCGCTGGAATAGAGCTGACATAGGAATTTACCGAATCGGTGTGGATAAGGGTGAGGGCCTGCCGGTGCACCTTAGGATCAAACGGCATGGAAATCAGGTGCCGGATCTCATCGAAGTGTTTGCGTAGGTGGCTTCTTATCCTCCTGGGGGGCGGATTTTCGTTGACCAGGCGTCCGTTCGGGTGCTGCGGTTTGCAACAGTTGAATAGGAATTGCCTGGTCAGCATTTCGCTATGCTCTTTAACGGCGAGCATTTTCGCTTCATTGTGAAGGTGGTGCTCAGGAGACATAAGAAGACACCCAGTGACAGTGGCGGTTCGAAGGGCGGTATTCTGGCAGACCTGAAGCCTCGTCCAGTGTGTGTCAGCCAGCCCCGACGACCATATAGGCGTCGCGTAGCTCAGTACCGGCTGACCAATTGCTTTGTATGTAGCTAGTAACGTTTCTTTGTCTTTGCCCCAAGTGCTGCCAGCTAGCGACTTGAGGATTTTGTTACGGCTTTGGACTTTATTGACAATTGCGGTAACATGAGCGCCGTATTTGAACATGTTATCAAACGTTACCCCTAAGATTTTGGGGTGTGAGACAGTTGGTAGCTTAATACTATCAACGTAGACGTCTAATTCCATGTTCACTTGCGTTGTCCACGTCGTAAATAAGGTAGCCGAGGACTTATTCGGTGACAATGCCAGGTTTCTAGCAGCGAAAAATTCCGACACGGCTGGGAGGTACGAGTTTATGCGAGAGCAGAGTTCTTCAACGGAGGGGCCCGTTGCCAGAATCGTACAATCATCGGCGTAAGAGACGATCGAGACACACTCTCTAGTTAAATAGAAACGGGGATAGGACACCACCCTGTGGCACCCCTTGTTTAACTATTCTGGGTTTTGATCGGGCGCCTCTGAATTCTACCGACGATTGACGACCACTCAGATAATTGGCAGTCCAACGTTTAAGACAGGGGGGAAGGGACGAATCTTCCAGGTCTTTCAATAGTCGAGCATGATTGACCGTGTCAAAGGCTTTGGCCAAATCAAGCGCAACTAGCACTGTCCTGTGGTTTGGACGCTTTTGGTTTAGTCCGTCCCCTATCTGAGTGGTAATGGCGTTCAGCGCGGTGGTAGTGCTGTGGTTTTTGCGGAAACCATGCTGATGTTCGGCGAGTCGCAAATTAGCGGTGAAATATGGTAATAAGATGGATTCCAACACTTTCACTACTGGCGAGAGAAGTGATATCGGGCGATATGACTCCCCTACGGCAGCTGGCTTGCCAGGCTTTAATAGTGGGACCACCTTTGCCTGTCTCCATCTTTCAGGAATGACAAAGGTGGACAAGAAAAGGTTGAAAATGTGTGTTAAATATCTTATGCCTTCGTCGCCAAGGTGTTTTAGCATCAGCATGGAGATGCCATCGGGGCCTATGTACTTGGTGTTCTTAGATCTCCGTATTGCCTCTTGTACTTCGGTTGTGGAGATGGCAATGGGCGCATCGCTGTTTTTGGGTTTGTGCGCTTCCCTGGTGGATCGGCGAATTTCTTTGTCCAACGGAGGATGCATTACAAACTGTCGGCAGAAAGCGCTCGCGCATCGTTTAGGTTTCGACTGATATTTTGTCGTTGGGTTTAGTCGGGTTGGACAAAGATTTCACCGTCGACCATAGTTTGCCAACCCCAGCCGAGAGGTTACAAGACCTTAGGTGCTCTTCCCACTTAGCGCGTTTGTGTTTATCTACTAGGCGTCTGATTTCCGCATTAAGATCCCTAATTTGGGTATCCGTAGGGTCAAGGCGTCTAATATGGTCACGTTCATTTGCCAGGGCCGCTGCCTCTGCGGGGAAGAATGGACGTACTTCCTTTATTCTACCTGACGGGATGTGTTGACGGGAGGCTGAAACTAGGGCCATACGAAACGCCTTTTCCCCTTCTCGTACGTCAGACGGAGTGGGGAGAGCAGCGAAGGCGCTCTCTGTAGATGTTAAGAAACTTTCCCAGTCGGCTTTGTTAAAGTTAACAAAGGTGCGATTGTCAGAAGTGACAAAGTCGGTGGGGCGATCGATAGAGAGCGCAATGGGAAGGTGATAAGAAGCAAGCGTCAGCATCGGTCGCCAGTCAACGCAGTTTATAAGACCTGCGCTGACTATGGTGATATCCCGCGAGCTAGAGCAGTTTACCGCCACTCTAGTGGGGGCATCCCCATTAACTGTGCAGAACGTCGAATCGTCTATTTGGTCAGCCAGCTCCTGCCCCCTACCATCGGCCTGTAAGCTGGAGTGCCACAGATCGTGGTGTGCGTTAAAGTCACCAAGGATAACACGGTTCTCACCCCTGAGTAACGCACGAATGTCAGGGTGATAATCCCTGGGACAGCAGGTGACAGGAGGTATATATACGTTTATGATTTCCAAGTCGACATCGCCTGACCGGACAACCATACCTAAGGTGGTGTCCCTCGGGTCGATGTCAGGCTCAAATAGACGGTACTGCACAGTTTGATGCGTGATGAATGCAAGACCACCCCCAAGCCCTCTGGCACGATCACAACGGTGTACATTGTACCCGTTGCAGGTCAGAAGAGTTGACCTTCCACCGAGCTTTGTCTCCTGAATAGCAGCGATTTTGATATTGTGTCGCTTCATGAGGTTTGTAATTTCAGCTATTTTGCCGGTTAGGCCGTTGCAATGAAATTGCAGGATCGCGAAGTGCGAAGGGGGAGTAGAGTTGATGCTGGGGGTCAGGGACTGATGCGCATGCCTAGGTGGTAGTAGGCTGGGTCGCGCACTACGACGCATTCTTGAAGTCGAAGGAATCGCGTTACCAGAAGGTAGAGGCGATTCAGATGACGTTGAAGGTTGCGTAGCTCGACAGCATGGCGCAACGTACGTATCAGTCCATAAGTTCCTGTTTGCGAGTCCAGAGCATATAAGCAGATGACACAGGCCAAGGCAGTTATTGCACTTGACCGATGCCAAAGGCGTGTATAATCTTAACCGACAAACAGTGCACGTAGTATAAGGGACCAGGAGCTGATGGTTGTGACTTATACTCCTGCTGATGCTGGAAGAAGAGGGGCTGACTGAGGGGGCGGGAGATAGCGGACGCTCGGCATTGCTCAATTCCACTTGGGAAGTGCTACGTAGGGAGTAGCTGTGAGCTGCTGTGTGAGATGTTGACGCCTGGGGGCGTGAGCGACCGCTAGGAAGGTCAACTTGCTGAGGTGCATTTGTGATGCTAGTCGTGGAGACTGAGGTGACAGAGTCAGACATATGCGGCGGAGCGATACTTGATCGACGACGGCCACGGGACGTCGTAGAACGTGAACAGCAAGGGGCCACAAAAGTTCTATAAAAACTAGCGGGCCTATGGGTAGAGGGATTTAGTCAAGAGCAACTTGTTAGGTGCAACCACCTATTGCAATTGGAGCATTGTACTGAGTGTGAGCGTTTCACATAAATTTTCTTCCAGCATATACAGCAGATCCATTCTCTTGGTCCCGGGTTGGATTCAATACCAGCCCGGATCAGGAGAGTCTTGAGCAATCCCGCTGCAAGGAGCTGCTCGGAGGATGACATTATTGGGGGGAAGATTACTGACGGTTTAGGCAGGGGGGTAGCGAAATAACAGCCCTTGGTCGGGGAAACCCCGAGTCATTCCGGTACGTAGAACCGGCTGTCGTAGGAACGTCCGGTTTTTATTGATTTCTGCTAATGTGTCGTTGCGAGGTATGGATGTCACCTCTCCAGCCGCAGGACCTGTAAGGATTGTTGTCTCTAAGCTGTTTTTATGCATTTGTTTCGCTTGCAATTCGGTTCCATTACATAGATTCGGTGGCTTAAGGTTGCGCAGTAATATAATTGGAATATTTTGTTTTAATTTTGTTTTATAAGGTGGTAAGCCCGAGGGATTTATGGAATTCAAGAACTGAATCGGGTAATGTACTGCATTTTTGCTTTGACATATACTCTCTAACGTTATTAATATCGTCATCTGTTTTGTTTCTTGGTGCAACAATAGCCCGTTGACATAGCCATGTATACGGCTTACTTGATAGTTCTTCTATATTCGGGTAAACTTTTGATATTAATTCGTCGACGTTATACACCATATTCCCAATATTTGAATCTATTGATAACTCAATGGCAATTTACAAAAGTTTTTTACTGACATTGATGAATTTTTGTTTTTTATTTAGGAAATTACTTCCATTAATAATTTTTTTGTAAATGAGCTGACATAGGGTCAGATTAACAAAATAAAAAGGAGAGCTATTTTACATTTATTGGGTCTACCAGCGATTCCATTTAATTTGACGCCGGCTAGCTGATGCTTAAACGATAGGGAACATCTGCCGATATAATCGGAGTTCGAGAGATAATTGAAATTCCCTCATGATCACGAAATAAGCAGGCCAATTCTAAATATCTGGGGAAATTTTCCCAGACATTGAGCAGTTGTATATCTTCCACTTTTCTTTCTCCCTCTTCCCCATCAATAACTTTCATTTGCTATCCATATCGTATAAACACCTCACGGTCCACACTTCGATCGATATCTCAAACACAGCTTCGCATTAAAACCTGAAAATTACTCCCTGTATGAAGATATTCCGGGTAGCACCGGTACAAGGTTTAACCGATGTTCAAAACCCATTTTTCCACAAATAAAACTGCATGACAAAAAAAACAGCATTCAAAATATATAATACTAGCAGGGTACCCGGCGTTGCTCGGGATGTAAGTAGTTAGGGGGCCTTTCAAAATCAATAATATACTTTAAGATTTCATATTTATATACATAAAATATAACTGACCCGGCAAACTTCGTTCTTCCCAAAATAGATTTTTTTATTAATTTTTCACTACTTCATTGTGCATACAACTTCAAAAATATAAAATTTTAGTATTCCGTTTAAGGCTACACGATACACAAAATTTTTAGTTTTCTGTCCCGGAGCATAAGTAAATAGCGAAAAAATTTTCCTACACGGGAACTATTGATATCATTAATCTCCTGGTCAATTTTCAGGTCCTAACTTTAAACACTTTTACGATAACCCCACTTTTATGCGCGAAAATTGTTTTGATATCATTTAGCTCTATACATATTTCCAGGTTCCTGCCTTAAATACTTTTGGAGATATTTAGCTTGAAAAATTAGTATGGGAGGTGCCACGCCCCCATTTTCGTTAACCCCAATTTTTTTGGAGGTGGTAGGGATCGATCTCGTATAACCCCTCACCAAATTTAAGTGGTGTAACCCGAATACATCCACAGATACGGACAATGAAAAATTTTATTTGTGTGGGAGGTGCCACGCCCACACTGTCGTTATCCCCAGATTTTTTTGGAGGTGGTAGGGATCGATTCCATATAACCACTAACCAAGTTTCAATGATCTAACCTAAATACTTCCAGAGATATCGACTAAGAAGTATTTCATTCGTATGGGAGGTGCCACGCCCACACTGTCGTTATCCCCAGTTTTTTTGGAGGTGGTAGGGATCGATTCCATATAATCTCTCACCAAATTTCAGTGGTCTAACCTAAATACTTCCAAAGATATCGACTAAGAAGTATTTCATTCGTATGGGAGGTGCCACGCCCCCTTTTTCGTTATCCCCAGTTTTTTTGGAGGTGGTAGGGATCGATTGCATATAACCCCTAACCAAGTTTCAATGATCTAACCTAAATACTTACAGAGATATCGACTAAGAAGTATTTCATTCGTATGGGAGGTGCCACGCCCACACTGTCGTTATCCCCAGTTTTTTCGGAGGTGGTAGGGATCGATTCCATATAACCCCTAACCAAGTTTCAGTGGTCTAACCTAAATACTTCCAGAGATATCGACTAAGAAGTATTTCATTCGTATGGGAAGTGCCACGCCCACACCGTCGTTATCCCCAGTTTTTTTTGGAGGTGGTAGGGATCGATCTCATATAATCTCTCACCAAATTTCAGTGGTCTATCCTAAATAGTTGCAGAGATATCGACTAAGAAGTATTTCATTCGTATGGGAGGTGCCACGCCCCCTTTTTCGTTATCCCCAGTTTTTTTTGGTGGTGGTAGGGATCGATCTCATATAATCTCTCACCAAATTTCAGTGGTCTATCCTAAATAGTTGCAGAGATATCGACTAAGAAGTATTTCATTCGTATGGGAGGTTCCACGCCCACTTTTTCGTTATACCCAGTTGTTTTGGAGGTGGTAGGGATCGATCCCATACAACCCCTTACCGAGTTTCAATGGTCTAACATAAATACTTCCGGAGATACGGACAATGGAAAATTCCATTTGTATGGGAGGTGCCACGCCCCCTATATATATCAAAATATTTTTTAGCCTGTGACCATCCCTGGAAGATGTACAGTGGGTGTGTAAAATTTGGTTACGATCGGTTTATAAGTTTAGGACGCAAGTCGATCTATACCTACATACATACATACATACATATGTATATATTTACATAATTTGAATTTTATATATATAGATTATTGCCTACTGAAGAATTTACCAAATTCGAATATTTTGAAAAAAGAGTACTAAAAACCGGTTTTCAAAAATTTTTGCCGTATTCGTTGGTAACGTTAGGGGGCCTTTCAAGAATTCAATTTTGACAAATTGTGTCAGGATGAATCGAAATTCAAAAGCTGATTTGATACCATATTGTAGGTAAATTTTAAGGTTTTAGGGCAATCACATTCTCACCGATAACTAAATTAACGATAAATTTATTGAAATATATCGAAGGAAAATGAAACCCGGGACCATCCCCATTCGTTTGATACCCATATTGTAGGGTAATATTTAGGTTTTCGGGAATTCGCATTTTGACCGATAACTCAGTTATCGATCAATTTATCGAAATATATCGAAGTCCAAATGAAACCTGGAGCTTTTCCCTTTCGTTTGATACCCATATTGTAGGGCAAGTTTAAGGTTTAGCAGATAATTTTAGATAGATGACATTTTTGCCTTTATCCTCAATAGTTGCTTCGTATACATTGCGTTTTCGATCCTTTAGAATGTGCATTTCGTCGGGTGCACTTATATACACGCTGGAACAATTCGACAATATTAAACGTCCAGCCGATGTATCTTCTGAAATATCTTTCCCTAGACGCATTAAAGCAAAAAGTTCTCCTGTTAATGAAAATTTCGCTGTACTGGTGGCCATACCCGCCGGTGTGAGTATATAATTGGATGTGACAGTCAATTTAGTGCGCACATTATACCGTGCTAATTGTTCGCAATCACATTTTCACCGATAACTCATCATCGATACATTTATCGAAACCAATCGAAGTCTAAATGAAACCTGCGGCCTTCTCCTTTCGTTTTATACCCATATTATGGGGTAATGTTAAGTTTTTTGGGCAATCACCGATAACTCAGATATCGATAAACTTATCGAAATATATCAAAGTCCAAAAGAAACCTGGAGCTATCTCATTTCGTTTGATACACATATTGTAGGGTAATATTAAGGTTTTCGGGCAATCGCATTTTGACCGATGACTCAGTTATCGATAAACTTATCGAAATATATCGAAGCTAAAATGAAACCTGGGGCCTTCCCCTTTCGTTTGATACCCATATTGTACGATCTTTCTATACCTTTATGCGAAATATCATAAGTATAGGTTCAATATACTTAGAGTTATATGGAATAAAAAAAATTTCGAAAAGAAACGGTCCCTAGCAGGGTCGGAACCCCCAAAATTAAAAAGACAAATAGCCTATAGCTCCTTCCAGACTATAACCTGTAGGCGTGCCAAATTTCAACAAAATCCGTCCAGCCATTCTCACGTTTTTAGGGAACAAAAGCAAACGTCTGGACATCCAAACATCCAAACATCCAAACATCGCTACATTCACATTTATAATATTAGTAGGATTGTTGCCTACTGAAGAATTTACCAAATTCGAATATTTTGAAAATTTTGAAAAAAGAGTATTCAAAAATTTTCTTTTGCGGTATTCGTTGGTAACTTTAGGGGGCCTTTCAAGAATTCAATTTTGACAAATTTTGCCAGGATGAATTCAACTTCAAATGTTGATTTGATACAATATTGTAGGGTAATATTAAGGTTTTTCTGCAATCGCATTTTTACCGATAACTCAGTTATAGATAAATTTATCGAAATATATCGAAGACCCAATGAAACCTGGGGCCATCCTATACCTACATATATGCGAAATATCATAAGTATAGGTCAAGTATACTCAGAATTGTATGGGGGGAAAAAATATCAAAACGTAACGGTCCCTAGAAGCGTCCGAACCCCTAAAATTAATAAAAAAAAAATAGCCTATAACTCCTTCCAGACTATAGTATGCGTTCCTAACTTCATCAAAATCCGTCTTGCCATTCTCACGTGATTGAGTAACAGAAGCAAACGTCTGGACATCCAAACATCGCTACATTCACATTTATAATATTAGTATGATTATTGCCTACTGAAGAATTTACCAAATTTTGAAAAAGAATATTGAAAACTGGTTTTCAAAAATGTTCTTTTGAGGTATTCGTAGGTAACGTTAGGGGGCCTTTCAAGAATTCAATTTTGACAAATTGGGCCAGGATGAATTCAACTTCAAATGTTGATTTGATACAATATTGTAGGGTAATATTAAGGTTTTTCTGCAATCGCATTTTTACCGATAACTCAGTTATAGATAAATTTATCGAAATATGTCGAAGTACAAATGAAACCTGGGGCCTTCCCCTTTCGTTTGATACCCATATTGTAGGGCAAGTTTAAGTTTTTTGGGCAATCACATTTTCACCGTTAACTCAGTTATCGATCAATTTACCGAAACCTATCGAAGTCCAAATGAAGCCTGCGGCCTTCTCCTTTCGTTTTATACCCATATTATAGGGTAATGTTAAGTTTTTTGGGCAAACACCGATAACTCAGTTATCGATACATTTATCGAAATATATCGAAGTCCAAATGAAACCTGGAGCTATCTCCTTTCGTTTGATACCCATGTTGTAGGGTAATATAGAGGTTTTCGGGCAGTCGCATTTTGACCGATAACTCAGTTATCGATCAATTTATCGAAATATATTCAAGTACAAAGGAAACCTGGGGCCTTCCCCTTTCGTTTGATATCCATATTGTAGGTCAAGTTTAAGGTTTTTGGGCAATCACATTTTCACCGATAACTCAGTTAGCGATCAATTTATCGAAACCTATCGTAGTCCAAATGAAACCTGCTGCCTTCTCCTTTCGTTTTATACCCATATTATAGAGTAATGTTAAGTTTTTTGGGCAATCACCGATAACTCAGTTATTGATAAATTTATCGAAATATATCGAAGTCCAAATGAAACCTGGAGCTATCTTCTTTCGTCTGATACCCGTATTGTAGGGTAATATAGAAGTTTTCGGGCAATCGCATTTTGACCGATAACTCAGTTATCGATCAATTTATCGAAACCTATCGAAGTCCAAATGAAACCTGGAGATATCCCCTTTCGATTGATACCCATATTGCCGGGTAATATTAAGGTTTTTGGGCAATCGAATTTTGACCGATAACTTAGGTATCGATCAATTTATCGAAATATATCAAAGCTAAATTTAAACCTGGGGCCTTCCCCTTTCGTTTGATACCCATACTATAGGTCAAGTTTAAGGTTTTTGGGCAATCACATTTTCACCGATAACTCAGTTATCGATCAATTTATCGAAACCTATCGTAGTCCAAATGAAACCTGCTGCCTTCTCCTTTCGTTTTATACCCATAATATAGGGTAATGTTAAGCTTTTTGGGCAATCACCGATAATTCAATTATCGATAAATTTATCGAAATATATCGAAGTCCAAATGAAACCTGGAGCTATCTCCTTTCGTTTGATACCCATATTGTAGGGTAATATAGAGGTTTTCGGGCAATCGAATTTTGACCGATGACTCAGTTATCGATAAACTTATCGAAATATATCGAAGTCCAAATGAAACCTGGAGCTATCTCCTTTCCTTTGATACCCATATTGTAGGGTAATATAGAGGTTTTCGGGCAATCGCATTTTGACCGATGA
Organism: Sphenella marginata; assembly: GCA_951509765.1. Lineage (NCBI taxonomy): Eukaryota > Metazoa > Arthropoda > Insecta > Diptera > Tephritidae > Sphenella > Sphenella marginata. The sequence goes on from OX608078.1 coordinate 46,570,071, forward strand.
CTCAGTTATCGATAAACTTATCGAAATATATCGAAGTCCAAATGAAACCTGGAGCTATCTCCTTTCGTTTGATACCCATATTGTAGGGTAATATAGAGGTTTTCGGGCAATCGAATTTTGACCGATAACTTAGGTATCGATCAATTTATCGAAATATATCAAAGCTAAATTTAAACCTGGGGCCTTCCCCTTTCGTTTGATACCCATACTGTAGGTCAATTTTAAGGTTTTTGTGCAATAACATTTTCACCGATAACTCAGTTATCGATCAATTTATCGAAACCTATCGTAGTCCAAATGAAACCTGGAGCTATCCCCTTTCGTTTGATACCCATATTGCAGGGTAATATTAAGGTTTTCGGGCAATCGAAGTTTGACCGATAACTTAGTTATCGATCAATTTATCGAAATATATCGAAGCTAAAATGAAACCTGGGGCCTTCCCCTTTCGTTTGATACCCATACTGTAGGTCAAGTTTAAGGTTTTTGGGCAATCACATTTTCACCGATAACTCAGTTATCGATCAATTTATCGAAACCTATCGTAGTCCAAATGAAACCTGCTGCCTTCTCCTTTCGTTTTATACCCATATTATAGGGTAATGTTAAGTTTTTTGGGCAATCAGTTATCGATAAACTTATCGAAATATATCGAAGTCCAAATGAAACCTGGAGCTATCTCCTTTCGTTTGATATCCATATTGTAGGGTAAAATAGAGGTTTTCTGGCAATCGCATTTTGACCGATGACTCAGTTATCGATCAATTTATCGAAATATATCGAAGTCCAAATCAAACCTGGGGCCTTCCCCTTCCCTTTGATACCCATATTGTAGGACAATTTTAAGGTTTTTGTGCAATAACATTTTCACCGATAACTCAGTTATCGATACATTTATCGAAACCTATCGAAGTCCAAATGAAACCTGGAGCTATCCCCTTTCGTTTGATACCCATATTGTAGGGTAAAATAGAGGTTTTCGGGCAATCGAAGTTTGACCGATGACTCAGTTATCGATCAATTTATCGAAATATATCGAAGTACAAATGAAACCTGGGGCCTTCCCCTTCCCTTTGATACCCATATTGTAGGACAATTTTAAGGTTTTTGTGCAATAACATTTTCACCGATAACTCAGTTATCGATACATTTATCGAAACCTATCGAAGTCCAAATGAAACCTGGGGCCTTCCCCTTTCGTTTGATACCCATATTGTACGATCTTTCTATACCTTTATGCGAAATATCATAAGTATAGGTTCAATATACTTAGAGTTATATGGAATAAAAAAAATTTCGAAAAGAAACGGTCCCTAGCAGGGTCGGAACCCCCAAAATTAAAAAAACAAATAGCCTATAGCTCCTTCCAGACTATAACCTGTAGGCGTGCCAAATTTTAACAAAATCCGTCCAGCCATTCTCACGTTTTTAGGGAACAAAAGCAAACGTCTGGACATCCAAACATCCAAACATCCAAACATCCAAACATCGCTACATTCACATTTATAATATTAGTAGGATTATGTATGGGTAACGCATACTGGGTTCACGCTCTATCCACATTTTGGTCGATATCTCAGCAACGGGCTCAAATATGCACGTAAAAACCACTAATTCTTAAAACCCTCATAAACACCTTTAATTTGATACCCATATCGTATAAACACCTCCTGGGGTCACCCCTGGTCAAAATGTTGGTAAGTATCTCGAAAACGGGTTCACATGTGGACCTGATATTCACAATTCTTTGAAGCACTCATTAATTAATACCTTGATACCAATATTGCCACAATTCCTTCAAGGATAACCCCAGTCAAATGTTTACCAATATCCCGAAAACCGGGAAAATTCTTAAATTTCTCATCAACGGGCTCAAATATGTACATACGTAAAAACCACTAATTCTTAAAACCCTCATTAACACCTTTAATTTGATACCCATATCGTATAAACACCTCCTGGGGTCACCCTGGTCCACATTTAGGTAGATATCTCAGAAAACGGGTCGCATAGGGTATTGAAAATCACCTCTTTTTTAAATACTCATCAACACCTTTTATTTGATACCCATATTGTAGAAAAACTGTCTGTAGTCACACCTGTAGCGCGATTCACTAACTTTTAACAATTTTGCAATAGAGATATTTATCATTAACGTATACACTAACTCGGATTTAACAATAACGTGCAGCTAATTGTTTAAAATTATGACATGTGGCATCTCAGACGAAATTGACTAGAACGTTGCTTAAATGTTAAGTGAAGCATTTGCCAGCGCCGCCGTTGGTGTCGCAGTAGCGCAGCTGACAAGCGTCTGGATAACAAAATAGACGTCGCAAGTTCGATACCAATAACTAGGAGACATTTTTTCTTTAATATATTTTTTTTTAACTAAATACTTTTTTTTTAAATATAGAAATACTTCTTGCTCAAAAAATTTGTTTTTAATTTATTTTTATTTTAAACAATATTTCAATGACACCAACGGATAACGTGATAAAATATCAATTTACAAATCGACTACGATAAACTAACGATTGAAGAGTTGACAAAAAGTTAGTGAATAGCATAGATAGTTAAAATTATTGTTACGTTAATTTATCGTGGACAAATTGTGTTAAAACAGTTAGTGAATCACAAAATTGTTTAAATTATTGTTAAGTTAATTTATCGTTGACAAATTACGTTAAAAAAGTTAGTGAATCGCGCTACTGGTCCATATCTTGGGAAATACCTCGAATACGAGGTCTTATATTGGACTAATAACTACACCATGTTCAAGCACTCGTCAACACCTTTCATTTGACACCCATATTGTGGGAAACCAGTCTAGGGTCACATTTTCTGGGCAATACTTCGAAAACGGGGTTTCATATGGGACTAATAACTACACCATATTAAAGCACTCGCCAACACCTTTCATTTGATACCCATATTGTATGAACACGTTATAAGGTTACCCTGGTCCAGATTTTGTGGGATATCTCCAAAGCCTTCCCGGATTCGAATATTTTTTGTGACCTATAACCATGTCGGGCTCCAGCAAAAGCTATGTGCAAAATTTCATTTAATTCGGTTCAGCCGTTTTTGAGCTTTGCGGTCCAGAAGAAAACGGCTTTCAAAATATATATTACTTAGTATAGATAGACATACATATTTACACTTACTCTGCCAGGTATTTGCAAAGGGCCGAACAAAAGAAAATTCATTGTTCATTTTTTCTCTGCTGGCGTAGTAGAGAAAAAATGTTTCCGGCATGCATAGTCACCAGCAGTAGCAGAGGTAAGTAAATTTTGTAATTTTCTTTGCAAATTCATTGGAGGCGGGACTTATTGGCGCGAATTGAGGCATGCATGGATCGCTTTGGTGGTGAAACAAACAAAGAGGCAAACGTAGCCCTTTGATAGTCGACATCCCCGACCGCGGTAACTTTTAATATCGAAAGGCCCGGCAAAGTCCATCCCGGTATTAGTAAACGCGCGGGTGAAGGTAGTGCGCTCGCAAGGCAGGGTACCCATAAGTTGGGTTTGCGCTCGTTTTCGATAAATGGTGCAGACCTTACAATTATGAATGGTGGCCCGAATCATGTTCTTGGCATTCTGAATCCAGTATTGGGTGCGAATGAGACGGAGCATTAGCTGGTTTTCCCCGTGGAGGGAGACTTTATGTACCATTTGTACAATCAAACGCGTCAACCTACAATTATATGGCAGTATGATTGGGTGGCGCTCGTTATAAGCGAGGTCTTGAGATGCTCCAAGACGTCCACCGGCCCTAATAATATCATCATTATCGATGAATGGGTTGAGTGGCAATATCTCGCTCTTCTTCTCAATAGACTTTCCCTTCTTCAAATTCACATAATCCTCATTATAGGTTTGCTTCTGATAGAGTTTTATCAAGATTTGAGTCGTTGTCTTAATCTCAGCGGATGAGATTAAACATGACCTTTCTTGAAATGAAGCTTTTGTTTTGGGATGAGTTCTTCGAAAGAATCTCATAATATATGATAGTACCCTCAAAGCCCTCGGTAAATCCGAAAACCGGTCAAGAATATCGATTTCTTGTTGCGTTGATATTGCGTAGGCCTGCGCTCTCTTTTCCTCCACGGAAGTGTGATATTCTGTTTCTTGTTATGGCCATTGTGAGTTGTCTTCTTGTAACCAAGAAGGTCCCTGCCACCACAAAGAATTGTCGACCAAATCCGATGCTGGTAGTCCCCTGCTTCCTAAGTCGGCTGGATTCGATTCCGAGTTGACATGAAGCCAGTCCTTGCTTCCGACCAGGTCGATGATTTTAGTTATCCTGTGTGCCACGAAAGTTGACCAGGAACATGGTGGTTTCCTTATCCATGCTAAAACGATTGTGGAATCCGTCCATAAATGTTGTTTGACTGGTCCAAGCTTGATATTTCGGAATATTGATTCCATCATCTCTGCCAGAAGTACTGCTCCGCAAAGTTCCAAACGCGGAAGTGAAATGGTTTTCACGGGTGCCACTCTGGTTTTGGCCAGGAGTAGTGATACGTAGATATCATCATTCCTTTTCACGCGCATGTAGACAGCTGCAGCGTATGCCTTTTCGGATGCATCACAGAATCCGTGTATTTCGACCTCATCTTCTGGTGAAAAGTTTACCCATCTTGGTACTCGAATCTTGTCGATTTCGTGGTATTGATGTCTGAAGTTGTTCCACCGATCCCATGTGTTTGGCGAAACTGGTTCGTCCCAATCGGTTCCCTCTAACCAGATGTTCTGCCTAACCTAACCTAATTTTTCCTTCTTTTCAGATCGGCATGGATACATTGGGCACCTGGATGCAGATAGGAAGGATCGCCTGGCAGGGGCATGGACATATGGACAGGATTATGTAAGTTTTATTAGCGCTGCCGGAAATACTGTGTCGTTTCGGTAGCAGCTCAAATTACTTAGAAAAAAAATGTTCTCAAAGGCTGTGGCGGCCTGCACATGCTTTTGAGACACATTTGCAAGTCATATATGCATTAATAGTTTTGTGAAAATATTAATGTTTGGTTTCTTTTTTATTTGCAGGTTGATTTTAATTCGATGCCATCAATGTATACATTATAGTATAATGATTATACCCAAGCCACATCTCCAACGGAGTATTCTTACTGTGAATGCAATGGATGTACAAATCGTAGGATATCCGGCTGCAATTTATGTAAAACCAGCAAAAGCAATGCGCGGAACGCATTTCTATTCAATTTATGCTTTGTGTGTGATTCTATTGCTACCAATTCTCAAATATAGCAATGTCTATATGTGTACGCAAATTTTTAACACATTAATCACAAGTCCTTCATTGACTCACGCTTGCCGAAAGGATGCTGTTCTAAATAACGAAAAAACATATCCATCCATACAGAAAATCTTTCAATTGTTTTATTTCTTGACACGATTATATGCATGCGACAAAGCAGTAAATTTATCGCTAACTTGTGATTTGGGTGGAGTTGTCAATTGTTGTCGGTTGATAAATTTTTCGCTATAAACCTATTATTTCGGGCAACTTGTGAGATTTTGTTCGTGTACATACATTATAAGTGATTATCAACGTTTCATCGAACTAAGATAAGTAGAATGCCGCCTCGGAAATATATACATGCTATTGTGGCAAGAATGTCAGATACCCCAAAACAATCAGGAGAACTTGATTTGCCAAGGCGAAGGCACAACATCGGGAATTTTGTAAGTTGCTCCGAGATGTAGGCTTAGATGTAATGCTACCTGAAGGCGTGTTTGTTGAATACGCTTCAATAATACGTAACGCCCCGTCACATTCACCTTTTTGACGCAGCATCATGCATTGACAGTTGTATCGAATGTGTTCATTTGCATTGGCAACGACACATCGTACATCACTAGCGCCATCTGATATAAAAAATTTGCCAACTTTCGAAATTTGCTGCAAAAATGCGTAAGAAGAGGAATTGGACATTTCATTTTCATTTGGGCCATTTTCATTCATTCATTGTGGCGCTAGCTTATTGCTGCGTAAAACGCAGGTATGTGTCGCGGCCACAATGGGGTTGCCTTAATAAGCAAATCCGACCATTTTGTTGCGACAAAGAGAGGCTGACTGCATGGACATTACCCTAACAAAGCAGCTTGACATTCCTGTTGCTAACCTTAACATTCCCAATGCACTATTGGATGGTTGCGATGCATTATTGGACGTGAGTTTTTCGTGGGTATATCAAACTATACTAATGATGACGGAGCAAAAGCCGTCGCAGTTGCATTCCCAGAGTATCCTGTCACACCAATTAAGGTTAGTGGTAACAAACGTTTAAAGTATTATGTTACAATGGCGGGTCCAGTTGTTTTATCTGTGAGCACCATTAGTCTAACATCATCGTGTCTTTTATTGCGGCGCTGGAAATCAATACTTTTAAAATGCTTAGAATACTAGTGGTAACCAGAATGAAAACGGCAAACGACAAGCGGCATCTGTCAAAATATTTTTACACGTGTTCTTATGGGGAGGAATTTGTTGAACACGACGCGACAAAGCGGCAATCAATCACAGATGCCGCTGTCGCCAGATTAAATCTAATTATATTTTGACAAGCGGCAGATGGTGGCGTTTGGTTTTTTTAAAATAAGTTCCAATTATTACAGAATATGTCTCTTTCACACTTTTTACAAAATTTTTTTCTACTTTTCAAGATGATTCGCACCTGTCGCCCCTGCTCTCATTATAATCATGTCGCCAATGCTTGACGGCAAATATCGTCAAGCTTCAGTTTTTCGTCGTTGTCGTTCGCCGCCGTCGTGTTCATTGTGGACGGGCCTACTATCTATCACATACATACATTAGTAAAATTTCAATAGAATTAATTTATAATCAAATCTGCCTTTGGTTCTTTAGTCTTAATAATGCAGGCAGAACTGTGACATACCTATTTATGTACAACAAATAGATAATTAAAATTAAAAATTATCTAAAAACTCGGCTGTTATCTCGGTTTCAATGACGTCTTCATAGTATACTTTGTATTCGGCAGGTGTCTTTTCTTCCTCTCTTCTTCAACAACGCCCGGGTTTTCCTCAACCACCTGTTTTACATAATTTCGCCCATACCTTCTTCTTAGCTGTCTTAGCACTATCTTCTGCGTTTTGAGTTTGCGAAAATATTCCGATTTTTCAGCACTAAAATGCACTTCAGCGAGACCTTCCTCAACCAATGCAACACTATTCAGACTATTGTCCGTCCAAAAACAGCCTATTACCGAAGGTCGCGCATTATCAGTGGTGTCAATATGCACAGATACATCCCGTTGTACTTCCTCACCATCTTGGGCAGGTATGCCATTTAGCGCTGAGCAGAAATTTAGGTCCTGGATGGCAATATTATACATCCATTGTCAACGGAAGGTCGATGATTTTGGTTATCCTGTGTGCGAGGAAAGTTGACCAGGAACATGGTGGTTTCCTTATTAATGCCAAAACGATGGTGGAATCCGTCCATAGATGTTGTTTGACTGGTCCAAGCTTGATATTTCGGAAATTTGATTTCATCATTTCTGCTAAAAGGACTGCTCCGCTCCGGGTGCTACTCTGGTTTTAGCCAGGAGTAGATATACGAAAATACCCTCATTCCTTTTGATTCGCATGTAAACGGTTGAAGTGTATGCCTTTTCCGAAGCGTCGCAGAATCAATGAATTTTGACGTCATCTTCTGGTGAAAAGTTTACCCATCGTAGTATTGCTGTCTGAAGTTGTTCCATCGCTCCAATGTGTTCGACGGAACTGGTTCGTCCCAATCGGTTTCCTCTAACCAGATGTTCTTTTGGCCACAATGACCATTGGTGCAAGCCATCCTAAGGGGTCGAAAAGTTTGGCAATGGCGGACAAAATCGCTCTCTTTGTCAGCTTTTCACTTTCTTCCAGTGACTCTGCTTGAAAGTAGAATAAGTCGGAATGGGTATTCCATCTTATGCCCAATGCCTTAACGGTGCTGGTATCTTCAAACGCCAGAAATTCCTCGGTCAGCAGATCCGATTTAGGGATGTCGTTGAGAATTTCTTCAGAATTCGAAGTTCATTTCCGTAGTGGGAAGCCAGCGTATTGTAAGACTTGGCGAATCTTATTTCTCGCATTAATGGCCGATGCGTGTGTATGCCCCCCCGCTAGTACGTCGTCAACGTACATGCCTACCCTTAATATGCTAGATGCTGTAGGATATGCACTTTCTACATCATCTGCCAGTTGTAAAAGGATTCTTATTACTAGGTAAGGCGCGCAATTGACCCCGGAAGTGACTGTTTTCCCCTCGTAAAGGCTTATGGGTTCCTGAGGCGATGTTCGATAAACAATTCGTTGAAATTTTGTGTGATCATCGCTCATCCATATTTGCCTATACATCTTTTCGATGTCACTATTGAAAACAAAACGAAATAGTCTCCAGCGAAGTATAAGTACTGGAAGATCTGATTGCAGTACTGGGCCTGGCAGGAGAATGTCGTTTAGACTTGTTCAATTTGCTGTTTGGCTTGAGGCGTTAAAAACGACTCGTACCTTAGTAGTGGTACTCTCCGCCTTTACTACGACGTGATGGGCAAAAAATAGTTATCAGCCGAATCGGCTGGTATCATTTCATTAATTTTTTGCATATTCTTCATTCCGGAAGAACTGCGAACACGCCCGCCTAAGAGATCCTCCTAGGTTTATCTTGTCCGGGTATTCCTGTCTGAATGGAAGTGAGACGACATATCTCCCATCCTCTCTACGACTCGTAGTTGCCCTGTATAAATATTCGCAGTATTTGTCGTCTGCGTTTGGACTTTTATTTCTGGGCAGATTTTCCAACTCTGGTTGGATTGGGTGCGTCTACACCCTGGGTAGTATCCAACCGAACACCGTTTCTTGAGCCAGAAGTGTACTCAGTATATTATTTTTTAGTCCGCTCAGTATTATTTGCGGGTATATATCCCCGCCAAGTATGAGATCTACTTCTTCATTAAAGTAGAATCTCTTATCTGCCAAGACTAAGTTGTTAGGCTAAAGCAAGGGTCCACTGGTGAAAGGAGTTCAATGTTGGAGGCTTCCTTGACTTGAGCCTACACAGCATTAGTGATAGCCGAAACTTGGGCATGCATCCTTTTTGCTGGTAAATTGATTCGGCGTTTTAGTCGTTCTGTCATGAACGAGCATTCTGAGCCAGAATCGATAAGGGCTCTTGCTGGGAAGTCTGTACCATTATGATGAATGGTGACTCGAGCTGTCCCTAGCAGCACACCTGCACTTGAATACACATGGCAGGATTTTACATTTCGGTCTGAAACTGAACTTGATTTTGGAACTTCCCGGCTCTGTTGTGCCTGTTGAGAAGTAGAGGCAGCATTATCAGCATTATACTGATTCGGGCTGCTGGTTGCCTGCGTCTGTAGGGACTCCGCATGCAGGAGCGTATGATGTCGAGAGTGGCTTTGTTGCTGCTGACCTTCGACACTGTATGTCCTGGGGATAGGCAGTTTAGGCAGCCCTTCGTTGATTTAACGAAATTAATTATCTCCACTGGCGTTAATTTTAGAAAACGGGGACAATTTCGCAATCTGTGGGAACTTTGTGACATTTGCTTGGTATGCACCAAATCTTTTTGCAGGAGTTTCGTTGGCAGGTCGCATACTGTGCGGTTTCTGCGCTTTCGAAGAAGCCCCTATGAACCCAGACACCGTTTCAAGTGTCTGGGAGCGGTTGTACAAGAATTTGTCCATACCCTCCCACTTGGATATTTCCACTTTATGGTCTATGCTTTGTTCCCATAGACCAAGCGTACTTTCCGGCAATTTAGTCGAACACAAGTAAGTAATAATTGCGTCCCAGTTCGAAGTGTAAATTTTATGACTTCGCAAGGACGAAAGGCAATTATTTATTTCGCGTTGCAATGTTTTAATTGCGCTGCCACACTCACTCTCTACCTTCTTTAAGTTAAACAAAATTTGGATTTGCGAGTTCACAAGTATACGTTTGTTTTCGTATCTCTCGCATAAGTTTCTCCACTATATCCTTTGCCTCACCTTGTGTCTTGTTGAGGTGGAAAAGTTTCACAACTGGGGTTAGGCGTTTGTTTAAGATATAAATGGCCGTGAACATGTCACGAAATGGTGGACATGACAAGTAATCGCCCTTGAAAACTTCTGTATCGCAAGGAGGCAGGCGGATACTGTGCTAAAATTCGGGCTTTTCTTCCGTTTTGGTATCGGCTTTTGTTAACGTCGCCTGGGGTGTAGCCATGTCTGACATGCAGCGTAAATATATGGCGTATGCCTTTTTGTATTTTAATTTAACTGCTACGATGTCGGAAGATTCCAACTTATTCGAGTTTAACAACTCATCTTGGGCAGTTCTCGTTTTCCTCCACATTGACTTCAAGTACTCTTGTTGAAGACCGAGAGTGAACTTGGTGTGGGCTGAATCCTCTATTTCATTATAGTCAGCTTCGAATTTGCTGATCGTGTCAGCCAACCTAATGAAACTGTCCATATTTTGGATTTCGAGGAACTTCGAGATGTAAGTAAAGGCAGAAAAGTAAACTGAAGGTACGGGAAATGCTCACCCGTGCAATATTATAAAATCCAAGGCAATGGCAGTAATTTCAGCCAGGAAAAATCAACCCCAACTCAATATTTTTCAAATTTAACGCAATTGTTTTTAGCTTTCAATTTAATTTAGTTTATTTATTGCAGACTTGGCCGAACTCGCCACTAACACGCTACCGGGGATATATGTGTTGGTAATGCCGCAAAGGAACGTAAACAAAAAGAACCACAAATAAAGTGCGCGGTGTATCAAACTGAGCGATGATGTGAATATTTAGTGAGAAATTTGTGCAAAAAAATTAAAACTGTGCTAAAAACGCTGTAAATTTGATTTGAAAAGAACAAAAAACTAGCCTTCGAATAAATTGTCTTATGTTTATTACAAACAAACAAGTGAAAAACAAAAACTAAAGTAATGCTCGAACGGCTAAGTGAACGTAATAAGAAAATGACGTTATGTTTCCTCTTGTGTTTAAAAGTTTCTATGTGAAATTAAATTAACAACCAAATTCACTCTATGCGCTTATCGCACTAATATTTTGAATACACTCGCGGACACTTCAAAATTTAAAGAAATTATGGCACTTTTAAAAAAAAAAAAATTAAATATGCAACACAAAAAAATTGGCAAGAAATATACAACTTACGTGCTTTGATGTGGTGATCGGCAGCGTATGTGTATGTATGGATATGTTATTGTGGTAGCTTCTTTGCGGCAGTGTTAAACTCGGATATGTGTCCCAATCGGCTTTGTGTTTGGCTGAGTGTGGTTTTATCCAAGGATGCAAATAGTAAAATCAATATTCTTATGGCCGGTATCCAAGAATTTTATTATTGCGCTTTGATGTTGTTGTTGTGGACTGTATCGTTTATAGTGCTGTGGTTCCACTACGGGGAGAAAGGACCATGAACAAATCGGCTGGGTGGTTATTTGGAGCGGCCGTGGATCGGACGAAACGAGAATCTCGTTATAAAAATACGGCCGTGTATTTAAAGTGAAAATTCTAATTTTACATTGACTGTTACCTTAAAATTGGCGGTGAAAATCCTGGGGTGGCCGTGATGTGTTGACGCTGTGATGATCGCTGGAAAACTAGACGGTTGTCCAGTCGCGGACAACCGTTGAACCCCGAATTTCAGCCTCCGGTTTTAAGGAGAGGTGAACCGACACTTGCACACCCACATGCATGTATATGTTTGCTGACGAACATGAATATGCGTGCATGTACATTAGAGCGTATCGCCAAAAAAAGTTTGAAATGTTCCCCCCTGGTTCGAATGCTTCAAAAATGGAAAAAAAATTCGTTTTTTGCTGGTAGCTTCTTTGCGGCAGTGTTAAACTCGGATATGTGTCCCAATCGGCTTTGTGTTTGGCTGAGTGTGGTTTTATCCAAGGATGCAAATAGTAAAATCAATATTCTTATGGCCGGTATCCAAGAATTTTATTATTGCGCTTTGATGTTGTTGTTGTGGACTGTATCGTTTATAGTGCTGTGGTTCCACTACGGGGAGAAAGGACCATGAACAAATCGGCTGGGTGGTTATTTGGAGCGGCCGTGGATCGGACGAAACGAGAATCTCGTTATAAAAATACGGCCGTGTATTTAAAGTGAAAATTCTAATTTTACATTGACTGTTACCTTAAAATTGGCGGTGAAAATCCTGGGGTGGCCGTGATGTGTTGACGCTGTGATGATCGCTGGAAAACTAGACGGTTGTCCAGTCGCGGACAACCGTTGAACCCCGAATTTCAGCCTCCGGTTTTAAGGAGAGGTGAACCGACACTTGCACACCCACATGCATGTATATGTTTGCTGACGAACATGAATATGCGTGCATGTACATTAGAGCGTATCGCCAAAAAAAGTTTGAAATGTTCCCCCCTGGTTCGAATGCTTCAAAAATGGAAAAAAAATTCGTTTTTTGCTTATAACTTTTCCAATTGAGCCTTGATTTCAAAGAACGATATATCGTTGTAAAGGGTTTAACCCGTGTCAGATTTCGTCCATATATAAGCAGGTAAGTATTCTTTGTTTTTTAGTTTTCAGAAAACTATTTTTTTCTTTCAAATACAGGGTGTTGGTTTTAGTAAAACTAAAATAAAAGCTGAACTTGGCATGATGGAGTAATAGTTTCTATGGATCAAATATTGCATTAGTCAATACCTTTCCAAAAATGTATTATTTTTGAAAATCGAACGTAAAATATAGAAATTATAGAAAAAATCAAATTTCGCTGTTTTTACAGGGTGACAAAAAAATTAAAAAAATTTTTTTTGAAAACCTCATAAGGTAAGTGTTCAAACTGGGGGGGAACATTTTCAACTTTTTTTTCCTCCATACACCGTGATACGCTTTAATGTACATACATGTGGGCGGCTTGGTGTTTAGTATAAAATTAAAAGTGACATTAGGGTGCCGCAATTTTTAAGACTTTAGGCATCGGGCCTAAACAAATTAAAATCGCATAGAACGGATAAATGGTTATCACCTAAATTGTCTATAGATAGAGAAGTCATATAAAGTCCTCCATTACTGTTTGGTGGAATGTACGAAGCTATTATGAACAAGCTTCCGTTAGACCCGTTGATCAAGTAGCGAGTCCTCGTTTGCGAGCTTAACTGAAAAGGCGAGACACGATCTTCTCACAGCTATAAGGACACAACCAGTTTTGACAGCGTCGCGATCTTTCCGAAATACGTCATAGATATTGACGTCAAAAAACTCACTGACATAAAAATTAGAGTTCAGCCAATTTTCAACAATTACAAATACGTCGAAAGACTCGTCCGAACTAAACTGGTTTATTTTATTTGTTTTACATAGTTCTTAGACCACAGATATTTTGATAATATACCCTAAGTCCACTCTTACCGATATGCGACTCACAGATATTCAGTGTCAATTTGTAGGATTTTGAACGGAATGGCGAGATTTGGTATTTGCAACTAACGAATTAAAAGTAACATGTCATGAATGTCTATCACCAATTTTGAATAATAGCATGCATCATAAGGGACTTTTACTCAATAAAATGTTTTACAGTTTCGATAGCGTGAAAGATGAACCTTCAGTTCAACGTGATTATAGGAGCGCAGATTATTTATCGATAAATGATTTTTTACAATCCTCCGACTGGGAGTTTCTGAGTAGCTCTGACTGTCCTACTATCTCTTATGAAAGATTGTGTACGATAATTTCACATGCCATATGTGATTTTGTTCCTTTAAAAAGATGCACCGCTATAAATAAACCTCCATGGTTCAACTTTAGACTTTCTAATTTAAGAAACAAAAAAAATAAAGCTTTTAAGAGACTTCGTAAAAATGATTCTGAAGTTAATCGCCTTGACTTCTATCGTTTAAGGAAAGAATATGACTACACTGAAATAAAAAAGTTGAAAGTGCACATTGAAAGTAACATATCAAAACCACTTTCAAGCGATTGATGGGAATACTGTAAATATTACAGTATTTACTGTAAAATTGGCAGTAAAAACATGTGATTTTTGCATAATGATATGAGTCCACTTTAAAATTTACAGTAATTCATGTCAATATGATAGTATATTCGAAGAATGATAGGGGCTCACTTTCAAAATTTATATTACCCACTGTTGGACGAAAAATGACAGGGTTTACTATCAATTTGACGGCCGTTTACTGTAGGTTTTTTTTTTTCAGTGTATCTTCATAACTTTTTATTTCGGCACTACATGTACACCGTAGAAGAGAACTTAAAATTCAATCCTGGGAGTTTTTGGAGATTTATAGATTCAAGAAGGAAAACAAATGGTTTCCCAACCAACTTGGAATTTGAGGGTACTATCTCCGAAAATACGATCGACTCCTGTGACTTGTTTGCCAAATTCTTTCAGGGAGTTTATGAGAATCATGGCTCTCTTACACCGCCCACCTTTCCGTCTTCGGCATTGCCGTTTATAACATCCTTCCGAATCACCGAAGAGGATGTACTCTTAGCTATTTCCTCGCTAAAGACCAGCTTTAAACCAGATACCGAGGGGTTTTCACCAATATTTTTCAAGCTGTGTCGATATACCTTAGCTCCCCCCTTATCCCAGCTTTTCCAAGATTGTATTAACAAAGGTACTTTTCTGGAACAGTGGAAATTGTGCTACATTGTTCCAATCTTTAAATCTGGCGATCGTAATAGTGTTTGCAATTACAGGCCTAATGTTATACAAGGTACGGTTGCTAAATTGTTCGATTTTATAATCCAAGCGAAGTTGTTTGACCACGTTGGTGATGCAATTTCTCAATTTCAACACGGTTTCTTTCCTGGAAGATCAACCTGTTCAAATTTAGCTCTTTTAACGAACCAAATAGTGACTGCTTTCGTACAGCAGGCGCAACTAGATGTAATATATACAGACTTCTCAAAAGCATTTGATAAGGTTTGCCACTTCATACTTCTGCAAAAGTTGAGGAGTTACGGAGTCGGCGGCGTTCTCATCGATTTCTTCGCCAGCTTCTTATCTGACAGAAAATTGTGCGTTAAGATGGGGAACTCAACCTCTAGAGTGTTTGTTAACGCTTGGTCTGGTATACCTCAGGGAACCCACTGTGATCCACTTTTATTTCTTTTATTCATAAACGATTTACCAAATTGCTTTAACTTCGCTAAGTGCCTAATGTTTGCGGATGACGTCAAACTTTTTTGCACTGTACGTGACTCTTGTGATAGTCATAATCTGCAACTTGACCTGAATTCACTCGCTCAGTGGTGCACTTTCAATTGCCTCAAGTTAAACATTGATAAATGCTGTGTTGTCACCTTCTCTAAGCGACCTAGTAATATTGTGTATAATTATAACATTGATAACTTTGCCTTAACTAGATGCAATGAAATGAACGATTTGGGAGTTATTTTTGATTCAAAATTGACTTTTAGCCAACATATAGATTTCATTGTATCCAAATCATTCACAATGGTCGGCTTCATAAGAAGAAACACAGTAGGCTTCAGAGATCCGTACACTCTTAAATCCCTTTACTTATCCCTGGTAAGAAGTCGTCTAGAGCATTGCTCCTTGATATGGAGCCCATTCTATGAAGTGCACTCTTACAAAATTGAACGAGTCCAAAAGATTTTCACTCCATCGCCCTAAGGAAGTTACCGTGGCTGGAGAATCTTCCCTCTTATATCGGGAGACGAAAACTTCTGGGCTTGCAGTCTCTACACGAAAGGAGAATATACTCATCTATAATTTTTATATATAATGTCATAAACAACAACATCCAATGTGACTTATGCAATTTGATCAATTTATACGATCCGCCGCGAAACTTGAGAAATAATCGTTTACTGGTAGACACAGTACAATCCACGGTGGTGCGAACTAACGTCAGTGGAATTAACGTCAGTGACGTTAATTCGCACCTAAAAAGCGAATTAATGTCAGTGACATTAAGACGCATGACCCAAAACGAATTAAAGTCAGTGCCATTAATTCGTACAATATTTTGACTTTAGTTCGCTTTGGACATGCGAATTAATGTCATTGAGGCATTTGGGTTTGAGATTCGACGAAGTAGCGCCGCAGGCGAAAATTTTACTTAGGTCAGATCCCCAATTCGGGGCGTGATCCATGGTATTTATGTGCAGAACTCCTTTCCGCATTGGCGGCCTTCGGAAGCGCTTCAAAAAATAACCCTGGGCTACGCCATTCCAACTCAGGGTGTGTGCCATAGCCGTGGCTACCGCCACGTTGATGTCCTTCCGCGTGCCACGTTTCCCATTTTTTCGCTTTTTTGGCTCAGCCTAATGTGCCATTACAACAACCACATGAAAATGACAGAAAATTTTTAACTTTAACTGCAAATAACTTTTGAACGGTTGAAAGAAATCTCATTTCAGATTCTAAATCTAGACGTGGGTTGTCGTTTACGTGGGGTACCGAGCGCTAATACACAACCAAAAATGTTGAGATATGTATCAGGAGACGCGCTTTGGTCCCAGGAGTATGAATATAACTCCGCTGAACCAATATTTTTAGTAGTTTCCGAGATCTTTGCAGCTAAAGTTCAGAATTTTCTGTCATTGTTGTAATCACATTACCCTGTGAGAAAAGAGTGGCACGCGGAAGGACATCGCCGTGGCGGTAGCCACGGCTATGGCACACACCCGGAGTTGGAATGGCGTAGCCCAGGGTTATTTTTTGAAGCGCGGCCGAAGCCCGCCAATGCGGAAAGGAGTTCTGCACATAAATAACATGGATCACACCCCGAATTGGGGATCTGACCTAAGTCAATCCCAGATTCATTTTTTAAATCCCAGATTCATGATATAATGAAAAATGAAAATTTGGAATATAAAAAAAATGTACTGACTTTAGTTCGCTTTCTTAATGCGAATTAATGTCAATGACGTTAGTTCGCTAAAAACATTGACCTTAATTCGCTTTTGGCATGCGTCTTAATGTCATTGACATTAATTCGCTTTCGGGGTGCGAATTAACGTCACTGACGGTAATTCCACTGACTTTAGTTCGCGCCACCCAATCCACTAATTACGCTATGAACGAGCCGATTGCTAGGAGCATTAGACTTTGTAATACCCATGCAAGCGTTATTGATTTTAATCTAAGTTTAAGTAAGTATGTTTAAATTAAATTTATATAAGATTATCAATTGATTTACTTTTTAATCGATGAATTATTGTTGCATATGTGATCTGTAAGAATTATTTCTGTAGACCGAAAGAGAAATAAATAAATAAATAAATTTAACGCTTGTCGGCCAAACAGATGATTTTGCTAAGTTCTCATAAGCAGTTGAAGGTACACCCAGTTTAAAATTGACACGCCTATGATTTCCTACTGGGACATCTTTTTTTTTTAGCAGCGCAAAGCAGACAAACAAGATGACTGGGGATGACCTGGGGAATGCTATAGAGTTCATCTGATCCATTTTTAAAATTATTGTTTGTCTGTTTGAACTTAAGGATCTCGGAAACTAAGCAATGGATATTGATGAGACTTTCACAAATATACTGCTTGAAGCTTAGAAAGGGATCTGCACTTTGTTTGTATTTAAAGTGAAAATTCTAATTTAATATTGAGTGTTACCTTAACCCAGATACACCCGAATGCCTTCCTGAAGGATTTTAAATGCCGTTCGCTAAATTCAAAATTTTCACTTATTGTAACAGCTAACAAAACAGGCTATGCTTTTTTTTAGTTTAGCTAAAATCAAATTTTATCTCTTCGCGTATTTTTTTGTAAATTTACGATTAGTCAGTGAGAATTCTCCAAGTGAATTGTGCTTTTATTTAAGATGGCTGTCTTGATAGACCTCGTTTTTTATAGGTAAGTTTTATTCTTTTACATAACGAATTGTAGATGTCAGGCTATTATTTTACTACAAAAAATTATTCAATTTAATTATTTGCTTGTTTTGTAGACGTTTTTTGTGAAAAATTTGCCTGTACTGGCGTGGGAAACACGCACATCCTCCCAGAAGGATTATGGGCTAATACAACTAATTTTATTAAAATTTTTTGTAGAAGGAAGATTACCCTAAATGAGTTGTTAGACATCATCGAAACTGCCGATGACGACGATATTCCTGTAACCCCTGCGGGTTAGGGGTTTAGAATATGCCCGCGGTAGGCATACCGGTCGTAAGATCCACGGATGTGATGCCTCTCACCTCTCATTACCCATCTTCTCTTTCCTTTCGGAACGAGGGATGACATGACCTAGAAGGTTACACTGGTCATACCAAATCGCTACCCGACAGTCGGGCAGTACCGCAAGGGAGTACCGGACTGGCATTTCGACAACACTCCCCAAAACCTCCGTGCAGTGATTTTGGTGCTAAAACAACAACAACAACAACAGCGATATTCCTGATAATGGATTTGATGTGGTAGTTTTACCCCCAATCAATTTTAATGATGATGTCACTGATGAGGATTCTGGGGAGGAAAACAATCCTACCATCAACAATTTACATGGCATTCAACTCTATACAACCGTCCTGAGGATAATGTGGACTATTTAAATTTTCGGCGAAGATTAGCCTGCTCTATTTTGGAGTCCAACAAAAGAATAGTTACACAGAGAGGACGTGCTAGCCAGTCAGCTTTGATTGATAGCCGGTATGATCGCAAAGATCATTATGTATGTATAGCAACTTAGCATTGCTGCCAACAGGCAAAAAGCAATAATTGGTTTGTAGTAATTGCCCCAAAAAAGCAACGACGAAATGCATAAAATACAATGCGACATTACATGTTGATTGCTTTATAAATTATGAAAGGAAATAAAACTTTTAAGCATTTTTATGATAATAAGTCTATGTACTTCCTTACTTTTTCCATAAAGTCATGGATAAAGCAACAAATAACTTTATATTATACATACATATGTATGTATGCAAACTACCAATATAAACATAAAATTGTAATACCAATTTAGCTATTGAATTAATTTATATTTTTCTTTGAATCTATAAATAAGGCAAAAAAATGTTGAATTTATTTCTATTGCTTTGGAAAAATTTGTTAACACAACTATTGTGGTATTCTCCCAAAGGCCTTCCAGAAGGATGGGGTGCTGTGACCAGGGGGAGGGGGTGAAACCTTAGCAATTATAATTTTCAGGTTATTTGAAGGGCACTTAAGCAATAATACACAATACATTCAAAAAAATCGACAAAAAGTAATTCGGGTTTATCTGGGTTAAAATTGGCGGTGAAAATCCTGGGGTGACCGTGATGTGTTGACGCTGTGATGATCGCTGGAAAACTAGACGGTTGTCCAGTCGCGGACAACCGTTGAACCCCGAATTTCAGCCTCCGGTTTTAAGGGGAGGTGAACCGACACTTCCACACCCACATGCATGTATATGTTTGCTGACAAACATGAATATGCGTGCATGTACATTAGAGCGTATCACCAAAAAAAAGTCGGCCGTACTCCCCCTTATATGAAGTGTTTTTGAAAAACATTTAAAAAAAATTTTTTTTTTTCTGGCAACCCTAGACATCGCCCAACTACATTTTTATTCATATCTTTGGCGTTTGTTGTCAGATTTTAAAGTGTGACACATCAATTTTTTTGTCTCAAAGAGGAGGTTTTTCTCAAGAAAGTTCATTGAGCTCATGCTTTTCGTTGTGGTACTTACCCACCATATCTCAGTTTCTACCACCCTAATGTAACAACCTAATGTCAGTTAATTGAAGACCGTAAAAAATTATAAATCTTTAGCGAAGAAAGTATTTCGATTCAAGCAGTAGAACTCGAAATAAAACAAATTTTGTTTGCTGGTTTGAGCGCTTACGGCCTTTTGTTAGTACTCCTAAGTATTCAATAAGTACTCATAAGTATAACCATCTGGTAACCTTATGACTTATAGTATTTATAAGTAATATGTGACCATCTGACAACCTTACTTTACATTGTAAGACTTTGTAAATATGGCAACCTGAAAATGAATTGAAATAAAGAGCATTCGATATTGTGCCGACAGACAATACAACACGGCCCACAGTGCTAGTTTTCTTTTCAAATTTTTTTACTGCTGGTTTTCGTATGGCACGCCGATACATTAAATGCCTTATTTTCGTTATACATTTTTCTTTACGAAGACCGTTTTTTTATAAATTAACTGGACTATTGTTTATCTATTTTTTTCTGTTTTGCTCTTTACATCATACATAATCAATTGTCATTTTACTGGGTGCGTGTTAAAAACTGCAAAAACTTTAAAAATGCGTTTTGTTCATTGTGATTTAAAAAACCAACTGCCAACCAAACTCAATATTATTAAATTCGGGTTATATCTTCGTCATAGTGATCGGAGTAAAAAGTTGGGAGTTTATAAGCAAGCAATTTTAAGGAAGGTGCGTCTTTTGTGGCAACGTGCAGGTATTCCAATTGTATGTAACAGTGTTACGCGTAAAAAATTTGACAGTGTTGTGAATAAGTACTATAACGTAGTGAAACATCCATCGAAATACGATGCAAACGAGTGGAATACATTATTTGTGATATCGCGTTGCGTATGTAGAATTGAAAAAAATAATTTATGTAACTGCACAGCCTGCAATAAAATTCCAGATGATACTGAAGCTTTTTTCATCGATCAGTGTGGTCCACGATTAATGACTCTTGATATGGTAGATGTGAGGTCGACGAACGACATACAACAAATGTCGACAGTTTGTTCATCAAACACTATACGTAACAACTTTGACCCTATTGAGTACTCACCAGACAGCGAAGAAGAACAGGAATTTGAAGAAAATGTGAGCGGAACGAAAAAAAAAATATACCAATTGAGGATATTTCATTGCGTAATTTTTGTTCGGCTTTGGACCGCAGCGACACCTCTGTTCGTTACGGTGCATTGCTTGCGACTATGCTGATAAAAGATTTGAGAATTTCAATTGCTGCAAAAGCCAAACAGGAAGTATCTGCAGAATCGCTTGCACAAATTAATGAGTTGTTTGATGGGCTTATCATCGACAAAAACAAAGTATATAGGGAACGTGTGAAGTTCCGCAAACAAGCATTAGCGGCGGCGGCGGCCCAATGTGAGGACTCTGTAAAGTGTATCTCATTCGATGGCAAAAAAGAGAAAACTTTAAAAAGAGTAAAAGAGGCAAATGTGATCCGGAATGTTGTGTTTAATGAAGAACATATCACCATCGTAGAAGAGCCCGGTTCGAAATTTCTCGGCTATGCCACGCCCACTGAAAGTTCCGCAACTGGAATACAGAGGAGCATTGTGGCATATTTAGAACAACAACATATAAGTACGGATGACCTGGTTGCCATTTGTTGTGATGGAACTCCTACCAACACTGGCTACAAAGGCGGGGTAGTTGCAAAAATGGAATGTCATCTACAGAGACCGTTGCAATGGTTTGTGTGTCTTTTTCATTTTAACGAATTGCCTTTTAATGCACTATTGAGATCCTTGCTTGGAAGACAGAAAGGTCCTGGAGTATGGCAGGGAAATATCGGAACTTGCATTCAAAACTGTATGCTTTATTCTGTAAGTTTATACAACATCTGTTTTTAACTCTCTTTGACTTGTTTCGTATAAGACCATTAAAATTACACTGTTATATATATTTTTTTTTGTATCGAAATGATATAGAAATGATCCATCCCACTTCTATTGGATTTTTCAACTATAACAGTGCTATCAATATATTTTCTAACATGGTTTGTTTTGTTAGGTTAAAAAAAATTTCCAACGCATTCCAATGGGTGAAATGACAGATAATATTGAGGACTTCAATATGTCGCCCCGAATTATATTTATATCGTATGGTCCGGGCTGTTCATACAGGAGAGTGTGACGAGAGTTTAGCAAGCGATAAGCCTGGTGCTATGAGTACAGCCCGTTGGCTGACAACAGCGTCTCGAATTCTTCGCTATTATATAACGTGCGAGCAACCCTCAATAACACTAAAAACACTTGCTGACTTTATTGTAAAAGTTTACGCTCCTTTCTGGTTTCTGGTTAAAAACCAACCACTTGCAATTCATGGATGTCGTCACGTTTTCAAATACATCACATGGATTCGCCAATTGCCACAAGACATTCAAAATATTGTCCGTCCAGTCATAAAAAATTACTCGTACTTTCTGCACCCAGAAAATATTTTGATATCGATGATAACCGATACAGATCCATTCGTACGTTCAGATGGATACACGAGGATCTTAGCAGCCCGCAGAGAAGCTAATGGATGTGTTCGTCAAATGTTTGGTCCAAAAGAGGATCATTTTATAAATTTCGAGAGTGACAAATATTTTAATGTAATAGATTCGAACCGGTTGAACCACCATGCTTGCAGCTCTTCGCGAAAGATCACCTCGAAGCATTACAATATTCCAATGAAATAATTGAATTACCAGGTATGCACAACGAAAACTATTAATTTTTCTTTGCTTCTCTTTTATCGGCATTTTCACTGATCTTTTTCACAGCATATCCTTGTCATTCCCAAAATACCGAGCGATTTGTTCATACAGTCCATGAATCTGCAATGGCGGTCACCGATGAACAACGCATGGGCCACATTTTTGCTAAGCTCGAGAGCCGGCAGAAATACAGCAAGCTTGAATCCCGACAAAATTTTATGGACTAATAAAGAAAAATGTATAAAGAAAATAAGGCATCTAATGTATGGCTTTCAACTAAAAACAAAATTTGTTTATATTATTCATAATGGCCCATTTCTTACATTTATGTTTTCTGGGTTGAGCGCTTACGGCCATCCAAATAAAACAAATAAACCCCACAATCAGCAATGATTTTTCTCTCTTTCATATATTAATATGAAAAAGACCCGTTTTTTTTTAATGGGTACCCGATATCGAAAAATCGATTTAATTTTTGAAATCAGCATGGCTTAGTACTTGTAGGTGTAAAGTTTCAACAAGTTCTGAAGACTATTTCGGTTTTTATAAACATATGTCTACGACGATTATGAGTTATTTTACCATTTGATTAAATTGAAAAAAAAAAAATATAATTTTTTTTTATTAATTCGTAACAGCGGCTGAAAAACGGATTTTTTTCTGATATTGGTGTGATATAGTCCTTTGAGGTGTGAAGTTTCAGCCAATTCTGACCACTCCTTCTATTTTTGTTGATCTTTTATATGGAGTCGCGGCACAGTGGGCCGTAAGCGCTCAACCCAGCAAACAAAATTTGTTTTATTTCGAGTTCTACTGCTTGAATCGAAATACTTTCTTCGCAAAAGATTTATGATTTTTTACGGTCTTCAATTAACTGACATTAAGTTGTTACATTAGGGTGGTAGAAACTGAGATATGGTGGGTAAGTACCACAACGAAAAGCGTGAGCTCAATGAACTTTCTTGAGAAAAACCTCCTCTTTGAGACAAAAAAATTGATGTGTCACACTGTAAAATCCGACAACAAATGCCAAAGATATGAATAAAAATGTAGTTGGGCGATGTCTAGGGTTGCCAGAAAAAAAAAATTTTTTTTTTTAATGTTTTTCAAAAACACTTCATATGAGGGGGAGTACGGCCGACTTTTTTTTTTTTGCCTGTAAGGCGAGACGCTCTAATGTACATACATGTGGGCGGCTTGGTGTTTAGTATAAAATTAAAAGTGATATTAGGGTGACGCAATTTTTAAGACTTTAGGCATCGGGCCTAAATTAAATTAACTGAAAAGGCGCGATACGATCTTCTCACAGCTATAAGGACACAACCAGTTTTGACAGCGTCGCGATCTTTCCGAAAAACGTCATAGAGATTGACGTCAAAAAAGTCACTGTCATAAAAATTAGAGTTCAGCCAATTTTCAACAATTACAAATACGTCGAAAGACTCGTCCGAACTAAACTGGTTTATTTTATTTGTTTTACATAGTTCTTAGACCACAGATATTTTGATAATATACCCTAAGTCCACTCTTACCGATATGCGACTCACAGATATTCAGTGTCACTTTGTAGGATTTTGAACGGAATGGCGTCAATTTAATGCTAGTCGGCCAAACAGATGATTTTGCTAAGTTCTCATAAGCAGTTGAAGGTACACCCAGTTTAAAATTGACACGCCTATGATTTCCTACTGGGACATCTTTTTTTTTTAGCAGCGCAAAGCAAAGGATCGAACTTAAATCAATGTTCGCGTGTTTTGCTGATACATATCGTCGCTCCCAACGAAGACTAACACGGTTCGTTGTTTGCGTGGTAAACTAACACAGTTCGTTCTCTGCGTGGAAGACTAACACAGTTCAGTTCTTTGCGTGGAAAACTAACGTAGTTCATTCTCTGCGTGGAAGACTAACATGCTTCACTTGTTTGGGTGAACACTAACAGGTGCGGTTTTTGCAACTGTTTTTCTATGGACCGCCTAGGCCTAATTATTTCAAGAAAAACAAGCTTGCAAATTTTATTTTTATTGGAACGATTTTCCGTGATCCCTTGTCACATTTGGTTTTGTAACAAACCGGTTTCGGCGATCCGCCATCTTCAGTGTTTGATTTCGTTCTAAGAACTGAAGCATGTTAGTTTTCCACGCAGAGAGCTGAATCACGTTAGTCTTCCACGCAGAGAATGAACTGTGTTAGTTTTCCACGCAGAGAACTGAAGCATGGTAGTCTTCCACGCGAACAACGAAGTATGTTAGTCTTCCACGCGAATTACGAACCATGTTAGTCTTCCACGCTAACTGAACCGTGCTAGTCTTCGTTGGGAGCGACGATATATGGCTAATTCCCTGGAAACTGATATGTTTCACATCGACCTTTTGTGAAAAGTCAATGTTGCGATAAATGACTTTGGAAAGTGTATACAGTGTAAATGGGGTATAAGAAATAGCCTCTGATTCGAATTGCCCTACAACTTAACCCATTAACGCCCACTGTGCCCATACAAGTACAAATATCGAAAAATGCATTCTAAATATCGAAAATTTACAGTTTTGCTACAACTATGACACATGCTGCTTTGAACCCAAGTAAATTGGGCAGTATCATATTTAAACTAATCTTATAACTTTAAACGACTTATTCTTGTATATTTGTATATCCACTACTATCTTACGAACGACTTCACCGATTTTAATGAAATTTGGTACATAGGTACTATGCTTTGTTTTAAGATTTTCTACTTCGGTGTTGCCCCTTGGGGTGGTTCACAGGGTTTCCACCTATATACATTTTTTTTAAATATAAAGCTATATACGGCAATATGGGTATCAAATGAAAGGTATTTTAGGCCGTATACCAACCAAAATATTTTCGAATAGGGTTGCCACCGGAACGCATTTTATTTATTCCTTCAGATATCGACCACTATCTCGGAAAAGGCTAAACCGATTTCGATGAAATTCGGTAGATGGATAGGATGCTTCCCTCTTAGATTTTCTACTTGGATGTTGCCACTAAAGGAAGCTCAGAGGGTTGCCACCTTTCCGTTTTTTTTTAAATATTAAGCAATATATGGCATTGTGGGTATCAAATGAAAGGTATTTTGGGCTGTATACCAACCAAAATATTTTCGAGTAGTATTGCTACCTAGGGTTGCCACCTGAACGCATTTTATTGATCTCGGGATCACTATCTCGGGAACGGCTAAGCCGATTTCGACGAAATTTGGTAGATGGATAGTATGCATCCTTTTAAGATTTTCTATTTGGCTGTTGCCACTAACGGAAGCTTAGAGGGTTGCCACCTCTCCGATTTAATATGAAGCAATATTTGGCATTGTGGGTATCAAATGAAAGGGATTTTAGGGCGTATATCAACCAAAATATTTTCGAGTAGTATTGCCACCTGAACGCATTTTATTTATCCCTCCAGATATCGACCACTATCTCGGGAACGGCTAAGCCGATTTCGATGAAATTTGGTAGATGGATAGTATGCTTTCTTCTAAGAGTTTCTACTTGGCTGTGGGCCAACCAGAATATTTAATACACAACAGGTGTCGCCAAAGTATGTTAAGTGACTTTTTGTGGTTAGTGTTCGATATTTTGGAAATCTATTTTGGAAATTTATGCTCTTGGTAAGTAAGAGTATGCGGCAAATTCGAACAATACCGAGCAAGTCTCGGTCACCCAGGTACTAACCCCTTATGAGAACACATACATATGTATGTATTTGCTGGAAATTGAAACCAAATGCTTTTTTTATTTTTTTTTTTTTTGTGTTTTTTCACCTTTGGCCCATATATACATACATATGTAAACAATAGGCTCCAAAATCGGTTTATTCATGTATTAACACTAAATAACAGTTATTACTGTAGCAAAACTAGTAGAAAAAAATGTGTAACATTTAGGGTGTGACATTTCACGCTTAATCTATTCTCATTTTAATATGGCTTGATATTTTTGGACTTCCGTTAGAAATTAGATGTATGCCACCAAGGTCTATATGTGTTATAAATTTCAAGGAAAAATTACAACAGTTTAGAAGAAAAACTGTGGTAAAGTTGTGACATGATGCAAAATCTTCCCAACCCGTTTTCAAAATGGGAGCTGCTCTAGCACAGGTAAATATTGACATTAGACTGAACATGTGTCAAAAAAATTAAGATTATATGTTAATTAATATTCGCACACGCCGACTGTGACCACCATTTTTTGATTTTTTACAAAACTGGGGAGCATAGTTTAGTCCTCTATAGGACCCTAGTCAAGCAAACTGTTTTAAAAACAATTGTGGCTTATTGTTACGCTAGTTATCCTCTTTCAAAGCTTCTTCATGCGAATTTTGTTCTGATCACAATTTATAGCATATAATGCCAGTAAAAGTATATGACCTCAGCAAAGGGACACTATAAATTGTGACTTTTTTTCTGTTTTGTGTGTTTTAAAGTTGTCTATGGTATTAAATGATTTAATTTTGCACTTAATTTATATTAATCGATGCGATTAATAAAACTGCATGTCAGTTTATTTAAAAAGTGTCGGTTTCCAAGGAATCAGCCATTTATAATACTTCTATATTCTATGTTCACAATTTGCAAAAATTCATACCAACATAATTTGTATGAAACTGTTCAAATGCAAGTTCTGCGCATGCGCCAGCTGAGTGAACTGCAGCAGCGCGTTGAAAAAATATTACTAAGGGGAATTACGGCCAACCAATAGAATAAAAATCTTGATGTAATTAATACTTTTACTGGCATTATTAATTTTCGCCGCGCAAAATGTAGTTCTTTTTTTTCTCATTCTGTATCAGAGAAGTGGAAAAAAAACAAATAAAACGTAACTGTTCGAAACCGAACGATAAATCCAGCCTAAGAAAATTACACACAAACTTTCTAATTCATTTTCTGCACTCCCAATGAAATATTTTTTCCGCAAAATCTCGGTGATGGATGTGACGAGCTTGGTGAACGGCTTCATCATCAAATGATGTTAGTTGAAAGTCGTTATCAAGGATTCTGCGGTATCGCAATGATGGATGACAACTGTTGGTTTCTCATAAAGAAACCCCTAATCTGAAGAAGCGTCAAAACAAAAGAAATAACTTTTTCAAGTATAAAATAATGTCATAGAGTTAAGACAAAACTTACACAGTACATTGTTATAGTCTCATACTAGTATGTATGTACATATGCAAATATTAATGCTTCAGTATGGCTATATTTATTTGAATGGTTATAATTTTTTGTATTAGTTTATCGATTTTATTAGATAAATGGCTTTTTTTTTAAATAAAATATACCGTGCAGAGAAAAAAAATTACAATACGCAAAGTACAATTTTTTTTATATTTATTTACATTGCCTGTTCATTATCTTCGAACCTACAAGGCTTAACGAAAAGTTTTGAATGCATTGTTTATAGAAAATTTTACAAACTGTTTTGGAATTGCTCAATTTGTTCTTGAGATATGCGTTATTGAGTGAAGCCATCTTTTTTTCCAAATAACGGTAAATCGTAAACATCTCAAAGAAATAAAAAATTACTTCGATTTTCGGAATCAGTATATATACAAGTATATTAACAAACCGAGAAACTTTGTCTTTTAATAGTTTTTTAAATAAAAATATATTCCCTTTTTAAAAGTATAGTGGAGGTTTTTTTTTTGCTTTTTTAAATAAAACTATTCTATTTTTTGTTTCAGATGTTCTTGGGTTTCTGTTGATTTTTTTTATAATAAAAATATTTTCATTTTGAGTTCAAAAATAAAAATGTTGTATACGAACACACTATTTTACTCCCTGCACACTATAGTGGCACTCCGCCCATATATCAATATATGTATGCATGGAAGAAAAGTATGAGTTAGCATATTATTTACATTTACAAATACTACGAACGTAATTCACTTACCACATGCCCATATATCCACCGACTTTCCATAGGGCTCCTTTTTCAGCACCTCCGGTGATAAGTAACCAGGGGTCCCGGCAAATCCAAACCATGCCTGATGGTCACCCTGAACTTCAATAGCCAGGCCGAAATCGGCTAGTTTTACAGCTGCTCCCTTTGCCTTACTAGCTAGCAGTAAATTTTCTGGCTTTAGATCACGATGTACCACTCCATTCTGATGGCAGTGGTTAACGGACTCCAATATTGGTTAACGGACTCCAATATTTGTTGTATGCAATGGGATGCATCCGCTTCTGAGTAGAATTCTCGAGCTACAATATCTTCGAAGAGTTCGCCACCGGTCACTCTGGAATAAGAAATTAGATAACAGTTTTAATTTATTTTTCAAGAACATAGGTAACAAAAACAAGTATGGAAGGCTAAGTTCCAAACCGAACATTAAATACCTAACTGTGTAAACAAGGTCGTTCCTCTACGAGGACAGGCACCTTGACGTTGGTGTAGAGGCTTAAGTCGAATGCACTCGATACTGACTATGGGGTTGACAGGGCCAAGGCAATATCAACCCCCATGGCCAGAGTCGCATGTAGTCGGCAACTAAGAACTGTCACCTCCTAATCCAGGGTGTTACGCGACACCGTGCCTATTGGACTGGTTTGCAGCCAGGAGGTTCACAACACCGGCTGTAGTATAACGGCGCCTCCCCAACACCGGGCCACCTTGGGGAGTAATCATGGCCTTACCGCGACAAGGGGCTCTGGCGCGGCTGACGGACCCAATCCCCCAACATAAATTTTGATTGCGAAGATTCGCCATGTCGAACAAGCAATCGTACGAACAAGATGGATACAAACAACAACAGAAAAAACAACAACAATAAAAACAACAACAAAAATAATGAGCGAAATGCCGCAACAACAACAGCAAAAAAGGGTGCGAGGAAGACCAGTGGGAGAAGCGCCGAGAGGCCAAGGATGTACTCCAGGAACTTCCTGGAGAGTCTCACTACAGAGGAAGCGATGCTCTTCCTAGAACACCGAATGGGTGAAATCCCGACAACTAGTTCGGGCGTGCACCGCGAAGCAGCCATCGCACCGGCTAACAGCAATGGTCACCTGACCACAAACGAGCGTCGGCAGCAGATTCCAACAAGCTCGGCCTCAGCTGCGGGAAGCAAACTCGCGAACCATGGTGAGTCCTGTACCACCAGAGTGAATCGCGAGCCAGACGAGCACGAAGGTAATAAACTTGCGAACCAGGGTGCATCCAACAACACCAAAGTGAATCGCGAGCTCGAACACCCCCCTGGGGGAAAACACGATACACCCCCAACAACATCGGGAGTCAGTACCAGCGGTACACGCCGCAAATTAGCATCTTCGTCTACGACTACTAGCAAACTTGCGAACCATGGCGAGTCGAAGACCGCCAGAGTGAATCGCGAGCCCACAGGAGTTGATAGGAGACAACACGCGGACAACAACGAGACCGGAGGTACCGGACGAGCAGCGCAGCACACACGCCGAAGCGTTAGTGGCACCAGAAAGGTGTCTCCCAGCGAACACAGGCCCACACGCGATACACCACGAAGTGTACTAAGAGTACGCCACAGGTCCCCGAGTGAGCGGCGAGCGAGAAGAGAGGGAGATGAGAGAGAGGACACCCATGATAGATCCAAGAGGCCT
This sequence comes from Sphenella marginata, assembly GCA_951509765.1. Classification (NCBI taxonomy): domain Eukaryota; kingdom Metazoa; phylum Arthropoda; class Insecta; order Diptera; family Tephritidae; genus Sphenella; species Sphenella marginata. The sequence continues at coordinate 46,600,132 of OX608078.1, forward strand.
GCAAGAAGGCTCTTCAGAGGGAGGGCCCCAAGAATACCACCACCAGGCAGGCCAGGTGCTTTGGATGATAAGAGAAGGGTGGGGCTCAGTGGGTCAGGAGTGAAGTGGTACCTCCGGAACCTAGAGAAGGGGATGTCGGCAAAGACGGCCCGCGCAAGGGCTTTTGATCAGATGCGCAACTCCCAACAGCAGATCCCACAAAGGGACAATTGGGAGAGCCCGCGAGAAAGCAGGCAGAGAGTACCCGCGAGGAATGCTGATAGCAAGAGCGGGCCGGTATCGGTTGGAAACAACCACAACCAACAGCTACCCGCGCACGCTGAAAAGCGCAGACGCGGGCAATTCACCCCGGAGGAGAACCAAAGCTCCAAGAGGCAAAGGGCACACCATCCCGCGAACACATCGTCCACGGCAAAGGACAAAGCATCCAGTAAACCCGAAGAGCGCACTCGGGCGGTTCCCGGGCGGCAGAGCTACTCGGATGCCCTAAGGGGTATCCGGTTGGCTGTTCTGCCCGTAAACTACCCCGCAGATGCCCTCAGCCAGGACGACCTGACACGTCTGCAGGACGTCATTATGGACGAGGTGTTCAAGGGCTGGAAATATCCCCTAGCTTTCTGTGGGGTATACTTCCGAGCAGGACTTCTCCTTGTAGATTGCAAGGATGACAGGACGGCGAACTGGCTTATACAAGCCGTTCCTAGGCTAGATGGCTGGGATGGACCAGCCATGAGTACCAGACGAGGGGATGATATACCACCGACACACAATGTGTCGATATACTTCCCCAGAAGTGCGGACCGGTCGTACGAGTACGTAAGCTCTTTACTTAACGTACAGAATGAGGGTCTGAATACGAGACAATGGCGGCCGATACACGTCCATGCAGAGGACACGGGATTACGATTAAACGTCGGCATAGACGAAGAATCCCACAACCGGTTGAAGCAGGAGGGCTTCAAGCTCAACTACCGGTACGGCGCCGTCCAGGTAAGGCCATGGCGACAGAGTGCAGCTGGAGCTGCAGAAGCCGCGCAGGCCTCAGAAAAAGGGGATGATGACCGAGAGGAAGAGGGAGGAGAAGTAGACGAGGGAGAAGCTAGCTCCTCTGACAGTCACGCCTCCGGCAGCAGCACTAGCACCGTTAGATCGGTCGCAAACCCTCCCCCAGAAAGAGAAAGCAACGCTCAGCAGCAGGGTGAAAGCAATCTAAACGCAGCGCAGGTTGAGGGTCGCACGAGTCAAGACCTGATGGATGAGATCGACCTGCAGAGGCTTCACCTAGCGGAAAAGAGCAGTGAGAGTGACTATCGGCTGTCTGAGATAGACGAGCCGATGGGACCATCAGGACCATGACCTCCCAAAGCATAGCAGTAGCCCAGATCAACCTCCATCATGCAGTGGCGGCCTCGGCTGTCATTGCTCGGGGGTTCGCCTCGGAAGATCTGGGCATAGCGCTCGCTCAAGAGCCATGGGTAGTTAAGGGGCGGGTTAGGGGACTGACAGAGAAAAATAGTAAGGTAATATGGGACCTCTCTCATGAGAGACCAAGAGTATGTGTAGTGTTAAAAAGCAATATTAAATACTTTTGCATTACAGAGTTTTTAAACCAAGATCTGGTGGCGGTTCAGGTAACGGTGGAGGTAAGTGGTATCCCCACCAGCATTGTGGTAGCATCAGCCTACTTTCCGGGGGACAGCAACACAGTCCCTCCAGACAGCGTGCATCTACTAGTGGAATATTGCAGAAAAAGGCATCTGCCACTAATAATAGGATGTGACGCCAATTCCCACAACATACAATGGGGCAGTTCTGATACAAATACTAGGGGTGAGTGCCTATTAGAATATATTTTAAGCAATGACCTAGAGATTTTCAATGTCGGCAGCAGACCGACGTTTGTTACAAGAGTCAGGGAAGAGGTCCTGGACATCACTTTAGGCAATAACCTGGCGGGGAACTTGGTATCGAGATGGATGGTATCATCAGAGCCATCCCTCTCTGACCATAGGATCATCCGGTTTGAGCTAGGAGTGATGCCCATGGTGTCTCTCCCCAAAAGAAATCCCAGAAGAACCGACTGGAGTAGTTATAACAGTATCCTTGGAGCCAACTTAGATAGAATCCAAGCAGGAAGCAGAAGCACTAGCTGCATAGAACTAGAGCACAGGGTAGAGACTGTAAATAATGTAATTACAGACGCGTTCCACTCAAGCTGTAGTACCACACAAGCCAGGAGCGGCAGCAAGACCGCGACCTGGTGGTCCCGTGACCTCGGAACTATGAGGAAGAATGTCCGTAAACTCTTCAATAAGTCGAGACGGACGGGCAGCTGGGACGAATACACGACACAGCTCACCCTATACAATAAAGAGATAAGGAGAGCCAAAAGAGCCAGTTTTAGGAAGTTCTGTGAAGGAATTTCCTCAACACCTGCAGCGGCGAGGTTGCACAAAGCGCTAGCCAAAGAGCAGAGAGAGATAAACTTAGCATTAAAACTTCCCGATGGTACTTATACCAGCACTGAGGAAGAAAGAGCAAGGACCCTGCTGGTTGCACACTTCCCTGGTGCGTCCCATGCCATACTAGACCCGCCATTTCGAGAACCGAGGCCAAGTCGGACTGACTGGCTTACAGCTAACAAACTCTTCTCGAATGAGGCGGTACAGTGGGCAATCAACACCTTTGAGAAATACAAATCGCCAGGGGCGGACGGAATTTATCCGGCATTGCTACAGCAGGGTAACCAACTAATCCCACACTTAGCTCGTATTATGCGCGACAGCATGGCACTGGCATACATACCTACAGTGTGGAGGAGAGCGACAGTGGTTTTCATACCCAAAATAGGTAAAAAGGACTACTCGTTAGCTAAGTCCTTCAGGCCAATAAGTCTAACCTCCTTTGTGTTAAAGGCAATGGAGAAGATAATAGACCAACACATTAGAGCGAACATCCTGAACCACAGGCCTCTACATCACAGTCAGCATGCATATAGAGCAGGCAGATCTACGGACACAGCCCTCTATCAATTGTCAACTGAGATCCAGAGTGCGTTCGCCCATCAGGAAACAGTGATCTGCGCCTTCCTTGACATTGAAGGTGCCTTCGATAACACGTCTCACGACAGCGTTAATCGAGCACTGCAGAACAGAGGGGTCCAAGCGCCCGTCCAGAGATGGATAGACGCTTTACTCCGCACAAGAACCGCCGAAACCTGGACAGGCAGCAGCATAATCCAGGTTACCACTACGAGGGGGTGCCCCCAAGGCGGCGTTCTATCACCCCTTCTATGGAGTCTGGTAGTAGACGAGCTCCTGCAACTTTAACTGACAATGGAATCCGATGCCAGGGTTGGGCGGACGACATTGTCATAATTGCACGGGGCAAATTCGCTAATACCCTTTGTGACATCATACAAAGAGCATTGAACCTTACAAAGAGATGGTGTGCGAGTGTGGGGCTTAATATCAATCCCACTAAAACTGCAATAATCCCTTTTACAGGAAAAGATCCCTTCCGGGACTCAGAACAATCACCCTACAGGGCATGCCAATAGACTTCGTGGCCGAAGTTAAATACTTGGGGGTAATTTTTGATAGCAAACTTCTGTGGAAGCAACAAGTCGCAAGCATGTCAAGTAGGGCTACTAGATCAATCATGGTGTGTAGAAGAATAGCGGGCAAACGCTGGGGTTGCAGCCCGCAAATCCTTAGATGGATGTACACTATGATAGTAAAACCCACTATCACCTATGGCTCGGTAGCATGGGCATCAAGAGCAGAACAATCAACAGTGAGACAAGCACTCACCAAAATCCAGCGCCTAGCGTGTGTATGTATCACAGGGGCGATGAGTACGTGTCCCACCGCAGCGCTGGAGGCTATTCTTGATCTTTCCCCGCTACACGCTGCGATAGAGCAGACGGTCAAGAGAACCCTCTTGAACATCGCTAAAGAGGGCTCTGGCAGAGGAAAAGTAATGTCGACCAATAACATGGAAAAACTAAGAGAAGCCATGCCGGTATCTCAATTACCAAGGGACGACATTATCAGGGAAATTGACTTTGAAAAGCGGTTCAGAGTCGAACTAGGAGACAAGACAACCTGGAACCAATCCAGAGTAGAAAACATACACCGCTCTCATACGATAGTATGGTACACGGATGGCTCGAAAACTCCAGAGGGGATCGGAGCCGGAGTCTTTGGCCCAAGAGCAAAGATCTCTGCCCCGCTGGGAACCTACCCGAGCATCTTTCAAGCGGAAGGGTACGCCATACACCTCTGTGCAGAGCTAAATCTGCAGCGGGGTTATAACAATGAGCGCATCGCTATACTTAGCGACAGCCAGGCCTCACTAAGAGCAATCTCATCAGTCGAGCTAAAATCGGCGCTTATCCGTGAGTGCGCAGACAAACTAAACGACCTAGGAGCCAGAAATAGCGTATTGCTAGCATGGGTTCCAGGTCACACTGGGGTTGAAGGGAATGAGCAGGCTGATAGCCTAGCGAGACATGCAGCAAGTATAAGGCCCATAGGGCCTGAACCAATGCTGCCAGTAGGCCCTCAAACGTTCAAGGACGTCTTGAGGAAAGATGAAGTAAAGGAACGAGAGAGACACTGGCGTAATGTACCGGGCTTACGGCAGTCCACATTGCTCCTAGGGGGATACAATACCTCCCGCTACAGGGCAATCATAGGCATCTCCAAACCTAACTTAAGAATTATCACTGGTATACTTACAGGTCATTGCAGACTCAACAGCCACCTCCACAAAATTGGCATAAGGGAGGACGACAACTGCCGGTTTTGTCACACGGCGACGGAGACTGCAGAACACATCCTCATGGCATGCGACGCCATCGCCAGAAAGAGAGCACAAGTCCTGGGATCACCATGGCCAGAGCATAAACAAATACAAGCCCTCAAGCCAACTGAGATAATCACCTTTTTAAGGGAAATTGGCTTGGATGAGGTGTTGTAAGCAAATGAGGGCACAATAGACCATCCGGTCGCAGTGCTATCCTCGCAATTAATCTAATCTAATCTAATCTAAACAAGGTCGTTTTGCATAGTTATGAGATTTTGAATATGTTTTAAACTTTTCCTACTACCATATGGACAGCAGAAAGATCGTTCTGTTTAGCTGAATTTTTTTTATCAGTTGAATCAATTACTTAATTGCGTTTATTTTATGTGGTTTTCAAAATACGCTACATAGACACACAAGCAAGTGTCACAATATGAATTGTACAATTAAACGATTTTTTACATAGATATGTAATGCACTACAGGAAGTGTAATATACAGTGTTAATATAACACCAACACTTAATTTCACAATCTTAAAAATAACTATCAGACCCGGCAGACGTTGTTCTGACCAGTGACTTTCCTAGAAATACATTTTAAAATATTTTTGTATTACTTTTAAACATTCCATTTATTGCAATAGTTAGGATATACAATATTTCTGGTTTTACCGTCTTCGGATCTATTGAACTCAATGAGTATTGCAAAAACCACTATGCGCAGCTGAGCAGAGGAATAGTTAGTATTTATTTAGTTCTGTATCGTTTCGTTAAGAGTTTTAACGTTTGGTGAAACCCTGTTTAGTAGTTATCGATAGGTGTGTTTCTGTAAGTGTGGTGCAAATACATTTTCGAAACACCTTGCGATAACAATATCAACAACTGCAACTTCAGTGATAGTTATTTAAAATCAAGGATTGTACCAGAACGACGCAAAATATGGAGGTAACTATGATTTTTTAATAACATTTTGTTTTCATCTTATTTACATTGAGATAATCTATATATTGCTTTGCATAAACAAAACTAGATGCGATAGAATAACAAAGGTGCAGATAGTTAAACTTTTGCAATACCTGAAAGGCAACAGTCATGTGACAATGGTCAGCTTCGGAGGCCCAAATAGTGCCAAAATGGCAAACGAGCTGTGGGAAACGGTGGCTGTTGAGCTTAATGCCACAGGAAGAGCAAGCAAATCGGTTGAGCAGTGGAAAAAGGTTCGGTCTAAGCCTACAATATTTAAACCCCAATCCTTATTATCTTTTTTTCTTAGAGTTGGGCAGATTGGAAGTGTGCCGTTAAGCATAAACAGGCATAGATTGGAAGGTTCCATAACATAACCGGTAATCTGCCTGCCAGCGATGGACCAGCACCACTGGACGATGTGGATGTGGAGGTACTGGCATACATTCCGTCGGCAGCTGTGGAGGGTGACGGAAAACCAGAGAATCTGGGCTTGCACAGGTAATATATGTAACTATATAAAGCCTGTTTTCGATGAATTGCAAAGCTGAGGAATATACATATTTAAGAGATATGGAAGGTTTTGCAATCAGTCGCCAAGATCTATACTATAATAAATCTCTAGAAGATTCGTGTCTCTACATTGAAAATTTCTTTGAAAAGATGACTGGTGATGACCTGGGGAATGCTATAGAGTTCATCTGATCTATTTTTAGAATTATTGTCTGTCTGTTTGTCTGTTTGAACTTAAGGATATCGGAAATTAAGAAATGGATTTTGATGAGACTTTCACAAATATACTGCTTGAAGCTTAGAAAGGGATTTGTACTTTGTTTTATCAAAATCGGACCACAAACAGAAAATATATACTAATTTTTAGGGAGGAACCTATGAAATTTTTTTTCTTAAATCTATACTATAATAAATCTCTAGAAGAGTCGTGTCTGTACATTGAAAATTTCTTTGATGACTGGGGATGACCTGGGGAATGCTATAGAGTTCATCTAATCCATTTTTAAAATTATTGTCTGTCTGTTTGTCTGTTTGAACTTAAGGATCTCGGAAACTAAGGAATGGATTTTGATGAGACTTTCACAAATATACTGCTTGAAGCTTAGAAAGGGATCTGCACTTTGTTTTATCAAAATCGGACCACAAACAAAAAAGATATACAAATTTTTAGGGAGGAACCTATGAAATTTTTTTCCTTAAATAAATTTAAATAAATATTTATGTGGGTATCAGCATATCTATACTATAATAAATCTCTAGCAGAGTCGTGTCTGTACATTGAAAATTTCTTTGAAAAGATGACTGGCGATGACCTGGGGAATGCTATAGAGTTCATCTAATCCATTTTTAAAATTATTGTCTGTCTGTTTGAACTTAGGATCTCGGAAACTAGGCAATGGATTTTGATGAGACTTTCACAAATATACTGCTTGAAGCTTAGAAAGGGATCTGCTTTTTGTTTTATCAAAATCGGACCACAAACAAAAAAGATAAACTAATTTTTAGGGAGGAACCTATGTAATTTTCTTTCTTAAATAAATTTAAATAAATATTTATGTGGGTATGAGCATATCTATCTATACTATAATAAATCTCTAGAAGAGTCGTGTCTGTACATTGAAAATTTCTTTGAAAATATGACTGGGGATGACCTGGGGAATGCTATAGAGTTCATCTATGTAGTCCATTTTTAAAATTATTGTCTGTGAACAAGTCGGCTGTGGTGCTTAGCTGGAGCGGCCGTGGCTCGAAAGCACCGCGGTCGAATTGGTATTTTAAAAGAGAGTAAAAAGAACGAGAATTCTCGTTATAAATGTGGGCCGTTTATTGAATTAAATTATGTTAATTGTACACTTGAAATATTACCTTTTGAATATTGGCTGACGGTGAAATTCCTGGGGTGGTCGGGACGTGTGCTTACGCTGACGATCGCTGAAAAAGTAGAAGGTTGTCCAGTCGAGGACAACCGTTGAACGCGAAATTTTAGCCTCCGGTTTTAAGGGGAGGTGAACCTACACATGCACACCCACATGCATGTATATGTTGCTGACAAAACATGAATATGCAGGCATGCACATACATGTGGGTGGATTGGTATGTGTGGTTGGAAGGATGCGGAAAAGTGACATTAGGTGGCCCATTTTTTCGGAATTTAGGCATCGGGCCTAAACATGGCGGCCCCCTTGCGATACGCAACATCTTGATCCCCCCCAGGATTTCCTCCCATGCCTCTCTTAACCTACGGACTTAAAGCTAGACTGGCTAGTCCCGCCGTGCGCCTGTGCCGCCTTCAGTTGTTGTGCCTAGAGCTAAGAGAGGAAGAAACTTGGAAAATAAGGATATGTTGCATATTTCTTGCCATGATAAATAGTTTCCATTCATAACGCAAAATTTATTTTTATTATTATTATTTTTTTTTTAGTATTATATTTTTTCTTTAACTCTAAACTAAAACTACATATTAGTCGCGCCGGAAAGCACCCACCCAAATATGGTGCTCTGGGCGAGCAGCGACCCGAATGACGACGGGAGGGTGCGAGTGGTTAGGACGTCTGCATAGACGTCCCCCCCTAATACCATGTGGTATGGCGCGGCGACGAAGAACTGCGGGTCAGCCAGCCGATTATGCTCGTAGGGAAGAGCTATGCGCGCGTCGACATTCTGGGCTGGGCTGACCCATTGTTTCCATGTTTTCCGCGGATGCGGAGGAAGCAACCGCACTCCCCGAGCGGGTCGTACGCAGCCCCAACTCTTCCGCCACGCTGTGGTCGATGACTGTGCGGGGGGAGCACGCATCAATAAGGGCACGGATGCGTAGCGGTCCGCCCCCGGCTTCCAGCTTCACGACCGCCGTGGGCGCAAGAGTGGTCATGGGGCGCAACGGAGGGCCCACCCGGGAGAGGGCGCGATTGAGCCCGTCGCGGAAACCGGAAGTGGGTGGTAGTTGGCGCGGCAGGAGGGCCAATCTACCTTCGAAGTTGGTCGTGGTGCGGAGCTGGCGCGGCTGTGAGGCCAGTCTCCGCTGAGTGTGCATCTGTGCGCTGTGTCGTTGGCTGACGTCGGTTGTGCGTGGCTGGGTGGCCAGTCTACGCTTACGGCTGTTGCGGTGTTCGCGGTTTCGCCGCTCGTGGGCGAGAAGGGGCCGGAACGGCAGTGAGTCCGTTACCCCTTCCGCCGGTCGGAACGGCCGTAGCTCCGGTACCGGCGCGATGATTTCGCCATCTTCGGGCGACCAAGCTGCCTCGGACGCGTGCAGCGAGAGCGCCTCTTCTTCGATGGCCTCTTCTCGTTCGGCCTCTTCCATTTGTTGTGCCCAGCTTTTGTAACCCGTCGGGGCGGCGTGAGGCTTGGTTGTCGGCGCGTAGTGTGAGTCGGCGCCGGTGGCGCGTGGCGGATCGTCCATCTCCAGATGGAGGTTGGTGTGGTGTTTTCCACCATATCGTCGGCACCTGGCATAGTTAGTGCACTCCCTAGCGCAGTGGACCATCGACAGGCAGTTGCCGCAAAGGCCCGCCCGGATTACCTTCTCAAGTCGCTGCAGGGGGGCCATCCCCTGGTATCGGGCGCATGCCCGTAGTGGATGGCTTTCGCCGCACACCTTTAAAGCTTTGGGTAACGGGCGGCTAGGCGTTCGGCCCGTTTGCGGAGGGAGGCGTAGCGAGTCATGCTGCAGATACCGAGAAAGAAAGAACAAAAACAAAGGAATTCGGTTAAATATTGATGTGGGCGCCCGTACGCGTAGGGTGGCGAGCGCGATGATAATTGTGGGTTCATATGCATATTTTTTTTTTTATTTTTTCTATTTTTCTTCTGCGGCTAAGGCAACTAAAGGATTGGCAGACATCATTTTGTAAACGATTGCCGTACGGCACCGTCCCACCGGAACGCCTCCAAAGAGAATTTTATTGTAAGTCGAGAGTCACCCTGTAGTGCGTTTTGCTATTTTTTTTGTGTACATATATGTATTTATTCTGCTATGGTTCATTGGTGCCCATTAGGGCTGCGCACACAGCGACATTTCCGCTTTGGTCGGTACTGAAATTCGGTACCGATCCGGGTAGAGAGTGTGAGTGGAGGGCGGTTTTCGGGTTTGTTATGGTTGTTTTGTGGGCAAAACAGTCCTGCCCCTTCCGAAAAACCAAACCCAAATCATAAAAAAATTCAACAACCCGAAAAAAAAAAATTTTCGAAGTGAAAAAAAACTTTTTATTTCTTGGACTGTCGCCTAGGAGTGGGACGAACGTAGATTTCGTCCCCCCTTCGCCCGCCGTAAGCGGTCCCGATTTTTCGGCATGTCGGGTTTTTTGGTACCCGTCGCCAAACCGTAGCAGCACTAGCGCGCTGGCGTGATCATTGGCAAACATATTTACATATATGTATGGCGCTCGCATTAAGCGACGGTTCAATTGAACCACACATACATACATATGTTTACTCACGCTTTGCTAGTGAGTGGTCAGCAGAGCTCGCGACCGAAAAAATATGTCGTACATACATATTTAGGTTTACTTACAATGGTAGGTAAAGAAGACGTGCAAAAAAAAAGGGCAAATTCATTGTTCATTTTTTCTCTGCTAGCGTAGCAGAGAAAAATGGCACAATTCATTATTATAATTGTTTCCGGCACGCGTGGTCGCTAGCAGTAGGATAGGTAAGTAAATTTGTATTTATTGCTGAAAATTTTATGCCTAACCTAATTTTTCCTTTATTTTCAGATCGGCATGGACACATTGGGCACCTGGATGCAGATGGGGTGGATCGCCTGGACGGCGCATGGGCATATTGGCAGGATTGGGGTAAGTTTTATTCGCGCTGCCCGAAATACTGTATCGATTTCGGTAGCAGCGCAATTTACTTGAAAAAGTGTGTCTCAAATGCTGTGGCGGCCGGCACATGCTTTTGAGACACATTTGTATGGACATACATACATATATTTGCGGTACAAACCTTACTATTTGGTTTTTCTTCTCTTTGCAGGTTTTCATGGGTTTTATGTTGATTCTGGTAGATCAAGGGCACTGCTGATGGTCGCACCCTCATTAATTGTTGGTCATTAATTGTTGAATTAAGTATATGAGAGCATGCCAAACTTGTCTAGATAGGGGAGGGTGGATCAATTACTCAAAGCCATATAAGCTGAGGCTCGAATGACATTGCACCGAGATGATAATAAATATTCAAGCATATTAAACCTACAAATAATTTTAATGGCATGGCCGGTTAGTGCCGTGTAGTCGAAGAAATCTATTTCCAGTCACTGCGGACAACGTTTAGCGAAGCTAGTCACATGTGAATCATACAGCGTCTTGCGGAAACCAACCATATTCAAGCACATAAGATTTGGTGTTGCCTGTGTCACTACCGCAATGATGGCATCCACGGATAAATTTGTCCATGATGTATTCAAGCTATGTAAGTTGTTTAATGCTTCCATAATTTTTGTACACTCCAGGCCTCCAATCCGATGCACATAGGCCAATGTAATGCTTCTAGATTTCGATTTTTTTGTTATTTCATTGCACATTTCATCGTTGACGAGAACATGCTCCACGATTAGCTTTTCAATTGCCGACCACGCATCCTTAGTGAAGGTTTTGTAACCTAGTGAAGGCTTTGTAACCTGCTTAAGTCTAAATATTATAACTTCGATTGACTCGAATTTTGGCTAGGCCTGCAGGAAATCATTAGTTTTTAATACGGGATGAGTTAACTATACTTGCGCCAAACGTAGAATGACCACACGGCGTGTTAATATTTTTTCCTAGTGCACCAGCGCGTGAATGTCGACCACCTAGACTGGGCGCGTCCACAACGATTCATCCTTAGCAAATCTGTTCAAGCGTCTAGAAACCGGACTGCAACTTATTAGCGCCTTCTTAGGTAACCATTTAAGTATCTGTAAAACATTATCATCTGATAAGTGACTCCAGTGATCTTTCCCGTCGGAAGCATGATCACTTAAATGCTGTTGACGAAACAAAGGAAATTCTCAGGAAAAACCATAAGCGGTTCAGCCGCTTGTTGCGTTGGCTGATATTGATGTTGCCTTAAACTTGGTAGTTGTTGAACTTGCTGGATTAAAGTTGAATGTTTGCTCGTGAATGGTTTGAGCATGTTATTAGGCACGTATGGCCCAGGGTTGGGCCACTTTGAATAAAAAATTATTCAAATTAAAAATAAAAAATTATTCATCATTTTTTAAATTTTGAGTGATGAGTGACTGGTTATTTCTTATTCAAAAAAAATCCAAGTGATAAATAACATGTTATTTTTATTCAAGAAGTGCTTGAATAAAAATAATATGTTATTCGTCACTCAAGAAATCCTGAGTGATGAATAACATGTTATTTTTATTTTTGGAATTCTTGAATAACGATAAAACTTCATTTTTATTCAGTTATTTAAAAATAAAAAATAAGTACCCTGAGATCCCGGAAAATTATACCCATATGCGCATTATATTTGTCGTCATTTTCGGTATCATTTCGGAACTGTTTCGGGATCATTTCGCGATTGTTTCGGGATTATTACGGGACTATTTTCGGGATTGTTTCGGGACTTTTTCGGGATCATTTCGGGACTGTTTCGGGATCATTTCGAGACTATTTTCGGGATTGTTTCGGGATTATTTCGGGACTATTTTCGGGACTTTTTCGGGATCATTTCGGGACTGTTTCGGGAT